>CM055958.1:77083844-77833652 GCA_029490685.1 Schizonepeta tenuifolia
TCTCTCTCTCTCTCTCTCTCTCTCTCTCTCTCTCTCTCTCCCCACACCAAACCCAGAAATCAATAGAATACCACACCAGAAACTTGGCTTAAATTAAATAAAGATTGTATTTTTCCAATCTCCAGATTAAAATTTCAACAGAACCGCTGGAGGGAGAGAGTGAAATAGAGAGAGACAGAGAGAGAGAGAGTCAAATGAAGTACACAGTAATAAAAATTTAGAATCTTGAACTGTGTGAAGAGAGAGAAATAGTACTCAATAAAAAAAGAGGAAAAAAATGCAATTGGTCAATTTGGAAAAAGAGCCATACGTATATGCAGAGACAGCAAAGAGCAGCAAGTGGGAAGAAGAGTAGGACCTTCAACTTCAACAACAAATACTAATACAACCCACTTCTTCCACATAATTTATATACCACTTTTTCTCCTTTTCTTTTCCCCAAAACCAACTCCAACTTGTCCTCTCCTTATCAATCCACAACTAAATTCTTTACTCCAAAAATAAAACCCCTCAACAAAATATTTAATGAGAATCAATTCTGAAAATGTCCTGTGTTTTTCTGCAATACTTATTACTTTTTCAAGTAAAAATGTTTGTTTTGTGTAAAACTATTTTTGCGACTCGACTATGGATTTGTTTCCTGAGTTTCACATGTTAGAAATCCAAACATATAAAAAAGCTTTAGACTTTAGTTGTTCTGGCTTTTTTAGAACACTAAACTACAAAATCGATGCATCTCTCTACTAATGTTCACCGCTTAGAAATGGTGGTGACGTCTATAAATAAAACTCCATATCATTATCTATTGTTTTTTTTTCTTTTTCTTTTTCTCATTACTTATTTTTTCTAGTAATATATATATATATATATATATATATATATATATATATATTTGTAGATTCTTCTTCATTCTTGAGCTGAAAATATAAGGTGGACAAACAGTTTGAGGTGGATTTGAGTGAGATTTAATCTTACCGTGAAACTAAATTAGATGTCAATTTTTTAATAATTGAAACTTTTTCTTCTGTGAAATCAAACGCACTTAATTCTTTTTGTATTGATTTATTACTATAGATGATGATATAAGTCAATTATTCTATCTTCCTAATGGGACATTTGAGGACTTCAAGTGACAACAAAAAAAAAAAAAAAAAAAACACTCTCTTCCCAATCATAAAATCAAAATATATTTAGATTGAGGTGATCTCTACATTATATCTAGTGAAGGTTGGAGTTACTCAAAGCAAAGTGATATCCAAAAATCAAAATTCAAAAATGTTGTATATAAAAAAAATTAATTTAATTATTAATTAGAAAAAAAAAGCAAAAATTGCACTTGCGGCCGGGTGTGCGACCGCCGTAGCCAAGTGTGGGAAAAAAAAGTTTGACGATTTGAAGATCTAATTAAAGATATTCTCACTGTCTACCGAAAAAATACTCCCCTCCATCCGATCTTTATTTACTCATTTAGGTGCTGGTACGGGTATTAAGAAAAAGTAATAAATTGAAGTTGGTGGGATAAAGGTGTATTTGAAGGGTAGTAATAAAGTGGTAATTAGAGCATTTACATCGCGGATCGAAAGGGGAGTGTCGATCCGGTCTGTCGATGCCGCTCGACACACCCCCCCACATCGACACACCCTGTGTCGAAGCTGTTGTGGGGGGATCGACACCCCCTGTGTCGATGGTGGTGTCGAGAAGGAGGTCGATCGTTCGATCCCTCCTTCGACTTCGCCACGTTCAAAAAATGGGGATACGTGGCGTGTCCCCATTGGTCCATTTTTTTTTTCTTTTCTGAAAAAAAATAATAATATTAACAAAATTAAATACTATCCAACGGTTACATCCCATTTTTTCACTATATATATCCCTTCAACTCATTCATTCTACACACCAAACAAATTCTTTCTTCATCCAATCTTCCCTACAAAAAAACTTACTCTTTCACATCATACAATTCACTTGTTGGTTCAAAAAAAAAATATGAGTGGCCGGGTGCGAGCTACAATCCTGAAGAGGCGGAGGCGCGACGCCGCCAACGTTTGCAGCGAGCCAGGGAGCTTTACCAAATAGTGGCAGAGTCTGATTCGTCAGACGACGACGACCAGGATACGAGGGCGTACCTCCACCGGAATCGTGAGGAGGCCGAACAACGCCTCCGACGGGATTATTTTGTCGACCACCCTATATGGGGTGATGTTGTCTTCCGCCGGCGGTTTCGAATGAGCAAGCGCCTATTCTTGAGAATTGCTCAAACTCTTGAGGATCGGGAGCATTATTTTCAGCAACACCCGGATGCCACTGGAAGATTGGGGTTCCACCCCTGGGTCAAGTGCACCGTTTCTCTGAGGCAACTAGCCAATGGTGGAGCAGCCGATCAGTACGACGAATATCTGCACTGTGGCAATTCCGAGGGCAATGTCATCCTCAAGAATTTCTGTCGGGCCATCAGAGCTTTCTCGGCGACGTATATTTGAGGCGGCCAAATAAGGCTGACATCGCCTGAATCACTGCATTGCACGAGAGGACGCACGGCTTTCCCGGAATGCTTGGAAGCATCGACTGTATGCACTGGCAATGGAAGAATTGTCCAACTGCTTGGAGAGAATGTACACTGGACGAAATAAATCTCCAACCCTCGTCCTTGAAGCTGTCGCCTCCTAAAATTTGTGGATTTGGCATGCTTTTTTTGGTGTCGCCGGTTCTCTGAACGACATCAACGTGCTCAATCAGTCCTCTGTCTTCGCCGACGTCATCAATGGTAGAGCGCCGTCAACCGCTTTCACTGCAAACGGCCGCCCGCACCGTATGGGATATTATCTCGCCGACGGCATCTATCCGAAGTGGGCCTCTTTCGTGAAGACGCTCAATGTGCCAACAGATCCGAAGAGACAGCGATTCGCTCGGATGCAAGAAGCTGCGCGTAAAGACGTTGAAAGGGCTTTCGGCGTCCTGCAAGCTCGTTGGGCAATCATAAAGGGCCCTGCTCGCATGTTCTTTCGGGAGCATTTATGTGATGTCATGTATGCCTGCATCATTCTGCATAACATGATAATTGAAGATGAAGGACCGAGGGCAACTGAATTCCATGCTGAATCAAGCGCAAGGGGCGATGCAAACGTGAACAGGGCACCAGTCCATCAAGGGGCGCCAGTGCCACTCCGCCAAGTTATTGAGAGACAAGCTCAAATTCAGGATGCACGTGCCCACGACCGCCTTATGGAGGATATGATTGAAGAGATTTGGGCACGTTTTGGTCCACTCCGCGAATAGTTATTTTGTTTTTATTTATTTCCTAATTATTGTATTTTTTTTAGTTATTGTCTTTTTTTTTAATTTAATAAAATTGTCAGTTATTAATTTCTGAATTTAATTAAGTTAGTTTTTATAATATTTATTACAAATAAAAAAAACAAAAAAATAAAATTTATTCAATCATTAAAATCACGTTTCCCAGTGCTTAGACCTAGGTCTTACTCAACCCCATTGATGTGGAGAAATCAACCTATGTCTAACTCAACACCACCAATCATTAAAATCACGCTTCTCAGTGCTTAGACCTAGGTCTTACTAGACACCCGCTGTAAGTGCTCTTAGTGGAATAAAGTTTGTTAGTAATGGGCCCATAGTGAAAAAGATAGTGATAAAATGGTAATTGATGGAATAAATGTGTGGGTTCAAGTGACAAAGGGTAGAAAATAACATGAATTAGTAAGGGTAGATGAGTACTTTTATACAAATGAGTATAGAAAGGTTGGACAGATAAAATAGGGTAAATGGGTACACAAAGATTGGACGGAGAGAGTATTTGTTTTTCATTTTTGTAGATGTCTGTTCTATTTTTAAAAATATGACTCACACAATCTACTTTAATTCAAACTTCTACTTAACTAATTTATATTAATCTAATCCTCTATTAAACTAATTTACTTTAATTTAATCCTTCGCCTAATCAATTTATATTAATCAACCAATTTACTTTAATTTAATCTTACAATCAATCCAAGTGGGACCTTTATTCCACTTACTCAAATTAAAATTATATAATACGTGAGATACTTATTTCACTCACAACACACTCCACCAATTTATTGAACTCCGTGTCATTCAGAAATAGGCGTCTTTTTTTGGACGGGGTAGTAAAACATATCCTGCATGGTTTCTTTTAGTTGATTTCACCTGCATTAATTTACTATTGCAAAATTCATTTTCATCTAAAATAAGAATCAACTCATTGTCTACAAACTATATTTGGTTTATGCACGAACCATTGAGACATTGACAAATACAAAAGCAAAAGCAGGAAATGTTAAAACTGTTGAGAGAAGGTTAGATGTCAATTTATAGTAATTTTTATTAGTACTATTTTTCACCAAGGTAGCCCCGAGTACATAAAGTTACACTTATAATAGCAGTGTTTTACAAATTTTAATCTGTCCATTATATTTCTGTTACATAGTAGTAATATTTAATTTAAAGTATCATTTTCATATACAATGATAACAAACGGACAACTGTTATCCGGACAACTACCGGTTTAGGCTTGAAAATCGATCCAACTAATATTATTTAAAACCGTCGGTTTTTTTCTTGAAAACCAGTACCAGTCCAACCAATTCGTTACGCCCATCATTTTCTTTTTTGTAAATAATTTTATTAATTGATTATAAATTATAGTTTAATCGATTTTAGCATAACCTTTTGTTCGAGCTTAATTAAGGGATACAATAATAAAACAAGAAAATAAAAAAATCGGCAGTTTTAAATAATATTGATTAAACCGATTTTCAAATTTAAAATCGATTAGTTGTCCGTTTATCATTACTCTTTCGTATATTATATTTCTAAGAAACAATAATAACTAAAAGTTGTCTGTTCTTTAAAAAAAATTGCAGTGACTTTGTCTCTTTTAAATACAGTTTGTAAAAAGGGAATTGAAAAGTCGATTCAGATATGCATTTAAATTATTTTATCAATTATTATCCTAGTATTAAAATTGTTGTACTGTATAATTTTTCAAAAGAAAAATATTTTATGATACGAATATAGTGCTCCTCATAAGCACTCAATATAAAGCTTATATCATGTATTCGATATTTCAATATTTTCTCTATAGCATTGTTCGTCTGAGCGAATATAAAAGAATATTTTGATCAAGATCTAAAAAATTGTTTTTGAGTGAATTACAATAAGGTACATATATATAATTAAATAAATCAATGCGTTATCATACCGTTATAATATTTATACTACATAAAGGTGAGTTCGTTACACCACCACACCGTGTAGGACCACTAAACCACTGAAAAAGGTGATAAATTTACACCCTGTCCCCATGCAGGCGGAATTGAAACCAAAATTTCTCACGGTCTCACTAAGAAGAGACTTGTGGTGCCTCAGCTAGCCACTTAAGTTGGCCTCATCGGCAAGATCTCAAAAATTCTTATGATAATGTTTGTCTTGAAAGTCAGTTAGGATCATCTATATAGATTCAAGTAAATTCAACATATACAAAGATCTCAAAACAACCAAAAACAAAAAACAAAAATAAAAAAATAAAGATCACCTTTAAAGTCCAGCCTTACTTAAGGACATCTATCACACTGAATAGTGTGACAAATCAACAAGCTATGAAGTGAAGAGTCGAATTTAAATAGGTGACTAAAGTCTTCAAGTTCAAAGAGTGAATCTTAAACCAAGATCAAAGATCCCCACTAAATATAGTTGAGGAGAAATCCCAATCCCACTACTATTAAACAGAACGAAAAGGGAAATAATGGTATAAAATCCCAATCCTTCCTCATCACTCAATTATAATATAAATAAATATATTATATAGAGAGTGACCACAACATATATTTGATATATATTATATAGAGTATTTAACAATTTCAATAATCAAAAGTCTCAATACACATCATGTCTTGTAACTATATAATTTTCAAATTGTTGCAACTTGCAAGCTTCCAATTTTGACGATAGCTTGAAATATATTCCTATTCGTAAAGTTTTAATAATAATAATAATAATAATAATAATAATAATAATAATAATAAATAATAATATAATGAGAATATATATCCATATAGTTATAATGGGGATTAAATCTCAATATTTGGTCCACCCACTTTATAATCACAAATTTTGGCCAACATTTACACTTTGGGACAGATTTACCATTAATGAGGAAGGTGCGGGTCGCGGGTCGGTTCGTGGACGGTATCAAGATTATGGTACTATTGGTACATCTGTTACAAACTGAGTACCAACTTGCAACCGTTTCTCCTTCCATCAATCGACGCTCCGTTTTTTAGTGATTTAATCGTTTTTTCTATTCTGTTTATCACCTTAGGAAGTTTAATCCAATCAATTATATCCCAAATTTCGTCCAAATCGATCGAATTTTGGGGGAAATCGAACCGTGATTCAATTTCTAGGGCTTTTCCGTCGTCGGAATGTTATTCCTATTTTTCGGCACCATTATCGGTTGTTTCTTATTTATGACGTCACAGTTGTGGTTGTCTTGATATTGCGACTATGTTAGTAGTGGTGGTGAAGCCTCACCGCCATTCGCCGGAGTTATTTCCAATGCGTGTTTTCGATTTGTTGTTCGCGACTTGTACTATTGGTACGAATGGACTTTGTTCGTACCAATTGTACGACAACCATAATTTGTCACGATTGGAACAAATTAGATCGTTCACCCCATTTGTACCAAATTTGGAACAATTGACACTAATAAGACTAAAATTGTGCCAAAATGTACCACAAAAGTTTAAAAAACAAAACAAAAAACGAACTGAATTTAGCACATTTGAGACTAATAAGACTAAATTCGTACCAAATATACCAATTGTATTAGAATCATGCTCGCCCGCGACCCAACCTGACCCGCCCGCAAACTGACCTGCAACCCGTGCGCTCTTTATTAAATGTATTTTTTTCCCAAATTACAAATAATGACCGAAATTTGTTATTACAAAGAAGGCGGACCAAAATTTAACTTTTAATATCCTTAATAACTATTTCAAAAGTTGACACTAATATAATAATAATACACAAATATGACTGAACATATTTCACAAAGCGTGCCTAACTCATCAATTAATTTAATTGGGAATATTCTTAGGCTGATCCAGAGTAATTGGGTTTGAGTTTCTTTGAGACACCACTCATTTAATTTATGAAATTATATTATCCTTAACTGGAAACATGAGGCTCAAATAAGAAGTAAAATTACGTCGTTCTTTCTTTAATACTCTAGTTTGGCTAATTCTGATAAGGAAGCTGGGAAGGTGGACTTCCGCACCAGAAATTTATTTAAAATTTGGTACTTAATCTCATTTTTTTAATCTAGAATATAAATTGACATAATGTCTAAGACACAATGGAGATATACTAATAAGCATGTATTAAACATAATAATTAATTAGATTAGATTAGACGAAAAATACATTTTGTCACCACCGTCGTTTGTAGAGAGAGACTGGGAGATTGATTAATGGATATTGCTTTCTTTTATATGCGATGTTTCTATTTATTGAAAGGAAAAAGAAAAGGGAAAAAAAAAGGAAGGAAGTGTTGGAGGTTGAAAATATGGTACGTGTAGGAGGTAGTGTTTGGGCAGGTAAGTAACACACTTATTCTGTACTTGATATCTATCTACTTGATCCACCAAAACTGTGTTTATATTAATTTATGAGTTGGTCTTTACTTTTTTTTTTTTCAGTTGAGTGAGATCTTTGATTTCTTAAAAAGCAATATACCTCAACACGTTAAATAAAAAATTATCGTTTTATAAAATTTGCTTTGTTTACTAATAGTATTTTTTCTCTTAAAAAAAATTACCTAATAGTATTTATGTTGGTAAATAAGGTAGCAACTCTCTTTAAGCATTCACCGTGTTATAACAGAGTAAGTGGAAATAAAAAATAATAAAATAAAAAATTGTTGCACATATATGCCTCTAAATATGCTAACTTTTAACTAAGGTTATCCACAGTGGGCGTCTGGATGGGGGGCTCTCGAGACGCCCAAGATATCGAGACAACCCACTGCAACATACACTATCTCGAGTCCGACCCTAAAGTTCAAGACTATCTCGATCTGGTGAAAAAAAAATTTGATTTTTAGAAGCCACGCGCCACCAACGGTAGAATAATTTGAACGACAATATTATCGTTGTTGTCGGCAACGGTCGATTCCAATTTTCATTTTTTTTCCTATTTTTTTCCTCTATAAATACCACACAATTCCTTATCAAATTCACACCATTTCTTCACTTCTACTTCTATTTCTTCTTAGAAAAACTAGTTTATTTTCTTCTACTCTTCATCTTTTAAAATTCTTCTTCAACCTCGCACAATGTCTCGCTACTATGCATACTCCGAGGCCGAAATCGAGGCCCTTGCTCGATCTTGGGTCGAAATAAAGCGCGCACGACCACCGGGTCAATTTTGGTAACAACTTATGAATCGATATAACTCAAATTGACCCGAAGCAATGGTTGTCAAAAATACGAATCAGTTGGGCCACACACTGGTAACGGATAGCTGCAGAACGACTCGGGACAGTTGTATCCGAGTACAAAGCGATTCACAGGGATTTCAAGATTTTGGACACTTGGAGGATCATCAAGGACGAACCTGATTTTTAATTTTTAAACTAAGGTTTATGATTTCAATTATGTATTTTTTATTTAATTAATGCAATCTTTTCTTATTTGGTTTAAATTATTGTAATTTTCGCATTTCAATTAAAATTAATGAAAAATCGCATTTCAGAAATTAATTCTATTAAGATAGCTTAGAGACAACAATCACAGCACCACTGCATATAGTTGTCTCTAATTGGGAATCATAAGAGATTCAGACATCATGGTGTCTAACCATTGTGAATAATTTAAATACTAGTAGTTGTTTTCTTTTAATTTACTGTATTTTAACATGTTTTATTGAAGAACTCCTAACAAATTCTAGCTGCAGGTTTTTTTTTAATTAATTATAACTTCTGATGATATGGATTACAAGTGGAGGTTATATAAACCTTAACAAAACAGACACACTCTACTAGCGAGCTCAAACTCAACTATGGGCGATAAACATTGAAGTATCATTAATAATAATTATTTATCCACTACACAATTAACTAAAAATAACAATAATATTAATATACTACTAATTTGCAAACGTATCAGTACTATTTCTAACCCTGGAATAAAATAAGTTGGCTACTCATCATGTTCTGAAAAAATAAAAATAAAAACAAACCATGATATTAGTTGTGGTCGGTTTGATAGTATGTTTATTTTCTATCAATTAACGTACAAATTATTTCCGGTGTAAAAAGAGTCTTAACTCTATATATCATCAGCTTTTAACAATCTAGAGTATTGAATTTCTAGAGAGATTACGTATACAAGTATTACAGTAGAAAACAAAGAAAATGTCACATCAATAAAACATAAATTTCCATATAAACTTAATGAAATATAAATCCATTAGGTTACAATGTAGGTCCTACTATCAGCTTTACATAATTTGACGGCTAATATTGATGCATGTAAGCTGTAATTAGATTGATCGTGGCAGTGGAAAGTGACGGTTGTTCCTCACTAATCATCTACGTTAACGTCGTTTCAAATTAACTTGGTCATTTTGAGATGGTATTAGCTATTTGACTACACACTATGATCAGCCACACGATTAATTAATAAGTAATAATCGGTTGAAATTATGAAGAATAAAAAAAAATCATATATATCCGTCGTGCTCTCTTTCTCTCTCTATTGATCGGCGATGGGTACGTGGCACACCACAAGTTTGATAATCAATTTGGTGCTGCTGTTAATTTGAACCTGTAGCGCTTTGGGAGTAAAATTAATTTGGGCGATTTGGCGGCAGATTGAGTTTTGATATCTCTGCCAAATTTTGATGATGAAATGAGGTGGAAATATGTATGTCACTCATTAAATTTGTATGAGCTCCTAAGAACTCAATGACTTACAGAAATGAATGTGGGTCAGCCAAAACAAATTATGATGGAAAATTTTGAGTAATAAGGTCTAGAAAATAGATGTTAAATTGTTTTACCATTAATTAATTAAGATTTATTAATTACTAATATTTTTAATTGTGTATGTCAACGGGTGGTTCACCATTGTGTGACTCGATAGCTTTATTATTTTTAGATTTGAGTTCGTTCAAAAGTTAAATTGTCACTGTATCAAACTATCCCATACATAAGATTTATTAATTTATATTTAAATCTGAATATATACCCTTTAACCATCTGATACAATTTTCCAAGATTTAATCGAGTATGGCACACTAGTATAGCATAAAAATTTAACTTAAGTAAATTGGGGAGTTAAAGAGGTGTTCTAATGATGATCGAAGTATAGATGAAACTCAAGTTACCAAAAACAAAAAAGATAAGAAGAGGAAAGGGAAAGTAAAAGAAGTAAAGATAAAATAAAAAAGCTGCTATGGATAAGTATTAAGTAGGTAGAATAGATGCACGAATAATGTATGCAACTACTAGATTAAGTATTAGTATCTGCGTGGTCATACAAATTGTTTTGAGGATAACACTACTTTTGATATTATAATTTTAAATTATACTAATACTTTTTAGTATTTTTAAATTTTTTAGCATTTTATGATTTTTACATTTTTTGTCAAATTTATCAATTATATTAAGTAACGAAATTATTTGTAATTTTATGATTTTTTATATTTCTCATCTCTAAATCCTAAATATTTCCACCACCTCGCCGCCGCACCGTCGTTGTCTTCACACTTTTTAATGTGTTATACTAAAAAAAATGTTAGTATCATAGTTACTACTCATATATAAGGGCTCGTTTGATAGGCGTGATTAGGATGTATAATATGTTTATGGCACCCTAATATGTTTTTTGGTATAAAATATATGGCCTTTTATAAATTTCGGATCCGTATGAATTATAGTCAGTTTTGTTGTTCGTATACCACTTTGATGTGGTATACATAATACTACAACTAATTATAACATAAATCTACAATAATTATTATTTTTGCAGGGAATTTAATACATCATATTAAATGGAATATTAACATTTTATATATAAGACATCTTAGTCAAACATATCACGTTTTATCACATACTCCATAGCGAACGAGCCCTAAATATGTTGTGTGAATCGCAAAAAATTAGTTATGAATCGCAAAAACTTTAAATGTCAATTGGAGGAAGAAAATGGGAAGAAACATTTATTACAGTATAAATCACAAAAAAATCGTTGTGAAATAGAACAAATTCGGTGTGAACAAAAAAATGGGAAGAAACATCTATTATAGTATAATCACAAAAAAAATAAAAAAATTGTGAATCACAAGAAACTCAAACTTTAGATCTGCAGGTGGCGCCGCCGCCGTCTGGCTTTTTCAAATTTCGGCGCCGTCCCAGCAAATCGAGGGTCGGGGATAACACCGTTGGCCTCGTCTCATCGTCGCGCTTCTTTTGGTGGTGGCGATGAGGGCCAATTCGCTGTCGGAGTGATCGTCGTGTTTTTCGCCGCCGTTTGATTTTTGACGAATTTTGATCACGATGCTTTGAATCAAGGCTTGGGACCAATACCATTGGCTTCACCTCATCATTTTGCGTCTGTAGGTGGTGGTGGCGAGGGCCAATTCACTACCGGAGTGGTGGTGAGGTCATGGCGGCGAGTTGCAGAGCTTAGAGAGAGAGAGAGGCGTCGCCGGAGTGGTGGCGGTTGGTGCGGCGCCACGGCAGCAGTGGCGGCGACGAGTTGTGAGGAAGTGGAGAGAGAGATATATGTTAGTGAAAATGAGTTTTGTGTAAGGAAAGAACACAAAAAAAAGATGTGAAAACAAAGAAGGTTAAAAAAGTCAACAAGTGATATAATTTTGAAGGATTAAAACAATACTAAAATTTGACTCAACCCAAAACACCTATGAATTGACTCGTAATCGCACGAGGTCACTTTAGTGTGATAAGCTAACCCAAGTCGTATCTCAAGGAAAGCTAAACAGGGCAATTTATCGTGCTATGCACAAAAAGCAATAAATCCTAACACTCTAATCAAT
This sequence comes from Schizonepeta tenuifolia, assembly GCA_029490685.1. Classification (NCBI taxonomy): domain Eukaryota; kingdom Viridiplantae; phylum Streptophyta; class Magnoliopsida; order Lamiales; family Lamiaceae; genus Schizonepeta; species Schizonepeta tenuifolia. The sequence continues at coordinate 77,095,934 of CM055958.1, forward strand.
AGGTTGGGTCTGACATTCTCACTCTCTATTATCTAGACTGAATTTAAATATTAAATTACCTATGAAATAACATAAACAAGATTAAATAAATCAATCTACCACATATAAACCCTAACTCTAGACATTCTTAACTAATAACAGTAAAGAAATGAACAATCAAGAATTCTAAACATCAAAGAAATAACAATGATAGATTATATTAATAAAGTAAAATTAAAGTAAGCATAAGAGTAAATATGTCGATCGAATAAAAATTCAGCAATAAGAACTGGGAAATCAAATAGCAATTACTAGAAGTATGAAAATGTAAATGATCCTTACAAGAGTCTGATTAGCAATCGACAAGACAAAGAAAATGAAAAAGATCACCCAAGAACCAAGAACAGTCGCCGTTTTTTGTTTTAGAGTAAAAACAGATAATCCCTAATTAAATTACGACACGGTATTTATATCAACAATTGAGCTCTCGCTCAATAAAAAGAACGACCGCGCAATTACAACACGGGAAATCTAACTAAAACAAATGAGCGACCGCTCATCACAAACACGGCACAAAACAAAAGACAACTGAGCCGTGGCGAACGAAGATTGAGCGCTGGCAAAGAGAGTTTGCGCGGCGGCGAAGAGAAAGCTAAGGAGTTGAGCGGCGGCGAAGAGAAATCTATGGGGTTGAGCGGCGCTCAATGAAATGAGCGCCGGCTCAACCTTTTTACGGCCTTCGTCGTCCTTCTTTTGACGTTGAGCGGCGGCTCACCACATTGAGCGCCGACTCAATCATTTTTCGGCATTCTTTCGGCTTCTTTTTTATTCCTTCTCCTATTTTCTCCCGTTTTTATTATTCTCACCAATATCTGCAAAACTACTTCCACATATTATCAAAAACTCACCAATTAAGTCAGCAGATATATTAAAATTACCTTCAAACTTGACTCAAATACGAACAATTAAACATAAAACACTAGTATAATTTAAATTTATAATATAAGAAGTACTATTGTAGCTAAATTTCTCAATTTTTTTGTAGATCTCATACAAATTTTTTTAATTACTCTTATTTTGGTCTAGACAATATATTATAATACCAAGCGATCTTTCATTCAAAGATCAAATGTTTTTTTTTTCCTTTCTTGTAATAAAAATTGTATTCACGACAATATTAAAATGAGCAATCAATGTCATTATTTAGTGATAGTATTTCGTATATTTACCACAATACAAACAATTTGGCCATGACATTTTATAGTTAATCCTCATTATGATATATTTAGTTTGAGGTAATGGTTCAATAAGGACAATAACTAAAGTCTCGTCCATATTAAGGACAATTTTTGAACGGGTCGGATTTTAAGAACAAAATTTTTTTAGTTGAGCATTCGTAGGACATTTTAGGCCCGAATGGGCTAGAATGCACACGTGGACCGCGTGAGATTTTTCCTAACGCCATATCACTCGACTTCAACACAACCTCACTCGTTATTTTCAGAAATTCTAAACTCAAATTAAAATTCTCTACTTCAGATTATTGTAGTTCATTGCGAGAACTAGGGGTGAAAGTATGGAAAGTGAGTTTTCGGGTTACCCATACCCTACCCGTACCCGACCGGGTATTGGGTACCCAAACCAGTAATTTGCGGGTATTGGATGGGTATGGGTATGAGATTTTTAGAAAATACCCTAACGGGTATACCCGTTCGGGTATTGGGTACCCGATCAAACACCGGTCAACAATATACAATTATTTATTATATATAATTACTAATTTTATACTATCAATTATAAATATATTCATAATATATATTCATTTTTTAGCTAAAACCTAAACCTAAATTAACTCTAAACATAACCTATGAATAATATATATTCATAGTATTTTATTTGTTAAACTTAAATGTTTAAACTACGTTTAGTATGTGTTGTTGTCGTCTAGTTATTGCTACATAGTTGGTTATTAATTTGTCGTTGAAAATTATTGAAAAATCGAACGGGAGAAAAATTACCATATTTTTGTCTTTTTTTATTTTATTTTCTAAATGGGTACACACGGGTACCCTATACCCGGGTCGGGTATACTGGGTCAGGTATTGGGTACCTGTTCGGCTAAAATGAAAAGGGTGTGGGTATCGTTTTTTGCTTATTTGGGTACGGGTATCCACAAATACGGGTATGGGTATCCACGGGTATCCGTTTGTTCACCCCTAGCGAGAACCCCAGTTTCTTAAGAAACCTAACTCAATCATCCCAACAATATGTGAAGCGTGGAAGCAAGACGCGACAATGGTGAGCGTTAGGAGAAACGTAATCTTAATCGACCTCCTCCTATATACAGTAAGTAGTTAACATGATGAGTAGTGTTCTAGATTATGGGATTTATTCCGAGGAATTGAGAAGGACTAACCCTAGGTCCACCACTGTCATTATAGGAGCTTTAGATGATGAGAATGGTGACTCTAGGTTCGACAAATGTTATGTTTGTCTTGATGCGGTGAAAAAAGGTTTCGAGGTAGGGTGTAGGCTAATAATGGAATAGATGGATGTATGCAGTGTGATAGATCTAGGGTTTGTAGAGATAGCAGAAATAATAATAACGCGACGACACAAGATTTACGTGGTTCGATCAATGTGATCTACGTCCACGGGGAGAATATAGAGAGCTTTTATTATACTTGAGAGTACAATGAGTATTTGAACGTATTTACACCTCTAATCTAGCATCTATATATAGGCCTTGAATTGAGCCCTAAACCTTCTAGGATTCGGATTCCTTATACATATCTTGTTTCCTAGTACGTGCATATCCGATTCCCTTCCATAATAGGATTCGATCTTCTTCCAGAGTAGGGCTTCGTTAATGACTTTACTTGGGCCGAACTCTATGGGCGAGCTTTAATATATAGGCCCAACTAGATTGGGTCTTAGATCAGGCCCAAGAAGAGGCCGGTACTATCACATCCCCCCCCCCCCAAAAAAGAGAGAAGAAGACATGTAGACGCAGACTACGAGGTCGAATTTCCCGAGGTGATTGATCGCGCAAATCACCTGTACGAACTGGATTTCCGAGCTTATCGCCCGAGCTGAATTAGCAGATAGAACGAGATGATTAAATTGGCCCTCAGCGGCTTGGTTATGTTGCTCAGGTCGTTGGCATAGACGTGGCCCATACCCGAACTTAAAGGAGGGAAAAGTAGCGGGCTGTTTTGAATTTGGTTGAGGGACGGTCCATATTCCGAGAAATGCGGGCCCACGTTTACACGTGTATAATGGGTAACGGCGGGATTCAAATACTTATAATGTGGGATTTGAAACGTCTCCCCTATCCCGCTGTTTCACATCCGCCGCTATATCAAAAAATTTTCGTCCCAGAAAATCATCCTTCTACTTTTCTCTATCCCCCCAAAAGCTTCAATTTTCCTGTATCGCTGTGCCGCCGGTGTTCACGCCGTTGAGTCTTCCATTCGCGTCCGCTCCAGAATACTTCCGCTCACTTTCACAAGTAAGTATGGCCTCCCTTCTCAGTCTAGTAGTAATAGTGACTCTCCTCCGGCAAGGGCCGTCGATGACAGCGTAGAGTTTAGGATTTTTACAGTAGGGTCTTCTGAACTTACTACTGAAAGTTTAATAGTGACCCCGCGTGCGAAGGGGAAGGTGGCCGATTACCCCTCATCTTTAGACGAGGCTAGGATTAGGTGGCTTGCCCAAACTTACAATTTCCCTTCTGATGCTCACTTAATAGAACCGCGCCCAGAGGATAGGGCCTGCTCTCCCCCAATGGGGTTTGTTACTATTTATGAGGACAACCTACACGCTGGTCTTCGTGTACCCCTCCCTGAACCCTATTCCGAGCTCCAGAAGAAGCTTGGATTAGCATTAGGGCAGATAATGCCGAATTCATTTAGGCAATTTACCGATTTGGGTGTGGCAGCGATTAAGGGTTACCAATTTCTGCCGAGCTCATTCACGAGCTCTTCCTTTTCAAAAGAGTGCGGGCTGGTACTATGCCACTGCCCGAGCTGAGTTCAAGGGGCGAACTCAAAATAAAGTGGACAAGTGGCACACGAAATTTTTTTTTGCCGCCACCATAGTTTTGTCGACCTGGTTTGGAGGGTAGAAAAACCTCACGAGTGGGTAATTGGCAAGGTGGATAGAGCTTTAGAGTCTGCTGTGAAAGCAATGAGGGATCACGGTCCTTTTGAGGGGCGCTACAATGAAGACTCCTTAGCTGAAGCGGGGTTAAGCCCGTACGAGCCCCAAAGTATGGTGGATCCTTCGACGGGTGAGGCCCCGCTAGTTCTTAGGATTGTTGTTGTTTGTTTTTTTTTTCTTTCGTCGTCCTTACTCCTTTCTTGCCTTTTTTGCAGTGAAAACTTCGGGAAGATAAAGGAGGTCGGTGCCAAGGCCGCAGCTCACGGTACCAAGAGAGCGAGGTCGACTGGACGATCTGCTTCCTCCTCCGACCAGAGTCAGCTCGGGGGATTCTCTGATCCATCTCCGCACTCTGAGGTAGCGGGGCTTGTGGCGAATGTTCGCGCTACTCCCCCTAAACCACCTCAGAAACGAGCCAAGGCCGGGGATCATGTCGACGTAGAGATTCTCGAGATCTCGGGCGGCGACGCGAGCCCAGTAGCTTCTCCAAATAAGTTGGCCGATCTGCCTTTTCCCGAGGTGAAGACATTGCCTTTATTACATAATTCCGCGTAATTCTTGCCTGTTTAGCTAACTGTACTCTCTCTGACAGGGCATCGATATGGTCGTGGGGTGGCTGAAGAACAGCGTTAGGGAGATGTCCGCGAAGCACGAGACGAGAAGACCAAGTACTCTGAGAAGTTGATGTTGGTCACCGCCCGGGCGAGAAGGCTGAGGCCGAGCTAAAGGGGGCCAAGGAGGAGGTGAAGGCTGCGAAATCCGAGTTGGTTGCTCAGCTCGCGAAGGCCGAGGCGAGGCGAGCGTGCTCGGACTGAGGCCGAGAGAGCTCGGCAGCTGGCCGAGCTGAACGCGGCGAAGGACCGGGAGGCCCAGCTCGCGGCGAGCCAAGGTGAGGTTCTCCGGGCCTACACGAAGAGGCTACTGCTGTGTCGGAGAGCTTCTCCAGCCTAGCCAATGACTTGGCCCTACTCATCAATGGGAACTTCGCCATGGCCGCTTTGGAGAAGGCCGCCGAGGATTTCCCCGATCTGGATGTGGCGAAGTACGGCTTCGAGCGCCTTGGGGATGATACTCTTCCCTTCCCGGTACGCCAGAGTGGTCCGGGATCACCTCGGTCAGCTTCCTGTCTTGGAGAGTCTCGCCAGCTCACCTGAAGCTGCTATCTGCCGAGCAGATTGCTGACAGCTCTGTAGATCGGGACTCCAACCTGGATGCCGCCTTCGATTCTCTTCGTGATGAAGAAGAAGAAGATAAGGAGGAAGAGGAGCGCGAGGCCTCGGCTAATGGAGAGGACCTCGGTGGTGCTGGCGCTGATGGTTCTTCGCAGGACCCCCCCTCCGTGCAGCCACCTTCTCAGGACAAGGAGGTCGATGCTCCTTAGATTTTTTGTGTTTTGTTTTTTTTTGTAATTTGTACTCAGACGTTTATGAATAAACGAATTTTGCACTTTCTTCTGTGTGTAGATTTTTGGTCTCCCTGATATAGCTTCTTTACACAAGCAAATAAATCTCCTTTCTCACGATCTATCCGAACAACGCTCTCTAGCTTGGTTATGGATGGAGAAATGTCGCCGAGCTGAGGCACTTTTTGGTGAAAAGAGCGCTCTTTTGAAGTTGAAAGAATCTGAGCTGGAGGAATGGCGGGGGAAATTTGAGTCGCTCTGCAGTGGAGGCCAAGGTCAAGCAGCTCGCTGGTCAGGAGAGCGCCGATTTACTCCAGGCCAAGCTTCTCCAGGCTGAGGAAGAGTTGGAAGTTGCCCGAGGTAGGGCTGGGCGCGTGCTGGAGGACCATGAGAAGGTCGTTGAGGAGCATGCCGAGTATGAGGATATCATCCGCCGCAACGGCGGTATTACCATCTCTGAGGCGGAACTGAAGATGAAGGAGCTGCTGGAACAGTACCTCGATTTGAAAACAACATGCGGGACCCGAGTCTTTCGAGTTTCAAGGGGCTTTTGAGATGCTCAAGGAAAGCGCGAACTTGTATAAATGTGTGCTATCCCGTCGTCTAAAGCTTCGCGCATTCCTGTCCAATAGTGCGGATGGGTCTGCTCCGTCATCTTTTCGGACTATGCCTGCGCGCGAGGCGAGAGCTGCTTCTCGGGGTCGTCAGGCTGGACCGAGCCGAGGTGGTCGGGCTTCGGGGCGGAGTTCAGCTACGCTACGAGGTCGGGGTTTTCTTTCTGGAAGGAATCGAGGTCGGGGACGAGGTCGGATTTCCATCGACGACCTTCTGGGGTCGACTTCCTTCGAAGAGCGGTGGCTCAACTTCAGTAGGCCAGATCCCCCTCCGTAGGGTAGCTCGCTTCTTCCTGTAATTCATGTACATACAATGTTGTAATTAGTCAAATACGAAGTAATATATATTGTCTATTATGATTTCATGTTTTTCGGGAAGAATGCTTCCTTGCGTTCGTGCTTTGCTTCTTTGTTTTTTTTTTCTTTAGAGAGAGTCTAACTCGGACCTCTTTGTATGACAAGGGAACCTTGGTTCAGACCTCGTGTTATGAGTCTCTCGGGGGAACTTGGTTCTGATCCCGGTTGAGAATATTTTATCCTTTGGAGGGAGTTTAACTCGGACCTCGTCGGATCTTCCCTTTTGAGAGAGGCGAGCTCGGACCTCAAAAAGGGTTTCTTATGCGCATTTCTTAGAATATAATTACCCCATGTCGGATCATTATTAACCTCGGAAGTGAACCTTAGTTTGTCCTTATGAGGGGATTTGTCTTTGGGTACTTCGTATAAGCAAATTAAAAGACACGAGAATATGCACAACGAAAAGAAACTTTATTAAAGGAAAAGTGAAACAAATTTTGACGAGCTCGTAAAAACAAAACATTATTACTTAAAAAGAAAGGAAAAAAAAAGACGAAAAAACTTAAGACTCTAAATGCAAGACTCTGCTGCTTATACGAAGAACCTCTTTAGGTGGGCGATGTGCCACGTTCTGGGTATCAGCTCGCCCGAAAGGTAGGCGATTTTGTAGGCTCCTTTGCCGAGAACTTCGTGCACTCTGTAGGGCCCTTCCCATGTGGCTTCAAGTTTGTCGAGCTTCTCCGAATGGCTTACTTCGTTGTTCCTAAGCACAAGATCACCGACCTGGAACTGCTGGGGTTTGACCCTTTGATTGTAATATCGGGTCATTTGCTGTTTATACCGAGCTTCTTTTATGTTGGCTAGTTTCCCGCTTCTCCTCGAGTAAATCCAGGTCGGCTCGGCGCTGCTCTTCATTGGCTTCCACTGAGAAGTTGATAGTGCGTGGGCTTGGTGCCCCGATCTCTACGGGTATGACCGCTTCTGTTCCGTATACTAAACGGTACGGGGTTTCTCCCGTTGGAGTTCTGGGTGTAGTCCTGTATGACCACAGGACGTTTTGGAGGTTGTAGATCCATTCCGTTTTGTCCTTCTCTAAGCGGGCCTTGAGTCCGTTCACTATTGTTCTGTTGGTGACCTCGGTCTGGCCATTAGTTTGAGGTCGGTTGACCGAGGTGAAATTTTGCTTGATATTGAGTCCTTCACAAAATTCTTGGAATGCTCTGCTCGTGAATTGCGTCCCGTTGTCCGAGATGAGGACTCTTGGAACTCCAAACCGGCACACGATGTTCTTCTAAACGAAGTCGACGGCTTTCTCACTTGTGACTTTTGTGGAAGGTTCGGCTTCGACCCACTTGGTAAAGTAGTCGACGGCGACTATTAAAAATCGTTTTTGTTTTGGGGTCGGGTAGAACGGCCCCACGATGTCAATGCCCCACTCCACAAATGGCCACGGGCTCTGTATAGTGGAGAGGACGGTCTGGGGTACCCTTGTCACCTTGGCATGCAGCTGGCATTTCAGGCATTTTTTCACGAATTCTTCCGCGTCTTTTACCATTGTTGGCCAATAGTACCCCCACCGCATGATTTTCTGTGCTAGCATCCGAGCTCCGATGTGGCTTCCGCACGACCCGGTGTGCACTTCATTTAGTGCGTAGTCTGCTTCCCTTGGTCCCACACACTTTAGGAGAGGCTGTAAGTATGACTTTCGATAAAGGATTCCTCCTTCAAGGACGTACTGCGTGGATTTAGCTAGGATTTTTCTGGCTTCCGTTTTGTCCTCGGGAATTTCCCCGCTCTCCAAATATCTCTTTAGGGGGGTCATCCAATTCGGGTCGTCTTCCTCGATTGTATTGACTTCCGCCTCTTCTATACTTCGATTCCGAACTTCTTCTATTAGAGTTGAGTCGGTTGAGTTCACCAGCTTACTTAGCTCGTCAGCTCGGGTAATTTGGCTTCGGGGAATGCGAACTATCCTGAAGAACTGAAAGGATTGTTCTAGGAGCTTGACTTTCTCCAGGTATTTCTTCAGCTTCTCACTCCTCGCTTCATACTTTCCTAGCACGTGGTTGACCACTACTTGGGAATCACAATAGGTTTGGATAGCTCGTACCTGGAGTGTTTGGGCAAGATGTAGTCCGGCAATGAGGGCTTCATATTCCACTTCGTTGTTCGTAGTGGGGAACTCGAATCGCAGCGAGTATGTTAACTCCTTTTTTCTCCGGACTGACCAGGAGTATGCCAGCTCCGCTCCCTTTCTTTCCCGAGGCTCCATCCACAGTACATCTCCCAGCAGTCCGGGGGAGTCTTCTCTGGTATTTCTTGGAGTTCGGCTTTGGCCTCAGACTCTTTTGGCTTATTCACTACGTTGTATTGAGCTTCTGCGAGGAAGTCCTGCTAAAGCTTGCCCTTTTATAGCTCGGCGGGGAACGAATGATATGGAATGTTCTCTGAGCTCGATTGCCCATTTTGCGATCCTTCCTGAAGCTTCCGGTTTAGTAAGGACTTGCCGGAGTGGTAGGTCGGGTCAAAACTCGTATTGGGTGAGCTTGGAAATAAGGTTTTAGGCGCCAAGCCGCATTTACCAGGGCTAGAGCGAACTTCTTGAGGGGCTAATACCTCATCTCTGGATCTTTCAGGACCCTGCTGACGAAGTACACAGGTAGCTGCCGATCTCCTTCATCTCGGACCAACACTGCGCTTATTGCTTCCTCCGACGCTGCGAGGTATAGGGATAGGGATTCTTCCTTTTTGGTGACTGACAAAGTTGGTAAGTCCTCCAAGGTGGGCGCTTTAGCTCGTCGAAGGCTAGTTCGTAGCTTTGTTCCCCATCCGAACTCCGGTGCTTCTTAAGGATTTTGAAAGAACGGAAGTTGTTTCTCGGCGGCTTTTGAGAGGAAACGGCTTAGCGCGGTTATGCAACCTGTCAACTTATGTACGTCGCGAATAGTTCGGGGTACCTTCAGTTCCTGCACGGCTTTGTTCTTCAAACGGTTGGCTTTGAGTCCTTCCGGCGGAGATCCAGCACCCTAGGAATTTCCCAGAATCGCTCGTTGAAAAGTGCACTTCTTGGGGTTCAGCTTGAGGTTCGCGCCTGCATTAGCACGTCAAGTGTCGTTTGTAGATCGACCACCGCTGAAGCTTTTTCCTTGCTTTTGACAATGTCGTCTACATACACTTCGACGATCTCGCCAATGTGATCTCGGAAGAGGAAGTCGACCATTCGTTGGTAAAGTCGCTCCGGCGTTCTTCAACCCGAAGGGTATGTATTTGAATGCGAAGACCCCAAAGCTCGTGGCGAAAGCTGTCATGATCGCATCTTCCTCATCCATCAGGACTTGATAGTACCCCTTATAAAGGTCAGAAAGCTGAATACCTCGTAACCCACTAAGGATTCGATCTTCTCGTTGATGTTGGGGAGGGGGTAGCAGTCATTTGGGCAAGCTTTATTGAGGTCGGTATAATCCACACACATCCTCCATTCCCCTCCTTCTTTCTTGACTACCACCGGGTTAGATAGGCAAATTGGGTATTTGACCTCGAATAGTAGCCCTGCTTTCAGCCATTGTTGCAACCTCATCATAGATGACCTGGTTCCGATCGGCAGCAAAAGTTCTTCTCTTCTGCTTTACTGGGGTGGAGCTCGAGTCGATGTTGAGCTTATGTGTAATGATGTACGAGGACACCCCCCGTCAAGTCCGTTGCGACCAAGCAAAGACGTCTTGATATTCCCTAAGGAGCTGGATTATCTGCAGGCGGGTTTGGGGTCCCCCTGCAAAGCCGACCTTGACAAATTTGGCAGGGGCTTCTTCGGATAATGGGACTTGTTCCGCCGAGGTGGTCTGAAATCGTTGTCGCCTCTTCCAACTCCTCGGGATACTTTGATTGCTTTGCTTGCGGTTGACCTCGAAGGGCAACTTGCATGCACTCTTTGGGCCTTTTTCTGGTCGCCTCAAACAGTTAGGATTCCGCCCGAGGTCGGGATCTTCAGTAACAAGTGGTACGGCGAGATGATGGCTAGGACCGCATTCAGCCAATCTCGACCTAATATGATGTTGTACGGGGAGTTTGCTTTGAGCCACGTAGAAGTGGATTAGCTTGTTGACGCTGGTAGGCGGGCTGCCGATGGCGACGTCAAGCGCGATGATCCCTTCAGGTCCGTGTCTCATGCTGTGCGAAACTCTTGAGGGGCAGAGGCGCGGAGTTAACCCGAGCTGGGTCGAGTCCCATCCTATCCAAGCAATGTTGGAAGATGATACTGACGCTGGCCCCACTATCAACAAATACGCGGTGGACCATTTATTGGCCACTCCGACCTGTATTACCAGGGCGTCATTATGGGGCGTTGCTGTAGGTACAGGATCGTCCTCGGAGAAGGTGACGGTTTCACTTTTCTTGAACCTCTTTTTTGTCTGTTCTTCTTCCGACGGAATTGGTGGTCTGCGAGCTTCTGACCTCAGCTTAGTTTTTGTCGTGCCTGGGGTTAGTCCGGAGATGGTCAACACCACCCCGTCGTACTGTGGCACGGCGCTCTGAGGGTCGTCATCCTCCTCATCATGATTGGTTTTAGCTCGCTTATTATCGGGAGCGCAGCGACCCTGTCCGTCTTTTCGCTTCCCCCTTCTGTTTTTTCCTTCCTCCGGCCTCGTACTTCTTCAGAGCTCCTTCCTGGGCTAACCTCTCTATTTCTACTGCGAGGTCGCGGCAGTCTTCTGTGTAGTGCCCGTGGTCGTCGTGGAAGGAGCAGTGTTTTGTTTTTATCTCGAGGTTTTGACCCCGACATAGGGCGTGGTCTGGTGAACCAGTCCTCATGAAGTGCGAAGATCTCCGCATTTGTTTTCATAAAAGGAGGTCGCTGAGGGTGCTCTGGCCCCGGCCGAGGTCCGAGCCGGGACTGGATGGGTCCAGGTTCGAGCCGGGATTGGATGGGTCCCTGCTGAAGGCGTTCGTGAGCACTTCTCCGATCGCGATCATTCCGGCCCCGATCACCTTCAGGCCTCTTCTTCTCGGTTTCCTCTCGCTTCAACCGGTCCGCATCTTGGCCGTCCGCGAACTGGTACACGATTCTCCACATCTCCTGGGCCGTCTCGGGCTTCTGTTTAGCGAGCTCCTGGTTCAGGGACCCAGGAGCGACCCCGTTTCGGAAAGCCGAGATGAGGAAACATCGTCGATTTTATCGACTTTCAAGCTTTCTTGCATAATCGGGAGGCGTACTCCCTTATGGTCTCTCTGTCTTTTTGCTTTACGGACAGGAGATAGGCCGTGTCTCGGCGAGCTTGGACTTTCATAAGGAATCTTTTTTTAAAGATTCCTTCGAGGTAGACCCAGGACCCTATACTGCCAGTCGGCAGGCCGTCGAACCAAGCTCGGGCGTAGTCGACCAGCATCTCAGGGAACAGCTTGCACATATGCTCTTCTGTGAGGCCCTGGTTGTGCATGCTGTACTTGAACCGCGTCAAGAAATTGAGGGGGTCCTCCAACCCATTGTAGGGTGGTATGTTGGGCAACTTGTACGCCGCGGGAAGCTTGGCATCAAGCAGCTCGTCGGTGAACGAGCTGACGAGTCGGGCTGATCTTTCCTCACGTCGGTGTCGGTTTGCCTTGGGGCTATAACTTATGTAATAGCTCAGACTTCGGTCCCTGCCTGGACTACGGTGTCGCCTTGGGAGATGGTGTTGCTTGGGACTCCGACGTGGGCTGGAGCTCCGGCGGCGGAGTGGGCTTCGCCGAGTGTCGCGCTTTCTCCTCAGCTCGGGCTCCTGTGTCTTGGAATGATGTGGAGTTTTGGGTATAGACTTCCGTGTGGAACTCTCCCTAACTTCGGATATTGGGGGCATCCTAGCTGTTGTGAGGAAGCGCTTGAAGCTCTCCCTATTCGCTCTAGCGAATTCAGTCGCGGCGTAGGTAGTGGCGAGGTCGAAGTCGTCGAGAAAAATCCTCTCCTTTCGATCCTGATTTCTGTGGACCCTTCTGAGGGATGTCTTCCAGCGCGGGCATCCCTTTGAAAGGATCCTCTTCTATAGGGTTATTGCCGTGCCCCTCCTTTGGGACCGAACTGTCTTTCTGGCGATTGCCCCTGTTTGTGGGGCGACTTTCTGCTTCGTTGGGATTCCCACGTTGGCTTTGGTCCTCCCGCACGTTTTGTGATCGCGTTACCGTCATAGTTCTGCTACCAAAGAACCGTCGATCGAGTTCCCACAGACGGCGCCAATGATAGATCTAGAGTTTGTAGAAATAGCAGGAAATAATAATAACGCGACGACACAAAAGATTTACGTGGTTCGATCAATGTGATCTACGTCCACGGGAGAGAATATAGAGAGCTTTTATTATACTTGAGAGTACAATGAGTATTTGAACATATTTACACCTCTAATCTAGCATCTATATATAGGCCTTGAATTGAGCCCTAAACCTTCTAGGATTCGGATTCCTTATACATATCTTGTTTCCTAAGTACGTGCATATCCGATTCCCTTCCATAATAGGATTCGATCTTCTTCCAGAGTAGGGCTTCGTTAATGACTTTACTTGGGCCGAACTCTATGGGCTGAACTTTAATATATAGGCCCAACTAGATTGGATCTTAGATCAGGCCCAAGAAGAGGCCGGTACTATCACAGTGAAAAAAGGTTTCAAGGTTTCTTTTGCTTAATTATGTCTCTAGTTTGAGTGGTGTATACTGATCATATTACAAAAATGTTGTTGCTTGTAAAATCTGTTGTTGCTTGTAAAACTGATCCACAAACATCTGCAGCCAGACAAGCTGTTTGTTAAAATGTCTCAATGAAAAAACAAAAAGAAACAACTCTTAGTTGTTGCTGCAATGTTGAATGGAGTGATATGGCGTTAGGAAAACTCCTACGTGGTCCACGTGTGCATTCCAGCCCGTTCGAGCCTAAAATGTCCTACGGATGCTCAACCAAAAAGTTTTTGTCCTTAAAATCCGACCCATTCAAAAAGTGTCCTTAATATATGCACTAGGCTTTAGTTATTGTTCTTATTGAACCTTTACCACTATTTAGTTTAACTAGATCTATCTTTATGTTTATTTTAACTTAGCATCTCATATGCTTTTATAGTTAGTCTTTCTCATTACCTTAATATTTTTCTGACACTACAAGAATATTTAATTTCAATCTTTCTTTCGCTTCTCTCTAAAAACAAAGGTAAATATATTTATTTCGATATCGTTGTTTTTTGCATTATTCGATCTCGTCACGCCGTGAGAACAGGGGCATCGTAAGATTTGATTTTTCCGTTGGGTACGAATAGGATACTTTACGATTTCTCAACCTCAGTAATTTCTCTCCAGCCCTCAATCGGAAAACTATCAAATTATAAATATCTTTTTTTGCAATTTTTGTATCAACCAGCTTTAGTGCAATTACTACGAGATTTTTTTTGCAATTTTGTGCATTCCCTATGAGAATTTTTGCAATTTTTGCATTAATCATAAGATTATTTAGCAACAACTACCACCGTCGCACTAAGTCAATCTTGATCTTGTGCAATATCTTAGAAATCCCGCAGAAGAAAGGTTAATCACACAAAAAATATTTAAGAACATCAATATTAGTTGAGCCTCAAGTAGGCTCAACCATGCTGAGGACCCGTGGATCACCCAGACTCATTCAGTTGACTCATATGAATTAATTTTGAGTTTTTAAATTTTTTTAGTCTTGATTTAATTTATTTATAATAGAATAATAGAAAAGTACAATACTTAATTTTATTCATAAAATAAAATTACATTAATTCTAAATAAGCAAATAAAATTATAATAAAACATTTTATTTAAAAAAAAAAAACCCAATTTCAAGCGTATGCGAGGAAATCGGTATCATCCCTCACGATCCTCCACATGCCGACATTCTTGGAGTACCGTAAAGGGTGTGGAACTTTGTTAAAGCTCGCTCCATGATCTGGACGGTTGTGTTGGCCGGAAGTTGCTGAGTGAATTGTGCGTGCGCGCATTTATTCGAATCGTTGGCACACATTAGTGGTTCGGCTCCAATGCATGCGCACCAATGTGTGCGCAATATTTTTGCATTCCTCTCCGGCGTGTCGGTGGGGGGCGAGTGTGGTTGTAGTGATCGGTTATTCGACTTCAAAATGATTTGCGAGGTGGTGCGCATTTTTAGAGTTAATCAAAGCTCGGGCCAAGGATTCGAACTCGCTTCGGTGTATGGAGATAGACGACTGGCGGCCATTGGAGGAGAAGGATGAAATGTGGAAGGAAATATGAGAGGAAAAAAGTGTGAAGGAGAAGAATGAGAGTAGGAGAATGAAAAATGAAGATGAATTGGAGAGGATTGATGTAGAAAATAGCAAGTGGATAGGTGTATTTACACTTGAAAATAAGGATTCAAAATAATTAAAAAAATTAGTTGTTGTTGTTGACGGCGGCGAGAAATAGCCATTGCATATTTAAATTTTTCTTTTTTTAATTGGGTGCGTGTAATAGTAATACAGGACCCAGACCAAAATCTCGCATGAGCCGAGGTCCTCTCGATACTCCTCGACTCGTTATCGATGGGCTCATCGAAAATGTTGACTCTATGAGTCCACCGATGTGTATGATCTAATACAAGCTGTTGTGCATTCACTATGAGTTTTTTTTGCAATTTTGTGCATTTCCTATGAGCTTTTTTGCAAATTTGTGCATTCCCTATGAACTTTTTTGCAATTTTGTTCATTCACTTTGAGCTTTGCAACTACCACCACAATCGCACTAAGTAAATCTTGTTCTGGTGCAATATCACACAAACCCCATACCAAAAAAGGCGAATCACACTAGAAAAATCTAATACGACAATCTTACCCTACAAGATGGCGGAATTCGAAACACACTGAGAATAAAAATTTCTTGATAGATATGGCTTTAACTCGAGTCAAAATTACCCCTAGCATTAACTAAATCCATAAGGAGACGATGAGTAAATAAATCTAACACAGGAATTATCTGAAGTTACATGCAGTTGGGACATACATGTCAAACTAATTAATAACAGACTTTATATGTCTGCCATGCAGTTACATACATCAATAGAAATTAAATATCCGCAGTCGAAGCATGCTTCCCTACACCTTACACAAATACAGACCTAAACAAACAGACTCTAGTCCGGTGAAGACGCCTTACAAGAAGCTCGTTTACATGCTCGCCTTCGTCCATAAATCACAATTCTGCCCTCTATGCACTTATGCTAATTTTTTAAATTTTAACGATCCCTAGAAAAACTCAAATTAGCTTCCTGCAAGTCAGCAACTCTAACTTTGGGGCTGAGCCTGCTCAGGCACGGGCTGCTGCTGGGGTTGAACGATCGTTGGTGCACTCACATTCATCGCCACCAGCTCGAGCTCCTGTATCGCATTAATTGCAGCTTCACTATTCAAGGATGGTCTTATGAAAGTTGCTGTATGCTTGACCATGGATTGCTGGCAACAAGTAAAACGACGTCTTTGTTAAGGCACGGACTACATTTTTTTGCACGTGTATGCACAAATAGAAACAAACATCAAAATGCTACGAGTACTCACCAAATTTTCAAGCTTAGCTTTGAGATCAAGATAGGCCACTAGGAGCTGAGAGTCTTGAGTCCGCGCTGCTGCTGCTGCTGCTGCTGCTGCTGCTCCATTCTAACAACCAGAAAAAATGAGGCAAGTCAGAGAAATCCAGAAAAAACGGTGGACATTTTACCAAGATTTTAATCCCACCATCACTCTGACTAAAATAATTGCTAGCACAGAATAATATTTGCTTATATCAGCTTGACAGCTTGTCAATAATCATTTTCAAGTTATGAGTGACAATTATGCCTGAGAAAGAGTAACTTAGACTCTAACGCCAACATCAGACTTCACTTATAGAATAATGAAATCACCACATCAAACCATATTGCGAGTTGGAAGAAGCATGTCAATGGGGCTTAATAGTGAAAATAAATGTGAGTGCGTGGTAGCCTAAGGATGAACATTTGAGCTAACATAAGCCACTAGCATTATCTTATTGCTCGTATTTGGAGCTTCATGAAGATATTTTTATGTCCGTCATGCAAGCGTATAAGTAGGGATATCAATCCGGCCAACCCACTCGATTTCAAGCGAGACTATTGGACTGTTGGGCTATTCGATCAAAGCCAATTGTGTTGAAAACTTCGGCTCTAACCATAAGCTAGGCCACCGACTTGACATGTTGTAAATCGTCTAGTTGATGATCTCATAAATGATGCTTCTCTTATTTAGAAATAAATAAATATACAAAAGGAAGCAAAAATAAATAAATAAAAGATAATGATTCTCATCTTTAAAGCTCCCATTTCAACACCATTATTAAATTTAGTTTAATGTTCTTCTTAAGCTACTACAAAATGATATAATATTATATTATAATACAATTAGATACTTTATAATTTGACAAAGAATGTATTATTATTATTATTATTATTATTATTATTATTATTATTATTATTATTATTATTATCGAATAGTTGATAAAGGAAGAACAACAAGGAACTGAAAAGAACAAAAAAATGTCAAATTCAACTTCCGAGTAGGAACAAAGTGGTAAACTTTTATTCTCAAACTTAAATATCAAATTATCAAATATAAAAAGATAAGTTTCTCTTCATTTTCCTCACAATTTAAAAGCATCATAATTGATATATTTACGAATCTGTATAGGAAATTAAATTCAACATCCATTAATGACTCCTCTCTACTTCTAATTGTAATTTTCAACATTCATCTCTTAGAATACTAGCATCTAGCAATATGAGAATGAGTAACATATGGTTGGAAAAATAATTGAATTGGCTTTCTAATGCCTCCAAACGTTCATGAATCAGAATTTTCTAGATAAAGATATGACCAAAATATTGATGGCCCTTCAACCGTTGATTAGATCAAATGCTCAACAACTAAAGTCTTCACAACTGAGCTTGAGTAGACCAAGATTTACGTGAAGGTATGACTTAGGTACTACAAGGCCACAAAGACATAAATCCCTAATTTAGGAATCTATTACATGAAGTACGAGCAGCTGGCTGTAAAAATCAACGAGATACTATGCTACCAAAAAAGGGCCAGGAAAACTATAAACAAATTTGCCATATTGGTATAACTGTATAAACTATTTTAGCCTTTATTCATTCAATGAAGGGGGGTTACACATACCAGTCATAAAAGTTCGGGCTGGTGAGGAAAGAATATAGTTTCAGTATCTATTATGATAGTGGGAAATTGTTCATCAGGTTTCGATGCATCTCAAAATATTTAGTATCTACTTTTATGCTAAGTAAATGTAGAACTTCCGGTCAATATTATCAGAAGCATTCTGCATTTTATTTTACTTTATAATTGAGCATTCTAAATGTAAAATTATGTTTTTAAAGCATACTTTATTAAACAACTAAGATAGAGAAAATATAGAATCAAATATGGAATAAACTTCGCCAAACAATGATTTTGAAACCTATGGGTTTGAATTTCTTTACACAAATTCAATTTAAATCCAAATCAGTAGATTTCAATCTAGTAGGTTGTATATCAATTCATTTAAAATTATAGTAGTCAAAATTTGAGTGTAATTAATCTTTCAAATATGTAAAGATATGAGTAAAATCACTTTTTATAGTTTACACACTATCATAAATCTTTATTAAATTTTGAAGCCTATCTCACATTTTATGTTTTAGCAAAATATACTCATAGTAAACATGTTTTAAAGAATAACTTCACCCTTTCAATACAATGGTAAGTGTATGTTGTGTTGTCATATAATATGGTCCTCATGATAAAGAAACACGATGATCAAATATACTACAATTCGGTCTAGTAATAAAATAAACTGAGTACTCTTTATGGAAAATGATTAATTTGGTTTTTTAGATCAAACATGCAGTAGCGATATTGGTTGATCTACATTGTAAATATGTTTGTTTTTTAAAGTTCCAGCATTATTATAATTTGAAATATAAAAACTAAAGGAAAGATTGGAGTACATTTTGTTATTTGCACTAGGAAATGAAAATAATAATTTTCCTTTTTGAGGATGAGAAAATGATTGGTGTTGTGCCTCTATAAAATCGACAAACTTGATACTAGTTAATAATAAAAGTTTACTCAAAGAAAATACATGTACCTCTATAAGATTTTAATTTTCTCTCTATTATCACAAATTATTTTGAAATTCACTTGACTAATAAACATTTAGAATAGCTACATGAGATAATAGGCAAAACCTCAAACCTCAAGTACTTAAATGATCACAAGTAACAAGTTTTAATTTCATGGATTTACATTTAGGGTGCATTTACTTTGATGGAAAATTTTCCATTGGAAAATGATGGATAAGAAAAGACGAGAAAATATTAACATTTCCATCCTTTTCTTATCACATGTTTACTAGGATGGAAAAGAAAATTATCACATGGTCTCTCCACCCCTTCCCCATTTTTATGCTTTTTATATATTGAAAAATATTTTTATCACACCCCTCCTCCATGTTAATATTTTCCACAATTGGTGAGAAATGGATGGTAAAGGGAAATGTTATCCATCCTTTCCGAGGAAAATTAACCAAGTAGTAAACGTGTGAAAAGGATGGAAAAAAGGTGAAAATATTCTTTTTCCACCATTTTCCATCAAAGTAAACGCACCCTTGTACGTGAATTTGAGGTTTGAATGGACAAAGTGGTGACTTTAACATCCTGAAATAGCATGTTAACTTATATTTATACCTTACTACAAATTGTCTATTTATAAATATGCACATAGTTATTTTAATAGTAAGATCATAGTGATGCCTATAATTTAACAGTAACAGTTTATGAATATATACGTAATGTTGTTTTCTAAAAATTAATATGTATAGCATATTTAATCAATTTTGCGACTCTATATGAGTTGCGACTGCAGCAACTCTGCCCCGTCTAAGTCTTTCAATTAAGTTTAACGACATCAATAGCACTGTATTACTTTTTTCTTAAGCGCAAAATCTAGCTCATAATCAAATGAGCAGATAGTTAAAGATCAACAAGCACCATCGAGTCACAAAAGGAGTCGAGTATTTATCAAAAATATGAAAGAAAACTAGGAAATAAGAAAACTGCTTGCACAATTCTCAGGGTATTATTTCTCAGAATGACAAAAAGAACATACATTGAGGACATCATTTCTTCTCTTAGATGTCAATTGTACTATTAAAACTTAATAAAAGATACAGTGTAATGTGATTTAAGCAGACTATATAAACATTAAAACTCCTAAAGTCTAATTACCTCAACGAAAGAGGATGCAGTAAATGCAAGGAAAGTATTTTAAACCAAATGAGTGAGTACCTTGAACCTGAATAAGCGAATCAGTTTTTTCCGGAAAGTTAACCTCAAATTAAGGACGACTGACCAAACAAATTTGTCGTCGAGTAAATAAATTAATAGATACCACCAGTAGTGTCCAACTGAGGTGAAATATATTTTATTTACCTAGGCTAGCTGTTGAAATACATTATATTTCATGCAATTGCACAGCTAAGACCATCTTAGTTTCTTACTAGTAATTGATAATTATAATTTGTTTTTGAATGTTTTTGAATAGTTTCTTACACACAAAATTTTGTACAGCTTTTACCTAAAACTATTTTGGTTGTCACGTTTACAATTTCTAAATTCAGTTTCATTATATTATTATAGACAAACTAAGCCATAACCAACATTTCTAGGCTAAGAATACATCACAGACTACTATGATGAAATTCACATACACCATACACCAAGCTATCAAAATTGTGTGCAATACTACAGCTAAGACCATTTGTTGTTAAATTTTCATTTTCATTAATAAAAAGAAACTCAAAAATCAGTAGCTTTTACCTAATATCACAACCGTTGTAACTGCTTTCAATTTCTAACTTCAGTTCATAATATTATCATATAGATAAATTAAACGATTACATAACATTACCATACGCAAAGAAATCACAGCAAATAATTATGATGAAGTTCACATACAATAAGCTATCATTTATTCGATAAAAAAGTAACAACATTAATGTTGTACCTTTCTCGGCCGGCCCCTGGGCCTGCCGGAGAGATTCCTCGCTTTCATGGGAACCACAGCAGGCATGTTTCTAGGCTTCTTCGCCTCATTCTCAGACTTCCGGGGCCGCCCTCTACGCTTCCCCGTCACTGGTGAAACCACAGGCGGGGCAACAACAGGTGCTGCCGCAATCGCATCACTCAAAGGAGCGAACCCTTCAACCGGCTTAAGCGGCCCTTCAACGACGTTAATCGGCTTAGGCGGCCTCCCACGCGGCCTCCCCGACCCCTCTCGTCGTACCGCAGCAGCAGGGGCGGCTGCGGGGGCGGAATTCTTCTTCGGCCTTCCCCTGCCAATCCCAGAACCACCGCCGCCGCTCTTCGGTGGACGACCACGTCCACGCTTGACGCCACTCTGCTTCGGCGGACGCCCACGGCCCCTTACCGGGGTAGCCGTAGCAGCCCCATTAACCGGCGCTGCAGCAATGTGCGAATTCTCCGGCAGAGGAGCAAGGTTTGCCGGGAGCTCAGGAGGCAAATTCGGCACATCATTCATGTTTATCGGAGGAGGTGGGAATACAGGAACGGCGACTTGAACGGCGTCCGGCTTGGGCTTGGGAGGGCGGCCGGGGCGCCTCTTGGTGACGGTGGAGGCGGGATCAGCAGATTCGACGTTAACAGTGCCGTTGACGGCGGTAGGCTCAGATCTAAGCCCTGGAAGTGTGTAGGAATGCTTGACCATGAGCAGCTGACCGATGGACTTCAACCGCTTCAGGTGGTGAGTCAACAAGGCCGAGTGAGTCGGTGGGAGGTCCGAGTAGTGGGTCTCGATATACTTCGCTATAGCTCGCTTACTCGAGCCCTCTCGCTCATTCAACGCCGTAATCGCAGCCGAAATCATCTGCACAGAACGGAAATATCATCACAAACACGCAAACAATGATCTAGAGAGAGAGAGAGAAAGGGAGGGTTTGGTTGTAAGTAAGGTAACTCAACTCGAACTCGAGTGAGTGTTACAGCGCACCTCAGCATAGGGCGGGTGGTTGTGGACGGCAAGCTGGACCGGAGTGGCGTTGACTGCGGCGGCGACGGCGGTGACTGCGGCGGCGACGGCGGGACTAGCCACCGCAGTTTGGGCGGCTACCGGTGGTGGATCCAACGATGGGTCCATGCACTCAATTTTAAAATATCGCGAAAAAATTAGAGAGAGAAAGTGAACTGAGAATTTAAAGAGAGAGAGAGAGAGACAGAGAGAGAGCGAGCGAGTTTATGTGTATGAGGATAGAGATGAAAAAGGAGCAGAGGTGAGGAGCGAGCTAGATTGGACCGTTGGAGCCACTGTGTGACTGTGTGTGAGAGAGCGAGAGAGAGAGAGAGAGAGAGAGAGAGATTGAGATTTGAGAGTGTGTGTTTGTGTGTAGTGTGTTGCAATTAAAAGCAAAAAAAATTGCTGCTCCAAATCTGTCTTTTTCTGCCCTTTATTATATTCCGAGAGATGAATTTAATTTATTTAATAATTAGATTATAGATGGTGGAGATTTCTATTTCAAACATTTTGTACCCTTGAAGGGTTTCATGATTCATATCAATTGACTTTGTTCTCCGTTTCTAATTAAGTGTAAATGTTTTTTACACAATATTATTTTTATTTTCTGAAAACCAACATAATAATTTATTATATTAAAGACTATTTTTTGGTAATTATCATACATAAGAGTAGGTCCTAAAATAGAATTGGAGTATGAGGGAATTTGCTAATTATCTTAATGTTCTGACTTTCCTCGAATATATAAGACTATGTCTTTTATGGTGTAGTTTAAAACCCCATCCCATTTTATGATTTCTAATTTGTGTACCATATTTTCTCTTTTTTTGGTTTTTACTTCATTATGTTCTTCAATTTCTATGATTATGGAATTGGCCAAAAAGCAAGAGTGTCTCAATATCTCATATAAAGTGTTGGTTGGATTTAAAAGTTAAATTCACCAATAAACTTATTTCAAAATTCAAATTGTGTTTTAATTATTTTACGGATCGGAAAATTTTGGATTCTTAACGTTCGAAAAGTTACTTTGCCGAAGTCAAAACATTTATTGTACAGATAAGAAAATCAACTACTCTCTTCGATTTCAAATATAAGATGTTTTGATATTTTGCACTATAATTAAGGAACATTAATTAACTCTAAACTTTAATGCAAGAAATTTATTTGGTCAATTGTATTGTTGTCTTTTGGGTTCCTTTTTCAATTCATGATAATGTGATAGGATAATATATTGTCGAAGTTAATGAAAGAAACTCAACATACATTGAAAAATGAGCACATCATTAATAATAAGTTGAAAAGTAAATAAAATTGATGGAAGCGAGAGAGAGAATACTCTTAGTAACTGAAAACGTCTTATTAAAAAAACAAGTAAAAAAGGCCAAAACATCTTATATTTGAAACCGGAGGGAGTACTTATTATTCTTAAATCCCGAAAGATACATATATTTGATTTTTATAATCATCACCTTCTAAGTATTAAATGTCGCGTTGAATGAAATTTTCTAATTTGAAAATTTAATTTTGTCGAATTCAATTAATTATTATACAGGTAGAAAATATTCAACTACTCATTATTATAATTTGCCGAAACTCGAGTGTATTGGATTATACTCCATTCATCCATGATGTAAATACCTATGTGGGGTTGGACATGGGTGTTAAGAAAGTTGTGGAGTTGTAAGCGTAATAAAGGTCCCACTTATTAGAGTGGATAAAGTTAAATGAAAGTTAAAATTATTGTGAATAAAATAAGACTCTCATTTACTGTGAGTGAAAAAGGTGAAATAAATTTAAAGTTGTTTTATTGTAAGTAAAAAATACTCCCTCCGTCCCCCGTTAGTATGGTGCGGGGGCCGTGCACAAATTTTAAGAAAAAGTAGATAAATATTTGGTAGAAATAGTTTAAGTGGAGAAAGGGACTCACTTATGATGGGTTGTTAATTTTTTAATGGATGAAGAAACTTTATTAGAGTAAATATATTGAACTTTTAAGGGTAAAAAGGTAAAAGACATGTCTTAAAAAGGAAATACCATACTAACCAGGGACGGCTAAAAAAGGAAAGTAACCATACTAACCTGGGACGGAGAGAGTTGAAATAAAGTTAAAGTTGTTGTAAGTGGAATAAAAGATACACTTATAGTAAGTGGAAAAAGTGAAATAAGGGTGGAAGTAGTTGTAAATAGATTAAGATTTCATTTAATTTGATTGTATAAAATGTAGATTTGATTATAAAAGGTATAGTAGGTATTTTTTTGTAGGCGAAAAAAAACGCTCCAAAATTACTTTGCCGAAGTCAAACATTTATTGTACATATAAGAAAATTGACTACTTATTATCTTTATATCCTGAAAGACAAATAAATTGGATTTTTATAATCATCATGTTCTAAGTATTAAATGTCGCGTTGGATGAAAATTTCTAATTTGAAAATTTAATTTTGTCGAATTCAATTAATTATATAGGTAGAAAATGCTCAACTACTCATTATTATAATTTGCCAAAACGTGAGTAGGGATGGTATTGGGTCGGGTTTTTATGGGTATCCGCACGTCCCAAATCCTGATAGGACGGATTTAAGAAATATTAAATGATTTTGGGACGGGTTTGGGTCGAAACATGCAAACTCGTGACGGGTTTGGGTCGGGTTTGAGTAATTACCTCTGAATACCCGCTACCCAAACTCATTTATAGATATAAGATAAAAGATATTATTATATGTATAATTTATTATATAATTATAAATATTAGTAGATTTAGGGTTTTATCTGATTTTCTTAACTCACACACACATTCCGTAAGAGTCAAGTCTTTAATGTTTCTCCTCTACTTTTGTAAATCTACTTTCGAAATACGACGACACAACGACAACATCAATAATTTATACTTTTAGTTATGTTTTAAGATTTTGTAATACTTTGCTTTGAGATTAATTTTAGTGAAATTTTCTGCTGATGTATATGTTTTAATCATATTTATAATATTTTGTTATTTGATGTTTACTTTTTAGTATTCGGATTTTTAGCGGGTAATAAACGGGTATTATCCAACGGGTTCGTGTCGGGTATGAATTTTAAAATTAATTTTTAATCGGGTTTGGTACGGATTTGGGTGTTAAAAATTTTCATAGGTTTGAATTTGAGAAATGCTTAATGGGTGGGTACCCGATCCATTGTCATCCCTAAACGCGAGTATATTGGATTATACTTCCTCAGTCCGTGATGTAAATACCTATGTGGGGTTGGGTGCAGAGGTTAAAGTTGGTGGAATTGTTGCGAGTAAAATAAAAGTCTCATTTATTGTAAGTGAAAAATGTGAAATGAAGTTAAAGTTGTCTTATTGTGAGCGAAAAAGGTAAAAAATCAAGTTAAAGTTTTTGTGAGTGGAATAAAGAGCCCACTTACGAGGTGAAAAAAAGTAAAATGAGAGTGAAAGTAGTTGTGAATAGAGTAAGATCTCACTTGATTTTTTTTTTTTTTTTTTGAATTTGTGGGAACCCGCAGCCGCTACCTTTGGTGCGCACAGGATAAACCCCGTCCTTGTGCAGTAGCCTGTAAACCATACTTTTCTAGTACATGTGTAACAGACTCGACCTATAAAGGCGTTAGTAGGGATTAAATCTAAGACCTCCCAGGAAGCCCACTCTACCACTAGGTCATCCTCAAATGGACATGTCTCACTTGATTTGATTGTATAAAGTGTTGATTTGATTGTAAAAGGTAAAATAGGTATTTTTTTTGTAGATAAATATTTTGTGATAAGTATGTACTTATAACTAGATTTACCCTCACGCATTGAGTTAAACTTGGAGATGGAAGTCTTCTTTCGTTTCTCGATGGTGAAGTAAGATCAAGCTCATGAGCTTATTATCCTAGGTCAGAACAAGTTGATAGGATCCCCTTTGTTACGTCCCCATGTCTCCTATGTGGGGACTGGACCGTTTTATTGTATTTCAATTCTACAGTTTTAGAGCCACTAGAGCATCATGTAGGTATTAGTATGTCTATATTACAATTAAATATTTCAAACTAATAAAATTCATCTCAAGGAACATTTTTACATATAATAATACAATTAGCAAACACAAAATTAAATTAAGGTGACTAATATATTTTTAGTACTAATAATTCAATATAATCATTATATAGTGATCTATATTTGTCAAACTTCAAATTGAATTTGAAAAATTGAAATGACATGAGAAAATAAAAATATGTAAAGTCATGAATTTGTATTGGATAGTGTTCAATTACTTGTATGTGACATTGTGACGTGCAAAACAAGAGAGACTTTGTCAAACTCCAAAACTTAATATTTAGATTTGGAAAATTAAAATGACATGGGAAAATTGAAGTATATAAAATCATGAATATTTATTAAAAAGTGTGCAATTGTTTACATGTGGCATGTAAAACGGAAGAGAGAATGTATTGACAAATTATTTTGCTTTGGATTGCATTCTAATTGGGATTATTATTAACCTTTTTTTTTTTTTTTTTACTCTCCATTCACTTATTGGTCTGAACTTCACAAAATATCTAAAATGGTTAAAATGGTTCAACTGGACAATTATTTAGGTTATGACATGTGAGAAATCTTTTTGCGAGTGAAAATTGATGTGGATCGATCCCTTTTTTGAGTTCTAATTTGTGTACAAACCTATTAATTTTTTTCTTCGAATTCGATTTACAGTATTATAGTTTAATTAATTTATTTATCCTATCAGAATTTATAGTTATTTATAATATTTAATATAATTGTTATTTGTAGTAATAATTAAATTTATAAAAAATTTGGGTTATACTTTTAGCAGTAAACATTGATTAGTGCTTATTATATTATAGTAAATAATTACTAAACATATTAATAAATTCAATAATGAGACTCAAGGGAAACACATAAAATGGTGGGATAGTCGGTCCTACCGTCTTAGTTGCCTTGATATTACCGCGTCTTTAAATTATAAATGAAGTATTTCAAAATTACTAGATATTTTTGAAACAACACATAAATTACTTAGCAAATTTATTGTCAAAACTAAAAGAATTCATCAAATTAGCAAGAGTGTAATTTAATTTAAATCCGCCAACAAATTTAAAAGAAAGAAAAATGTAATTTAATTTTTATTGGATTAATTACTGTGGAGTAGGTCAGTAAAGGATTATCCTATGACCAGAGAGTAATTTTTGCCGAAATACGTGGAGAAATTGATTTATGTAATTATAGTACGTTTTAAGTATTGAATTTTACATTTTTTTTAAGTTACATGTCCGAACTCCGAAAATTTAATTTTATCGAATTTACTTAATTATTCCACACATAAAAAAAAAATTCAACTACTTGTCATTCATAGTATTTACTAAAACACGCTGAATATGATTTATACTATAATGATTAGTTACTCTCTGGTGCAACGTGTCTCACAGAGTGCGACGAGCAGGGGTGGAGCCAGGATTTTGGTTCAGGGGTCCAATTTTTTTTTTTTAATTTTTTATAAAAATAATAATAAGAATAAAAATTGAAAATTGAAAATAAAAATAAATAATACTAATATTTAACATAATTATAATGTTCTTTGCACCCTCAACTTGTCCACAGGTATGTCAAAAACATATACGAAACACATAGATTGAGAGACACATTTTCTAAAGAAAATTTTAAGCCATCGTTATGAAAATAGTCGACTTTGAATTAGTCAGCCAATTTCTTCTCCATGATATGCAAACTCGAGCATGAAGCTAGAGAATGATATGTTAAAAATCTAGAATTATTGTACCATCAACAATGAACAAGCTAACTAAATGAATTATTTTAAGATTCATGGTGTCAACAAAAGAAAATTCGCGGGAGAAATTATGTCCACACTTGAAGGATTTTGGACATTTGGAAGTAACTAAATTTAGAAGAAAAAGAAAAAATCATGAGACTCAAAATTTCATAATCTTATAATGCAAATAATTCTCAATCTACACTCTTCGTTGAACACAAGCACATAGAGCGACACTAAACAAATACAATCTCTAACAGGATTGGAGTTACCTACTTAATAAAACAGATGCATTGCACAAAGAAACTGCACGGAATGAACATACTTCGAAATCAAAGAGTTCCAAAAAAATGACTCGTTTAGGAGTTTTATCGAACAGTTGGTAGACATCCTATACTAGTTCAAAACTTAATAAAACTATATATATATATATATATATATATATATATATATATATAGGGAGATGATCGTATAGGAACTCATTCATAAGTAGGAACTAAGAACAAATATGGACCGTTGATTTTTTTTTTAAATTTACGATCCAGATTAATTGATGCATTAGATTACTGTTGTTTGTGTATTAAACATGTGCTAAATATTTTGTGCATTAAGTTAGTGTAATTTGTGCATTAACTTACTGCATTTTGTGCATCACGTAAGTGATATTTTTGTTGGTTCTTACGAACTCATATAAAAATGAGTTACTACCAGATTCATACCCCATATATATATATATATATATATATATATATATATAGAGAGAGAGAGAGAGAGAGAGAGAGAGAGGAAGAATCATATGAGAATGACATCTTATATGAGAAATGAGAATAAATCTATGCCATCCGTCCATTTTTTAAAGTCCCATTTATTGCTGGGCACGAAGATTAAGAAAACTGATAAAGGTAAAATGGGTAGGAGAAAAGAGTAGTGCTAATTACATTGGATTACTTTTGTTAATTAATGCATTAAAAAAAATCTTTACATGTAAATAAATAGAGGTTCGTCTGTGGCTTGATTTTTTTTCATAAGTATTTTCACATGTTTTTTAACGTGGTTAATTAAATTAATATGTCAACATTGTTTCATGAAATTAAAGGAATGACTTAAAAGGAATGAATTATGCGAAGTGAAGAAATTAACTAAGAACGTGCTAAATGAACTAATGATAATAAAGGAATGAATCTAATTAATTGTTATAAACTAGAGAGAAACGAGATAATAGGAAAGAGAATATGAATCGAGTGTATTCAATATGAGGATCAAAGGTTTTCATTTATACAAGTAGAGAGCTTGGATTTTAGGATATGAGGACATGTGAAAATACTTATAGTATATATCTATAAGATCTATAAGATATTTACAACACTCCCCCTTGATGATCAATCCATAAAACAAATGTTGTCTCATTAACCTTGCTCAGGAAATTCCAGTAAGACAGAACCTGATCGAAGGAAAAAGAGTACAACTGCTCTGATTGAACTTGATCATTGCATTTCTTGAATTGGCACATGCCGATCTCGTGTACCAACTTTATGAATGGTGATGTCGGCAATGTCTTCAAGGATATATAAGTCCACCAAATCTGACAATGATACAAGTAAACACTTTCCATTCAACATTATTGTTGTGACGTGCATGTCTCATTAAAAATTTCCTCAAAAAAACCCTGTGAGGAAAAAAAAATTGATAGAGGAAAAAATAATATGACATACATTACTCATGTGTTGCATCAAGTTGCCTCATGAAAATCCTTAACTAAGAAAACTCATTGAGGTAAAAACTTAATAAGGAGAAAAAGACGAGTACAACCATTCGGCCTTAGAGCATAATCTTTATATTTGCTCAAAACCTTCATGACCAAATCTTCACAAATATGTTGTAGTTTCTCACTCCCTCAGAAGATAATAATCTTCAATACTATAAACATATCTTTATAGGTGAGAGGAGAATTTAGTGAATAAATCAACAAGTTTATCACTAAACTAACTAAATTTTGTGTTCATGGTTGTTAAAGAACTCATTTGTGCAACGCAGTACTATAATTCTTATGGAGAATAGTGGGGGTACATTTCATATCATTACACCAATTTGAGATATGATATTGTACTATGAAGATGAGATAAATAATCAACATTCTAGTTGCCATCAATGTCAATTTCTATTTCATAAAATAGGCTAAGGTTGTCATAACCTTTAAGATAACAAATGATATACTTAATATCATTTTAATGTCTCATTGTGAGAATATCATTCAATGTCTCTTTGTGAGAACATTAGATCTCATTAATGTCTCCTTATGAGAACATTAAAGATTGCTAGCAACTTAATTTTAAAAGTTATATCAAATCTGATAGAATAGTGCTCAGCACTTAAAGTAGAGAATTTCTAGTTCCATAATACAATCGTTATCTTCTACATTCACTTGAAATCAAGTGAAGAGACAATCATTAGGGTCGAACTAGATGTGATTTATAATAAAGATACATTTCTTTATAACCTTTCATATAGGTTGACTGATGTAATAATAATATGCTCTTTTAGAGAGATGCTCGATCTTTATATCGAGTAAATACTTAGTTTTAACTAAGTCTCCATTCCAAACTCTATCTTAATGAGCTGACTTTTTCATTAATAGAAGTCATTCTAAGACATTTTGATAAGTAGGCATGTACATATATTGTTATTCACATACCCTTTTTTTTCATAAGGAATTTCACTTACTGTGAATTTATATTTCTCTTCGTTAGATATTTTGAATCCATCAAGGATTTTCACATATTCACGTCCAATGACCCCACAAATATGTGGATCTACAATATTTATTACTGTCAAATATATTAAACAATGGAACATAATGTCATATTTAGGAGAATAGTATTGATCAAAATCAATTTAGGATCTCTGCCTAAATCAATAAGCTATTAACATTGCTTTATTCTCATCAATTTCTTTTCTCTTATACAAACATCCAGTTGTGTCCTAAGGGGTCATCATTCTTTAGAATTTGTATTATAGAGCAAAAGATTATTTATTTATGTAGCGAGTTAAGCTTTACCTCAATATTGCTTCTTTCAAATTTACTGAGTGTTTATGACACTCTTGTACGTTCTCTTTGATTCTAGATCAAAAGTATCATTTTAAAATGATATAAGCAATTTTGTCGAGGCAACAATATTGTCAACAACAATATTTTTCGTTCTCCAGAATTCATGGCAATTTCAACCAACCAGATTTTCATCATTCCTCCATGATATCTTCTTGTTGATTGTTCCGTAATCCCATTAATTTGATATTTTGTGCACGTGCATATGCACTGGGCTATTCGTCTTTAGGACAATTCTTTTTAGAATGCTTATATATAGAGAGATATAATTTCTCTATTTAATTTTATATTCCACGGATATCTTTATTTTGCACCAATAGATCTCTCACACTTACGGCGTTAAAGAGTATCATTTAATTTATTTAGTTCATGAAGAACTTCTACATGGTGACAGTTTATAATTGAACTTTCAAGTTCATCGCGTGAACTGTGCATCAATGTTCGTAGATAAGAATCTTCAAGTTCTCAACCAATAATAATTTGTATAGGTTGGTGACCTAATACGAACTGACTTTGTCACTTGTAATTATGCAAAGATACTCATTATTATCTTTTGTTATTGTCTCAATGTTATATCGATTACATCGGATATCCTTCTTACTAGAGTATGTAGCACACTCTATAATTTTGTATCATAAATTGATACAAGCTCTTCTGGAGCTATTTATCATTTATGCAATTATGCACAAAATTAGAATAATCATATATGTTATCCATTTTCAATTGCTCATCAAGCGTGTAATATTCTTTAGGAGTATTAACTGTGCTACTTCAATAGCATCAAATATAATTTTTCAAGATTATTTCTATATTTGTGTTTCTTCGGAAATATCGATAATTTATAACATAAGAATATATAATAGAATATAATATAACACATATATTTCGCAATAAACACATCTAAAAAATATATATTAATTCGACGTCTAAGCATTCCAACGTGTATATATCACATATAACAATGTAATCAATTTGAATGTGTATACAAGTCAATCAGAAAATATGTTTTACTATAAATCTTAATGACATGCTTGTATTTCAAAAAGAAAACAATCATATGATACTATACAAATGAAAGCATATCCAAATCTATATTGATAATACATAGAAATAAAACTATTCACACGAAGCAATTCGTATAAATCAAAACTATGGCCCTTATCATAATAAACATGTATGCATAATTTAATTAATTTGGTCCCCAAATCGAACTTTCTCCAACGAATAAAAATTCAAGAAATTAACATATACATGAATTTCAATATGAGTAAATCTGACTCGATAGGCACAACCACATAGAAGAGAAACCAAATTGGCTTACATGGATGAAAAATTTAGCAAAATTGACGGCAGCAATTCACATAAATGTTTATGAAAATTAAATCGTACCTTGTTGGAAAGATATGATTATTTCTATAGCATACCTCCAATCCATTAAATTGATTGGAGACTTAGGCTAGAGACTCGTGCTGATAACGTGTTATAAACTAGAGAGAAACGAGATAATAGAAAAGAGAATATGAGTGTATTCAATATGAGGGCCAAAGGTCTCTATTTATATAAGTAGAGAGCTTGGATTTTAAGGTTAATAACTTGGTCAACACTTATATAGTATATATCTATAAAATCTATAAGATATTTACAACATTAATGAATTAATGAGAATAAAACAATGAATTGTTGAGAATATGTAAATGGATAAAGGAATGAATCTGTAAATAAATTAATGAGAATAAAACAATGAATAAATGAGAGGAGATTAGGGTTTCTCGATAGAATTTAGGGGAGTGAGGAGAGTCAGAGAAATGGATTGGGCTGGGGTGGGTAGTATTATTGGGTTGAGTTTTAAATTGGATTTAATTAAATTGAGTTGGGTAATTAAATTGGGTTTTAATTAGCAATATAATTAAGAGTTTAATTAAATTGGGTTTAATATTGTGTAGTGACAAAGGGTAGTAAATAAAAAAAAAGGGAAGATAAAGGAGTATAAAAGCAGAATGAGACTTTAAAAAATGGACACATCTTTATGAGCAAATGGAACTTTAAAAAACGAACGGAGGGAGTATTAATCTACTCAAGGCTATTATTGTAATCGACTTGTAGTTGTAACCGTCAATTGCCGTCAAACATGAAATTAATTTCTTTTATTTATGGAAGTTAATAGACATTGCCTTTAAATATTTTGGAGGTGTGTTCTGGTGAAATCAGTGTATAGTATACAACCGGTTTCACCAACCTGTATGAATAAGTAAAGCCTGATTTCGCAGCCAGATTTTGCAGCCCTATTTTGCAGCCCCATTATTACCTTGTTCATTCTTTCTTCCTTCAGCTCATAAGAAATTCCTTCACTTCGAAAAATCTTCAACACAGAATTCGTTGCCGACCAAAATCTTTGAGCTTCGATCGACCACCGCCGCCGCATCAAAGAGGAGAAATACGTCGCCGATAGCCATCAAAGAGCAATGAAATCTGAAATTTCAACACAGAATTCCAACAACAATGAAGGTTTGATGCAACAAAGAATTTCAACACAAAATTCCACGACAGAAATTCCTATGCCGTCGCCGCCGCCGCCACCGCATGAAGGTTAGTTTTCAACTACAATTTAATCAGTTTTGAATCCATGAAATTTTCTGGTCAGATTTCATATAATCAGAATTTCTCGTAAATTTTAAATTCAAAAGAAATATCCTAATTGAAATTCCAGAGCCAATTTAATCAGTTATGAATTAATCAAATTTTAAATACTTTTGTTTCAAATTCAATTTGAAACTTTACAAATCAGTTATAGATGCAGTTTCTGATTTGCAGTAGCTATGAAATAGTAACAATTCTTATGATAGAGAGTAATAATTTGTAATTATTTGAAATCCTTTTACAGGGCATACATGGATGGAAATTACTGAATTTGAGAACTTGGAAGATGAATTAAATGTTGATGAAGGTAATTTTTTTTATCTGTAATCACATCTGTTGATAATTTTTGTGTGTTGTTGCTTGCTTATGGTATGTTGACAAAGCTAATAAGCAGCCATTTTTAGTAGTTAATTCACTATGTATTTGGCATTATATAGGAGATATTACCTGTTTGTTTGGTTCACTGCCTTGTGTGAAGAAAAAGAGTTTTCAAGATATATATGATCTTTATAGCAAACATGCTCTTGAAGTTGGTTTTAGTGTTAGAAAAGGAACTACTAGATATAATCGTGCTGGTATAGTAACTGGTTGGTCTTTATTATGCTCATGTGAGGGAATGAGAAAGAAAAAAATTGAAGACAGAAAAAGAAAGATGTTTAATATCACAAGAACAAACTGTAAAGCATCATTGAGAGCAAAATTGAATGGTGATTGTATGGTTGAGGTAGTAGATTATAAGACAGAACACAATCATGAGATTTCAAGAAGAGAGTTGAGTTATATGCACCGTTCTCAAAGATCAATAAACATAGATAAAGCTGTAGCAATTCAAGATATGATGTCTTCTGGAATTGGAGCAACAAATTCATTTAGATTGATGGCTTATGAAGCAGGTGGTGAACAAAGTATAGGTCATACATTGAAGGACCATCGTAATTTTATTAATAGGATGAAAATTGAGGCAATTGAATCACGAGATGCACAAACATTGATTGACATTTTAGACGAATAGGAGAGTAAAGATTAGGAGTTTTCCTATAGAGTGCAGCTAGATGATAATGGCAGATTAAGTAATATTTTTTGGAGAGACTAAATGATGAAGGAAGACTATATGATATATAGTGATGTTGTTATATTCGACACAATATATAGAACTAATAAGTACAATTTAATTTGTGCACCATTTGTTGGGATAAACAATCATTGGAAGAATGTGATGTTTGGATGTGCATTTATTTCAAATGAGCAAAGTGGATCTTTTGAATGGTTGTTTGAGGTGTTCAAAAAATCTATGGAAGGTGTCTGTCCCATAACATTATTTACAGATCAGGATAAGGCAATATCGAATGCAATTGAAAAGGTTTTCCCCATGGTTAGACATAGACTTTGCGTATGGCATCTGTACCAAAATGCACAAAACCATTTGGGAAAGTTGAAATTTGACAAGTCATTTATGGATGCATTTGATAAATGTGTAACGGGTTGCACTGATGTAAAGAAATTTGAAAACTGTTGGATGACAATAATTTCTGATTTTGAACTCCAAGAACATGGTTGGTTAAAAAAGTTGTATCAGTTGAAGGAGAAGTGGTGTAATGCATATAACAAAGACTTCTTTTCTTATGGAATTTTATCGTCACAAAGAAGTGAAAGCACTAACAGTGCTTTAGGATTCAAAGCAAAAAAGACGACCAACTTGACAGATTTCTATGCCATCTTTAATGCAACAACAGATCGTTGGAGAAGTACTGAAGCAAATGATGATTTTGGATGCTCAAAAGTAAGACCCAAATCTCTCTTACCAATGATTGATCTTTTGGACCATGCTGCAGAGGTATATACTTTAACACTTTTTAGAAATTTTGAAAAGCATTTCCTGAAATCCCTTTCCACTTCATTTTCTGAAGCATATGAAGAACTTGGCAGAAAAGTATATCATGTGAATGATGCTCATTGTATCTATACAATAAATTTTTGTGTGATGGGGTGTTTGGTTAATTGCACTTGTAAAAGATTTGAGGAGTGTGGAATGTTGTGCAGTCATTGCATGAGGATACTTTTTATTCATTCTATTCATCGAATACCAGACCGATACATATTGAAAAGATGGACAAAAATTGCAAAACAGAGCGTGTGGGATAAATGTTCTCAGCAAAGAGTAAGTGATTCACCTTGGAGACATCAGATGACAAGAAAGAGCTATAGTCTGATTATAAATGCACAAGAAACTGAAGAATGGAGAAGTATTGTTGAAGAAGCACTGAATAATGTAACATTAGCTCTTGAAGCTTTGATGAGTACAAGCATAATAAGAAATGAATCTGAAAACAGTCAGATATCATCCACTTTATTGTTATCTATCAGTGTGAAGAATCCTGAATTTGCAACTACAAAGGGTCGGAAACAACAAAGATTGAAAGGATTTCTCCAGAAAAGTAAGAGTAAGAAAACATCTGAAGCATCAAATGCAATTCAATCAAAAGAGTTTGGAACTAAAACTCCTAATGAAAGATTATTATAGAAGATCTGACCAGTTTGAGGATAATAAGGTGAAGTTCTAATTTTCCTAACTTGAATGAATTCCATATTATTGTTTTTATGCAGCAAGGTTTATAATTATTTATGATTGTTAATTTGCAGATAAAAAACACACAAAGGGAAAAAATACAAGCAGGTAGAAGAACTCAAATGGATTTTGATTCTTTATATGTAATTTTTGCATAATGTAGTCTACAGTCATTGCAAATGTCGTATTTCAGTATGTGATTTTTATGTTTTTCTTACCACCATTTTGTGCACTATCACTTAGTGAATGGTGTTGCAATGAAATTTTTGATTATTTATCTGTTCACTATGGCTGTGCAAATTAAATTGATTGTGTGGTTCCAAATATATTCACAATTGGATGAAACATGTGGTGTGTAACTATTAGCAGCTAATGCTGTGTAGCTAGTCTATATGCAGTATGACAAAAATTACTGTGAGACCATCTTGCACATTACATTTTATAGGATGTTCTCATAACTAATGGGTTCTGTTTGGATTTAGGTATCGAATTGACTTGTGAGAAAGATGGTCGTATTGAGTTAATTGAATCTACTGATGAGGAGTTATATGTAATTGAAATCAACCTAGTGATTTTACATACCAAACATTTTTTTTAGGGAATACTTTAATTTGTCTTAAATCTGATGTTGCATGTAGGAGTATGCATGTGCATGGGAAAGAGAAGGATGTCAGCTCTGGGAAAGTGAAGGATGCCAGCTCGATGATGCATGAAGAGTATGAAGAGAAGGATGCCAGCTTAGCTGCGTAATGAGATCTTGATCATTGGTTAAAAACACAATCCGTGCTATCTCTTGGTGGCTGTGTTGCCGTGTGTATTGAGTCTTGCGTGATTAGCACGCCTAATAAGATTAGCTATGAGCTAGCACTATAAATAGAAGTCGAGTTACTGTTGTATTGAGTTTTTGAGACTTTGAGACTGAATGCTCATGTATTGTTACATTCATATTGTTCAATATATGAGATTTCCTTTTATCATTCTGTTTAGATTCAACATTGCATAATGTTAACATTGTTGGAATCATTTCCATTGGACACATTTTCTGAATGTATGAAATTGGTTTATCAAATCATTATATTTTGTGTTCTTCATACAGTAAATGATGTATAAAAATAGTTTGATTTTATGGATCCGCCTTAAAATTCAATTTTACGGATCCACCTTACACTTCGATTTTACGACTCCCGTCTTTGGCTACAATAATATGGCTCCACCTTTAATAAGATTAATAATATATATATATATATATATATATATATATAAGTAATTATTGTTGTTGAAAAGGTAAATATTTTGACTAATAAAAGTAATATTTCAAAATTATTATATTTTCTCACAACAATGTATACTTTTGCACATGAAAAGTCGTACTTTTACTCAAACGTTGAAGTAATTATTGTGTTTGAAAAAGTATAGATTGTCACTAAGAAAAGTAAAGTTTCACAATTATTATATTTTGTCACAACAATGTTTACTTTTGAACACAATAAGTTATACTGTTGTAATTTTATGGATCAACATTCGGATTCAATGTTATCACAAAGAAAAAAAACACAAAAGCCAAAAATATAAAAAATAAAGGACAACAAAAAAGAAGAGTGGAAAAAATAGGGGTGCATAGGATCCACATAAGATGAGTGGGGACATGCGCATGCACCAAATGCACCTCCGAGTTTGAGTTCAATTTTACGGCTCCGTCTTTATCAACAATTTTATGGCTCCACATTTAATACATTAATAATATAAAGATAATGACAGTTACAAAAATTTGGATTATTCGACTCACTCAAATTTTAAAGTAATTATTGTCATTGCAAAAAGTAAACTTTTTAACTAAGACACGTAAAGTCTAGCAATCATTACATTTTGTCACAACAATGTCTACTTTCGCACATGACAAGTTCTACATTTAGTCAACCGTTAAAGTAATTATTGTCGTTGCAAAAAGTAAACTTTCTTACTAACAAACGTAAAGTCTCACAATCATTACATTTTGTCATAACAATATCTACTTTTGCACATGACAAGTTCTACTTTTAGTCAACCGTTAAAGTACTTATTGTCGTTGCAAAAAGTAAACTTTCTTACTAACAAACGTAAAGTCTCACAATCATTATATTTTGGCACAACAATGTCTACTTTCGCACCTGACAAGTTCTACTTGTAGTCAACCGTTAAAGTAATTATTGTCGTTGCAAAAAGTAAACTTTCTTACTAACAAACGTAAAGTTTCACAATTACATTTTGTCACAACAATGTCTACTTTTGAACATGATAAATTATACTACTATAATTTTACAGCTCCACCTTAGTTTTCGATTTTATGACAATAAAACAAAAAGGAAAATAAAAAAACGAAGAGACAAACAAGAAAAAAAGAAATAAAAAAATAAGGGTGGTGAATCTAAGATTACAACAGAACCTTCGGCTCTAATTTTTAGGCTCCGCCTTCGGCTATGATTTTTCGGCTCCGCCTTCGGCTCCGATTACTAATATAAGGATAATCGTCGGGCAATAATTTGGATTTCTTCGTCTCGCTCTGGGGCCTTCGGCTCCCCTCGTTCGAATCTTGACCAAAGAAGAAGCGGCAAAAAAAAGGACAAACAAAAAAACAAAGAGGCAAACAAGAAAAAAGAAATATAAAATAAAGGTGTCGAATCTAAGATTACAACAGAGCTTTCGGCTCTAATTTTTAGGCTCCGCCTTCGTCTGCGATTTTTCAACTCCGCCTTCGGCTCTCATTACTAATATAAAGATAATCATCGGGCAACAATATGGATTTCTTCGGCTCACTCCGAGGTCTTCAGCTCCCCTCGTTTGAATCTTGACCAAAGAAGAAGTGGCAAACAAAAAAACGAAAAGGCACATAAGAAAAAAAGAAATAAAAAATAAGGGTGTTTAATCTAAGTTTACAACGAAACATTCGGCTTTGATTTTTAGGCTAAGCCTTCAGCTCAGATTTTTCGGCTCCAAAGTATTTTAAGCAAGGAAATGAACAAATCCTAATGCTACAGAGTTTCTGGAATTTTTCTACACTAAAAACTGAAGGGAAAGCGTGTGTTTTTCTGTAAAAACCGACAGAACTATTTATATGGAGTGGAGAAACCGTCCTCCCGCTTCGGCAGGTTTCCAGCGCCGGCGGGAGATTCATTCTCCTTCCTTCTTTCACGTTTCTACTGCTTTTTCCATCTTCTTTTTAGCCCAAAATGCATCACCACCACCTTCGTACCTTCACACACCAAACACATCAAAAACCACATAAACGGCCACTACTCGTGGTCAAAAACGAAAAATAACATGCAAACACGCACAATTAAAAAAACAAAAAACAAACAAAATCAAACTAAACACCAGATATTAGTCGAGAAGGGTTTCGAGCTGAGAAAAGCTCTTCTCAACTAGTGACAGTATACCCTAACTCTTCAAGATCATCGGAAAGTATTACTCTTTAGGACTGCCGATATTTGCAGCTGCGACTCAACTCTCAAGCCTCTTCACAATACTACCAAAGTTTTGCAACATAGGGTATATTTTCCAATAAGATATCAGAAATGAAATTAACTGATGAAACAAAAACAGTACCAAGACATCTACTTCATCATAATGAGGAAAGACAATATGTATGTCAGAGATAGAAAACACATAAACATAACTAGCAACTTATGCTTCGGATATTAATGGTGGCAACTTAGTGTAAAAAAGAACACTACAACAATTCAAACGTAGAAGAAACATAAATTACTCAACGTAATTTTCTTGAGTAAAAAATTCAAGAAACACAGAACATTAAGAGTATAGTAATAAGGAAACGAGAACGTATGGTGAAGAGGCCACACCGATCTAATCACGAGATGATAAATCAGAACCAGCAGAAACATGCTTCAGACTCGTAGAATTTTAAGCAGAAATGTTTCAGAATATGTTAGGCAGTGAAAGTTGAAATCTACAAGCTTTATTAAATAAGCAGACACGAGCATATAAATTCCCAACAAAAGTCTACAGAAATTCATATAAACATTCACAATATTTGCATAACAAGCTGTATTGTTCAATACTAAGAACTAGCATACTGATAAGCAGATTAACTATACTACAAAAGTAACAATTATCCAATATCCAAATGTTCAAAGTAAACAACAGATTTAATTGTCAAACAAAAACTGTCATTTCCACTACCAAGGTGCCTCCTTCACAAGATATCATTTAGCCCTTTTTGTGAATCGAAGAACCTCATCCAAGACTTCTGTTTTGCATTGATTGATAGCAGACAAGATAATCCTTGAACGATAAAGCACTCTAAGCCTTTTCCTTTTAACGGCCTTCAAACAGAGAAATTGAAAAAAATTAGTAACTACTTATATATTTATTTATGATAAAGCCAAGTTAAGATATAAACAAAAAATGTAGAAGCAGGAACAAGAAATCACTATTATGCATTTCTGAATTTGACATACAACGAAGAAAAGAGATAATATTATACTTGTGACAAATCTTGAAGCATATAAGGAATACCATCAAAATGCTCCATGTGATGTATCAGATAAACACCACAGTCAACGTTGCTGAGGTCACTTTTCCATTCAAAAGGAACATCTTCAAAACTGAATGATGGGAACTCTGAAGCTTTTGGATGTTTCATATCACGGAGAAAGATATGAAACTGATCTTTCTGCATAGGCAAACAAACAATTTGTAAACATGTAATTATTAGATGAAATACAACAAACATTAAATAAAATACAACAAATTATATATTAATATGAAAGAAACCTACCACAAGTTCAACCATTTTCCGACTGCGAGAGTTTTCTACACAATTATCAAGTTTGTTGTCCAGGTACTGAATCTTGCATGCATAGAAGTTGATGACGACAACAACAAAGTGTTTATCAAAGCATATGTGGATTACAAACTGTTAAGAAGAAGAAAAAACAGATTATAAAAAAGAAAAAGAAAGAATACAGTATCAACAATAATATATAAAATAACAAAATTCAACTTACAGTTTCAAGAGATGGAAAATCATTCAATTGAACCATTTGTTTTAGAGAAAATGCCAACAACTTCTGACAGTATATCCTAACTCTTCAAGATCATCAGCAGGCTTGGTATAAATCATTTTCTCAACATATGTCTAGAAAAAGAAAGGAATAGAACAATTAAATGATTACTATAAAAAGAAAGAATCAAATGAAAAAAAATTCAAATTTAAAAAGATAAAAATATACCGAATGCTGACTGTTGAAATAGAACTTCCTAGTGATAGTAGACAGTCTGGAAGAGTGATACTTGATGGACTTGTTCAGAATGACCAAGCATCTATCACATTTGAATCCAAAAAGTAACCATCATTCAGAGTTTTCATTGATTGAAAGTTCAAATAGAACTTCCAACAATGAAGATCATGTCTAAAAACATTCATCCTGAAAATTAATATAAAGAGTTAATAAGAAAATATAATAGCAAAAAATAAAATAGATGGATATGAAGAAGGAAATAAGCAGAAATACATAAATCTTGACAGCAGTATGATGATCATGAAAACAGAAGTCAACGATGTCTTTTTCTATCTTGGAAATTTCCTTAAAGTGCTTGGCATTACTGTAAAGAAATCTACTCTTGAATGTAGATTTACCAGTAGGCCATTCGATGCTACAATCCAATATCATTGGATCAATAACATGCAAAGTTGGGGACTGCAAAGGATATAACAATAAAATAATTGAGCATATCAGTGTTCTATTGAAATGAAAAAGAAGAACATAAACTAAATTACAATATGCAATTAACAACCATACCATCATCTGACTTGCATTGTTTGTAATGCGGAATAACTGGCTCATATATTCGACAAATAGCAACATTTTCATGCTTAATAGAAATTGACTCAATAATCCTATCCATTTCTGCATAATCAATCTCATCAATTGGACTTTTCTTTGTAATTTCAATTAGAAAGGAGTTAATAACTAGTTTTAAAAAGTAATAAGAAAAAATAAGTTTAGACTTCAAGGCACGAACCTTCATAATCACTCTTTCCAATTTGTTCACACTGTTCAGTTGGAACTTTCTCTTTCATGTGATTTTCATTGCCAATTTGTTCACACTATTCAATTGGAACTTCCTCTTTCATCTGATTTTCATTTCTTTCAGATTCTGATTTCATAAAGTATTATAAAGGTAATTTACAAATATGTTAGTAAATATACAAATAAAGCATAAAACAGAAACGAATTGAAGTAAGCAATAAATACAAACCTAAATGATGAACATCAGGTTGAGAATCAGACAACGAATATAAACTTTGACTGAGTAGTTCGAAAAATAGCGTATCAGGATCCCTGATCCTTTTCTTCTTTTCTTTCTTCTTCTTTGTCTGAACCTCTTGATCGTCAGGATGTCTCATCAACAACATTTTGAGTCTGCTCAACTTCTCCTGTTTAAACAAATTTAAAAATCAGTTCAAATATAATTAAGAAGATATTTAAAAAACAATATGATATAAACTTACTTGTCAAACCATCTGTAGGATTGGTGTTAACATCAGTACCAACAAAATCATTAACAGGAACTGATTCTTGAGGAATAGAAGACTGAAAATTATCATTTTTCACAGTATTATCCTTCTTCGCATTCTGGAATTGAAGAGCCAATTCATCACAAATTTTGAAAACATTTTCATTCCAATACGAATCAGCAACCTCCCAAACTTTTGGATCTGGAAATGGTACAGTCGGTATACCAAAACATTGTTGTTGAGAACCAGATATGTTCAACTCTTCAACTCTTGCCTTGTGATTGAAAACAATCACGTTGAAATCTCTTTGCAGAATCAAGAACGACCTTTGCAACCCCTACAAAATTAAATATTTTAATCAAACTAAATATGTAAATTACAAAAATAAAAGCAGAAAATCAAAGATATAGAAGGGTTATGAAACTAAAAACACTTACATTTTCAGAAATGAATTGATATCAGAATCAGACTTCTCGCCTGGAGGAATCTTGTAACTGATATACCCACAATCAGTTTCCCGAGCATCACCTTGACCACCAGACTGAACCGGAAATTCTTATTTCTTAGACACCCTATCACTCCTATTAACAACATAATCGTCTACCCTGACACGATCACTCACAGGGAAAACACCTACCAGCCACTCCCCACTACCAAATTCTAATTCACCATCAGACTCTTCCTTCAATCTGTTGTTATACTTAGAACTAGACCAATGCTTAATGAGTGGCAAGGTATATGGCTCAGAGATACCTTGCCATTAGAATTGATGAAAGAAAGAAGATGAATAGCTAACACACAACCATTTATAACAGAATAATCATTCTGTCTACAAGATTCCAATGCATTACATAGCTTCTGGAGAACAAAACTACACCAATCAAGCTTTCGAATGTTATGAACATCAAATAGAGATTTCAAAAGTCTTAACTTTAGAGTTGTGTTTGCAGTAGGAGCAAGAAAGCAAGACATAGCATAGAGAATGAACAGAATAACAAAATCATCACCCCCCATTTTTGAATCTGTGATCACTTTGATCAGAAAACAGATCAAACACAGACTTCTGAGTGGGTTGACCAACGAAACCAATTTTTTTCTTAAATTCATCTATCAAACCAGTCTCATGTTCATCATTTCTACCATAAGATAACACTTTAACATTCCCATCAGTAGGTCTAGGTAGAAGGAAAAGATCTTGAATATCATAAGGTTTAATAACCAGATTATGCCCTCCCTTAAAAGACAAGACACGAAACAGCGGTTTGAAATTTTCAATAAACCACATAGTCTGCTTCCAAGACACATACGTCCATTCACACATACACAACAGACCACCAAACCCTACTCGTCTAATAGACTCTTTCTGATCATCATTCAAAATTGCAACTAAATCACAAAGTCTAGAAGGATTGCAACTAATTGCATATCTGTAAAAAAGAACAAAGTAGTACTCAAAAAATCAGTAAAAAAATCTCAAGTATTCAAAATTAAAAATAAGTAAAAATAGAAATACCTTTGTTCCTTCACAACCACCTTCAAGACTTCCTTCCTCTTGACTACATGACCAGGACTTTTCTTCACTTTCAGTCCTTTCTCTCGACGACCAGTGTAGTCGGGAGAAGATATAACAATCTCTTTACCCTTAGATGATTTCTTTTTAACCATGCTGAAAAATCTAAAACAGAAACAGAATGAATAATCAATAGTTTACTAAATCAGAATATTGTAAATATATACTGAAAGGGTATTTTTCAACACATTAATGTCAACTTTAATTCAATGGAAATGTAACTTTGAAAAAGACAGAGATGCCAACTACATCAAAATCAACATAAAGATGACAATAACAAGATACAAAAACCATAAACCTCACCAAAACAATACCATCAACTAAACTCAAAAGCATAATCAAAGGCATGAAAAACAGATAATATATAAATCATAAATCAAAAGCAATGCTCAAAATCATATTGATTTCAATATATAAACTAAAACGACAGGATG
Organism: Schizonepeta tenuifolia; assembly: GCA_029490685.1. Lineage (NCBI taxonomy): Eukaryota > Viridiplantae > Streptophyta > Magnoliopsida > Lamiales > Lamiaceae > Schizonepeta > Schizonepeta tenuifolia. The sequence continues at coordinate 77,140,063 of CM055958.1, forward strand.
AAATAAGGCAAAAAACATAAAGTAAACAAGAATCTCAAGTGGAATGTTTATGAACATATTTTTTTAAATACTCGCTGACTTAGAACTAGGGTTCCAACAATCAATCACACAACAAAAATAGATAGTGTTTGAGTCGATATCCAGAGGAAAGTAAAGTAAGGCGAAGCAACGGAGAACAAAGAATGCAAGAGCAGAGAAATGGAGGTAATCGCAAAACAAAACACACACAAACACAACTATTACAAATCGGTAACTTCTAGATCGGAAATCAAATAATGCAGTAGTCCAATAAAATACAAAAACAAAGCATACTAAGGCGATAAAGCGAAATACCTTCAAATTCTAGGAACTATGGTTCCACCGATAAAGCAAAACAGCAAAAAGGAGCAAACAACACCAACAAACGAAGCCAAATACGGCGATTAGATGAAGAAAACCGGCGTCAATACGGCGAAAAAGAAAGAAAAAACGGCGAAGAAGAAAGGAGAAGACGATTACGGAAAAAACGAAGGCAAGGGAAACAGAGAGAAGAGCGGAGGAAAGAGAGAGAGAAAGGAGGAAAAAAATAGAAAAAAAATCTCATATATTTTTCTGAAATCGGGCTGATTGGGCAGGCTATGGGCCGAACAAGCCCGATTATATAGTATACAACCGGTGCATGGAAACAATTGTGAATATTTTATCTTTATTGAACTTCATTAGTTTTTGGTTTGTCTAATAAATAAATAAATCATTTTTTTGCCTCCATTAATTTTACATATATTATGTTTTTAATTAATTATTCAAATAGTTGCATTCATTATCATTTTTTTTTTATCAGGATTCGTTTGTTTTCATTTTTTGTTAAATTTTGTTGAATTTCATGCTTTGTTTTGTTTTGCTTATTTAGTTGTCATTCACCCACAAATTATCATATATATACTAAACTATAGATTCTAATACATTCAACCGTAATATGTAATGCATTTAAATAATACTCGCTCTGCTATGATCTATTTGCCCACAATTTTTATTTGGTTCGTTTACTCGCAACACATTCAATCACCTTATAAATATTTTTCATATCAAATTTTGAGTAATGCATTTTCTTCATCACAATAATGCACAAACAATTTTACTGTAATGCATCAACTATAATGTGTAAATAATATTATTTTAATGCATCAATATAAAAAATAACGCATAACGTATTAGGCTTTATTTTTTAAGTTGATTTGATGCATTGTAATATATGTTATAATGTATAAATTAATTTAAACTAGTGCACTATTCATATTATTGTTCTTATGTGTTTGGTTCATAATTTTATTATATGTATTATAATACATGCGCTTTTAACACTTAATGTGTTGATCACGACTCATTAAGATAATTAATTAGTTTTATAGCTTAATTTTATTAAATACTAAATATCATTAATTTTCTCAAAATAGGATTTATATAAACTAAAATAGGGTTCAATAATTCTTAAATTTGAGATTACTTATCCCAGGATATAATATTAATATCTTATTTGGTTTTAATAATTCTAGAAATGATAATCAAAATCAAAATTAATTTTATTAATCTCTAATTTTCGTTTTGTGCATTTCTTTTGGTATCATAATGCATTAAAGTTATTGGATAAATGCATTCGTCATACATAATGCACCTGTAACCCACCCACAAACTTTTGCAAAATAGAAGTACGATTTTTTTTATTAAACAATAGTAGAAAAGAAACTATTTTAGGTTATTAAATTTTTAAATTGATATATTAGGTGTTGGATAGAAACAAATCTGTGCACAATCAACGTAATCTGAGGGATATGGTAAGTTTTTATTTTACTACTCTATCCATATATCACCTCAAAGCGTAATTTTGTACATTTAATGCATTAGTCGGTATAAATTAATTTCAGTAAAATTCGATGGTTCATCTAATTTAATCAATGGCTCTAGATTGTTCTCATTTCTCATATAAGGGGTATTCTCACCAGATCTCAATATATACATATATATATATATATATATATATAATGTCTTTCAAAATGTCGGTGGGGTTGAGTGACCCCCACTGCCCCTGGCTCCGCCAATGGCAACGAGCGCATGGCACGTGCACGACACGCGTGTGCCTCACTCACGCAGTGCGTGTTGTGCACGCACCATATTTTTATTTTTTATTTTTGTCAATATCTTTTAGCAATAAAGTATGGTACATCTCATTTCATGTTGTGGTGCATCTCATTACACAGTAATGTGGTGCATCAACCACATTGTGGTGCATCTCAATATACATGTTAGTGCATCTCATTATACATGGTGGTGCATATGCATACATTATGTGGTGCATCTCAAAATGCATGGTGGTGCATCTAAAAAAATAGTGAAAAAAAATATTAATAAAATTTAAAAATGGTATATTTCAATACACTAAATGGTGCATCTCATTACACAGTGTGGTGCATCTCACTACACGTTATGGAGCATATGGAATAGAAATCGAAAATAAAAAAAAAAGTCGGAAAGTCAATGGGCATGATCGGGTTGACTCGGGTCTGACCCGGACCTACCCGGACCTGACGTCTTACCAAGAATTTGCCAATAATTAGTGTTATTTAGACACAATGTGGTTAAACACATTAACTAAAAAAGTAATATTGGTTTTGAAAAAAAGAAAATATACCTTAATACGAAATCTAAACATTAAGTGGAAATGTGATTATTTCTACTTTTATAATTAACTTTGTTTTTTTTACGCATGTAACCAGACACAATGTCGAGATAGAATTATTGTAATTTTAATTATGGGTATTAATAGTAGCAAATTTTGTATATTTCATGTCATTCAAATTCTAAATGTAGCATATTTCATTTATTTGTATTCATACGACTCATTATTTACTTTTGTCCAAAAAAAAAAAATATTTACCGAGAAATTTTGTAAAATTTATAGATTCCAACAATTAGCAAGAGTATGTCTATATCTTAATGAAGTGTGGGATAAAAAATTTAAATCCATCACCAAACTTCACATGTTAAAAAAAGAAAAGAAAAAAAAGGACGTAATATATTTCAAATTGAATTTAACTATTGTATAGTTTGGAAAATTTTGGATTCTTTTATGCTGTAAAATAAGAAAGTTAATTTTGCCAATTTTAAATCAATTATTGCACACGTAGCAAAATCGATTTCATATTATAAATTCTGGACTTATTACAAACTTTTTAATTCAGCAAAAAAAAAAATAGCAACCTTTTAATTTTTCTTAATCCTCGTCCGAATTCAATTTGGGGGAAAAATTAATGATGACATGTCCAATTAAAAATGATATGGCATTCAAAACGACGTCGTTTTAATCAAAACGACGTCGTTTTGATTTTTGAATAAAAAAAGGAAAAAAAAAATCAGATTACACATCATATATAATTTTCACCTCATCATCATCTTCATCTTCTTACCCATTCATCTTCATCAAACTCTCAAATCCATCGGCGGCTCCCTCATCAAATCCGACGCCCTCCCCGACATCATCGGCGTCCTCACCTCCAAGCACACCTAGGAGCAGGCCACTGCACTCGGCATCCTCCCACCCTCGATGCCAACCCCAACATCGACCCCGCCATTGACGGTGCTAACGAAGTCAACCCCAACCTCGACCTCGTCAAGGGCTACAGCGCCGCCCTCCTCCGTGAGAAGATGGTCGAGGCCGCTTCCGATAGAGACAACATCGAGAAATGTATTTTCTCTCTCTTAACCACACGTGCCCCCTGATGTGTCTTTGACTTTTGGGCTACTTGGCCCTATTTTTCCTATCTTTTTGTGTCTTTAGTGGCTGTATAGGGAAGAAAGCAGTTGTTCGTGGGAAGGGAGCTCCGTCCGAGGCAAACAGAGAAAAGATGGTCAGAATGAGCAGTATTGGAGTATTTTTCAGCCGTTGCATGAATCTGATTCCCCCAGGAGAAGAACAATACCTTGGTGTGAGGTTAACCAATGCATGCAACCCGTTTGACCACTACTGAGATCAGCAGCAAACCGCCGAAGCTAAATAAGGAAAGACGAGTGGAAGAGATTTGCATGATATTCTGCCGAGTGTCTATGTGAAGAAGGATCTGGAAGCCAGTTAGTCACCCTCAATCAATCAATCGGAGATTGTCAATCATCAGTCTGATCAATCACGGATAAATCAAGATCAAGCCAAGCATGGAAAGAATCAATCTTGTTGATATGGTCTACCAGAGGAGGGAGTTGACGGCCATCATCTCACCTATAAAAGTCCAGCAAGTGTGGCTGGCACAACATTGATTACCCCTAGTATTCGATAGAGTTCCGTTCAAGAAACACTTTTACTTTCAGTTCATTTATATTCCTTGCGCAAAACAATTTACTAGTTTGCAATTTCAATTCCTCTGTGAAGAACAAATCCAAGGCAGTTTGCCTTAGGTATTATCTTAATTTTAGTACTTCGTATTTTATGTTATTCATGTGTTTATTTATATTTGTGATTATGCATTTCAATATGTATGAGTAGTTACCTTAGTAAGATTTGGGTGGGAGAAATGATTAATTGTTAATGTGTGAGATATTCGTGAGGCATTTGTGCCTTCGGATGGATCCAGTGATTCTGGAGAGATCTGAGCAGAATACATGGAATGTCCTGACCTAACGGGTGATCTCCATTTGATTAGAGTTGTACCATACCAAGCAAAGGCCAGGGCATGACAGACAGCAATGATCAGTTTGCCTATGACCGAGTATGCCTGACAAAATCAGTGTTACTACAAATCACATATCTCTCGAGCAGCTAACCTTTGTTGAAATAATAACAATAATAATTTAGAAATTTGTTTTATGAGTATTAATGTAATAGAGTTAGTGGGTTATAAGTTACTAGATTAAATGTCGTAAGTTATTAGAGTTAATGATATTTGTGAGAGGTGATAATGATGAGAGTAGTGATACCCATAATGAGGATTAGATGAAAGGTTTCATTTGAAGCCTATATATTTAACGTGTATTCACTGGGATGATACACATATCTCCACAAATATTTTATAAAAGTCTAAAGTTTCCTCTCCCTATTTCTTTCATTAGCTCTCCAATCCCTAACAAAGTGGCATCAGAGCCACGTTTAAACCTGAAAAAAAAAAATATGTCGTCGAACAAAACACCATTTGTCGTTCCTTTACTCACCAAAAAAAAAAAAATACGAAAACTGGTGCATAAGAATGAAGGCTTTACTTGAGTCTATGAAGTATGGATGTTCTCGATAAAGGCGTTGATGCTAAAGATTCCACTGCCAGGAAAAAAGATCAGAAGACACTCACACTCATCCATCAAAGTTTGGATGAAAAGATGTTCGAGAAAGTAGCAGCAACGACTACCTCCAAGGAAGCATGGGAGATTCTTCAAGTCTCTTTCAAAGGAGTAGATAAAGTGAAGAAGGTACGTCTCCAAACATTGAGAGGAGAGTTTGAATCTCTACGTATGAAGAAATCTGATTCGGTTTCAGATTATATGTCACGAGTGTTGGCCGTAACAAACCAGATGAAAAGATATGGCGATTATCTAAAAGATGATCGTATTGTTGGGAAAATTTTGAGATCTTTAGATCGAAAATTTAACTATGTGGTTGTTGCCATAGAAGAGTCCAAAGACTTGGACGCCTTGTCCGTTGATGAACTTGCGGGTTCATTACAAGCTCATGAAGAAAGATTGAAGAAGCTAGTGCAAGAAGCAGCAGAGCAAGCTTTGAAAGCAAAGCTAACCTTCAAAGAGAAGGAGTCAAATCAAAACACGTTCCAAAGAGGTCGAGGACGTGGAAGAGACGAACAAGGAGATAGAAATCAAATATTGTTTGTTGCAATTGTCATCGATATGGTCATTTTGCCTGGAAGTGTCAAAACAATGTGGAGGAGAAACAATTTCATGGAGAGCAATGACAATAACAAAGATAATGAAGATCATACTTTGCTTCTCTCATGCAAAACGGATCAAGAGGAAGAATCCCGATGGTATCTTGACTCCCCAGCAAGCACTCACATATGTCGGAGGAGAGATTTATTTGTGGAATTAGATGATTCCATTGGAGGAGATATTACTTTTGGAGACTGTTCAAAAGTCCAAGCGAAAGGAAAAGGTACGGTTTTGATTTGTTTAAAGAATGAAAGTCAGCAATTTATCTCTGAAGTCACATATGCGCCCAAAATAAAGTGTAATATTTTAAGTTTGGGACAACTTTTGGAGAAAAATTATGACATCCATTTGAAGAACCTAAGTTTAACTATGAAAGATGATAATGGGAGTTTGATTGTATCTGTGCCATTGACAAAGAATAGAATGTTTTTGTTATAAACATTCAAAAATATGTGCCTATGTGTTTGAAGTCTTGCTTTAAAGATCCTTCTTGGTTGTGGCACATGAGGTTTGGCCATTTAAATTTTGATGGCCTGAAGGCTATGAGCAAAAGGAGAATAGTGAAAGGCTTGTCAACCATAGATCACCCAAGTCAATTGTGTGAAGGGTGTCTTTACAGGAAGCAAGCAAGAAAGAGTTTTCCAAGGGAGTCTTTAACAAGAGCTCAACTTCCATTGGAGCTGATCCACTCAGATGTTTGTGGAAAAGTCACGCCATCTTCAATTCATCGTACTTAATATAATGATTTTTTTTTCTCCTTCTCCAGTTAATAGCAACTTCATGTTTTACTTTAAAAAAAAGTAACTTCAAGTTTTCTCCTTTAATTCATTTCACTTCAAGTTTTACGCCATCTTTCGTAGTATTTCCTAAGAGCGTACTTTTTTTTTTTGTTATTACTCTGAATTTTATTCTTTTGTCAATATTAACTTTTGAGTAATTGTGATTTTAGATGCCATGTAATAGGTTTAAATATGTATTAATTAACTTTTCACTAATGTCACAATGCACCTTCGAAAAAACGTAATGTACAGTAAATTTGTTTAGTACAGAGCATATTTTGGTAATTTTTTGCTTTTATTTCTTCCGTTTTATAGAATACTTTATTATTATACACTAACAAATTACATTTTAATTTATGATGATGTTATACAATAAAGATTAAAATAGAATTTTACTAGCTTCCTTTTATCTCTTCCACTTCATGTACCACTATCATAATTTTGAATATTGAATAACAAAGAGGCATGTTAATTGCAGATTCATATACTAATATTTATAATTATATAATAAATTATAAATATAATAATATCTTTTATCTTATATATATAAATAGGTTTGGGTAGCGGGTACCCGGAGGTAATTGCCCAAACCCGACCCAAACCCGTCATGGGTTTGCATGTTTCAATCCAAACTCGTCCAAAAACCATTTAATATTTCTCAAACTCGTTCCATCAGGATTTGGGAAGTGGGGGTACCCACGAAAACCCGACCCGTTGTCATCCCTAGATGAGAACAGGGGCATCGTAAGATTTGATTTTTCCGTTGGGTACGAATAGGATACTTTACAATTTCTCAACCTCAGTAATTTCTCTCCAGCCCTCAATCGGAAAACTATGAAATTATAAATATCTTTTTTTTTTATGCTTTTTTATTCTTATTATAAGAAGGTATTATATATTAACCCTACTTAATGCTAGAATTGATTTTTAAAATTAAGCCGTTGACTCTTTCTCTCTGTGGTGAATAATATTGCATTGCATGGTGTGAGTTTGAACGAGGCTTATGTTACTCATAATCATAAGGAATTCATAGATTGTCCTGAAATCGATCTCTTGGCTTCGTTTAGGAACGTTTTTCCTTTCTTCTTAATTTTCACACTTAACCCCGAGCATGTTACAACAACTACGTAGTATATATGGTGATGCACCAGCACCAAAGCAGATCGACCAACGAGCCAAGTTGGGGGAAGAAGAATGGCTTGTGGTACATTGCAAAGTCGTTCAACGCGCATTACTTTCTGCAATTAATATTCAAATCATTCATTCATACTAAATAATTTATCCATAAATCAACTCTTTACCCTAGCAGCATCCATTATGGCACCCACAACATCAGGAACCATCGATCATTCTGAGCTCTTCCATTGTTTTGTTTTGGAACAGGGCGTAGTTGGAATCCAAGTGGGAAGACATCCACTCCAACTGCACATTGAGAGAACTATTTGTCACCGGATTGCGTATGCGTCGCTCGAGCAACACCTCAGACGGCAACGGCGAAGTTGACTCCATGGCTAAACTCAGTCTTCATGTTCTTGTAAGGCGGAAGCGGTGGGACACCAGCAGCCATTGCTGTCATTAATTACATTAAAATTAATGATATCTCACAATTATTACAACAACTTAACTTATACTCTAATATGGAAGATTACTTCTTTTTAAACCAAAACTTTCAGAAAAATAATACCGTTTGCTAATCAACAAGTTAATTCAAACCGCGCTGACGACATCGATCTTTCTCAAAATTTCTTCTCTCTTCTAAACCAAAAGGTTTCAAAGAAAAAACAGAATTTGCTAATTCAACTAGTGCAACACATGCATACACCATGCATTCTGGTCGATCGACAATAGACTTTTCAAAATTTGATCACAATTACTAGTACTACTTGTATATATATTAACCAAATTCTAAAAGGAATGCTAATCAACAAGTTGAAGAATGAAGATGGTGATCGACAACGTCTTTTAATTTTAAAACAAACATTGATCATAATTACTTAATAAAAAATCAAAGAAATATTCATACCGAAATAGTCGATCATTAGAAGGCCATTGGAGCAACGGCCGGTGGCGTTCTTAAAGAATGTCTGGCGAAGGCGGTGATTGCGCCAATAGGAACTTCACGAATCAAGTTTCCGACATCATTGATGGAATCTCCAAGCTGATAAATTTGATCCAAGTTGCAACGACCACCACAACTAGCTAAACAAAACAAGGACAAACAAAGGAATAGGAAGACGAGTTTACGAGCGATGAAAGAAGCCATTGTGGAGGAGAGAGAGAGAGAGAGAGAGAGAGAGAGAGAGAGAGAGAGAGAGAAAGTAGTACTAGTGAAGTAGTATTACGACAGACCGATGAAGATGATGTAGGTATTTATATTGTGCGACCGTGCATGACTATATATATACTGTATATAGATTGCATGTGAGAAGGAATAGAATTTACGTACGAGTATAATTCATAAAAGATAGAATTTGATATGCATGCATAACAAGTAGTAAGAGACTAAGAGGTTGTGTTGCATGGATAAATATCGATTTGTGTTTTATAATTTACTATTATATATAAGTTTATAGTCATATACAAATCTAGCTATATCATCTAATTATCAGAGATATATATGATTTCTGATTTTTATGAGTAATGCGTAATGGTCGAACAGCATGGGATGGTTTTAAAGGTTTCTAGTTTAGGAAAAAAGTTAGACGAAAAGTATTGTATAAGTAACAATCCCCAAAAGCACAATAGTATATCGTTTGCTTTTTTTTTTTTTTTTGTTTCTGCTATATACTTCTCTATTTTGAAAAGGAATCAAATTCCATTAATTAGTAAATATCTAAGAGCTAAACAACAATTTGAACTCCCAAATAATCACTTAGGAGTGTGTATTAGGATATTTGTTAAAATCGAACCGAAATTGTATCTTTAGAAATCCAAACGACACCGATTTATTCAAATATCACAAAGCATTAAAATTCAAAATTTTAGATGGAATCCAAACCGAACCAAACTTCGAAGAATCAGACAAATCTAAAAATCCGAATTAATTTATTATTAACATTAGTATAATTTATTTTAACTAAAAAATCTCCAATATTTTTCATTTAAATAAGGTATATAATTTAAAAATATGATAAAAATTAAAAAAAATAATAATCAGATTTCGGTTTTGTTTGGTTTCAAAAACACCAAACCATAAATGTACGAGTACTATTTAAAAGAACTTCAAACCGAACCAAAAATTAAAATCGAATAATATTTCAATTTGGTCCGGTTCTAATATTTGTTTTTTTGATTATTTTGCTCACTCCAATTACCCTAGAAACATCTAAACCAACGTCATATTTAAGATTATTAGATTGGAGACGATCCTTTCTAAAATGGCAAGGTTAAGTACAAAAATAAATGGCATGCAAGAAGACCAACAGGATTGCCTACTAAGTGTAGGGGATAAATCCTACTACGTGGATGACGTGGTTGACGGGGCACTAAGCAACCTGTAACAAGTAACACACGTAAGAGTTCAATGGAACACCGGAATAGGGTGTCGACCGATGGACCTCCGACGCTCAAGTAAGTTATCGGAATAACAAGATGTAAATAATAAAGAAAGTAATCGAATAATAGTGAAATGCAATAGTAATGGATTCTTAGACGTCCGGGACGTCCGGATGGTGATGATAGAGAGTAAGAGCATTAGGAGGGTAGGTGGTGCCGGTGTAGTCGGTGCGGCCGATGGATCCTATAGCCTAAAAGAAGAGAGAAAAAGAGAGAAATAGGATGACGGCGGATAGGGCAAGAGATGGAGTAGAGAGTGAAAGTGCTAATGATTCGATAGATCAATCGGACGCAGTAGCCGCCTATTTATATTGGCCACTTAATCGATTTAGGATTTTCTATATACCCTAGTTGCCGGCCTTATCCGCCCATCATCTTATTTCAAGTGGTTCCGATTATCGTGGGAAGAAATATATTTACAATGTCTTGATGAAATCCATTATTTTTATTTTTATTTTGTTTGAAATAAATCCATTATATTTTATTAACAAGCGAAAATATAATTTAGGAAATATAATTTCTGGCAAAACGGATATTATTTTAATTTGACATTATCTATAATTTAGGATATTTGAATAAAACGGAAATAATTTGATATTTACCATAATCTAATGACCAACTCAGTTAATTACCAACAATAAAGATTTTTAGACAATGGTTGTCTTAGACAATTTGGGATTTTTCATGAAAAACCGGTTCAACCACTAAAGGTGAGAAAAATGGATTTTGTGCGATTTTTATGGATTTAGAATTTGTCTAATATACCCTTTCTGTTTTTAGAGTAATTAACCGGTTATAAATTGAATTTCAAAATTTGAATTTGAATTTATAGTTGTTTTCGATATTGATTTGTGATTTATTTGTTTCCAAATTATTTTATTGATTTGTTTCCACTAATTGAGGGATTCTCCTAAATTGTATACGATATTTGAATTTTAATTTTTTAATTCGGAATTATTATTATTTTAGGAATTAATTTGTCATTTATTTATTTCCAAAATTATTTTATTGATTTGTTTCCACTAATTGAGGGATTCTCCTAAATTTTATGCGATATTTGACATTTAATTGTTGAAATCGTAATTACTTTTTATTTAGGAAGAAATTTGTGATTTATTTGTTTCCAAAATTATTTTATTGATTTGTTTCCACTAATTGAGGGATTCTCCTAAATTTTATCCGATATTTGACATTTAATTATTGAAATCGTAATTATTTTTATTTTAGGAAGAAATTTGTGATTTATTTGTTTCCAAAATTATTTTATTGATTTGTTTCCACTAATTGAGAGATTCTCCTAAATTTTATCCGATATTTGACATTTAATTGTTGAAATCGTAATTATTTTTATTTTAGGAAGAAATTTGTGATTTATTTGTTTCCAAAATTATTTTATTGATTTGTTTCCACTAATTGAGGGATTCTCCTAAATTTTATCCGATATTTGAATTTTAATTTTTTAAATCGAAATTATTTTTATTTTAGGAACTAATTTGTGATTTATTTGTTTCCAAAATTATTTTATTCATTTTGATCGGTACAAATATTTTTTTATCTTAAATCATAAATTTAATTGATTTGTATTAAATTTAATTTAATTAATTTTCATTTTGAATAAGGAGAAATATTAAATTCTATAAATATTAAAATCGATAAATAAATTTATTTTGCGTTAAATATATCAATTGATAAATAATGTATTTATTTATAACAAATATATAGTTAAAATTAAATAGTAATTAATTGTTTTCATTTTAATTATATTAAGACGAATAATATGAAATTAATATATAAACAATTTCACATGGATATATTGATGTTCAAACAAAAAAAAGATATAAAATTTATAAAAAAAAATCTAATATAAGTAAATTATGTAAATTCATTATGTGAATTTTCATTTTATGGAGGGAATTAGAAAATAAATGAGGGAAATGGTATGAGGATAAAATGGGCAAACTACATTTTCGCCAAAAACCGATTTTTTATGAATTTTGGTTCAACCGGTTTTTTCTAAAAAAACCCAAGTTGTCTTGGACAATGGTTGTCCAAAAATCACTACTCAATTACCAATGAAGTCACTCACTACCTTGTCCATTTTAAGACTATAATTATGCAGAGATATCTTTGTTTTTTCGAGTTGTAATTCTGTAGGGTATCATAACAAAGAACGGTGGTAACGTCTTCTGACTAAGACGAATCCGAAAATGTGACCTAAAAAAAAGAAGGAAAAAGCTAGTAGATTTTTAATAAAATGATGGGTGAATCATTTCATTGTCATATTATTATTAAAATCTATTTTTGACGCGTTCTTAGTTGTAAATCTGAGAATGACAATCAATTTTGAGTTATGAAACCAATTTATTTTTTGACGTCATACTATATTATTATTTTTATGATAATTCATTATTGTAGTCGAACGGATTTGTGACAATTTAATTAATAAAAAATTGGCAAGAATTCGGATAGTCTAAATTAAGAAAATTTTTTATCGAGTTCATAATATTTGTTTAGATAGCATAATCTACACTTGGAATAAAAAAGTTAGGAAATCATAGACCTAGATGATTATTCATAATCTACACAAGTTAGTATAAACTAGATACAAATTCATATAAAATTTAAAAACAATTCATACATTGGTTGAAATTGAATCAAAGATTTCTTGATAATGGAAAGACGTTATTTTTTCAGTAAATATTTTGAAATATTAAATTAATTTACGCATGTCTAAACAGATTAAAAAATACATTTAATTTTTTGCTACATTTATACATCTAACAAAATCAATTAACAGCTTTTTTTTTTTTTTTTGGTAAGTCTGTAGATCATATATAACAGGTGGAGTCAAGATTTTGCAGCCTTAGTTTTTGAAATAAAATCTTTGATCCCATTTTAATATAGTGTTATTATTGAATGCATCGCAGCCAAGCACTATAATTCAAATCGCTCGACTTGTTCTCTCTCTCTCTCTCATAAATTATTTGTTTTTAAAATTCATGTCTTTGAAACATAACACTCTATTATTAGCAATGAGCTCATAATATCCACTTGCCACTTTATTATTAGTCGGTGAAAAAACAACTCACAAAATCATCAGAAAATAAACATTTCAAATTCTTTTTTTTTAGAGGAAAAATTTACTACTACTACTATAATTCTGTAGTTTGCGGGAAGATATATATAATTTCTAGTTATACAGAAAAAAAAGAAAAAAAGAAAAAAAGAGGACGAAAGAATCAAATGTGAAAGCTGCAGTTTTAATGGGATCACCACAGCAGTCTCCCAAACTGCCCTGCTTCGTCTCCAGAAATCAAATTTCCCACATTCGCTCTCATCCACAGATACACCACTGAAATAGAGAGAGAGAGAGAGAATAAGTGGAAGAGAATCAAGAATCGAATCGATAGAATAGGCCGAAAAGAAGGAGGTCGCGAAGCAGAAAGCGAGTAATTTGAGTTAGTTATATGGGGGGAGGCACATTCGTGGATGGAGTTCGTCGCTGGTTTCAACGTCGCCCAACATCCGTTGCTACCACCACCACTTCCAATATTAGTAACAATGAGCAACAGCCTCAACCAGTTTTGACGGAAACTCTCTCCATTGTTGAAGACTTTGATTTTTCGGGCCTCAAATTGATTAAAGTCCCCAAGCGCCTTAATTTCCCTCTTTCAAACCCCTCCATGGATTCCCACAAAAAGGTCTTACATTTATTTCTCCTTTCTCGATTTCTTTTGTGGATCTGTTTCTCTCTGCTCGTTCATTTTTATATTATATGAGGATGATGTTTGTTTTCTTAGTTGATTGATACTTGAATCTCTTGATCGACTTATCCATCATGTGTGTTGTTTGATCCAATCGATTTAGAGTTTTGCATCTTTTTCTCCTATGATTGATTGCTGCTGACCAGGTTCCATTGAAGGATTAGAGTTCTTGCGTTTGGCGTTTGAAGTGAATGGGGCTTTTAAATTCGCTGCCTTTTGCATCTTATGATGCTGAGGTGCTAATTAGATTTCGGTGTTGTTCGGTTATTATGCTTTTTAATGTTCGTTATTGTTGCATTCGACAAGTCATCATCATAAGAAATAAAGGATTTTGTCTCTGATTCCACTATGCTTTATAATGTTCCTTGTTGTTGCATTCAACAAGTCATCATCTTAGGAAATAAAGTATTTTGTCCCTGATTCCACCGTGTTATTTTGCTAGCATCGGACTACAATGTTCAAGAACAGAGTTTTTCAGCATGATTTGTGTTGCATAATATTCCTTATGTAATGAAATGATTTGAAAAAATATTAAATGGGTGGGGAGGTTCTTATCTAGTGGAAGGTTTGAGGAATGCTGATGCACCAACATTCTGATTGAGTATCTGTTTTGGCAGAGTAATCTGGAAACCGAATTCTTCACGGAGTATGGTGAGGCGAGTAGGTATCAGGTCCAAGAAGTTATAGGCAAAGGTAGTTATGGCGTTGTAGGTTCCGCAATTGATACTCATACGGGAGAACGAGTTGCAATTAAAAAGATCAATGATGTCTTTGAGCATGTTTCTGATGCCACACGAATCCTCAGAGAAATCAAGCTTCTTCGCCTCCTTCGTCATCCTGATATCGTTGAAATAAAGCACATAATGCTTCCTCCTTCTCGGAGAGAATTCCGAGATATCTATGTTGTTTTTGAATTGATGGAATCTGATCTTCACCAAGTGATTAAGGCAAATGATGATCTAACACCTGAGCATTATCAATTTTTTCTATACCAACTCCTTCGTGGCTTGAAATACACTCACACAGGTAAACGTGCTCTTTAGATATATGTAAATGATTAATTTTATACTTTGATCTTCTATTTCTATCTTTAACAAATGACCATCCTTAGTGATATTTTTATTTCTATGTTTTCAGCGAATGTGTTCCACAGGGATTTAAAGCCAAAAAACATACTTGCTAATGCTGACTGTAAGTTGAAGATTTGTGATTTTGGTCTGGCACGTGTATCGTTTAATGATGCCCCATCAGCAATATTTTGGACTGTAAGTGTCATTTGTGCACATGTGGTTTTCTCTTTAAGTTCACCTGTGAAATATACGTTCAGCTTCCTTACCCTTTTGACTGGTTAATATTTGCTAAAGGATTATGTTGCAACTCGATGGTATCGTGCTCCTGAGTTATGCGGTTCCTTTTTCTCTAAAGTAAGCCTATTCTTCTTTCAAGGTCTCAATGCATTATTTCTCATCGTAAATTGTGGTGCTATTAGTATGTACTTGCCTTAGTAGGGCTAGCACGCTTTTACTGGCTATGGTAATGGCAATGGAATTGTTTCTTGATTGTTGTTGTTGGATGGTAAAAGATGTTCATCAACTTTAGTTAAGTCCTTCAGACGGGGTTGAGTGAGGAGATGATGACTATAGTTCATTTTTGTTCGTGCTGCCTTACCAATTTTCATGTATCCGAAATGTTGAACTTTGCTTTCAGTCATGTTAATAATGTTCCGGATCTCGGGTGCTCTGTCATCTGCCTTGAACTTTCAAGATTATTATAGTCATTTTACTCTGGTGGCATAACGTTGTGCTAACTTTGTAAATTTTTCGTCTTATCTGTTTTGCAGTATACTCCTGCTATTGATATTTGGAGTATTGGATGCATATTTGCTGAGATGCTCTCTGGAAGACCATTGTTCCCTGGGAAAAATGTCGTGCATCAGTTAGACTTAATGACAGACTTGCTTGGCACTCCACCTCCTGAATCTATTGCAAGGGTTAGTTGATTAAACAGATTTATTTTTTAACTCAAAGCAGATCCCTCTGTATCAGTATTGTTACTTATTCAAAGTGATCTAAGAAGGTAATAAGTAAAGCCATATGTTTCTTTTGCTTCAATGGTACTTCATCGAATTTCCTTATAGAATAATCTTTGTAATAGAATTCTGTTGCAAATACAATGGCAGATCAGAAATGAAAAGGCTAGGAGATATCTCAGCAGTATGCGAAAGAAGCCACCTGTTCCATTTTCTCAGAAATTCCCCAATGCTGATCCTTTGGCTCTTCGTTTGCTGGAACGGCTTCTTGCATTTGACCCTAAAGATAGACCAACTGCAGAAGAAGTAATTTATATTACCTCTTGATTGTATAACATTTCTATACTTATGATGTTGGTTAAGAAATTCCTGGATGGTTTCGTTTGCAGGCATTGTCTGATCCCTACTTTCATGGCTTGTCAAATGTCGACCGTGAACCATCAACTTCACCAATATCAAAGCTTGAGTTTGAATTTGAAAGGAGGAAACTAACTAAAGATGATGTCAGGGAGCTGATATACAGAGAGGTCAGCCTTTGATGATCAGATTTGTTTCCTAATCAATGGTTTCTTGTAGTTATCAACTCTTTTTTATTCTAGTTACTATGTTTTGTAACTGATAGATTCTGGAGTATCATCCTCATATGCTCGAGGAGTATCTCCGAGGTGGAGATCAGACTAGCTTCATGTACCCAAGGTTAAGCCATTTCTTATTTGTTTGAGTACCTAATTTATTGCCTTTTGCTAGAAGTTATTTGGCTAATCTATACCTTAAGACATTTAATTGGTAAAGGTGATATGAATTATATGGTATGCCCCTTTGCCTTTATTTGTGCTAACTTATATACCAATGGCCCACACACTGTACTTTATTTTTCTCACAAGCTGAGTTCATATTTAGATTACATGAAAATTCTGCTTGTTGACTTAGTTTACCATTTAAAACAGTTACTATAGCTGAACATTTGTCTGCTTACTGACTATATTACTCTCTTTTCTGTTTGAATAATTGGTTTTCCTGACACTGTTTATATCTTTCCATACAAATCAAGTGGCGTTGATCGGTTCAAGAGACAGTTTGCCCATCTTGAAGAGCACTACGGTAAAGGTGAAAGAAGCACTCCTCTACAAAGGCAGCATGCTTCATTACCTAGGTATGTAGCGACTGGATTGTTAACTTTTTCTTACATGTTGCTCTATAGAGTTATTTCTATCTTGCATGTATATGGTAAAGCGATTGATAGTAATGAATACATGAATATTCTTGACAAAATATGCAAATATCAGCATGATATATGCAAAGGGTGGTGCTATTTGGATACACTATGTCCAGACATACGATGGTAAAAATAGGGATTTGATGGAATTTTTTAACTAATAATTTAATTTCATAGTTTCGACATTTTGATTATTAATAAACATACACTTTTTAAATTTTAATTATAAAGTTTCATCCCAATTTAAATTCACAAGTTTAGGAGTTGAGTGTGGATAAGAGTAAAATTTGGGAGCGGGTGTGCGTGAGATGGATATTTCGGAAAGGGGTCTAAGTAGGAAAGAAATTTTGAAGGCAATCGGACAATTTTTTTCCTATTTCAAGCACGTATGTCCATATATAGTATGTCCGAATATAATTATTGATATGCAAAATGTTAAGAGTTGAATAATTATCGGAACAATTGAGTTCTATTTGGATGTGTTTGGAGCCATTAATTTGTATGGTGTGTCTTTAGTAACGAGTCATTATTAATTTATGTAATCTTGTTTTCATGTTGCGTAGCTGACATTGTTTCAATTATATATTGCTGCCATTGAATTTAAATAACTGTATTTGTAATTGATCCTTCCTTTTCATGTATTTCTGCTTGAGATACTGCATTAGCTTGATATAGTATACTCATTAGTCCTTGACCCCTCTGATGTGCCTGTAGAGAGCGTGTCCCTGCACCAAAAGATGAAGCTGAAGATAATGATTTTGAAAAACGAACTGCAGCTGCTGTTGCGACAACTCTAGATAGCCCCCCAGGGGACGATACTCCAGCACAAAATGGTCACAAGGGAAACTATAGCGCTCGTAGCTTGTTGAAGAGTGCAAGTATAAGTGCCTCTAAATGCATCGGTGTCAAAGGAACTCGAAACACTGAGGTAACTTTTATGGGCCACTATAATTGTTATGCAGTGGAAATTAGCAAAATTCTATGATAACAATGACAGTTAAATGAGAAACATGGTGTCTATAACCTTCAGCTAGCTTAAAACGCGTCGTCGCAAGAGGAAATTTTGTTGCATCCTTAACTTGTAATTCTTTGCTCTACAGGAAGAGCCGATTGAGGAACATAACGAAGAGCTTGATGTGTTATCGGAGAAGATTGCTGCCCTCCATGCTTGATATAAAGTATTCAAGTAGATGATAATTTATGTTGGCTCGATTTTGACTGCGATTTTATGCTAACTAAGTGCAGCCACATTTAGTATTACTCAATAGATTAGGAAGGCAAATTGTTTTCTTTCATTTGGATTAGCCCATATTTCAATTGGAGCACTTGATGATTAATTAATTCGGTTGTACAGAAGTATTTGCTCCCATTTTCAATTTGTGTATTTATAGAATCATCTGTTTTTATGATGCTTAATTTGTTTGGTTGAATACTTTGGTATTTTCCTTTCCCCTCTCCATTTGGGGTGGGGATGAGAAAACGAATTTATTGGTTATAGTAACCACAAATCGTCACTGGTTCTAAATACACAAATTGTCTATTTCATTTTTAATAATATACCCCGCACACACAACTCACTTAATTGTTTACCAAAAAACTTATCGTTGGATCACATTTTATTTTTAATTACTCAATTTATAACTACAGCTAAAGTTGAACATTAATTCACTCACAACCCAATCAACCAACTTATTAAAATCTATTACGGTGATAAATGGATAGTGAGCGGAGGAAGTATTAATCATAAGATTGATTGCATCTCCATTTCATTCTCACATACCAACTGTATAGCCTTAGGAAATGCCATCATTCCTTGTCACAATTTATTCGGGTCAAAATGATGTGCGTCAAAAAAGACACCTATGGAAATGGAATAGGCAAATCCTCAAAGTAAAAAGTAAAAAGTAAACGAACGAGATCAGTACATTTGTTGGTGTAGGGCATAACTATTAGGTTAAATTAGGTTACGCCAACATAACTATCACTCATTCGTCCACGAAAATGTGCCCTACTTATCTCTTCTTTTTTGTCCATAAAAATGTGTCATACTCCACTTTATGTATCATTATATCCTTCATTCTTTCTATTATCTACCAAGTTTTACTTTTATTCCACACACAATAATTGTATTCTACTACCCCTCAACTTACTTTTATCTCATTCACAACAACTTTATCAGTTTTGCCTGTGGAGCAAACAATTAATGGGGCACATTATCATGGACGGAGCCCATGCCTATATTAGACTAGTACCGTTTTCCCCAATCTGGTATATTCTTTTCCTCGGATTTTCGTCGGATTAGGATTTAACGTGACTTCACTCTTGAGCGATCGATTTGTGACTTGTTGGTAGAGTACATTTGCCATGCGTATATTATTGTTTTAAGTATTGTCACGTTTGGTATATAGTATCATTGCTGTGTGATTCTTTTGAGGGCGTCTTGGCTTATTCACAAGCTTTATGCTAACAGCCAAATACTCTCTTAATATTTCATTCATATTAAAGTTTTGACCACAAGATAGGTTGTTACCCATTTGTTTTATCTTTTATTTTATTTTCGTAAGAGGCCAAAATTAATTATAGTGCCGAATTAATTAAATTGATCAAGAGGCCTAAATAGGAATAAGTCGTATAAAAATTCCTTCAATTCGCTCAACCAAATAGCTTAGGCATAAAATCAAACTCAAATCAATCGATTGCTACCTTGAAACAGCATATTCAGTTTCGACTTGAGTAATTTTTGCTCGTAATAAATTCCAAAAGTATTGAAAGTTCATGCACAAGTGAACATAATTGAAAATGACCATAAGTCACGTATATTTACAGCATGTGGGACACGAGTGAGACACCGATCCCCTTAGAAGGTAGTCGTTAGGTATAAATGTATTTGGGTTACGAGAACTAACATGTCTTTGTGTCATGATAATAACACACAATACTCTTTCGGTCTATTGACAAATTTTACCGAGAAAGTTGAAAAATAAAAGTGACATTCTTATTAGGATGTATATCCGCAATATATATATATATATAGGGAGTGATTCCCATGCAAACTTCCCTTAAAGTGAGAAATAGGAATTAATATCCACCATTGATCTTATCTACATGAAGGGTCAAGATTTAGCTTGGTCAAGATTTAGCTTGGTCAAAGCGGGTCAACCCGTTGACTTTTTTTTTTTTTTTTAATTTTCGACTTTTTCTTTTTAAACTGTCATACAAGATGCACAAATTCACATATTCAGATGCACAAATTCACATATTCGGATGCACAACTAAGTGTATTGAGATGCACAAGATTTTAAGTTTTTTTTTTTAAGGTTAGGTCATATGCACCACATCATGTATTCATATGCACCACACTATATAATGAGATGCACCATATAATGAGATGCACCACTAAGTGCATTAAGATGCACTAGTTTTGTTTTCGTAAAACATTGTGCATCTAGTTACACTATGTGGTGCATCTAGTTACACTGTGTGGTGCATCTAGTTACGCATTGTGGTGCATCCAATTTTTTTTCAGTTTTTTTTTTACAAATTCGGTGCATCTCACTACACATAGTGGTGCATCTCATTATGTATAGTGGTGCATCCGAATATGTGAAATGGTGCATCTTGGGTGACTGTTTTAAAAAAAAAAAATTGGAAAAAAAAAACTGAAAATCTTGTGCATCTAAATGCACTTAGTGGTGCATCTAGTTATATAGAGTGATGCATCCGAATATGTGAAGTTGTGCATCTTGGGTGACAATTTATTAAAAAAAAAAATTGAAAAAAAAAACTTGAAAATCTTGTGCATCTAAATGCACTTAATGGTGCATCTAGTTATGTAGAGTGGTGCATCCGAATATGTGAAGTTGTGCATCTAGGGTGACAGTTTATAAAAAAAAAAATCGAAAAAAAAATCAACGGGTTGACCCAGGTTGACCCGGGTTTGACCCGCTTTGACTTGGTCAAATCTTGACCCTCCATCACCAATAGATCTATGGTGGAGATCTATTCTCATTTCTTAGGATAATATTTATTCTCATATGATTTATCTCATATATATATATATATATATATATATATATATTTATATATATATATATAATGATTTGCAATGTGTTAGTATTTGTTTCCAAAAGACGACGCAAACACTCCCCTATATAAATAGGGCATTGGGCACAAAGAGTTGGTCAATTAGATCTCATCAAATATATATACATATATCAACTTTTTTTTTTCTTTTTTTTTAGTGGGTATACATATATCAACTTAATTCACTTTTCACTAACAAAAAATGGAGGGCAAATTCTACCATCTTCTCCTACTTGCAATAATATCACTACTTGCAATGCAAGTTCCTCCTTCTTCTTCTTCTTCTTCATCCAATACAAAAAAGTTTCACTTCAATGTAAGCTATAGATGCAACACCCCTTCTTCATCTATCCTCACACACAGACACACAGAGGTGTGTGAGTTTTCTGTACATGTAGATATGTTTTAACAAAGATGTATGAATATTTTCAGGTTGAGTGGAAGACTGTAACAAGACTTTGCCATTCGAAGCAGTTACTAACGGTGAATGGGAAGTTTCCTGGGCCCACCATCACTGTTAATGAAGGTGACAATGTTCAAGTTACCGTGACTAACAAGGCTGCAAGAAACACTACTATCCATTGGTATGTATATATATATTAACCTAGTAACTTTTCATCATATATATGAACGAGTTAAGCATTATATACAAATTTTGAAATTTAGGATGAGAATTTCGAAATTGTGTTTTGCAGAAATAACTAGTACTACTTATTTTCATGGTATGAGATAAAAAAATATAAATATATATAATATTTACATATTGCATGCGCGCCTCTTTTCTATTTTTAGGAGAGCAACAGAGTTCTGTATTAGTAAATAAAGGTACAAAATGTTAATAATTAATATAGGTTGACGCAATTGGTCCTTTTTTTGCTAGTGTAATTTATTTACTTATGGCATGCGGTGTCATCATTCTTCTCCTTTATGTTCTTTCTTTCTTTATTTCTTTTTTTAATTTTGTGTTGTTTAGATATTTTTATATTATGTTTTGTATGATTTTACCTTCTACTTCTATGATAATATTGCGTCTCATTTTTTTTTCTCTTTTCAAAGACATGGGAATCTAAGGTTCCTATATGAGTGGTTTTTGATTAAATTAATCTTGTCAAATTTTCTATATAAGAATTTGCGAAGGAATGAATAAGACGCATGATAATGCCACGAAAAATTAAAAATAGATATTTTCAACTTAATTTACCTATTTATTAGCTAGATAGATTACATGACTATATAGATGTATAATTTCATCATTATTATATATATTATGGAATAAACAATTTAAACCTATTTTGTATTAAAATTATCATAAAAAATCGGGGTTGCAAAAACAATATAAATTCAGAAAAATCGCCATTATAAATTATATAAATTACAATCAATAAATGTACTATTAATATTACTTAACCCCCTAGAACTAGAAGGCCAAAACAAACCATTCATTCAAAATATATTTAAATTTCACTTAAAAAGTGATTCGTAAGCTCGAACAAATTAATATACTGTACTCGTAAATTTCATTGAATTAAATACTGAAAACTAACAAATGAGATTGAAGAAAAACCAAATCATTTAAGTCATGCACTCATGGATTTCACTTTTGTAACGCAACATTATGTTCGTCGTGATCATATGATGAAATATATTCTCACAAATGGACTTGTATATATTTAGGGGATATATAATTTGGTCTCTAAAATAGTTATTGTAATTATTAGAATAAACGCACGAAAAGTTGATTGGCGTTTTGTGTCGATCGGATCAGGACCATGATAATGCTTAATGGCCCCACAACGCATGGTACTAATTTTCTGACTATACAATAATAAGTATTTTTTCAAAAATTAACTATAAGAATGTGTTTACGTTGACGGAAATATTTGCATTAAATATGAAGGATAAGAAAAGATGAAAAAGTATTAATATTTTCATCTTTTTTCATCACATGTTTATTAAAATGGAAAAGAAAATTATTACATGGTCTCTCATTCCTTCCCCATTTTCATGCTTTTTATCCATTAGAAAATATCACACCCCTTCTCATGTTAATATTTTCCATAATTGGTGAGAAATAAATAGAAAATGGGCAGCCCAAAAAGGTCATCCTGCCCCAGAAAAATTAACTAATATAATAAACATGTGAAAATGATGAAAAAGGGTGAAAGTATTATTTTTCCACCCTTTTCCATCAAACTAAACACACACTAAACAAAAAAAAATCCTTTAAACAAGCTTCACGATCTGTAAATGTAGTATACTATTGCAAAAGTAAAACATCAAAAGTTGTCCAATTCTAAGGACATTTTTTTGGCACTAGCTTTTTGTTCTCGTGCCATAGGTGAGTTTCGTATCAAAAATCAAATCATTTTTATAATTTTTTTAAAAATTGGATCATAAAATAGTAATAAATTAAAGATCATGTTGTAATATAACTATAACCCTTAATTTAATATCTTCTTCCTAATTAGTATAATGCATGTGTAGGCACCACATTATACTCATTCTATATATTTAATTGATGAAATAAGTTGTCCTATGTACGGACTCACCCACCTACAACCATTTATTAAATACGTATATCTCGACCAATAATTGCATTGCACTAATTAATTATATGTTTAGTAATTGTATAGTTGCTTTTTGATTAACTTATACCACGTCTTTTCAATTATAGAATGTATGATCGACTAGCTTTATCAAATATATAAATTAATATGAATAGTAATTGTTGGCGCGTATTGCAAATTTGCCTTTCAATTAATACTTGTTGACAATGAGATCAACAACTTGTTCTATTAAATTAATAAGAAAACTAGCTATAAATTTGATGGGACGAGATAAGAATCTTTGTATATCTAAATTATTTTTTGTAAATTATGATAACATTTATTGTCTTTATTTATGTTTTTAATTCATTACTTTTACATGCGTTTCATATACCATTCTATCAGTTTTCTTAAACAGTCGATAAAGTTGACTCATAACAAAAAATGAAACACGATTTATAACATGAAATTAATTCTGATGATGGTAATGATGCAGGCACGGCGTGAGGCAGCTAAGAAGCGCGTGGGCAGACGGGCCGGCGTACATAACGCAGTGCCCGATCGGAGCCGGCAAGAGCTACACATACGATTTCAGCATTGTGGATCAAAGGGGCACACTGTGGTGGCACGCTCATTTCTCTTGGCAACGTGCTTCTGTTTATGGGGCTTTTATCATTCTCCCTCGCAACCCTTTCCCTTTCTCTCTCCCCGTTTACTCTCCTTACATTCCTCTCATCTTTGGTACGTTTGTTGTTTCTTCCCTTCTTTTGCTTTCTGACTCTTATGATTGTGTTTTACTTACTCAATTGATCTTTTTTATTAGTTTTTTATAACAATTTATTTTCCTTTCATTATTTATGTATTTCAATTTTGTGTTTTTTTAGTTGCCATGTTTGTGTTTTTTAGTACACTTGGGATCCTTTGTCCCACTCCATGCCCCACTGTCCATTTTCTTAAAAATTAATTAATTTATTTTTTCTTCAATTTCAATTGTTTATGTTTTTATTTAATTTCATGATTATTAACTAGAGTCCATCCATCCAATTAAGATTTATAATATTTTTTTTATATTTATTAATTTACATTTTTTTTAGTCAATTGATTATTTTGGTTGATTATTTCAAAATCATAGTGTATAATTTTTTAAATATTTGATTTTTATTTATATATTTCACTCATGATTCGTAATGTAATATTAAAATTTATTTTATACAAACACTATTAAAATAATGAAATTATTGGTGAACCCGGAGACAAAGTTATGAACAACGAAGTTTTTAATAGCCCATTCAATTCTATTAGGTAAAAGTAGGGATGTCAATCGGTTAGCCCGTTCGATTTTCGGGTTAGCCCTATTGGGTTTGGTTATTTTTGGTTCGATCGAGTCATGCTAAATTTATTTTTTCGGGCTAGAAATTTTTGGCCCTAATCCAAAACCGTCGGTTTTCCGGCTAGCCTGTCGTGCCAGGATGATTACGGAAAAAAAATTAGCAACAATAATTTTTTTCATTATTATATGTTTGTAACTAAAAATAAATAATATTTACTTATACAATAAGCTCAATCTTCTATTCGATGCAAAAATGTGCCGTTCCAATTAATAATTGACTTGTGAGAAGTTAGTTTGACATATATTTTCATTTAAATGGTTATGCATTTATTTTAATTTTTGCATCATTATTTTTGTAGTTAATGTTGAAGTAAAAATATAAGGAAGTGAACATATTTGAAATTAAAAAAAAAAAAAAAACGAAATATATTCATAAAAAATTGGTTAGTCAGGCCAACCCATGGGTTTTTCTAGCTAGTTCTATTGGGCTCGGGCTATTTTGGTTCAGGTCAATCGGATTAAAATAATTTCGGACTAGAAATTTTCGGCCCTGAACCAAAATAGCCCGAGCTAAAATAATTCTCGGGTCGGCTATCGGTTTCGGGCTAGATTGACATCCGTAGCTAAAAGTAGAGAAGAGAAAAAAAAGTTTGGGCAGTAGCCAGTATAATTTGAGAGTGAGTGAGGCCTGCAAAAGAAAAGCCAAAATCGGATGAGTTGGCTCGATTTTTCGAAAATGTTCAATATGGGCTCAGACCAGCCTGACCCAGTCTTTTTGTCTTTTTCATATCCTGTTTTAGTTTTTGTTCTTACTTTTATAAAACTTTAATTTCGGGTGTTCTACTTTAATTTTGTACTGGGGGGTTGGGGGTGTTTATTTAGCGCGCATGATAGGATAAATTGATCGATAAAGCGTGATTATATGAAGGATTAGATAATTAAACAAGTCATCAAAAGTTATGAATCCATCAAAGTAAATGGAAGAATATGAGTGTATAGTATTTCAATTTATGTATCCATCATCCAAGTTAAACAGTAGCCCTGAGAGTGAGAGAGTATATATAAATATTGCAGGAGAATGGTGGAATGATGATGTAGAAAGAGTAGAAAATGAAATGATGGAATATGGTGGCGGACCTAAATCCTCTGATGCTTACACCATCAATGGCTTCCCCGGTCCTTTGTACCCTTGCTCCACCAAAGGTACATTATTATTATTATTATTATTATTATTATTATTATTATTATTATTATTATTATTATTATTATTATTATTAGTTTTTTTATGAAAACGGCTAAATTCATGTATTTATTATTATTATTGTGTCGGTCGCACAGATACTTTGATCCAAACAGTTGTACCAGGCAAAACCTACCTCGTAAGAATCATCAATGCAGCACTAAACGACGAACTCTTCTTCGCCGTTGCCAACCACAGCTTGACCGTGGTTGAGATCGACGGCCTCTACACGAAGCCGTTCAACACGACGGCCATCGTCATCACCCCGGGGCAGACCACCAACGTCTTGCTCACCGCCGATCAAATCCCCGGTGATCCCGCTGATCCCGCAAACACCATCTTCACCATGGCAGCAAGGCCTTACCTCACTTCAGTTTTCCCTTTCGACAATTCCACCACCCTCGCTTTCTTGAAATACCAAACAAACCCTAATTCCCAATCCACACCTCCAACGCCACCTTTCCCTTTGCCTCACACCCTACCACATATGGACGACACCCCATTTGCCACCCACTTCTTCAACAGTCTTCGAAGCCTCGGATCCAAACACTACCCTTGCAAAGTGCCCAAAACCATCAATAAACGTGTCATTACCACCCTCTCCCTAAACCTCCAAGATTGCCCTACCAATCAAACATGCAAAGGCTTCCAAAACAACAGATTCTACGCCTCCATGAACAACCAATCTTTCGTCCGGCCTTCTCGCTCCATTCTTGAATCGCATTACCACAATCTCACCCTCGCCTTCTCCTCCGACTTTCCGGAGAAGCCGCCCTTCGTCTTCAACTACACCGGCGTCAACCCCGTGACGGAAAACATGAACCCTACTTTTGGGACTAAGTTGCTGCAACTGCCCTACGGCACCAACCTCGAAATAGTGTTGCAAGATACTAATTTCTTGAACCCTGAAAACCATCCGATCCATGTGCATGGGCACAATTTCTTCATCGTGGGGAGAGGCTTTGGAAATTTTGATGATGCAAAGGATCCACTAGGGTACAACCTACTGGACCCGCCGGAGAGGAACACGGTGGCGGTGCCGATGGGCGGATGGGCTGCGATACGGCTCGTTGCCGATAACCCGGGAGTATGGTTTGTGCATTGTCATCTTGAGGAACATACTTCATGG
The DNA here is from genome assembly GCA_029490685.1 of Schizonepeta tenuifolia. Classification (NCBI taxonomy): domain Eukaryota; kingdom Viridiplantae; phylum Streptophyta; class Magnoliopsida; order Lamiales; family Lamiaceae; genus Schizonepeta; species Schizonepeta tenuifolia. The sequence goes on from CM055958.1 coordinate 77,167,629, forward strand.
GGTTTGGCAATGGGGTTTGTTGTGAAAAGTGGGAAGGGTCCATCTCAAAGTTTGCTGCCTCCTCCTATTGATTTACCTGCATGCTGAATTTTTATTATTATTATTATTATTATTATTATTATTTTTTAAATTTGGATTTTGTGAAATTGCATGATTTATGAGTATTGTTTTGATAGGTTACATAGATTTTTCTGATTTGATTGTGTTAGAGATTTATTTCTGTGTAGTTCTTTATTGGTGTAGGTGAGGCTTTCTTCTTCTTCTTCTTTTTTGAGATAAGGTGAGGTTTTCTTCTTTTGTATTTATGTTTGTTCTATTTTTTTTTCTGGTCTTTTTCTTAGGGGGTTTAATTAAATATGTTGATCAAGATGAAAAAGAATAATGTAAAAAAAGTACGTATTAAACGTCATAGGTTTGATGATGTGGATATTTGCAATTTTGACTTGATTTTAGAAAATATTTTAATTTGTACTAGCTATTTTAAATTTTTAATATTAATTTCAGTGACAATTTTAACATCTCCCCCAATTTCATTAATAAAATAAAAATTAAATATTTTATCGCAGAAAAACAGAAATAATTTTGACTTGCTGTTATGCTGCGAAATATATATATATATATATATATATATATTTCGATCGCCTTAGCAAGTCTTGGATGTGGATTTTGTATACAAAATACATTTCATCAAGGCCATCAACGTTGATATATATCAGATGCAAGAAAAATGATGGGCACGAGTTTTTGAAGTTTCTTGCTGAATTTGCCATGGAAACTGCCGGATTTCTATCTATCTATCTCTCTCTCTCTTCCTCTTTTTCTAGTGCGATTCTTGAGATGTAGCTGTTGTTAAATGGAACGATCTCGATATGGAGAAAGTGCAGTTACTTAAGCGGAGAGGGAAGGGAACAGAATCAGTTGCTCCTACTACGTAATTCCATTTCCAGATTTAATGCACTGCTCCATTACCATTTCTAGGCATATCATATGAATATTAAAGTTTTGCCAAGTTCTAAATCTAAATTCATATCCTACTACTGTTACTGTATAAGTAAAAATCAAAATAAGGAGCAATATTCATTTTTGGAGCAGATCTAGAGTGACGTTGGTGTTGTGTTAATAACAAAATGTCCCACATCGACAAAGAGCGTAAGCTGGACTTAACAAGTGCCGTATAAAATGACAATGAAATTAATGCAGCCGCGCGTTGAGCTCATACCAAACTATTCTTTCGCCTTTTACTAAAGAATACCGTGTCTTCGTTGCAATTCAACCAGTATATGCCTTTTTTTCCTTTATAGGAAGCCCTCAGTAATACTATACTACCAATTTTTTTATGATATTTAGTTAATTTATTAAGCCCATTTTGTTATTTATTTTCCAATTAAATACTAGAAAAGTGGAGAAACTTTTTAGTATTTGATTTGAATCAATATCAGTTTTTGATTTGTAAATGAAATTGAGGTAAATTTTAAAATTGTGGATAAGGGAATGTTAAATTATGTAATTATTTATTGTCAAAATGTGAAGAGTGACAGTGTCAAAAGCTTTGGGCTGATAACTTTCGTATTTTGTAATCCAACTAATAACTAGACAGAATTTTGTATAAGGATCTAATAAAACAATCACTAAAAGTTGATGGAAAAATATCAAATTAAATTTGCTCAGCTGGGGTTAACAGAAGAAGTCATATTATATTATTGTGGCATTATAATCCTACAAATTTTAAAAAAATACATATTATTTTAGCATGAGTGCTATGTCGGTCCAAAAATGGTCGTAAATAAAGGGCATATACATCCATTTCTCTTTCTTTTTATTTTATAATAAGACGAGTAATATCTAAACTTCTCTATTATTGATTGGCAATTAATGAACTATGAAATCTTGCAACAATTATAGAAAATCTCTTTATTCCAATTAAGATAAGAAGAGGTATATAATTAAAAATAATTACAAAAAAAAATATGAACATATGATTAGTCATTTCAATTTAATAAAACCTATTTTGCCCAATAAACAGATAATAATTAGATGGCACTTCTTAAAAATCAAATGGGAAAATAATTTTTTGACATAATGTCTTTAATGGGGTTAAATTAGTCAAACTATATTTTCTATTAATTTCGAATTAATTAAGTAAATAAATCGGATTTTCAATTTACCCTATTATATATCCTTAGCACTAATTAAGAGATTGATTATATGGATTGATCATATCCAAAATTAATCTCAATTATATATATCCATAATTATTTTTCTAGTAAATATAAGAATAATTAAACATGAATATAACATATTAGTAATATATAGAGTAGGAATTTGTTTGAATCATAGATATGATAATATCCGCTTTCCTCAAGCCATTGTTTAATTTGTTCTCATCACAAATATTAAACTTCGTTATTTTTTATTTGTATCTCTAGATGCAGAATTCTGGAGCATATACATCATTTGCTTCAGATACAAATATGAAAACCTAGATCTAAACATAAATACCACACATATTAATTAAACTTTTCCCATTGAGTAAGATATATATAGAAGACGTACGTGCATGTGTGTGTGTGCAGAGAGAGAGAGAGAGAGAGAGAGAGAGAATGGCTTGTCTTGTGTGATTGCCTTGGGCAATTTGAAGTTTTCTGAATTCCGTAAAGTCAACAATATATGTTTAATCCAAGTTTTATAAGTCTCATTTTCAGTACATAATAGATCATGTATCTTGCCAGGTAATATATGTTGTATATACCCGTGGAAAATGAAGATGTGGATTTGATTAAAGTTTAACATTAATAATTCGAAAAAAAATATATAAATGAAATGAGATTATGTCAATTTTGGAAGCTTATTTGATTACCTATTTTTAAGGCTAAACATTTACGTACCTAATAAAGATTATGGTGATAATTATACATTCCAAAATAAAATAAGAAATCAGAGAAAATAATAAAATAAAAAACCGATAATTAAGGAACCGATTCGACCAAAGCTGATTTTTAAATTATATGAATAAAAAAAACGAAAAAAAACGATTATGTTTAAGACATTATGTCTTATTATCACTACCCATTAAAATATCTAATATGAGTGTAAGCTTAGAAAATTATATGGTCTAAAAAGGCTAATATTGGGGATGGTGGGTGGGGTTTAGAAGTGTTCAATAAATAGTGGCATCAAATGGACAGGCATGTCACGAGGCATTATTTCATCTATTTATATTAATATTTTAACTATTATGATAATAATATTTAAATTTTTAATTTTTATTTTTTTGCAGGAATTGTGATAGTAATGTTAGAAAGTGAGAGTGGGGTAAGTTAGAGAAAATACATGGCAGCTCATGTGAATGGCTTTCTCAATGTCACGTCACTATACCCGATCTGGATTAATATGGAACTATTAGTCGACTTCGACAATTAATGTGAATTTCACAAATCACATGTGACCCTACTACTTTTTTTTTTTTTTTTTTTTGATACCGTGAGAACCTGCAGCTGTTATCTTCGGTGCGTATTGGGTAAACCCTCGTTTCTTGTGCAGTAGCCTGCAAACCACACAGGGTAGGTAAACCACACTTTCCAAGTACAGGTGTTGCAGGCTCGACCTATAGAAGCGCTTCATAAGGTTCGAATCTGAAACCTCTCAGTCTCAAGCGCTCACTTTTACCACTAAGCCATCCCCAAAGGGACAAAAATAAAAATAAAAATTCAACATATGAAAATTAAACTTTAAAGCCAAAAAATAATTTTCATAGGGAGGGTAATGGGTACCTCATATAAAAAAAATAATAATAATAATAATTTTCAACATATGAAAATAATTATACCCAACCCATCACAAATATTAAACTTTTCCAAATAATTTGGCTTCATTTTTTTTAGGCGACCGAATAAATAGTTCCAAAATAATTTGACTAATTTATTAGTTGGATCAATTAAAACTTGAAATAGTCTAATAAATTTTTATTTAATTTAATAAAAAAATAATTAATTTTAATTTAGACCAATCCCCAACTGATGGGTACCTCAACTTCGGATCCCACGTGACACGTCTCCATTCTTTATTCTTATTTATTTAAATTTTTCATGTTAAGAAATTTTTTCATGTATTTTTTAGAATCTAGATTCGTCCTCAATGTATTAAGTTTTACTACGTTATTTGTAGTTGAGTTTCCACTTTTGCATAATTCAAAATATATAATTAGTAAATATTATTATACAGTTAAGGATGAGAACGAATAGTACAATCAATTTTTTTAGTTAATTTTAATTCGGTCAATTAATTATGTAGATGGACCAATTCCCAATCGACGAGAACCTCAACTCGGTATGTAGCTGGGTTTCCAACTTTGCATAATTCATAAATATAATTAGCAAATATTATTATACATTTAAGGACGAGGACAAATAGTACAATCAATTTTATCAAAAGTGATTGTAGATCCACCAATTCCCAACCGACGGGTACCTCAACTCGGTAAATTTTTCATTTATGCATTTTTCTATCTACTAAAATCTTATATCCCACATCGGTTGTTCAATAAAACTTCACCTATTGAAAAATCTATAAATACCTAGAATCAATATATTTTTTCTCATCTTTTGCACCACCAGTTTTATTTAGCCAATTTATTTATTAGTCGGCTGAATAATAATAAAATTTTTATAGTTTAATTAGTTTAATTTAATTTGACCAATTTATTAGTTGGCCGAGTAAATAATTATTTTTTTAGGCGAACGAATAAATAGTTCCAAAATAATTTGGCTTTATTTTTTTAGGCAACCGAATAAATAGTTCCAAACTAATTTGGCTAATTTATTGGTTGGATCAATTAAAATTTGAAATAGTCTGATAAATTTTTATTTAATTTGATAAAAAAATAATTAATTTTAATTCGGACCAATCCTCAACTGACGGGTACCTCAACTTCGGATTCCACGTGACACATCTCCATTCTTTATTCTTATTTATTTAAAATTTTCATTTTAAGCATTTTTTCATGTATTTTCTAAAATCTAGATTCGTCCTCAATGTATTAATTTTTACTACGTTATTTGTAGTTCAGTTTCCAACTTTGCATAATTCATAAATATAATTAGTAAATATTACTATACAGTTAAGGATAAGAACGAATAGTACAATCAATTTTTTTAATTAATTTTAATTCGGTCAATTAATTATGTAGACGAACCAATTCCCAATCGACGAGAACCTCAACTCGGTATGTAGCTGGGTTTCCAACTTTGTATAATTCAAAAATATAATTAGCAAATATTACTATACATTTAAGGACGAGGACAAATAGTACAATCAATTTTATCAAAAGTGGTTGTAGACGGGCCAATTCTCAACCGACGGGTACCTACTATTCAAATTCATGCGAATTCCAACTATTCAAGCTTTGCACAAACAATGTTCGGGAATCATTCAAACTCTTAAACTTAAATTCAAAACTAAATAAACAAATAAGAGACAAGATCATGCAAAATCAACAAACAAAAGATCAAACAAACGAATAAGGAACAAATAAGAGAAAAGGGTTGGTTCTAGGGATTTATTTCGATTCTAGATAGTTTGATCACAACTTCCTAAATCATGCAAACCATTTTTAATCCTCTTAATAGGAAGCAATCCACATAGATATTCACTAATCTCTCTCGACAATTAGCAAAAGCGGATCATTCAATCGACTATCTCTATTACGACTCAAGCCAATCAAACAACTCCAAAAAGCAGAAGAATCATAAACTTCCATGCATTGAACAATCACTTACTAAGTCTCAAGCCAAAATATGAAGTGAAATTGGAATTCCATGCAAGCAAAAACTTATTAGGAGTTTTCACAAACACTAGGCATGCAAGAAAGGTGATCAACAATTCCCACATGAATGAAAGCACCAAATCCACAACTAAGAAGAGGAAGGATAGGAGAAGTAGCAAGATATGATCAAACCAACATCAAATCCACATAAACCCCTAATACCAACAAGAAATCTAGCTAGACATAAATTTGTTGTGAGGTAGTGTCAAAAAGTAGCTAGGAAGAAACTTGGGGACTATCCCAAAAAGAAAAGATAGGAAAAGACTTGGGGACCGGAGATAGTAGTTTTTTAATTTTTAATTAATATAATTAGTGTTTTGTCTATAATACATTTTCCCACCTAATTATATGTTAATCTTTGAATTTAATTAATATTTCAAATTTTCAAAAATTTGTGCATCATATTAATTTATTTTAATTAATATGAGAAATTAGCATACAATTAAGTGGAAAAGGGTGTTATATACAAAACACTAATTATATTAATTATTAAAATAAAATGAAAAAAATATTTAATTACGAATATACCACCATTGTCCGAACAACTATTATCCAAATATCAATACTCAGAAAACAAATCTTGGTTAAAAAATTTCTGTCCAGTTGGCCAACACACGTTTTGTCGGGTTTATTTCATTCAACCCAATGTACAATACCAAATATTTTGTCATTTATTCTGAAACATATATATGTATAATATTATATACTCATATAGTGTCATTTGTAGTGATTGATAGATTTGATATTTAAACCACTAATATGTCTTGGTGTATGGATGAAAATTCATTATCTACAAATGATAGTGGTAAAGTATAATATTTCAGTAGTATTTTATTTTAAGAACTTACTTTATATCACTTGAGGTCCTATATCCCCAAATAGGTATTTAACCTCTGTTGCATTTATCTATATAGTATTTTATCATTTTTGTTTCTTCAAATTCAAATTTCCAATCAGTAATATCTTAGTTAGAACTCTCTTAGTCCCGATATTGATAATTTATTTTTCTTTTTGGGGTGTCCCACTATTGATAGTCTCTTTTTTTTGGATTAAATTAGAACTTAATTAAATTATTAATCATCCTAGTTCCTTAACTAAACACTTAAACTACTCACTCTTTCATTTCTTCCTACATCCTTACCTAAAAAAATTACTTTATTGACCGATAAAGCAATTTATTGACCTATAAAACACTTTTTTAACAAGAATCAGATATTCTATAAAATTACATTAAACATGTGGGACACCACATTTACATCCGTAATTCCCTTCGCCTTAGTCTCTGTGACGAAAAGAACCGGACATTAATATCGGGATGAAGGGAGTATAAGTTTACAATTAGAGTTAAATAATCGATTAGGGTTTATATTTATTTTTTATTTAGTACAGTTTTTTATTTTTAATTAGGGTTCATTATATATATATATATATATATATTTCTAATTTTTTAAAATAGATATTTTAAATTAGTAGAATTGTTAATAAAATACGGGGATGAAACACGATATTGGTAATTAAATTACGGTGGATTGTGACTACATATTGTGAATTAGATGATCCATTCAACAATAATATTATCCAATATGAGCATATCACTATCATTCTATGACCATTCATTGAATTGAAATCCTCTAAACTGTGTAATAGGCTAATAGCCTTTTATCAAGTGGAAAACAACAAAAGATTGATATTACCAAACAAACAAACATGCATATGATGATAGGAACTTATCATTATGTGGCGGAGTGGGCAAGGGGATCGGAGGCAAAATAAAATAAAATATTAAAAAAGTTAATAATTTTTTTTTGTTCTGATTTATTTTTCTAAAGTTTGATGGAGCAAGATTTCGATATTTTTGTAAACTTAAAACTTCTTTTTCTAAATTGATACATAATTATGGATAATTTGAAAAAAGTTGAGATGGGGCGATATCAAATTAATACTCCTTCCGTCCAAATGTAAGTGGCCCATTTGGTTTGGGCACGAAGTTTAAGAAAACTGAAAAAAGTGTTTTGAGTGGTGTAAAGTTAAGGAGTAGGGATAGTAGTAATACAATAATTAGTATAGTTAATCTTTGTTGACTTTTTGTTGAATTTCTTTATTTTCTTTTTGGTTACACTTTAACTAATTCTTTTTTTATGGCATTCAAATTTTATCGAGTTGTCGGACTCGTTCTTTTTTCCCGACTTTATTTTACTGCGTATGCCTTACTTATTTTTTCGACTTATGTTTGTAAATTCGAATTCATTGTACATTTTTTTGCCTTTGTTTTTTTTTTCCTTATTTCCTGTCCCGTTTTTTTTTTTCTGCTGAATTAATTAATGCTTGTTTTTTTTTCCTTAATCGACATAAATACACTGATGAAATGAAAAAACAAGATGAAAAAGAAGATGAAATCGCAGCATGTACAGAAAAATGAAAAAGAAGATGAAATCCATTAACATTGGAAAATGGGATTACATTGGAGCCTAAAAGTTGATCTTTTGGAGCCAAATCTACATAAAGAACACTTTTGGAGCCTAAATTACAAATGATGTGATCAAAAATAATGGAGGGAAATTTCAAATGCAAAGCATGCATCACATTTCTCCATAAATAGACCTATCTAACCTCATTTCTGCTCATCTAACACCATAAATACAGTAAAAAAAACCCTTCGAATGGCAGAAACATTTAAGAAGCCAAATCTAAGTAATGAGGCAAAAAATAGAGTTGCACATTGGCTTTTAGAGCACAGCAAGGATGGGAAACTGGAGCATGGAGCAAAGAAGATGGCTGCAGAGTTGTTCCACATCTCTTTGAGGACAGTATTTAGAGTTTGGAAGGCAGCTCTTCAACAACAATCTCTTGGTAAGCCTATTCAACAATCTGAAAAAGGGGTCAGTGAACAAGAAAAAAAAAGAACTTGATGTGGAGAAAGTGAAGAAACTGTCAGTTTTAGAAAGGAGCTCCCTTAGGAAGCTGGCAGAAGTCTTGGGCATCAGTAAATCCTTGTTACACAATTGGATCAAAGACAAGAAACTGAGGAAACACACAAATGCAATCAAACCCTTTCTCAGCCCTCAGAATATGATAAATAGACTCACTTGGAGCCTTACTCAACTCAGTCCAATCATAGAGCAAGGACAAATTCCATTTCAGAAAATGTACAACACAATTCATGTTGATGAGAAATGGTTTTACTTATCCAAAGTGGCAGGAAGGTACTATCTGTTACCAGATGAAATAGAACCACATAGGACTGCTCAATCCAAAAGATTCATAGAGAAGATCATGTTTTTATGTGTTGTGTCAAGGCCCATAATAGACAGCAATGGTACAGTTTTATTTGATGGAAAAATAGGCATTTACCCATTCATATGCACTGAACCAAGAAACTCAAAGAATAGGTAGAAGGGTACCATGCAAACAAAAGCAGTACAATCCATCACACATGATGTCACCAAAGCATGCTTCATGAACTGGGTAAAAATCACAAACAATTGACTATCAGAATTGAACATATTCATCATTTAGTGCAGTGAATTAACCCATTGTTTCATGCAGCTGATTCCAACAGTAAAGGCAAAGTGGCCAGACTTTCTAAGCAAGGACATATGGATACAGCAGGACAATGCCAAACCACATATGAAGACTGATGACCCAGCATTCATACAGGCTGCAACAAGTGATGGATTTAACATACAACTAGTGAACCAACCAGCTCAGTCACCAGACACTAATGTGTGTGATTTGGGCTTTTTTAGAGCAATACAGTCATTGAAGGACAAGAAGCAGGCAAATAATGTAGATCAAATGTGCAAGAATGTCATATAGGCATTTGATGAGTTTCCAGCATGGAAACTGAACAATGTATTCCTAACTCTACAAGGCTGCCACATTGAAATCATGAGGAAGAAAGGGAACAACAACTACAAAATCCCACACATGAACAAGGAAAGGCTGTTAAGGCTTGGAATTCTACCAGAAACTCTTCAAGTAGAAGAGCAACTAGTGAATGATAGCCTGCAATATCTCAAACAGCATGAAGTAAAAGCAAGCACAGGATTCAATGTGGATCACATTGTGGAGGGACTGCAGCACTTTAGGGTTGATCACATAGTGCAGGGATTCCATGATTAGGTTTTAAGAGATTAGAGTAGTGAGGTTCAGCTTTTTGTGCTGTGTTTACAGAGACTAACAAGACACAAATGTGTTGGTCTTGTTTGGAATGTAAACATACACTGTTGTCTCAGCTTTTTTGAAATGAAAACACAATTGCATCATTGACATTTAATGTTGTTAAGCCTTCCTAAGTAGGTTCAATTTGAGGCCTACTGGTTGCTCAAACAACAGTGTGGCATGCATCATTCATTATCAGTGCATTTATCCATTCATAGCACAAGTGTAGCATGCATCAGTTCATCATCAGTTCATCATCAGTTCAATGTGAATCAGAAATCAGAGCTCACAGAAAACAGGCAAAGACCAAGTGTAGTATCATAATCTACATATACACAGACTTCAATCTGAAGCACAAATCGCAGCATATACACCGAAAGTAGGCATCACCAGTCCACCCATAGAGATTCACAGGGTCACCAAAGATCAAGTGTAGTATCATAATCAGCATAACGGCAGAAATCAATGTGAGGAAGAAATCGCAGCATATACACAGAAAATAGGCATCACCAGCCAACCCACATAGAGCCACATAATCAATCTTTCTGAATCAGAAATAAGAGAATCACCTAGTGTTTAGGGTTAGGATTCATCGGAAGCAACCCCTAGCCATGTATTTCGTCTTCCACTCGCCGTAGGTGAGATAGATTTCATCAAGGTCATCGAATCCCGCAGAAGGGCTCTCTGGCACCACCGTATCATCTAGAGAATCAGAGAGAGGGTCATGGTGGAAGCAATCCAGAGAGCTCGACTCGGATTCAGATCTGGAGAGAGGCCACCGTTGCTCATCAGGAAAGAGCCCACCGGTGGCCCGCCACCGGTCGTACTCCGACTCCGTCACCAAGTTCTGAGAGCCAAATAAAAAGGCGGGAGTCGCTGGATCTGGTGCAATCGGAGTAGGAGGCTGCGAAATCGCCACAATCGAAGCAGGAGGTGGCGAAATCGCCGCAATCGGAGCACGAGGTGGCGTTCTCGGTATGGGCAACGGGGATTTCTTGTGAGACATCTCCGACGAGAGTTCTCACATGTAGGGTTCCACAGATTTAGGGTTCTACTACGACAAAGGAGAGACGAAGAGAACGAGAGAGATGAGAATTAGGGTTCCAGCGAAGGGAGAGGCGCAGAGGATGAGAGATTGAGATTTAGGGTTCCACAGAGTAGAGAGAAGAATAGAACGAGAGAGAAGACTGCAGAGTAGTGAATGAGAATTAGGGTTCGATGGGTCAGTGTATTGGATTGGGTTGGGTGTAGTATATTGGGCTGGGTTAATTAGTGGGTTAATTAGTGTTAAATTAGTGAGTTAATTAAATAGTGTTAAAAATAAAAGGTGGGTTCATAATGACAAAGGGTAATAATTATAGGAGAGAGGAAGGTGTTTTTTGTCCAGCATAGTGAAGTAGGCCACTTACTTTTGGACAAGGAAAAAGGGGAAGTAGACCACTTACATTTGGACGGAGGGAGTATATGTGTATCAACCTTTAAGAGTTGGTCATTTCTTGAAAATATTTGTAATAACAAATAATTAGAATAGCACGAGAATAACATGCAATAATAGGGTTAGTATGTAGATTTTCTTCCTAGTTATAATTACACTCAACTGAGAACTCGTCCACGTACTGCCTTGTCAAAACTTTGTATTATTATAGAGTGCTTAATTATATTAAGAGTTATTTTTAGTACCTAAATTAAATCAGTAACTTTTTTTAAACCACTAATATGTCTTGGTGTATGGATGAAAATTCATTATCTACAAATGATAGTGGTAAAGTATAATATTTCAGTAGTATTTTATTTTAAGAACTTACTTTATATCACTTGAGGTCCTATATCCCCAAATAGGTATTTAACCTCTGTTGCATTTATCTATATAGTATTTTATCATTTTTGTTTCTTCAAATTCAAATTTCCAATCAGTAATATCTTAGTTAGAACTCTCTTAGTCCCGATATTGATAATTTATTTTTCCTTTTGGGGTGTCCCACTATTGATAGTCTCTTTTTTTTGGATTAAATTAGAACTTAATTAAATTATTAATCATCCTAGTTCCTTAACTAAACACTTAAACTACTCACTCTTTCATTTCTTCCTACATCCTTACCTAAAAAAATTACTTTATTGACCGATAAAGCAATTTATTGACCTATAAAACACTTTTTTAACAAGAATCAGATATTCTATAAAATTACATTAAACATGTGGGACACCACATTTACATCCGTAATTCCCTTCGCCTTAGTCTCTGTGACGAAAAGAACCGGACATTAATATCGGGATGAAGGGAGTATAAGTTTACAATTAGAGTTAAATAATCGATTAGGGTTTATATTTATTTTTTATTTAGTACAGTTTTTTATTTTTAATTAGGGTTCATTATATATATATATATATATATATATATATTTCTAATTTTTTAAAATAGATATTTTAAATTAGTAGAATTGTTAATAAAATACGGGGATGAAACACGATATTGGTAATTAAATTACGGTGGATTGTGACTACATATTGTGAATTAGATGATCCATTCAACAATAATATTATCCAATATGAGCATATCACTATCATTCTATGACCATTCATTGAATTGAAATCCTCTAAACTGTGTAATAGGCTAATAGCCTTTTATCAAGTGGAAAACAACAAAAGATTGATATTACCAAACAAACAAACATGCATATGATGATAGGAACTTATCATTATGTGGCGGAGTGGGCAAGGGGATCGGAGGCAAAATAAAATAAAATATTAAAAAAGTTAATAATTTTTTTTTGTTCTGATTTATTTTTCTAAAGTTTGATGGAGCAAGATTTCGATATTTTTGTAAACTTAAAACTCTAAAGTGATACATAATTATGGATAATTTGAAAAAAGTTGAGATGGGGCGATATCAAATTAATATATGTGTATCAACCTTTAAGAGTTGGTCATTTCTTGAAAATATTTGTAATAACAAATAATTAGAATAGCACGAGAATAACATGCAATAATAGGGTTAGTATGTAGATTTTCTTCCTACTTATAATTACACTCAACTGAGAACTCGTCCACGTACTGCCTTGTCAAAACTTTGTATTATTATAGAGTGCTTAATTATATTAAGAGTTATTTTTAGTACCTAAATTAAATCAGTAACTTTTTTTAAATAAAAAATTAGTATGTACTCTATTATTATATGCTTAAATACAAATCACATTCGCGATACCCAGCCGTTGAATTTTCAAAGTAAAGAGTGAGTCTCAAAATCATAGTACTAATAAACAAAACAAAGGATGTCTCAATCCCAAAAGTCCAAAACGTAAAACTTGAACATATATATATATAGGGAGTGATTCCCATGCAAACAACTCTTAAAGTGAGAAATGAGAATAGATCTCCACCCTCCAAAATAAGAGATGGATGACCACATTTAATTGAAGAATTTAAGCTAACAAAATTTAAAAATAAAGGCGGAGGGGTAATTTGGTCATTCAACAAAAGAAAATTAAATCTCTCCAACCTCTTTCCCGCATTCAATTCGCGCAGAAACCCATTTCTCAAAGCTCAAACACAAAATTGAAACCCAAAACTCAAACTCTCGATTCACACTTCAAAATCCAGAAAATCAACTAGGAAATTCCTAATTTCTAATTGATAACACCGATAATAATCATATCGAAGGGAGTAAACCAGAAATCGAGGTTGAAATCATACATTTTGTGTGACTTTCGACAATTTCTGACCGAATCAAAGTATACTCAAGTGGTGAAGAACAATGTCGTCTCAGAAAAATTCTGAAGGTTAGTTAATTGAGATGAATTTGTTTATATATTGTTTCTGTGCATTAATATTTTGTTTTCGATTGATTTTTTTTTACTTTGAGTTTTCAGTTCTGATTTCCTGTTTGTTGGGTGATTCATCGAGTTCATTTTAATTTTCCAAGTGGTGTTGCTAGCAAGTGGTTGTTTATAGAATGATTTGTTAACATAGTTGTTGATATTGCTATTTTAAGTGACTATTGTATGTTAGTGATTTTTTTAGTACAGTGTGAACTATTGTATATTAGTGATTTTTTTTAGTACTAATTATCAGTATATGAGACATGGTTCTATAAATGTATGATTTGTTATGTGTAAATAATTCATTGTGGTGCATGTGAGTAAGCCTTTTTGTGCATTTGTGTAGGCTATTTTGTGCATTTAGGGAGGTTTATAATAAATCTGTTTTGATGTATTATAGGAAGCTAATGATACATGATTTGTTTTGTGTAATTAATTTGTTCTGGTGCATGTGAGTATGACTTTTTGTGCATTTGTGCATGCTATTTGGTGCATCTAGGCAGGTTGATAATAAATATGTTTTGATGTATTATGTGTATTTGACATTTGATCAAGAAAAACAACTATGCAGTCTATTTCTGATTTTAATAATAAATCTACTAACAACTAACATTTATGAGTCTTTGTTGCATCAGTGAGAACCAAAACCTGTCATGATAAAAAAAGGAAGACAGTAGAAATTGAATACGATGATAGTGATCTTGAGGAAACACCTGTGGTCGATAAAAAGAAGAAGAAAACATTGGCTATTCGAGGACAGGGGAGCAAACAAACTCAGAAAATAGGGCGAACGAGCAAAGATGCTAAGAATGAAGAATGGGGCAAAATTGTTGAGAAAAAAACCAACAAAAGGGTAATAAAGAAGCAGAAAACTATGGCAACTAAGCGACAGGAATTGATCAAGATGATCAAAGAGCTTCCCACTTTAAAAATAAGGGCAACAGTCAAGTGCCTTTTTGAAGCTATAAAAGAGCTTGAAGAAGAACAGAAAAAAGATGTAAAAGACATGGGATTTGGGCCTTTGTTGGAGCTAAGTGTAGAAAGGATTCCTTCTAAACTAGCATACTGGCTAGTTGAGAACTTTGATCCGGCAAGCTGTGACCTCATGCTTAGTGATGGCAGAAGATTGCACATAGATGAGGAGGATGTGTACAGAGTATTTGGATTCCCAATAGGGAAAAGAAATATCGTCCCAGTTCATAGAAGCATCAATACAAAAATAACTAAAGAGTGGAAAACTATGCTGCCAGGAGGGAAAAAATGGATGTTCAATGGGAAAGATGTAGTCAACATGATCAAGAAACTGAAAGATGGAGGCATTTGGTTCAAAAGGAACTTCTTGATCCTGATGGCATCTACATTGATTGAGGGGATCCCAACTGGATACATATTTCCTTTCATAATGAATTGTTTGGAAGATATGGAGAAAATAGAAAGATGGGATTGGTGTGGTTATGTAATGAAGAGTTTGGTCAGGAATACACTTGAATGGAAAGTAGATAAAACACAGTCATTTACTGGTCCGACATTATTCTTGATGGTACACTTTCTACACAATAACTGTTTATTTTTTACTTTTTTTTAGGTTAATTGCTAACAATTGTAATTGTTGTGCAGTTGGTGTATGTCGATAGAGTATCTGTATTCAACATAAGATTCAGCAGAGACTTCCCAACAATTGGCAACTGGGATTTTGAATCCTTGAGAGGCCATGAGGCAGATGAGGTGTCATACGGAGGATTTGGAAAAGGAGATTCGTTGGAAAGAATTCAAGTCGATTGTGAAACTTCATCACAGATTGAAAAAAGGATAAAAGGCAAGGGAAAAGAAGCAATGAAGGAAGAAAGAAAAGCACGCAAGAAGCCATCAGTGTGCATACGTATGCACACAATATGGTTGATAAAGCGCAAAGGCTTGCCAAAAATATGGTTGAGTTGTACAACATGATTCAAGATGCACCATAAGAAGCTGTTCAAACTCCAAGCTTCAGAAAATCTCATGAAGCATTGCACATGCTGATTGGAAATGTCGAGCAACCATCATCTCAACCAGCATCTCAACCAGCTCCTGAAGAAGCAGACAAAGATAAGTCAAAAGTGAATGATTGGGAAGATGAAGATTTCTGGAGCAACGAGGAATTTGTCAAAGGCATGGTAGCAATTCAAGAGGCTGCCAAGAAAAAGTTAGAGTATATGGAGTATGTCAAGGGCATGCCAAGCTTCAGCCTTGGATTGTCGCCAGAGATTGGAAGGTTTGGAGATTTTCATAACGATAAGGTAATTCAAACTGATGCATCTAACTATTTGATTTTGTGCATGTAATTTTGTTATTTGGTGCATCTAAGTATTTAATATGCTACATATGTACAACTGACAAGGTTCATATATGTACAAGATGACAATCAAACAATGCAAGGTGATGAAGATGTTTTTGAAAAAAATTACAACATCAATGACGAAGCTGAAGAATTGACAACAAATTTGGTATGATTGTTAATGACTTAATTCATAAATAAGTTTTTCAAATTTGTTTATTAATATAAATAATATTGAGTTATATTATAATGTTTATAGGATGAATAAGGAAAACAGGATGAAAAAGAAAAGGAGAAAGCAGAAGAACATGAGCATAGAGAAGAAGAGAACAGAGAAGAACAAGGTGAAAAGAACAAGCCAGATGAAAGAGATGATGGAGATGACGAGATAGTTATTTAGTTTATTGCATTTGTTACATATGAATCTTACTGTTTTTAAAAATGAAGAAGTTTTTAATACCATTTAAACCTTTTTGTGCATTTGTTTAGCCTATTATGTGCATCTGGGGAGGTTGATAATAAATCTGTTTAGATATTATTATAGGAAGCTGATGATACATGATTTGTTTGCGTAATTAATTCATTCTGGTGCATGTGAGTAAGGCTTTTTGTGCATTTGTGTAGGCTATTTGGTGCATCTAGGAAGGTTGATAATAAAACTGTTTTGATATATTACATGTATATGACATTTGATCAAGAAAAACAACTATGCAGTCTGTTTCTTATTTTAGTATCTATTGACTATTAACAATTATCATGATGCAGTTTGATGAAATAGATAAATATCATGATGATCGGTCAGAGATGGAGATAGATGTAACAAATGTTCAGCTGGATGTAACAAATGTTGAGGTAGATGTAACGAACGTTGATGAAGTAATATGTCAGGTGCTTAAGGAGGTAGATGAAAATATGAAATCGCAAGAAGCTGGAGATAATGAAAAAGACAAGCAAGCTCAAGCTGAAGAAGAAACAGAAATTGAAGAAAAAGAAGATATGCAAGAAGGAGATCAGAATACAGAAGAACAAGAAAAAGAAGACAATGCAAATGAGAAAGCTGAGGACGAAGGAGATAATGCTTTACAAAAGGTATTACTTGAAAAGTATATATAGATTATGTAGTTAATTGTTATACTGTAGTGCATCTAGTAATAGTATGTGGTGCATCTATTGAAGAAGTCTTGTGCATCTTCTAATAACATGTGGTGCATCTACTCAATTTTTCACATACATTGCATATCTTTCCCTCATCATTATAATAATGCAGTGCATCTAGTAATAGTATGTTGTGCATCTATTTAAGAAGTCTTCTGCATCTACTCTATTTTTTTATTATATGTGTTTGGTATAACAATTGCAAAAATTAACAGGTTGGAACTCCAGAGAAGAAGGTGCAAGAAAAAAAAGGGAAACAACATGCTATGAAGTGCAGGAGCAAATCAAAGAGAAAAAAACTGAAATATTGGGTTCTCCTTATAATAAAAGGCCAGTTAATATTTCAAACCTGAAGAAATATGAAAAGGAATTAACACTTTACAGTTGGCATATGTTAGAGAAAAGGTATGCACTGAATTTTTAGGGATTAAATTTCTGTTTTATACATTTGTATGTTAATTTATTCTCACAAATATTTAATGAAACAGGAACACTCCAATGTTCAAATCTGGAGAAATTGCACTCGATAGGCAAAAACTCCAGTCAATGGCACATGAAGCAATTGTTCACTGTGATGTGGTAGATGCATGGTCTGTAAAGCTGAATGATAGTGAAGCTACAAGATCTTCTCAATCACCAAAACGATTCTTTGCCACAACAAGAGTTTGTGTAAGTTAATTATCTGTAATACATATATTATAACACGTTTTTAGGTCACAAATACTAATTTATTCAATTATATTTCAGAGAGATATAATGGTATCACGTCCAAGTTCAATGAAAGTCGATTCAATTATCTGTCATTTTGTAGAAAAATTAACACATGAAATTCAGAGCTATTCTCGTGATCCGGTTGAAGACATCGATATGGTATTTTGAAATAAATTATATATAAATACAACTATAATGATAATATTGATTATCATGATTAAATTATCTAATGCATTATTTGTTTTATGCAGTTTTTCTTTCCTATATACAAAGAAAATCATTGCTTTATGATTTGTATTGATGTGAGGACTGGAAAAACGTTTGTTGTCGATCACAAAAATGACAAAGAATCAAACTGCTTGGAAGAGAAATATGGAGACATTCTCAATGACATGGTAAATAAGTGAATACTTCATTAAGATGTGCATGGGTTTGGTCTATTAGTGAACTGGGGTTATGAATAGATGAATTAGCGGTCCTTTAGCTGTTGATTGTGCTTTTTTCTTGCATAAATGCATGAACATGATCACTGTTCTCTCATTCCTACGTTATGTTTTGTGATCACTGTTTTCTCCTTGATATGTTATATTTTCTGGAATCTGAGAATTAAGATATTTTGCAGAAGGAAATGTTCAATTATTTGTTGATTGAACAAAATTTGAAATCAAAAGTAAAAACACTGAAGAATGGCAAATACAGCATTGTCAACATGAAATGGGGAGATGAGCACAACAAAAGAGATAGTGCAATATTTACAATGAGGCACATGGAAACTTTCATGGGAGACCCAATAATCAGCTGGAGGGCAGGGCTCACAAAGAAATCACCAAAACAAATTCGAATGCTTCGAGTGAAGTATTGTGCAGCTATTCTAGCTTGCAACCAGAACACACTCAAAGATGAAATTAAAGTAGGAGCTCAGTTCTATTACAAGGATTTGGATGAAAAAAAAAGAATTTCATATTGAGAAGTTTTTATTGGAATGTTGACTTCAAACAACTGTTAGAAACTGAAAATACAATAGGAAGTTGAAATAGTTGTAAGTAATATTTTGAACTACTTTCTACAATGCATTGAAGTTGAACTAGTTGTATGTAATGATTTGAACTACTTTCTACAATGCATTTTGATATTTTGGAATAGTTTATATGGTATAAATGATATGTTATTTACTAAAATGATGATAAGATATTGTGATTGCTTAGTTGTCAATAGTACAATTGCATGATATGTAGAAGATTATGTACTTAATTGTTATACTGTAGTGCATCTATTGAAGAAGTATTGTGCATCTTCTAATAGCAAGTGGTGCATCTATTGAAGAAGTCTTGTGCATCTTCTAATAGCATGTGGTGCATATACTCAATTTTCCACATACATTGCATAGCTTTCCCTCATAGTATGCGGTTCTTTTAATTTTAATTTCTTGTAATTAACTTAAATTGTAACATTATATATTATTAAAATGCATTATAAATAAAAATAAAGCGGCAAAACAAAAAAATGAAGCGGCAAACAAAAAAATGAAGTGGCAAAACAAAAAAATGAAGCGGCAAAAAAAAATATTTGAAAATTACAGAAAAATTAAATTAGGGACATGCGAGCCGGGCACGTGCACCACATATGCAGCTCACACACGGTAACATAGGGTCCGATGTGACACCTCTAATATTGCGGCTCCGCCTTCGGCTCCAATTTTACGGCTCCGCCCTTGGCTCCGATTTTACGGCTCCGCCTTCGGCTCCGATTTTAAGGGTCCGCCTTCGGCTTCAATTTTACGGCTCCGCCTTCGCTCCGATTACTAATATAACGATAATCGGCGGGCAACAATTTGGACTTTTTCGGCTCGCTCCGAGGCCTTCGGCTCCCCTCGCTCGAATCTTGACCAAAGAAGAAGTGGCAAACAAAAAAAATGAAGCGGCAAAACAAAGAAATGAAGCGGCAAAACAAAAAAATAAAGCGGCAAACAAAAATATTTGAAAATTATAGAAAAATTAAATCAGGGATATGGGAGCCGGGCACGTGCACCACATATGCGACTAACAGACAGTCAAATGGGGTCTGACGTGACACCTCTAAATTTACGGCTCCGCCTTTGCTCCGATTACTAATATAAGGATAATCGGCGGGCAACAATTTGGACTTTTTCGGCTCGCTGAGGCCTTCGGCTCCCCTCGCTCGAATCTTGACCAAAGAAGAAGCGGGAAACAAAAAAATAAAGCGGCAAACAAAAAAAATAAAGCATCAAACAAAAATATTTGAAAATTATAGAAAAATTAAATTAGGAATATGGGAGCCGGGCACGTGCACCACATATGCGGCTCACAGATAGTCACATGGGGTTTGACGTGACACGTCTGAATTTACGGCTCCGCCTTCGGCTCCGATTTTACGGCTCCGCCTTCGCTCCGATTACTAATATAAGGATAATCGGCGGGCAACAATTTGGACTTTTTCGGCTCGCTGAGGCCTTCGGCTCCCCTCGCTCGAATCTTGACCAAAGAAGAAGCGGCAAACAAAAAATGAAGCGGCAAACAAAAAAAATAAAGCGGCAAACAAAAATATTTGAAAATTATAGAAAAATTAAATCAGGAATATGGGAGCCGGGCACGTGCACCACATATGCGGCTCACAGATAGTCACATGGGGTCTGACGTGACACGTCTGAATTTACGGCTCCGCCTTCGGCTTCAATTTTACGGCTCCGCCTTCGCTCCGATTACTAATATAAGGATAATCGGCGGGCAACAATTTGAACTTTTTCGGCTCGCTCCGAGGCCTTCGGCTCCCCTCGCTCGAATCTTGGCCAAAGAAGAAGCGGCAAACAAAATATATGAAGCGGCAAACAAAAAAATGAAGTGTCAAAACAAAAAAATTGAAAATTAAAAAATAAAAATTTAAATTAAATCAAGCGTGTGCACTGCACATGCGGCTCACACCCTGTCACATAGGGTGGGTGCCTTCTATTTTATGTCTCCGCCTTCGGCTTAGATTTTAAGGCTCCGACTTTTGCTCCGATTACTATTATAAAGATAATCGTTGGGTAATAATTTAGATTTTTTTGGCTCGTTTTGCGGCCTTCAGCTCCCATGACTCTAATCTTGATGAAATAAGAAGCGGCAAACATTAAAATGAAGCGGCAAAAAAAATTTGAAAATTAAAAAAAAAGCATTAAAAAAAATTAAAAGAAATCGGGCGCATAGGAACCGGGCACGTGCAATCCATAACACCCCAAACTTTGTCATCTGGGGTGCGACCTATTGAATTGAAGTATTTTTGTTTGGTAATAATAAACCAAAATTCACGATTTATAAATTTTTAAAACTTGAATATAATCAGAATTTGAAAAAAAAAATATAAATTAAATTATCAAACTTTGACGCGTATATTTCATGCAGGCCCCACAACCTGTCGAATGGATTGCGACCGAGCACATTCAAGCATTTGCGTTATGCAATAATGAATAATAATTTGGGATTTAAAAAAATTTTAAAACTAGAAAATAATGAGAATTCCAAAAAAGAAATTAAAAATTATAGCGAACATGTGGTGAATCTACATTTTTGAAGATGTGCATCTACAATGTTGAATTTGTGCATCTACAATGTTGAAGTTGTGCATCTAAATTTTTTTCAAATGTACCAATACTACTTGCAAAATCTAGACATGGACATTGATTAGAAAAATAGAGAGGCAAGGCTGACAGAAATACTCAAACAACCACAATATACGCCATTGCCAATTGAAAAACAAATTCTAGTCATTTACGCAGCGGATTCTGCGATCGAATGCCATTAGACAAAATTGCTCAATATGAAAAAATCCTTCTATCTACTGTAAAACCAGAATTACTAGAACCTGTAAAAAGACAATTAACTAAAAAAATAAAAATTGATCAACATATTAAACAGTTATTACAAGAAAGAACTTTAAACAATGTAAATAATGCTAACCACAAAACGAATGTAATAATATGAATGAAAAAATGTTATTCCAAATTCAACAATGAGTATAAGACATATAAAAAGTAAAAATATGATATTACTAGACTTTCTTTGGCCTATCACAATTACGCGAATCATGATTCACCATTTCCTTGCAATTGCCGCACCTTCTCTTTGGTTTACTCGCCTTTCTTATTGCCGCTTCTTTTCTTGAAATCAACCTGCTACCACTTCCTTTTGTCTTCACTGGATCAGGAGGGTGAACTGAGATGGATTCTGGAATCGAAGAGCCATAAAAGTTATCAAAAACCTTCTCCTTTCCATCAACAGATGATAAACTAGATCCAACATCCTTGCTATATTTTTCAGATAAAACCTTGAAATCTTCCAGTAACTCTGCCATAAGATGTACGTTGCCAGTAACTGATCCTACACATTTGTACATCTCAGAATACAACTGGCTATTGAGGAGGGTTTGCTGATCGAGATGGGCAGAACCATAACTACTTGTGTCAGTACAATTCAAAAAATCAGAACAAGCAAACTTAGACCACCTTCTTAACAAATATGCATCTGGAATCCTTTGCAAATTCATGTTCTTGAAGATAAAGAACATATGCTGACACAACAACCCATTTGTCACAAAATAGTTACAACTACACTTGACAAAATCTTCTACTAGATTGTGCACAACAGTAAATTTTCCACGAACCATGTCAGAAACCTCGTATGTCTTAGAATCAGCTTCACAATTCATATTCAACATGCAACAATGATTTACAGCAGCTAATATTTCCTTTTGAACCCCAGAAAATATCTGAAAAGTATAGACAGAAGCAGCATGTCTCTCAATCGACAGTCGTGTCTCAAGTTTTGGAAAACAAGACTCATCTACACTGCTCAACTGCTTGTGAACATGACGTTGAGAATCAATGGCACTAGCAAAATGCATAAAAAACTCAATCAAATTAGCATTCTTGTTCAAGTACTTTCGGAAGAAGCTATTTTCACTCTCCGACATAGAAGTGGTACGAAACAATCCACCCATAGACAAATCTCTAAAATAAGTCGGAATCCAGAAAAAACGAAGATCATACATAGCTGAAAACCAACTAATCTCAGACAGATCAAAATCCTCCATAATTTCATACCATTGTTGTTCAAAATCAGTAGGCTCAACAACTCCAGACCAAACAAGATCATTAAACTTCAGACAAAAAACAGCATCATTTCTCAAAGACGAAGGAATCTTATCAGCAACCTTGCACATAATATGCCACATACAAAAACGATGACGCGTGGTAGGCAAAGGAAAGATATTACCTACAGCAATTTTGATAGCTGGATCTTGATCTGTAATCAATATACTTGGCTTTTTCTTGTCCATACAACGCAAAAAATTCTCAAAAAGCCAAGTATACGAATCAGCATCCTCACTAGACAAAAGACCGGCAGCAAATGTCACACACCTCCCATGGTTATCCTTTCCAGTAAAGGGTGTAAATATGAGGTTGTACCTTGAAAAATATAACATGATACAAAAATTTTAGAAGAAATAGTAAGATTTTTAAAGATGAAGGTGCACAAGTAAACATTGACAGATGCACAAATATTAATGAATAGATGCACCACAAGTAATAAACAGATGCACCACAAAACTTCAAGAGATGAAACACAAATGCTACAATTATTTGCAATCTACAATCATAAGATATTGAATAGTGTATTCAGAATATAGGTATACGAAAAAAGTGGATTAAATGCTTACTTGTTCGTTGAATAAGTCGCGTCAAATGATACAACATCACCAAATAACTTGTAACTCTCAATCGAAAACTTATCCGCCCAAAACAATCGCTTCAACTTTTTCTCATCATCAACATCAAAATAATAGCAGAAACCAGGGCAAAACTCACTCTTTCTCTTAAGATTATCCAACACAATCTGAGCATCAACACCAAGAACATAAGCACGTAAATCACGAGAGAAATTCTTAAAATCAACACCAGTACAACCCACATTCTCATAACTACCAACCAACTCCTTAAAAAGACGGAAAGACTTCATCGGTCCTATATTGGATCTAGCACAATTCAAAATAAAAGCTTGATGTCCAAAATTTAGACGTCTATTGCCTTTCATGAACTGCTTGTAACCTTCAGACACAAGAGAATGAGTATGAGCCTCATTGAACCCAGTAATCATATACCCTCGAGATCCAGAATACCTAAAGACAACGCGTGCCTTACAATTGAACTTCGAAGACATTCTTTTCCTTTTTTGTTTGCTACCATCAGAAGAAACATTGGTACTCTCACCTTCCCGATTGCACAAAACATATCTGAACATCGCTACACCACTTTCCTTGGTCAGAGTACCAAGCCGAGTATCAAAACCACAAACACCAGCATAAATTTTATAAAATTTAACACCATCTTCCAAATTACTAAAGCATCGTCCAACATAAGGTTTCAGATCATCACTACACTCAGGAATATAAACACTAGAGTTCTCTTCAACACTAACAATACTTTGACAAATAGAATCTGCAAAAAAACATACAACATGATTTAAAACAGAGAATCCAAAGCCTAAAGATAATCAAAACATTAAGAGTTGCACAAGAACACACTCGTAGATGCACAACAAAACACTCATAGATGCACCACACATAATAAACAGGTGCACCAAAATAAATTCCAACATGTATCAATCAGACAATTCATAAATAGCTGAACAATAATCGTGCATTATCTGTATACCCAATCAACAATTCTCAAGCATCACACAAATCAGTAAATTACAAAGAATCAGGAACAAAACATAATAATAACAATTCAAAATCAATTTCTACATTATTCAACAATAATTTTAGAAATTACCTGTAGAATTGCACATGATGTATATACTCAATCAATCCAGAAATCAATAAAAGAATTATCAATAATATGTTGAGAGAATGTATGAGGTTGAGCAAATTCTGCAATAAACATCACAAAAAATCAAAAACTACAGAACATCAACCCAAACAATAATTAAAAAACGCAAAATATGCAAAATTAATAGATATATATATCAAAAGTACCTACAGAATTCAGCTTATTTACTATTCCCGAGCAAATCAACAACAAAATCAGAGTATAAACAATCGAACAAAAACAGGAAAAATCTGAGTTCGAATTCGACTAAGTAAGCTTAAGAATGAAAAATAATTCAAAAATATAGCGTACTTACTTGAGGGTAATAATCGAAACGATTAGAACAAGAAATAAGTTCATTGATCCATGAAGAATTGAAGATTGAATTCGAGGATGAAATCAAGCTGAGGAACCGATGAATTGAGGAAGAAGAAATTGTGAGCTGAGGGAGAAGAATATAACAGATTTATTGAATGACATTTTTACCCTTCACATAACTAAAACACACGGTATTTGCTTCCATTAATTAGAATATGCAGGCTTAATTACAGCCATTGATTTTGTGGGATGGAGGGTGGAGATCTATTATCATTTCTTAGGTTAAGTTTGATTCTCATATGATCTATATATATATATATATATATTTCTCAATAATTGTGATTAAGAAGAATTACCGACACAATTAATGCACCTTATTTTTAATTTTGTTAGTAGCATCACGTCACGGGATATCCTTGTTAAAATACAAAATCAGATATTATTTTCTCTCTTGTTTTTGGAATTGGTTGATTCTAAGTTTCAAAATTTATAATAGATTAATCAATGGCTTATTTCCTTGTTAGCAGTCACAAGTAGAAGAAAATGACAATTATTAAAACCGAAGGTATTCTCTGTATATTGTCTGTGTGACCTTCATTTGATCATCATTTCTTCTTTCTAATAATCTCAAAAGCAAACAGTAAATATCATTTATTGGGTTCACCAAACTAGCTGTTATATTAATTACTGTCCTTCAGGAATGGATTATTATTTTTAACAGAAAATACTGATATTATTAACAACCATTTCAGTGTAAAGTCCCAATCATATTGCCACCAAATTAAAAATTACTTTCTCCTGACATAAATGGTGAGTCAATATACAATTTTTTTTTTTATTTAAATGACCATTACATATGTCAAGTAAAATCTTAATGAAAAGGAAAACGAAAATACAAATAAGATTTGTTACTGTTTTTGCTAGCCTGCTTCGTCAATTCACTGCTTTGAGCATCGATAGTTGACACATTAATTCCAAAAAACGGGATATTTAAACTCTTAGGAACATATAATAACCTCAATGTTCCAGTATCTCCTCATTTCAGATACAATAAATGGTCTTGTTAATGTGCCATATACCAATCTATATGGATTAATTACTCTTTTAATTTATGCTCAACGTTTGTTCTAATTTTAAATTAAAAGTACAACACATAATTGGCATTTCCATAATAGTACATCCAATGTATTTTGTTTTCATATCTAGAATATATCAACTTTTTCGGTATCGAATAGTCTGGTTGACAGTTAATAATCACTTATCACTAGCTTTAATAATTCAATAAAAGAAATTTTATGTGGAATTTTGATGTTCAATATCAGATATTCAAAAGAATTTATCTTGCCTAATAGCCATTTTGACTTTTATAAACTAATAGTGGTCAAAGAACTTAAATTATGATAAATTCTGACAAATTTTAGAGTGCGTAGATCAAATAATTACACCCTTAATTTTTTAGTTTTTGCATCATTAACTCTGTTACCCTCTCTCTCTCTCGTGATTTCAGTTTTTAGAATGAATTCTACGTTTCAAAAAAAAAGAAGAAGAAGAAGAAGAAGAAATCTTTGGCGGCGATAATTCCATAGCAGCGATCGTAAATACTCCATCGAGCCATACATTTCTCTGTTGGAATTAATTACCGTGTAGTCGGTTTCAATTGTTGGCGTGGTGAAAATCTATATGCAAACGACTGCAATATTATACTTTAATTAATATAATGAATGAATAGTAGTTAATAGTTCCTCATCATTTCACATTTTTTAGTGAATGAATGAATAGTACAATTAATTTCCATGATTTGAATCAGGAAATTTTGACCCTTTTAGATGTTTTTCCTTTGGTAGAGATCAATTTATCTGAAGATGTTAAGGAGCATTTTGAATTGTTGTGTAAACAGTCGAGGATGTCCACATTGATGATTATCGATAAGGATGATGATTTGATGAGGTTGAAGCTGTACTAGCTATTTCTTGAATGAATTTGAGAATGGAAGGGTTCCTGATAGAATTGAATTGCATGCACTTTTTGTGGAGAATCTGAAAGTTTGTGATGTGGAAAGTTGTAGACTTGAGATTGAGTTCTTGTTGGAGCAGATTGTGAACCACGAATTTGAGAATATTCTTTCATATACTCTTATCATGTTTTGGTATTGTCATTTATTTGCAGATGTTGTAATATTGCTATGAAAATCTAATTTTGCTGCTATCGTTAAACTCATTTATACTTCTTTTTTCTTTTTTTATGTCATGGGAACTCGCAGCCGTTACCTTTGGTGCACACTGGGTAAACTCCATTCCTTGTGCAGTAGCCTACGAACCACACATGACAGGTAAACCACATT
The DNA here is from genome assembly GCA_029490685.1 of Schizonepeta tenuifolia. Classification (NCBI taxonomy): domain Eukaryota; kingdom Viridiplantae; phylum Streptophyta; class Magnoliopsida; order Lamiales; family Lamiaceae; genus Schizonepeta; species Schizonepeta tenuifolia. The sequence continues at coordinate 77,195,127 of CM055958.1, forward strand.
TCCAAGTACAAGTGTGGCAAACTCGACCTATAGAGGCGCTTTATGGGATTCGAACCTGAATCAATTTATTCCTAACAAAGTTTGGTGTCACCGTAAAGTATCAATTATGTACGATAGTCGATAAGTACGAAGTTATTATATCAATTTTTTTGTCACTTCGAACGACAATTTTGTACCTTTGGTGTTAACACAATATATAAGCATAAAGGCCGGAGATGATATGAAAACTTACAATCGAATCTTTCGTATCATCCTCTAGAAATCTTTGCCCGAATAATATTAACAACAATATAAATAGTACGAAAATTCATAATTGTATCATTCGTATTATTCGTATCGTTCATATCATTCTCATTCGTATTCTTCGTATCATTTGTATCAATAGCTAACTTGTGTCGAATATTAAAATTACTTTACGAGTCAAATATGTACGTGTCACACATTCTCACGCAAAATAGCAGAGAAGGTGGGAGGGTAGAAGAAATTGATATTGGCGCTAGAGGAAACTGTTTGGGCCAATACGCTAGGGTCAGAGTTACTTGCCATAAATAAACCTCTACAGCGCTGCGTGAGTGTGATGGCGGGGGAGGCACAAACGATCATAATTCGATATGAAAAGTTACGTGAATTTTGCTCAGCCTATGGACGAGTGGGTCATGTGGTTTGTCACTGCGAGGATAAAATGGCAGATAAAACGGTGATATCGTATAAAGGTTGGTTGATAGCGGGGAAGATGGAGGACAGTCGCCGAGGATGTGGGGGCTTCCAAACGACGGAGAGATTACAATCGTTTGGAGAATCTGCTTTCCAGAATAATGGGAGGGACAAAGCTGTGGTGATAAAAAGTCGTGATGGTCCGAAGGTTGATGTGGTTGGGGGAGAGGGGAATAATGCTCATTCTGTAGGCAGTTCTGATGAAAATAGTGTTGTAGATGCGGATCAACAGACTGAGAAAATACTCCAACCAATGATTGAAATGGAAACTCCGACGCCCAAGGCAGTGGTGGAGATCGTAGCTGTAGAAGGCACAAAAGATACTTTTATGAGAGAGATAGATGAAGATGGTTTTGGACATGAGTCGAAGGGGAAGAACAAGAGGGAACCAAGGAGTGATAGAGGAGAAAGTCCAATTTGGGGAAATAGAGGTAGGGGAGGGAGAGGCGGTAGATGAGGTAGAGGGGGAGGTGGATGGAAAAGAAGAGCGAGGGATGTAAGGAGGGCTGAGGGGTCTGATGATGGACCTGCAACTGGAGAGAAAAGAAAGTCTGCAGTTGATGTAACAATCGAGGGGGATGACAGGGCAAAACGTGTAAATGTGACGAACGATCTCTCTCATAAGCAGCAAACGAATGAACTTTTAGCGGCGGAGGCTGGGAAACAGCCCCGTCGCTCCTCATGAATTGCCTAATTTGGAACGCGATGGGGTTGGGGAGCTCCCAAGCGTTCCATGAACTACGTCGACTTGTTACCGACGTCTTTTCGAATCTGGTCTTTATATGTGAGACTAGAATAGTACAGCGTAGATGTATGATGCGGTTGGGAAGAAAGGAGGTTTAATTTTGATGTGGATGGATTTTTATGATGTTCGGATTATCTCTTATAGTGCTGGCCACATTGATTGTTTGGTGAGTGCAGAGGAAATGAGATTTGGTATTTTCAGATGGGTTGATAGCATTGTGGAAGCCTTAGAAGTCCAAAACCAGTTACAAAAGGTGTAAAATTTGTTCTGGATCTACTATGTGCATGGGAATCTGATGATACCCACACAGACCTCCCAAGCATACTGAAAAATTGTGAGAGATTCCTACAATAATGGGCTGGAACACGGTGTTTGATAAGTTGGGCAAGCAGATTGCGGAGAACTAAAGAGGAGGAGAAAGCGACTTTGATTGGCAGATATTTCAATAATATTTTTAAATCGAATAGACCAAGCAAAGAGGATATTGAAGTTGTTACTGAATGTATTCAAGAGAAGTTAACAAAGGCGGATTATGATTCTTTGTGCTTATCGCATACGCCTAAGGAGGTGAAGAAAGCTGTTTTTGATATGCATCCATCAAAAGCACCGAGACCGGATGATTTTACTGCTCGATTTTTTCAAAGGTTTTAGCCAGCTTTTGGGGATTATATCTCTCGACAATTGCTCAGAGCACTTAACTCAAATTTATCTTTGCAAGAATGGAATAAAACTATCATTGGCTTAATTAATTCCAAATAAGCAGCATCTAGAGAGAGTGTCAGAGTATAGACCGATCAATATGTGCAATACTTCCTATAAGATTGTTTCGAATGTACTGGTGAATAGATTACGAAGGGTGTTTGTGGCGACCCGCGACCCGGGCCTATGCGGATCCGTCCAAGCTGCCACGCGGGGGTGGGGTGAAACCATAGAAATTATAATCATAATTAACAATAAAATGTTATTTGTTGAAAATGTCAAAGAATAAGTGTTTGGAATAATAGAGGTAAGGTGGGTAATAGTTCAACATAGATGCCCTAGCATAACATATTGGAGTCGATGTATGAGGACACCGGCCCCGCACTGAGGAAACGTTTCAAAAGATAACCATCTTAAAGAAGATGGTTAGAACATAGAGAGGTAACTTGAGTTTGGTTGACATAAGCCTTATTGAAAGTAAAGACGATGGTCATAAAGACCAACACAACAAGTACTGGAATGGAACAAACAGACAACATCGACATCCCTCTTCTCTGCCTCCACGTTGATCAACCTGCATTAGGGAAAACAATGCAGGGGGCTGAGTACAAAAACACTCAATGGATTCCGTGCCCCAGTTTCAAAATAATTTTGAAAAGATATAGCATGTTTCTTCTTATGGAAGGGGTTACTTAGTGAAAACGGTTGTCCTTCTCATATAAAACAGTTAAAAGGATAATCGATTCGAACCATAAAATAACTCACATTCTTGGGTTACCGTCCGGTCCAATTAGAGGGGAGCCACTCCCTCCAATCGAACGATTCGAACCGTCATAACTTCCTGTGTATACTACCTTGGCTTGTACAGAGCACAAGGTTGATCGTATTATAAAGACATTCAACATTGGTAATCCACAAGCAATTGAGCATAAAAGATTTAGCATGCATATCTCATTGGAAATCGTTGGGTTTAATAACCCTAAAGTTACCTCAGTAGGAGTTTGTAATCCCACAGTTTGAAAATAGAAACCCACCTTGATTCAGATTCACTTGACTAGTCCCCGAACTTAAGGGTTGCTTTGTCCTACAAGAGTTGTCTTAAACACTTAGGTTCACAAGTATGTATGTGTCTAAAGTTTTAGCATCCTAGATCAAGCTTATTCCTGAATTATAACATGTATGTCATGCATGTTATGTCACGAGAAAATAGGGTTGGGAATTCGGTTAACCTTAACCTAAGTTTCGGTTAACCTAACCTAAAAAATACGAAAATCATTAACCATGACCTAACCATGGTTTGTTTTCGGTTAACCAATAACCATGTCGGTTATTTTTTGGTTAACCAATAACCAATAAAATAACCAAAATTCAACATATATGTATAAATCATCACAAGTCCAAGATCAAGTCTCAAACCAAAAACTAGAGTTTCCGAATAGTCTAATGCAAATAGAAAACTAAAATCAATAACAAAGATTCTAAAACATGTCAAGTTCAATAATATTCAAACAAACACACATATCATATTAAGTAACTTTAATTAGGGCTACGGGATTGAGGGGTGGCGGCTTAACTTTAACTTATTTTGACATTTTGTATTTTCTTTAATTATTTCTATATTATATTTATTTAATATAAATTTTATATTATGTTTTAATTTTATTCGGTTATTTTGGTTAACCGACACGGTTATTCGATTAACCAATAAACGTCAATTTTTTAGATTCACTAACCATTTACCATGTATTAACCATTTTATACGGTTAATGGTTAACCATTTACGACGGTTAATGGTTAACCATCGGTTTAACCAATTTACCACGGTTATTTTCCCCCAGCCCTACGTGAAAATCACATAGATATCTTTATGCATACTATATGCTTTACATCTTATCATACTCTATGCATGCGCTCTTAAGTAATCACATATCTCATGTCATAAGATCATACTTTAAAATATGTAATACATCCATATTTAACTATTGAATATATAACAATTATTCAATTGACTTAGATCATTCTAATTGATTAATTAAGAATTAATTAATTACTTAAGCACATATAATAATTAATCAATTGATGATTAAAGACATATAATTAATAATTAATTATTAAAGGCATATAATTAATTAATAATTAATTAATTAATATAGACATATAATTAATTAATAAATAATTAATAATTAAAGGCATATAATTAATTAATAAAGAATTAACTAATTCATTAAGACATATAATTAATTAATAAAGACTTAATTAATTAATTAAAAATAGTAATTATTAAAGGCATATAATTAATTAATAATTAATTATGAAAGTATTTTATTTGATTAATTAATTTTCAATTAATAATTATTGATAAAGAATTATTAATTCAAATAATAAATAAATATTAGACAATTAATCATGCATAATTAATAATAAACATTAATCATATAATATACAGATATGGACTAAGGATCCACATCACACATAAACAAGTCATGTTGGACTATTATATTTTCATTAATCATATAACACTAATCTCATTTCATTTTTATTAATTTAGAATAGTCCAACCCACAGCTTAGTGGACCATTATAATAACATAGGTCCAATTTTATTAATTATTAAGTCCATTTGATTTTCATAGGATATAGCCCATTTTCAAATAATTTGGATCAAACCAATTGTAACACATAGAGCCCACACATAAGGGTCCATAGCATATTGGGTCTCATAATAATAAGTTGGACATTTATTTTATCTTAAACATACTTAGCTAGGCCCAAAATATTTAAATTAAAGTTCAAACCGAAATTAATTAAGAAATTATCAAAAGCCCATTTTCGGATTTTTCACTTGTATACAATGTACCAATAGGGAATTTATTAAAATACTTATACACCTTTAACGGACTTCATTTTTGTGCTGAGTATAGTTAACCCCTCAAACTTAATACTAAAAATACTAGTCACGAATTAACTTGTACTTAAGTACCTTAAATTAACTCATACTTTTTGACAAAAATCTGGAATTCTTAAGTCTTGACTGCACAAATTCTTATAAAGATTAATTCACTAAGGCTCGAGTTCATAACCAAATTTTGAGTTTCTTATCATTCCATAAAGTTTAGAAAGTCTATTTTCATCGCCAAAAGGCCATTTATGCAAATTCAAAATATTAAGGATTCTAAAACATATTTTCAAACACCTATACAGAAATTAGAGTTTTGCCACTGAATTTTCTTATAAAATCATAAAAGGGTTTTTACCTACTTGAGGAAATTATGAGATTAAAACCATGACTTCTAGAGGATCTCTGAATTCATAATAAATTGGCCTAACATCATTTTTATTTCTTCAAATATTCTAAATAATTTGGGTTTTAAAGGGTGACAGATTTGCTAACAAGTTTTCAAGCATAACCTTAATCATTTTTATTTTCACACCATCATGAATCCATTTATCACATTCAAAGCTCATGAGATCATCATCAAACACATAAATAATCATATTTCATCATGTAATCACATATTAAACACATCTATATTCATCCCAAACCGTTTAAGCATAAACATCACACATTATCATATTTCTGAAAATTTACAGCACGTATTTGTTCATCGTAAAATCATTTTAAAATCGAGTTTTCATCCTATTACAGTGAGTCTTATTATTTTAAAAACTAGAAGAAGTCTAGAACACACTCCAACAAGCCATGTTAACTTGCTCTTAATCGTTTTCAAGATATTACAACATCTTTTCTACTTAGTCAGTTTTCGACAGATTTTGAGCAAGTTACAAACTCAAACGGGTGGACATATTTCTACTCAAAACTAGGGGCTGACTTTTATACACATTGAATTCAACATTCAAGGCTTTCATTAGGAAGTGATTTCATACATTTTAAATGAGTAGATTGAGAGATATGAGTCGTTCATTCACATGCAAGTGCAGCCATTCAAGCTGTCAAAAACCTTTCCACACAAAATTGCTCATAACTTAAATTAAAACCCATAATACTTAACCTTAACTCTTATAAACGTGATTAACAAGATTTGGACAGTGGTTTACCACCCTATTATCCCATTTTTACTATCCTAACATGTTTCTAATCATACAAAAATCAAAACAAAGGTAGGGAGTAGACAAGTTATACCTCTTTCCTTCTCTATTTCTCCCTTACTCTCCTTTCCCTCTAGTCTTTTCCTCTCCAAGCCTACTGCTCAACTTCTTTCTCTCTCACTCACAAGGTTCCCGTCACCTCCTCTCCTCCGAGTAGATGTTGCCATTTCCTAAAGTTAGTATTTAGGCTCGCTGTTTGAGCAATGTTCAGATTTTATCTTTACAGGACTCCAGCTGAAGACGGCAACATGGCTTTACTCGGATAGAACATCAGATGGAAGAAAAATAATTGAGCGTTCGTAAGAAAAACAACTGAGCATTCAAGCCAATTGTTCAGACGGAACATCAGTTGCAGGACTCAATCTGATAGATCGACAACATGAAGTTCAAGGCAGCTGAGGGTTCAACTGTTCCTCTTCAGATAGAATGTCATATGAAGGTAGCGATCAGATGGAATATCAGCTGAAGACCACTCGAATGAAGATCGAATGTCTCAACCGACTAACCAATGTTGAAAGACAAAGGTTGAAATTTGAATTTCAAAAAGGAAGTCACGTGAAGGTTTGACGTTCTGTCATTACCTCATTTGGCCCAATACAAGGTTGTCTTAGAAGGAAAGCAGAAGTTCACAGTTGCCAAATCGGGAAAATCTACAGAGATGAGAGACAAGCCATCGCTTTCACAGAACAGAGATCAACGGCTCATCCAACGGCTAGTTGATTCTCTCCGCCTATAAATAGAGGCCTTCATTCATTCATCAAGATAGAACACAAGAAATAGAAGATAGACAAGTGCGAGAAGAGACTAAAGAGCGAAAGAACGACGAAAAACTGCACACAAGCTAAACTGCAATTATTCTCTAAGAACATCACTAGTTGAGAGTTCATAGAGTGTTAGAATCTGTCTTGGTGTTTTCGATCTTAGTTTGAGTCTTCATTTGTTCAAGCTTAGATCCTAGCTCACTTCCTTGTTCGAGCTAGTAGTTGGAAAACCCACCCTTATACACATCCCCTAAAAAGGTTGTTAGGATCCTGCTCTTCCCGAAATTGAGTAGAAAGGTTGATAAGTACCCGTAAACTTATCTGTAAGGTTGATAAGTACCCGCAAACTTATTTGAACGGTTGCAAAGCCCGCGTAAGCTTTGTGGTAGTTGTCCTAAAGAATTTGGACTGAGTTGTGTGGACTCACAACTCCCCGTGGACGTAGGAGTTCTCTCCGAACCACGTAAATCCTTTGTGTGTTTGTGTTTTCTGTTCAGTTACTTATTGCATATCCAACTGACCAACTAACCAGCACTCAAAACTGCATCATTACATTTTCAACTGATTTGGTTATTGACTGACCTTGCATCTGAGCGTGAGTTATTTTATACGAGTTATTGTTGTTTCCACCACATTCCGCACAGCACCACTCTTCCAGCTGAGTTCTCTTACTCAGTTGTGAATCCAACTGAGTCTTCTTACTCAGTTGTGGTATTTTTTTCGAGAGTTGTTTTAAAATTCCTATCTGGTGTATTCCCCCCCCCCTCATATACCAGATCTCGTGTCGGGACCATCAACTCACATAATATAAATGCTCGTGTTTATGCAATGCATGAAATATCTAAATTTAATATAATATAGAGATTAAAAGTTGATCAAGAATAAGTGACCGTTCTATTATTCAACTTATTCTACTATTTTATATACTTAAAACGAGATTTTTTAGGCTCGAATTTTCGAGGTTCTATAGTGTTGACAAGAATTATTGATCCGGCTCAAAGTGCATTTATTCTGGGACGATTAATTACAGATAATGTGCTTATTAGTTATGACTTATGAGTGTCACCATTGGCTCCGAAATCATAAGAATGGAAAAGATGTCTATGCTTCTCTAAAGCTTGACATGAGTAAAGCATACGAGAGAGTGGAGTGGGATTATTCGAGGCGGTAATGGTAAAGTTGGATTTCCTCTGCAAGTTTGTAAAGCTTATTATGCACTACGTGTCTAGTGTATCTTTTCTCTTCCAGATGAATCAGGGGTTTATGAGGGGATTAGAGCTTATCGTCGCATTAGACAAGAGGATCCGTTCTCTCATTTTTTTTATGCACCCAAGGACTTTCGTCATTATCCACAAAATACGAAACTGAGGGCTCAGTAGTGGGTATTCCTATTCTGCCTAGGCATATTAGTATATCCCACTTATTTTTTGCTGATGATAGTCTGATCATGTTCAAGGCCGATGAGGAGGGATGTAAGAATGTGAAGAGTATTCTGAAATGTTATGAGGTGGCTTCAGGACAACTAATCAATTATGAGAAGTCAGCGGTGGCTCTTAGCCCGAACTATAATCAAAGAACAACAGGAAAAATTGTTGGAAGTTTGGGTTTAACAACTGTTCAGGGTCATTCTTTATATTTGGGTTTGACCACGTTCACAATGCCACAAAAGTGGCTACAATTTGGATACTTAACTGAAAGAGTTCAGAAGAAATTATGTGGTTGGAAGGATAAATTTTTTTCGCATGAAGGTTTTGCTAAAATCAGTGATACAAGCGATTCCAACATATACTATGTCATGTTTTAGAATTCCCGACTCCATATGCTCTGATATTAACAGAACTTGTGCAGGTTTCTACTGGGGTGATGAGGTGGAAAAGTAGCGGATGCATTGGGTAAAATGAAGCGCGTTGTGTAAACTGAAAGAGTCAGGGGGCTGAGTTTTCGTGATCTCACTAGTTTTAACAAAGCTCTGCTAGCCAAACAGGTTTGGCGAATGATAAAGAACCCTACTTCTCTAGTATGTAAAGTCTTCAAAGCGAGGTATTTTAGACATGGAGATATTATGGAAGGCAAAATATAACTTATGCATCGTCATATGTTTGGTGCTCATTCTGTTAGGGTAGATCGGTGTTGCAGAAGGGGATGTACTGGAGAGTGGGAGATGGTAGGAGTATTAAAGTCTTCAAGGATAAGTGGCTTATAGATACACCATCAGGGCGACTCCCTTATGAACCCTGTTTTTCAAAACGAAGAGCTTCGAGTATCTGAGTTGATTTCGGGAACTAAGAGTTGGGATGATGAGATGGTGGATAAATGTTTATGGACATTTGAAAAAGAATATGTGCTCAAAACGCCGATTGGCGAGAGGGGAGTATTGGATGAGAGATTTTGGAAATTTAATGATAAAGGAAATTACTCAGTTAAAGGAGGATATCTGGCAGAGATTGGATTTTATTATTTGCACCCGTCATTAAGCTGGGAGGATAGGAAGTGTTGGGGGAAGCTCGTTTGGTCTATTCAGTACCGCCAAAGGTCAAGATCTTTTTCTGGAGAGCGAATAATAATTTAATTCCAACGGAGCTTAATCTCTTGCGCCATCATGTTCCACCATCAGGTTTGTGTATGTTTTGTAAAAATCAATGGGCAACATCAGAACATTGTCTTTTTTTTTGCGATAAAGTTATAAACATCTGGAAGGGTAGTAGATTGTGGTTTTTGTTGAAATGTTGCTATGGTTTTAAATTGTTAGAAATCAGTTCAATGATGAGACATGAGCTAGATGATGAATATTATGAGATTTGGATTATTTTGTTATGGATGGTGTGGGGTTTTGTATGTCGTCTTAAACATGAGGAAGGAGAGGAGGGTGTGGTGCCGCCGGAAAATCTTGCAAGACTATCCTGGGAAGCTTATCAGCAAGCTAAACCGACTTTTGCGGGTGCCGCAATGTTGGGAATGGTTCCGGAAGAGAGGTCGTGGAAAGCCCCAAGGGAAGGAATTTCTTAGAGCTGATGTTGATGCCTTATTTAATAAGGATATAAGGAATTTTGGAGTTGGTGTAATTGTGAGGGACGATGCGAATACTATCCGTCTTGCAGTTTCTCGTCGGATCACACCATCGAGCTCTGTGGTGGGTGCTGAACTCAAAGCCATAATTAATGCTATCACTGCATGTATCACAGCACAGTTAGGGCCTATTGAGATCTTTACAGATTCCTTCACTGTAGCTTGGATTTTAAATGATGAAGATGAGGCAGATGAGCTATTACCTGAAGAAATACAAGATATCATGAAGGATACACGAGGAGTGCTTGTTATTGGAGTCTCTCATGCTTATAGAACTGCTATTAGAGCAGCTCATTTCTAGCACAATATGCTGCGCATATTTCTAATCCGATTGTTTGGACTCAAGATTTCCCTACTTGGTTGAGGGAGATTGTTCAATCTGACATTTCTTGATTTCATTTAATGAAATTTTCTTTCCAAAAAAAAAAGCATATGGGAATATACAAGTAGAAAACATATACAAGTCAAAAATAGATTTACAATACGAACGGTACAACTACACTAGTTGATTCATTCACTGTATATCTAGTGGAAAGAAATATTTTACGAGCTAAACAAGTAAAAATAGAAAAATGTAAGCATGTGAATGAGGCGGCTGCATCTGAATCGACGCCGTCATGGTCGGATCTAGATTTTATCTTCCGAGAAATAGTTTGGTTATCCGAGTTATACTCCACGTTCCCATCTTTGCCGTGTCCGCTGTCGATTAATTTATTATTTCCAGATTTTTTGGCGATAGGTCTGTCGGACCTAGGGCTTTCACCACCGTCTTCGTCGCGCCTCTTGTTTCGTCTGCCGTTGTTGGGGTTGTCGTTGTTTTCGGCGGTGGTGCCATCATTTTCGGATGCCATATAATGACTTGGTGGTAGCTGTTAACGGTGGTAGGTAGTCGGCAGTGGAAGGAAGAGGGCTAGTTTTTTGGAGAGGGTCAACAGATGAAGGAACCGAAAAAGATGGAAAAAATAAAAATCAAAGTAATAGGTAAGGTCAAATTTGTCCCAAAATATTTAAATTTGACAGTATTTATCTTAGATTAATTTTTTGACATAATTTAATCTTATTAACTCATAGTGCCTATTCTAAACTTTTTCTCCATTGAAAAAGCCGACATGATCTTGATATGAGAATAAAATTTATTTATTGACTAAAGTTAGAAGACTAATATTTATGAAAATTGACTACAAAGTACCCTGATATTATATTTCAACAACAGAATGAAATTGCGTAGCGCAACTCAAGGCAAACAATTTTTAATACAACATGTGACAAACATAATTTTTGTACAAGTTTAGAGTGCATTTGATGCCACTTTTGTGAGTCGACATCATGTTAATTAACTTGTAATAGATTGATCTTTATTTTACCAATTTATAGATGTGTTTTCTTCATTGCTTTGTGTTATTGGTTGATTTTGTACTTCATTTATTGTGGTTGTCTTGAACATTTTTATCGATGTTAATTCGAGATTCGAGAGAGAAGATTCAATATTAGAATAGTAGCACAATGCACGTAGTTTTGATAGAGCATGAGGATGAGTAAAGGTGTGAAGATTTCTTGATCCAAGATACGTTTAGAATTTATATATAGGCTAGCAATTAGTCAGGAACATCAATTCAAGCTCTAATCTATGATTTTGTATACGTTTAGAATTTATATACGTCCGAGAGGGGACGAGGAAATGTTGCAAACTAACACTTTTTCTAAACAAAAAAATGTAAAATATCACTTCCAATTTTTTTGTTTTAAAATAACACTTTGAATTTTGAAATGTCTATTATATCCTTAATGAGTGTACAAGAAGACAAACTTTGATTTGAATCATACACGAAGACTAATTTCTTGTGTGAATTTCCGACGAAATTTTCAAGCGAAATTTTCCGGCCAAAAATTTCCGGCGAAAAAGTTCCGACCATCCATTCCGGCGAAAATTTAAATCATACACGAAACCTAACTTCATGTATGCATCATATATGCATTATACATGAAGACTAACATTCATGTATGCATCATATATAGAAAATTCCAGTGGAAAATTCCGGCTAAAATTTCCGGCAAAATTTCTAGTGAAAATTCGAATCATACACGAATACTAACATTCATGTATACATCATACACGAAGACTGACTTTCATGTATGCATCATACACGAAGCCTAAGATTTATGTATGCATCATACACGAAAAAATTTGCCTCCAAAATTTTCAAATTTGTATCATACATGAAGATAAGTTTTCATGTATGATACATACACGAAGATAAGTTTTCATGTATGATGCATACATGAAGTTAGACTTCGTGTATGATTCAAATTTTCGCAGGCAATCGCACCACCGCGCCATTGTCGGCGTCGAAAAATTTTACAGTCGAAGATTCATACAAGAAGTTAATCTTCATGTATGATACAGATTAAATGCAACTTTCTTATATACATGAAGGACATTAAAGTCCTAAACAAACTCAAATGACTATTTTCCTTTTTTTTCTTTTTTTTTGCAAAATAACATAATTCATTTTTGTCTTTGAGAATGACTATTTTAAGTTCTCCCTCAAACTAAATTGAATATCATCTTAGATAAATTAGAAACAATATCTAAATACTAGTTAACCAAAATATTACTCCCTCTCTGACTATCATCCGTTCACACAATTATTCCCTCGTACTACCTTTTCGTGATGTCTCCAAATTACATACTCCCTATTCTGTTCGCGAAATGATTGCCACATTCTGGATGATATGGGTTTTTAAAAAATGATAGGTAGTAGTGAATGATAGTGAGTATTATTGTGAGTGAAATAAGGGTCCCACAATATAATGTGAGTGGAGTAGCAAAAGTGACAACCATTTCGTGGATAAACTTAAATGGCAAAAGTGACGATCATTTCGTGGACGGAGGGAGTATCACATTTAGTTAATTTGGAATTATATTATAACTTATTTTACAAAGATAATACTAGTATTATTTAAACATAAATTTCACCTTTTTTTTATATCATGAAAATCCGCAGCCGCTACTTTCGGTGCGCACTGGGTAAACACACTTTTCAAGTACAAGTGTGACAAGACTCGACCTATAGAGGTGTGTCATGCGGTTCGAACCTTCTAGACCATCCCCAAGGGGAGAAATTTCGCCTCTTTTTGAAAATACTAGTATAATTAATGTGCACTCGCACGTTAAAAACAATAATTATTACAAAGTTCAAAATAATGCTCATAATTCACATTAGCCATTTGATTTTAGAGTTTAAAATAAAATATACAAATCTTGTCAAGCCTTACAAATCTTTAGACATAAATAAACTGTTCATCTCATATAGCGATATCATGTTGATCTTCCTAAAGTGAAAAAAGAACAAATCCTAAAGCTTTCACCTTTTTTGTTCTTTCAAAATTAAACTCATTAAATTAAATTTTGAACGATCATACAACATAATCCAAAACAAAAAGGGTTATCAATAACAAACAAGATCGAGAAAAGAAAAAGAAGCAACTTATCATAGAAAATGAAACATGAACAATTCAATCCTAAAGATATATGACTCTTCATCAAATTGCTGCTCTCTTTGAATTAAGAAATTATGTTAAGAAATTTGGTGAAAAAAAATTAAAATATATATAAAAAAAATTAATAAAGTGGCTTTTTTTTTTCATCACTGCTTTCTTTGCATTAATAAAGTGACTTCTTCTTGCTTCTGTCGAGAATAAAAAGAATATATTAACAAAAAAATAGATAAGTATACCGCACAAATATATGTATAGAGAAATTACCTTAATATGGTTTATCATGAATATACACTATACATTTTGGTACCTCGAAAAGATTAAATAATTTACGGATTGATTGAACCTAAAAAAAATTTAAGAATTTTAAGTTGCCATGTTGGATGATTAGAGACAACTTAAAGTTGCAAAAGTAAAGAAAAAAAAGTTGCACAATGACGTGAGTAAAATTAGGGGTGGACTAAAATACCAAAATTTCGGTATACGGACCGAACCGAACCGAAAAATACCGTATTTTACCGAACTTATGGTATACCGTATTTTTGGTATGGTATGATACCGTACCGAAAGGTTTTGGTATGGTAATGGTATATGAATTTCAAATACCGCGGTATACCGTATCGAACCGAAAATTTGGTATACCAAAATTTTCAATAAATACCGATATTTGGTGCATACTGAAATCGTGGTATATGCCGAAGATTTGGTAGATGCCGAAAATTCTAAACATATATATATAAATTGATATATTTATATAACTATATATGTATATATATTAAATTATTAATAAATTATTCATTATATTTAATTAATAATATCAACTTAACGCATATTTAAATGTTGATAATTGAGATGTTAAATTATTAATTGTTGTTGTGATGTTAAACTGTACGTTGGATTTTCTTTTAATTTTTTTGGACTTAATTGCTTGTTGGAGATAATTATTAGTATTAAGTGTTTTCTATGTTTTTTGGAATTTAAATATTTGATGTTCATATTTTGGTATACCGTACGTTTACGGTATACTGAACATAAGGTACGATAATGGTATGCCTTTTGAACCATACTGAAATTTCGGTATACCGAAAAGTTTGGTATGGTATCAATATCAAATTATACATACCGAAAGTTTCGGTATGGTTTATGCGGTATGATCAAAAAACCCCGGTATTGTATACTGAACCAGCCCTAAGTAAAATCACGTATGGACGAAATAACAAGATTGATATCTCCTACTATTAATAAGGATATAAACATTGGATAGATATATTAATAATAGAGACATATTTTGAAATAGCCATAATGATCATTAAAATATAAATTTTGGCCCACCTTCTTAAAAAATATAAATTTTGGCCATTTTTTTCAATTTGGGACGAAAATACCCTTAATGAAATGCGGAGCGGGTCGGGTTTGACACGGGCGAGCGCGGATCGGGTCGGGGGGGGGTATGAGGCATTTGGTACTTTTGGTACAAATTTAGTCTTATTAGTACCAATTGTTCTAGTACATCTGGTACGAATCTAGCCTTATTAGTGCCAATTGTTCCAGATTTGGTACAACTGGGACGAATTGTCAAATTAGTTCCAGATGTTCCAAGTTATGATATGGTACTCTTGGGACGAACATTCCAATTATTTCAAGTTATACTACTCCGATTTTGTGGCTCCGCCTTCGCTCCGATTACTAATATAAGGATAATCGTCGGGCAACAATTTAGATTTTTTCGGCTCGCTCTGAGGCCTTCGGCTCCTCTCGCTCGAATCTTGACCAAAGAATAAGCGGCAAACAAAAAAACGAAGAGGCAAACAAAAATTTGGAAATTAAAAAAAATTGAAAAATAAAAAAAAAAGAAAAAAAGAAAAAAAGGAAAAAAATCCGAAAAATAAAAAAAAAACAGAAAAAAAGAAAAAAAAAGAAAAAAAAAACTGAAAAAAAAAACAGTAAAAAAAGAACAAAAAAAATTGAAAAGGAAATTATGTGTCAATAAAATGGATCAAAGAGTGATGGATCACAAATAAAAGAGGGAAATGGGTATTTAGGTCCTAAGTTCAAAAAAAATGGCTATAATTTATATTTATGAAGAGGGTGAGCCATAATTTATATTTCATTACTCATATTGGCTATATCACATGATATTATCTTAATAATATATTTCTCATATTTCTTTCAAATCATAATATTATATAAGGTAAATAATATATTATTGGTAAGTTTGTATTTCTTATGGTATATTATATATTGTATCTTATATTACGCTATTGCCTTTAATTTTGATAAGTAATAAGGATATTTTAGATGATTCAAATTTTGTAAAACAAGACTCTTTTTATATAAGTATAAATATAAATATAGATGTAACGGTGGATGAGGCAGAAGGCTAAACATGTATTTTGTACAGGTAATCAGGAAATAACAAACTCCATGAAGTTTATTTTATAAATTAAGATACTGGCGATTGCAATTGAGACGATCATCATCACCTTCGAAAATCGCCGCTCTATAAAATAAGTTGGAGATTCGGAAAATAGCAATTTGCAAGAGAAGTTGGGTCGAGTCATAAATTCGAGTCACGCCACAATTGTGTAAGTAAATAAATGTAGAGTATTAGTTACTAAGCAGTAACAAACACCCCAACCTCCAACCCCATCCCATCAACAAAAAAGCACACACACACTTGTTCACTTCACCTCCCAAAATATTCTCACTCCTTCATTCCTTCTTCCATCACTTTTCTCATTAAACAAAACACACTCTTCCCTAAACATTCTACCTTGATTCCCAAGAGCAAACCATGTCCCAAGGCATCATCATATTCTTGCTCACTTTCCTCTTCACCGCATCCCATTTCCAACCCCTCCCCGCCCTACCCGACCCCGACCCGGCCTCCGTCCAGACCCAGACCCTCAACCGCCCCCCTCCGGCCACCATCCCCGCCTTCCCCGAGCAATCCGAAGCCTCCGGCTGCCCCCTCGACCTCCCCGACCAACTCTTCCACGACATCAAATCCGCCTGCGCCTCCAAACCCCACCACCGACCCGACCCGGACTCCTCCTACTCGGCCCAGCTCCACCGCACCCGCTGCTGCCCCGTCCTCGCCGCCTGGCTCTACTCCGCCTACTCCGCCACCGCATTGCGCCCCACCGCCAAATCCCCGCCCCAAACGGCGTCGTACGACCTGCCCGTCCTCCCCGACGACTCCGAGACGTGCGTCGATTCCTTGGAGAAGGCGCTGGCCAGCCGCCACATTCAGCTGCGCCGACCTAACGACACGTGCGACGTCGTTTACTGCTACTGCGACATCCGATTGCACCCCTTCACCTGCTCCGACGCCTTCTCGGTCAATGCTCGTGGCAAATTGGTCGGCGGAGAGGCGGTCGAGAGGTTAGAGAGAGACTGCGGCGGCGGCGGAGTTGGTGGCCGCGGCCTCGGCGGTTGCTCCAAGTGCCTCAACAGCCTTTATTTGGTGCGTACATTTTGCTTTTTTTCCTTACGCACACAACACAGAGTGAATTCCCCACTGATTTTTCTTTAACAGAGACATTCTTTCATACAGTATGTTGTTGTATTACTCCAAATCTTTTTAATTAATAACATAATACAATAATTAGAAATATAAATCCATATATATTCGTATAATAATGAAATTCAGAAATTGTGTGGAAATTTGTGAAAGTGTGAATTATTAAGCTTTAGCAGCTCGGTGTCACATGCCAGTCATTTTCCATAAAGTATCGACTTTTGGCTTTTTCTGTGTCACACAATCATTTCATTTTTTTGCTATTTTTTTTTAGATAAACCACAATTTTACTTGAAATCCTCGGGTTAGGATATATTGATTCAACATATTTTTCGTTTACCGTATTAAAACTTGTTTTTAATTGCAAAACAATACATTAAGACAATATTGATAATACTTAAAGAAGGAGACAGTGTTGAACCTTTCATAATGTTATGTTATGAGTTGGTCCAAAAGTTCTGAGTTTATTTCTTGATTTCGAGGTATATTAAAAATTTTAAATTAATTAATTTTTTTGAAATACAATAATCTATTTGTTCGGGCCAGTTTCGTTGCTATGTGACTATATTTCTAAGTAGCACCATTTTCATTTTCTTTTCGTTGACATCAAACAATTATTCTAATTTTCAGTAGTTTGTATTATTAAATGTCCTTTATTAAAAAAAAAAAATCAAATATTAGATAAATGTATTTGTATTTCCATAGATAGTTAAGCTAATTGATGAAGAGCAGATAATGTTCAATAATGAATGGGCCTATTTTTAATGTGTGATGCTTATAATGTCCGCGTGCTTTATTGATGACTGCTTGCTTGCTTCAAATAGGGTTTTGAGTCTTTTGACAGATTATATCTATTCAATATGTTCCTCATAAATTCTAAAATAAAATAAAATAAAATATTGTCTACACCCTATTAGATAGATGGTACTAGTATTTACTTGACAGTTTAATGTTTGTATTGGTTCTTGTTTTAACCTTATTATTATAAATCACAAAGATAAAATGCTATTGCAATTTGTATATATTCATAAGGGTATTTTGGTCAAATGATAATAATTTGTGGTTTCAATTGGCTAGGGGTACTATGTTTGGAAAAAATGAAAAAGATTTTAGGGGTATCAAGTTTAATGTGTGAGCTTATAATGTCACCAGATTTTGTTTAATAAATTCTCATTTTTTTTAAGTACAGTACTTGTATTCTGATTTTTGTCGGCAACTTATCTGAAATGTTAATCTGGTATCGTATTGTTGAACAAATAAAGACCGTTTAAATCTGTTACCCTTTATATGCTTGCTTAGTTGGTTTGTGCTTCGCCAAAAATGTGCTTACGAATGCTCTTTTGCGTCTCTGCCCCGTCTAAGGCAATGGTTATGCAACTCCTGCAGTCCTACTTTCAACTGAGGCATCCATATTGAATTTTGCATGAATCTGTGTTGTAGCACAATTTTTCTATTGGTGTGCCACTTCATAGGATTGGCTCACACCATGTCGTTTTTCAATTTCTCTTTGTTTTATTGACACCTGCTAATGTTGTCATTCTCCTGTAATTTCTTGTTGCATATGCATTCAAATGTGCTAGCGCTCTCGTTCTCTTGTGCTTAGTCGTGTGCTCATGCATTTCTTCTGGTAATGGAGCCAATTTTGTGAATGTTTCATGTAGGCAGTGCCGTCTTGGTAGGTTTCTAATGAATTTAACAAAAAAAAAAAAAAAAGAAGAAGAAGAAGCAAATATGTGAAGGTTTCTCCTTCTATTGATCGTTTCCACCATGATCCGCCGTCCTCATTTGAAAACATTGATTGATGTACATGATTCTTTATTATGCAGCTGAACGGGGAAAGAGCGGGAAGAAGTAACAGAACAGAGAGGACGAACAAAATGCACAACCGCGACTGTGAGCTGATGGGCCTAACTTGGCTTCTCAACAAGGACCGATCTGCTTATATACACACCGTCTCTGAAGTTCTGAGGGCGCTCATGATGAACACAGACGACACATCCGATCCAACTTTCTGCAGTCTCAATAGTGATGGGATGCCGCTTGCAGTCGACTCTTCGGAGATCAATGATCAATCGTCGTCGAGCTTTTTGGAAATGAGGCTTGACAAGTACCTCCTTCCACTCTGTTTGCTATACATGTGCATTATGTTTTTTTGTTAGTGGGTGCTAGTCGGCTAGTAGCAGCTTCATTTTGTTCACCACCACTCTATTCATTCTCTTTCTAGCGTGGTCTGTTTGTTTGTTTTTAGTTTAGTGTATTTGCGTTTTGTTTATGAGTCATTCTGTAAATAGACACCATTGGATTAAGTATCCTAGATTTCTTTATTTGAAGTCTTAAGCTGCAAGGACGCAACCTAAGAATTGGCAAAGGGAAATATTATTTTATTACCCAGCATTTGCATCTTTTCATGATTATATCCCAACACATGAAAAATTACAATTGTATAGGAGTATATCCTAATCCTAATGTGTATAATTAATTTTCAAATGTACGGTAGAAATTCAATTTCTGGCAATTTGGTGCAACGCGTCGGAATCACTCGGATCAATCATACATCAGTTTCACGCTCTTATCTACGTGGATATTCGGCATGCTGGCTCACTTGAAATTGAAATGTATTGTTGATTTAAAAAAAAAAAAAAAAAAAACTAACTAAAATAATTGTACTACTATATCTTTGGATGGGATTGGGATGGGATTGTAGTTTTTTCATATGTTAAAACTAAAAGGTACATTTTTGGAAAAATGTAAACGTTATAAATGATATTTTTCCAAGTGTCAATACTTTTTCTATACGATAGAATCTAGATACAAATATTAATTTTTTAAATATTCTATATGTAATGTTTTTAAATATTCTATATGTAATGTTGAGTGCTTAAGAAATAAACCCGACGAAGAACTAAAGTTGAGCTCAGAAAAAAGATTCTTTTGGGCTATTGGGCAAAATTAATAAGGTTTTGGGCTGTAACTTCTGAATATGTATCGGCGCATAAATATTGAATTTTTTTTATAGAAAAAATAGGATATACATTTATGTAAATGTATATGTTTATTAGGCCCAAACTGTTTTATTATGTAAATGTTTGTTTGGCAACAACAGACTACAGTCAATATGTAAGCCAATTGTTTTTGAATCAATGTGTAGCCAATAGTTAGCTACAAAGTATTTTGTGTAATTTAGAATTGTATATGCCAATTTAAGCAATTTAAAAGCATATTAATGCACAAATGCTGGGTGATTGAAGTAGGATTACAAATTAATGAATGATCAGTAAATATATGAATATTACTCCAGTCCTTTACAAAACATAAACTAGTAGAGTAGGTAGTCTGAAAATTGTGAAACCACAGCAGCAGTAGCAAAAAACCATACAAACAATATCCGAAATGGGTTCCAATCAAGTCTCGCCTTCTTCACCCGTAGGCTACAAATTAAACACAACTCAAACATAACACACACTCATTTCATATTATGCACAATTCATCCAAATTATAACTCAATTTAATTTTTGAGGACACAATTGATCAATTAAACAAAAACACAATGGTTTCTTCAGAGACAAAAATAAATATTGTCTGTGTCATTCTCCTTCCTCATGTAAAAAAAAAAAAAAAAAAAAAGGTAATGAGTTTAGCTACAATGTGATTATTGAACTCCTCAACTTAGGAACCAAATGATTTTTTCTTTTTTTTTTTAGGGAAAAACGGAAGTGTTAACATAGCAAGAATATTACTAATATAAAATAAAATATCTAGATAAACATTCATTATTCCAAAATTATTAATAAATAAATAAATAAATAGTGTATCCATTGACAGAAGAGAGGAGTAGTTTTATTATTAGAATTACTAATATCCAAATTCATCGCCCTCCGACGTTAACAGAACACAGAAACAAACAATCCTATCCTATAACTATAAATACTACTACTAATAAATAAACAATCTCAAAATCTCAATCCTCTCCTCCTCGTACATTTCATTTCCATTGAATTCATTCCATTCCTCC
This sequence comes from Schizonepeta tenuifolia, assembly GCA_029490685.1. NCBI lineage: Eukaryota > Viridiplantae > Streptophyta > Magnoliopsida > Lamiales > Lamiaceae > Schizonepeta > Schizonepeta tenuifolia. The sequence goes on from CM055958.1 coordinate 77,216,248, forward strand.
ACCACTCTCACTTTCCCCCAAAAACTAGAGAGAGGAGAGAGAAAACCAGCGCCACAAATGGCGGAACTCGAAGAAACGTACGCGTGCGTGCCGTCGACGGAGCGGGGCCGCGGCATCCTCATTTCCGGCGACCCCAAATCCAATTCAATCCTCTACTGCAACGGCCGATCCGTCATGATTCGCTACCTCGACCGCCCCCTCGAGGTCAAGGTCTACGGCGAGCACATGTACCCCGCCACCGTCGCCCGCTACTCCCCCAACGGCGAGTGGATCGCCTCGGGCGACGTCTCCGGCACCGTCCGGATCTGGGGGACCCACAACGATTTCGTCCTGAAGAAGGAGTTCCGTGTCCTCTCGGGCCGGATCGACGATATCCAGTGGTCCGCCGATGGCGAGCGTATTGTCGCCTCCGGCGACGGCAAGGGCAAGTCCTTTGTTCGCGCATTCGTGTGAGCTTCTCTTTCCAATATGTGCTCTGTTTCTTATGTGCGTCATATCATTTGTCGTTTGGAATCTGATTTTCATATTTGAATGTGCACGAGTTTCGTCATGGAGATGAAAAGGTGATGTATTAAAAAATAAGCTGTTGTTTTCTAATATATTGAACAATGTTTCTAGAGCTTTTTAGAAGTTCCAACAATCACATTGAGGTAGTGTTGCCTTCTCATCGGTTCTCTCTGTCTTTCTCTCCATCACACACACATATATCTAATGGATGGGGTTATGAATATGATCAAACTACATGTAGGTTAGGGGGTTCACCTTTCACCCGTTTCTTGTTATGATGAGGATAGGAGCTTTTATATTGTGAGATTTAACTCCATTATACAAGCATTTGTTTCAAGAACATAATTTGAGCTGTTTCTGTCTCACTTCTTAAATAACGTTCTGATTTATGTACTTGACAAGATTAGAGCAATGAGACTAGGTTCTTTTTTTTTTTTTTTGAAGAAAAAAAAAATGAGACTAGGTTCTTAGCTTCTGTATTCTCAACCAATTATAGATGCCTTTTAAATTAACTTTTATTAATTATATGTGTGTGTGAATATTAGCTAATGGAGCTTAAGATAGCCACTTCTAATCTTTCTAAACAGAATGAGATTATAAGTTAAACCATACTGGAATTTGCAGTTGGTTCTTAAACATTAGAAATATGATTCCATTTCTGGATCTAGAGCAGATTTTTGTGCAAGAGTTTCCACAAAACTTCAAAAAGTTTTAGGTCTAGGAATAGTGAACAAAGCTCTTGGTGATTTTTGTCTAAGATGTTTTGATCTCTTTAGGAAAATTTGTGTTGATTTTATCTCATTTTTTATGGCTGAGCTTCTGGGTATAGCATTATATGGTCATGATGGCTAAAGTCAGTCAGAACTTTGCATGTAACGATAATTAGGTCTGCTTTTTGAGAACCAGTTCTTGATTGTTGGATAAGACATAACTGTGAGGTAAAACATAAATATGTCATTTTATTTAGAAAATCTTCATTATGTTTCTACATGCTTTATGCTACTTGTTTCATAAAATTGTGCTCGACTTGTGGTAAAAAGAGCTTAAATAATGGAAAATAAAAATAGAATTGAGAAATAATGAAATGTTGTACTGCTCAATTAGCATTTTTCATTCCCACAATGCCTAAATAACTGTCTTCAAAGCTCTATGTCAATAAGAATTCCATTTATTTGGAAGTCCTGACCACCTTTTCAATCAATTTTATGTCTTGAGTAAAACGTTAATAAGTTCCATGATATACTGACTTTATTTGTAGGTGGGACTCAGGAAGCAATGTTGGAGAATTTGATGGGCATTCAAAAAGGGTTTTAAGTTGTGCATTTAAGCCAACAAGACCTTTTCGAATTGTAACATGTGGCGAGGACTTTTTGGTGAACTTTTATGAAGGACCTCCATTTAAGTTTAAGCTGTCACACAGGTTTCGACATTTCTGCTTGTTTTACTCAATCAGATTCTGAGTGTCGTGTCCATTATCCAATGTCTACCTAAACATGAAATTTGTCAAAATTAATTTTTAAGTATAAATGTATGATTTCTATCCCATCATAGGCCCTTTAATTTCTATACTCCAGATGAACTCATCAAGCAGTAAGCATGCTACCTTGAGGTGGCAGCTTTAAAAACCCCCTCTATGGCTAGCACTGCCTCCTGGCTCTTCACGGCACAGATTATGATGTTCACTGGGATTTTACGTCAATAGAGGCTAATCTTTGCCCTGAGTGAAATGAATGAAAATAGTTTCTTTTAGGCTTCTTTTTTTGTTGTTGAGCATTGTGGAAGCTGAATTCATGAACGAATTATTATGCAGAATTATAAGCAAGCAATTTTGGTAACTCAGAGTAAGAAGGAAACTAAATGTGTGCGTGTTATAACTATATGAATTAAAAGCTAGTATTATTTTTAATGTAAACAGTAAACAAGCTTTTTATTATTTTGGAATTTGGACAAATGTGAACACTGCATCTGAATTGATATTCATATAGGTTTTCAACTCTAACATTCAATCTGAAAAGAAATTGGCATTCCTTTGAATAAGACTGCTCAATATATATATTTCATTGAAATATGCTGTTTCTATATCCAAACTTAAGTGTGATTGTACCTGTCTATACGTAGTCTAAAGATCCTTTGTCAAAATGTTAATAACTTGAATTAACCTTAGTTTATTTTTATAATTATAAATACTTCAATTTAATATTTGGATTTTATTGATTCATAACTTTATGGGTTAAATTACTCAACTTGACAAGTACATTTTCTTTTCAAAATTACGTTTGAGAATATAAAATTAATCAGATTTCCCTGGTTTGTTTGTAGCATATCAGGTGGCAACAAAAAGCAAACTATCATAAGGTTTAGGTCAATCAGTTTGTTTGTTTAGGGATATGTTTGAGCTCATAATTATAGCACCAGGACCATTTCATATGATTAACTCTATCTTTAGCTATGGTATCTCCATTATGTTTGTACTTTATCTCTTTTATTGTTATATGATATCATTGCATATTAATTGGCCTCCAGGGAACACTCAAATTTTGTGAATTGCATTCGCTTTTCTCCTGATGGGACCAGATTTATTAGTGTGAGCTCTGACAAAAAGGGTCTGTTGTATGATGCCAAGACTGGAGACGTGAATGGAGAGCTGTCTTCTGAAGATGGTCACACAGGCAGTATATATGCAGTTAGTTGGAGTCCTGACAGCAAACGGGTAATCCCAGCATAATTTGTACTATGGATAAATTGCATGTTGAGCAGTGAGATGCTATAAGCCTGTAAGATGGTTCTGATAGACAAATTCTCAAACTTCACCTAGGCCCTACATGCAACTTGCAAAACCTCCACATATATTCTGGATAAATTGCATGTTTGAAATTTTATGCAAAAGATGCAACAGAATTTCAATCAGTTCTAATCTTTCTGCTTCAGTTTGATGAGTGGGAACAGCTAACAAGTTCAACTGAATCCCCCCGAAATAAATAAATAAAATAAACAAAAAGTGGCAATGTCCCAGCTGTGATTTATCGTTTTATAGATATTTTGCAGTACTGATATTTACAAAGGACCTCATTTCAGGTCGTAACGGTGTCTGCTGACAAAACTGCCAAGGTGTGGGAAATATCTGCTGATAATAATGGAAAGCTTGTAAAAACATTGGCATGTCCTGGATCCAGTGGAGTAAATGACATGTTAGTTGGCTGTCTCTGGCAAAATGATCATATCATCACTGTTTCTCTTGGTGGCAGTATTTATCTGTACTCTTCCACTGATCTTGACAAGGCTCCACTAGAATTATCTGGACACATGAAAAATATTAATTCAGTAATACTGCTGAAAGGCGACCCAAAAATTATGTTATCAACCAGTTATGATGGTCTAATAATTAAATGGCGTCAAGGTGTTGGATACTCTGGAAAACTAGAAAGGAAGGAAACCACTCAAATTAAATGCTTTGCAGCTGTTGAGGGAGAAATAGTGGCATCAGGATTCGACAACAAGGTTAGAGAATATTCAGTAATCCTTGTCATTATAATTCAGCAATAGCTCACATTTCACTTTTGTATTGTAAATCTTATTTGCCCTTGTTATCTCATGTGTACTTTCTTTGCGAAAACTTGACTAGTTTTTAGTGTCTTTTGACTATTGTAATTGCTTTCGTGTACTTTAGGATGCCTTTTAAGTATTACGAAGAAAGATTGTGCTTTTCGTAGAAATTTATAAAATTGGACTTTCTCAATTGGGAGTTTTTGGTATCACAGCATATCTATTGCCTGATACCAACATCTTTAAAGCTCCATCAGATAGTCAATCAAATAACTGGTTTTTCTGTTCAAATTATAGAGCAAATATCTGGCACTTGAGCTGTTATTTTTGTATGGAAGAGTCTCTTTCGTGATTCCCATTTACTTAATTTTTCATTGAAACTTGTTTGATTCTTTGATGTACTTGTGCTTCCCATTTGCTTATTTTTTAGTTGAAGCTTGTTGGATTATTTGATGTACTTGTGCAACGTAAAACTGAGTTGATATTCTGTGTTATGATTCTTAGGCATCTCTTGCCATTAACCATGCGAATTTCTGTCATTTTTCTTTGATGAGACCATATAACTAATTCATATCTATGTTGCTTAAATTGGAGCTAAAAGCAGTATATTTATTAAACAAATTATGCTGCACGTGGTTTTGATGCCTTATTTTGCTTTTTATCTGGTGAAGGTTTGGAGAATTCCTCTCCTTGGAGACCAGTGTGGAGATGCAGAGAGTGTTGATATTGCCCATCAGCCACAGGACTTGAGTCTTGCCCTTCTTTCTCCTGATCTTGCATTGGTTTCTTATGAAACTGGTGTTACACTCCTCCGTGGTACAAAAGTTGTATCCACCATTGATCTGGGGTTCACCGTGACAGCATGTAGTATTGCACCTAATGGAAATGAAGCTGTTGTGGGTGGTAAGGATGGAAAATTGCATGTCTATTCTGTCCCTGGTGATACTTTGAAAGAAGAGGCAGTACTTGAAAAACATCGAGGTCAAATCACTGTCATTCACTACTCACCTGATGTTTCCATGTTTGCATCTGCTGATTCCAATAGAGAAGCTGTTGTTTGGGATCGTGTTTCGCACGAGGTAACATAACTTTTTTGGTTTAAAATTATTCAGATTCACTCTTACTGATTATTGAAATTCATAATGAAGTAATTACCAATAGAAATTCAGATAAATTGATCTTATACATATATATATCTGATAGGACAAAATTGTCAACAACTATGCCTAACTAGGGCTGGTGATAATAGTTTTCCTGGAGATCTGGATGTTACTCCTCCAAACAGAAAGTTTTAGCACCAGTATATCTACAATATTTACTTGTTGGTTTGTTACCTCTATTATTTTAAATAAGTAGGCATATGAAAGTTTAACTGCTTGCGCAATAAACTTTACATCCTTGAGGATTCTTACTTGCAATTCTGCCTGCAATCCCAATTTTGCCCCCACTTGTTTTCTCCGATCTTCATTATCTCTAACTGTGGACCTTGTGGTAGCAGTAGAATTTCTCAGGTTTCTCTTAAATTGTTTCGTTGTTATTATGATTATTGATTATTACTCTAGTTGCAGATTCCCTTTTTCTTTTAATACAGCCTTTCTCACCCAGATATATATGTCTTTCCCAGATAAAGCTAAAAAATATGCTATACCATACGGCTCGAGTAGACTGCTTGGCCTGGTCCCCTAATAGCCGCTTGGTTGCAACTGGATCACTCGACACATGTGTTATTATATATGACATAGATAAGCCAGCAGCAAGTCGGATCACTATTAAAGGAGCTCACTTGGGTGGAGTGTACGGATTGACTTTTATTGATGATCACACCGTGGTTAGTTCTGGTGAGGATGCGTGTATTCGCATATGGAAGGTAACACCACCGCAGTGATGTTTGAATTTCGTGCTACTGGTTACTCAATACTTGGTTTTCTGTAAATTACAAGGGAAAAAAGAAAGACTATTATTCTACTTTTGGAAGAAAAGGTATTATAGTTTGCTCGAGAGATCCTAAACTGGCTGCTCTCTCATGCTGCCATTTTTGGTGGTTTGCTGACAACTGAAGCAGTTTCTTCTTTTTCCTGTTCGAAGGCTAGTTTCAAGTGTGTCTGCATTATGATTTTATTGCAAATAAGTTATTGTCCAAACGCCTCTCTTTCCATCTCCATCGGTAGTGATTGTGACGACCTGCGTGTGATGCTCGTTTTAACTATGGTTCTGGGATTTGAGCATCTTGGATTTTTGCTTGATGGTTAGAGAACAATAATTTGCTAATGCCTTTGGTTTTACTTATTAGTTCTTTTTTATCATTTTATTAGACTTTGTTTGCGTTGTAGTGTTGCGTTTTGCTGCTATCATTTATTTTGTTGTAATTAGTTTTGATGGTTTGCAATTGTAATTTGTTTGCATATAACTTATCTCACATTGAAGGAAGGATCTTTCAATCTTACTACGTTTCTTCCCCATATTTTGGAGGGGATTTGAAAAAGACTATCATGCGGGGAGAGTACTTTATAATTATTTATATGAAAATAATATTAATTTAGTAATTATAAAAAAATATTAATTAAATGAGAAAGACAAATAAGTTTTTTTTTAAGGAAAAAATAGACAAAATAACTTACCAAACAAAAAACTAAAGTTTTAGAACCTACTTTAAATTACTCTTATCAATATTTCTATCTATTTGTCTAGAATATTGGAATATGTGCCTATATACATACACATACATTTATGGTATTTTATAGTTAGCTAATTATTCTAATTAGATTAAATGTGTGTTCAAAAGATCTTAATCATTCATTTTAAATAATAAATAGTTCAAAGTATAAATAGAGGTGTATGCTTAACTTAGTTAATGTTGTTTTGAAACAAAAATTAGGAACATAAGTTATAAAGTTCATATATGAAATACTTTTCAAAAAACCATTCAACAATTAATTTAAAAAAGTGCTAGATGAATGCAATTGTCCAAAGTAATAGCGATACCACCGCCTACAACATCCGTAGTTCTTATCTATGTGTTCCTTATAATCACTAAGTATTACCTCCGTCAACACTGATAGCGGCTTTGCATACAATATATCCGTCCCGAGAAAATGTTTAAATGACGCTTCAATCAATATCACATTGTCCAGAATTTTAAAAGAGAGGCAGGCACGACCCGAAAAAAGAGAGCAGCAATTTAGCACAGTTGTCCTTGCTCACCTGTGATGATCCATAGTAATCCTCCACGTAATCTTCAGTCTCAAGGAGAAGCTTCCCCTCTATTGATGAGAGATCCCAGCTGGGTGCGCCTCTGGGCCAATGGCGACTCTCTTTCCAATGACGATCCATAGTAATCCTCCACGTGATCTCCGTCCGTTTCAACTCGTCCCATTTGGGATCGGCACGGAAATTAAGAAAAAGAGTGTTAATGGATTAATGGTGTGATTAGTGTAGTGAATAAAGTAATATAAAGTATTTTTTAATTGATAAAGTGATATAAAGTGGTGTTAAAGTGACATAAAGTGGTGCTGAAGTGATATAAAGTGAATAAAGTGATTTCTTAATTATTTCCTTAAAAGGAAATGGGACAAGTTGAAACGGACATCCCAAATGGCAAAATGGAACAAGTTGAAACGGACGGAGGTGGTATGTTTCTATCTATAACGTTAATCTAGCATTTGCCTCTTGTTTTTGTGCTGGCGTGTGTATCTTCACGCATTTGTCTTGATTATTCGTAATTATTCTTTATTTTTCATTTTCTTTTTCATGAATCTCAATTATAATATATTAATATCAATTATGATTTATTAATTTATAATTATAATTTATACTAATAATATAATTTAAAAGGAAAAAAGTGAACCAATAAGTCAACCAGTCGCACAGAGCGTGCGTCTTAAATGTTTTCCTTACAATAGATAAACCCTAAATTAGGCTATCCACAACCCTTAGAGCACCCTTAGGGTGCTCTAAGGGGTGCTCTAGCACTCGAGCACCCTTAGAGCACTCTACCCCTGCAACGCAAGGGTGCTCTAAGGGTGCTCTATCTTTAATATTAAAAAATTCTCCATTTTCATTTATTAAATTAATTCATAAAATTCCATTAATAAAAATAACATTAAACATTACATTAATTAAAAAAAAACTAACATACAATAATTAAAATAAAAAACATTACATTAATTAAAAATGCTAGACTACTCCCGAAGAGGACCAAATTTTTGGTAGAGGTGCTCGGTGAGATCATTGGTAAGCCGATGGTGCTTTTTTTTATCTCTCAAGTCGGCATTCCGTTGCATAAATTGCCGAAAGCAGATCGGAGTTGTCCGCAAGTGTACCCCGCTACTGGACGGAGAGTCAGAGTCCTCTCTCCAATTCTCCACATCTTCCCGCTCGTCTTCGATGATCATGTTGTGCAAAATAATGCACGCGAACATGATGTCTCGGAGATGCTTCTTGTACCAGCACCGACCCGGAGCGCGGATTATTCCCCATCGGGCTTGGAGCACTCCAAAGGCTCGCTCTATGTCCTTTCTGGCAGACTCCTGCATCTTCTTGAACCTCGCCGTCTTTAGGTCGGTTTCAACCCTCGGCGATTTGATCAAGGTAGGCCAACAAGGGTAGATCCCGTCGGTCAAGTAGTACCCCTTGTCGTAGCGGTGTCCGTTGACGGTGAAGGTGCACGGTGGAGCTCTATCCTCAAGCACGTCGGTGAACAAGGGCGACTGGTTGAGGACGTTGAGGTCGTTGTTGGAGCCGGCAACCCCAAAAAAGGCATGCCAAATCCACAAATCCTGCGACGCCACCGCCTCCAAGATTAAGGTAGGCACGCCGTGGTCGCCGCGAGTGTGGACACCCGCCCACCCTTTTGGGCAGTTCCTCCATTCCCAGTGCATGCAATCCAGGCTCCCGAGCATCCCTGGAAACCCATGCAACTCGTGCATTTGGAGCAGACGCGCAGTGTCGGCAGCATTGAGCTTCCTCAAGTACCGCTCGCCGAAGAGGTCGATGATTGCCCGGCAAAATTTTTTGAGGCAAAGCCGACCCGTGCTATCTCCGATCTTCAGATACTCGTCGAACGAGTCGGCAGCACCACCGGTCGCCAGTTGTCGCACCGCCATCGTGCATTTTTTCACCGCCGTTAGCCCCCATCGCCTGAGTGCATCTTGTCGATGCGTGAAGAAGTGGACGTTTTCCTCCAACGTCCTGCAGATGCGCAAGAACAGATGCTTGTGCATCCGGAAACGACGTCGGAAAAACTGCTCGCCGTAGGTGGGGTGGTCGGCGAAGTAGTCGGCGTGGAGGATCGCACACGCCGCTTCTCGGTCGCGGTCGCGAAGTCTCGCGCCCTCTTCTTCTTCTTTTTTTGCTCCGCTTGGTGTGCACGCATGTAGTGATCCACGTCCGCCATCATCTCCAGCACCTCGTCGTCGGTGCCGCCCTCGACATATTCCTCCGACGAATCGGAAAAAATAAGTTCCTCCGATGAAGACATTTTTTTAGGTTGAATTTGAGAGAGAAAAAGGATGATAAAATGGTGTGAGATATATGAGGGGGTGTGGTGGTATTTATAGGTGAAGAAAATAAATAAAAAAAAAAATTAAACACGGCATAGCCGTTGTCGCAACGGGCAAAATTTTTCGAATATATACGTTAGGCGCGTGCAATGCACGCGCCGTAATTTTTATTTTTTTTTCCCAAAACTGCTCGCGCGTGCCGAGCACGCGCCGGACTCGAGCTCGTCTCGAGCGCTCGGGCACGCCTCGAGCTCTCGCCGTCTGCCACGCGGGGTGCTCGAGCCACCCCCTGCTCGATGTGGTCTCGAGCACCCCCGCTCGATGAGCGTTGTGGACAGTCTTAGACAATGATGATATCCAGTCTCCATCGATATATAAAAAGTTATTTAAATTTGTTTGAATATGAATGCAATGCATAGACAAAAATTCGTGTCAATTTGGATAAAATCAGTTAGGCCATACGGCGTTTCTCCATTTTAGCATACGATTTATGATAATAGATGCAAATCGCTAACGTCATCGCAACGGCTTATTCATTTTATATCCTTTATATAGATCATTTATTAAATTGTAAAGTGTATAATTATATTTTTCTAATATATACTTGTATTGATTTTAATTTTGTGTAGGGGATGAAGAAATGAAAACGCATATAATGTGGAGCATGATCACTAATGAGAAAAAGGGCTGACTATGGGATTGAACATATTTACATCTTTTTGTAAATTAACGCCTCTTTTCAAATACTTACTATTAATTGTAATATACTCTTAAATTTTTCGACAAGAGATGACATTTGATGTCGATATAGCTCATTGGGGTTGTGTTTGTCATCTAGAATGATGCTATATTTCGATGGAAAATATATCGAGACCAAAAAAAAAAGAGCGTTGAAATAGCAAAAGTCAAATTTTTTTTTTGGCAAATATTGAGCATCATAAAATAAATCTTGCATTGTACGAACACATGTTCTCCCCACAATTATCGACATTCTTATCAATAGTGAGTAGATAGAAAAGGATTGTAGTACCTTCAACATATTGAAAATTATCACAAAACTAACAAAATATATGAAAATTCAATTTTTGGCCATGAAAAGATTGTGGGATTGCCATACGCTGATATGAATTTTAGCACAAATATATTGAAAACGAGTTGTATCAAGTTAATACCATTTCACTCCCTAATTTTTTTTTGTAAAAAGTAATATTTTCTTAAGAGACATATAATCTTTATGATGTTGGAGATTGAATTTCGAAATATTTTTGTTAGTTTTGAGATACTCGAGTATTCAAATGTATATTTAGAAACATAACATTGAAAAGGTCAATAATTTGGTTATATAAATGTAATTATACGACATACATGTTAGAAAAATTGATAGTTCGAAATTTTTGAACACAAAGTGAGAGTACCTATTCCAAACTCCAAAGTGGAAGTAGACTTATCATCGTATAATATTTTAGTGAGTAAATTTGTGATGGAATAAAAAGATAGAAGTGTTACTATTTCAAAAATAGAAAATTCACACGAAGAAAGTACAAGTAATTTTTGCATGGACCCCACATGCAGGCAAAAAGCAATATACGTATATGTATATTTTTGTGTATAAATAAGTGTGATCTCTCTCTCACAATAATGTACACTTGTTCACACTGTATCCATTTCGAGTCATGAGCAAAGGCGCTCCATTTTTTCTCTTCTTTCTTCTCTGCTCTTTAACCTCACTACACAAACAATGCTTTGCCTCGCCGGACACCACCGTCAAATTCGACACCGGCGGCCTGAGCAGAAGCACCTTCCCAAAGGGCTTCGTGTTCGGGACGGCGGCGTCCGCCTATCAAGTTGAGGGCGCCGCCGCTGAGGACGGCCGTGGCCCCAGCATCTGGGATACCTTCATCAAAACACCTGGTATTATTATTTTTATTTTTAATAATAAAATAAATTTAATGTTCGGTGATTTTAAATTTATAATATCATTGAATTTTGTAGGTAAGAGAATAGTATTATTAATTCAGATTTTAATAAGTAAATATATGTTGCATTGTGAAATTGGAGCAGGAATGGAACCAAACAATGCGTCTGGGGAAGTGTCAGTGGACCAGTATCACAAATACAAAGTGAGTTTGTTTTTTAGTTCAACAAATTCTTATCAAATTAACTCTCTCTCGTCTGCAATAATCAAGTGGACCTTCAACTTTCACGTTGTACATGTTTCTTAGCGCAAAAAATATGGACCATATTAAAAGATTTCGCTTTTCATAATTTACGGTTCTCATATACAAAGTATTATGTTTTTTAATACTTCCTCCGTACGCAAAAAAATGTCCTACCTACCGCATTTCAAATGTACACAAAAAATGCACCATTTCACTTTATAGATTTATACATCCTAAAGAATCTCATTATACAAAGCGTTATGTTTTTATATTATATCACTACATGCATGACGGCCGTAGAAATATATTTGGAGAAAAACTAACTGAAATTTCCGTCGAACGAGATATTGGAATCAATTTTTATTTTTGGAAAAACATAAATATTGGTGCCGGGGGCTTTGTTGGGGGGGGGGGGGGGGGTGCTGGAGCTCAACTATCTACTTCTTACGGTGTTTCATCCTCTATTTTATTCGTCATATTTTTAACATTTGACGATTTAAATATAATTATATACCTTATTTGGGTGGAATAAACCCTAATCAATATCATATTCGTTTAATTATTAGAAACAGTAGAGATTGAAACACGAAATGAAGTAAGAAATCCGATTTGGCTGGAGCTGGAGCATGCACCCCAACCCTCCCCTAAATCCGCCATTGAGTCTTCAATCTATATAACCATAAATATATAAATCCATGGTATAAATTGGTTCATAATTCTCATCAAGGGCCGAGATTCATGAATAGCCTCACCTCAATATTTCTGAACTACCACTAGTTATGTACAAATTTACAAAAAGTATGTACAAATCTATTGAAAATTAATAATCTAACTTTTACTCCACCAAAAAAAAATATGTTAGAAATAGAAATTGTATATTTTGTCGTCCTTTCTCTGAGATCGAGGGCCTTGTTCCACTACCAATTCTCATGCTATGATTGATTCTCGTACAATCCATATGAATTAAAGTAAATTTATTTATATACGTCGTAGGAATATCATTTTACTTGAAAATCTTTAATAACGGTTGTCGATTTCATGTATCTTGACTTAAAAATTTTATGAATTTTTTTAATATTTTTTCTTAAAGAATGTGGACCCAAAAAAGAAAATAATACAACTGGACCAACAACTTTTGTTTTTTGTGTAAATAAAAACTGGACCAATATCATTTTCGTCGGTGAAGATTGTCTCCTTTCCTTTCTTCCAGTAAATTAATCCTCAACTCTTTTTGATAAAAAAATATTAAAATACACGAAGGGGAAATATCTCTATGATCTTCTTGTTTGTGTGTGTGTGTTTTTCAAGTGTACGTGTTTGCTTTTGTGCACCTTTTGAAATAATCTTCGAATATGGTATCGCTTAAATTAAAGAGATTATATAGTAAAATACCATAGAGAGTATAATCTAATATATAGCCCACCTCTTTAATATACATAAATTATAGTTACTTTTTGTAATTTGGGACTTAATTACCCTTATCTATTTTGACCCGTCTCATTTATCCGGATCCATCCCCATCCCTCACGATCATAAAGCATCTGTCCTTTTCTCTCTCCCCCACGCGACTCTCTCTCCCTCTCCTCTCTTCTCTCTCTTCAATTTCTTCCATTCTCCGGTACCTTCTCCCGCCTCTTCTCCCGCCACCACCGGCTAGACGCACCCAATCCACCATATTCATTGTACTTTCTCTTCTCAACCTCTCTTTCTCTCTAATTTCTCTTTTCTCTCTTTCGCAAGGAGAAGTCGATGGCAGCCACGACTGGCCGACGCGTCTCCCCGGAACAGGAGAGTAGGGGCTGAACTTTGTTGCGGCTAATTAGTTTAGAGAGAGATCGTCGTCATCCAGAACCTCCGCCGTCGATCGATGAGGTTTACGATCTCTTTGATTGACTATACGCCGTCGATGTTGTCGGCGCTCTCGCCATGGCAGATGCGAATTATGCGATTGGGAAGATTCATCTCCTTGTGTCTGGGGCTCGGTAACGGTTGTTGATGGCAATTATCTAACATTATACGTATTTTGCTTTTTCTGAAATTGACACTACGATCGTGGACTCATATATATGCGGCGGAGTGGTGCTAGAGGCGGCGGCGCCACCCTGTGAATGGAAGTTTAGCAAACATTGTTCTTTTTTACACCTATATGAAAATTTATCGAATCATATTATCAGATCCACAGCTGTGATTATGAAAAAAATTACGTAACTTGGTACTTTGGCACTAATGATCATATTAGTGTCAAAGTACCAACAGAAAGCACAAAAAAAATACTACATAAAAAGCACAAAAAAAAATTACATAACTTGGTACTTTGGCACTAATGACTATATTAGTGTCAAAGTATCAACGGAAAGCACGAAAAAAAAACTACGTAAATTTGGTACTTTGGCACTAATGACCATATTAGTGTCAAAGTACCAACACAAAGCACAAAAAAAAAACTACATAAATTTGGTACTTTGGTACTAATTAGTGACAAAAGTACCCGATTTCTTGTACACGAATCCGATCCGACCCGCGCCCTGATCCGACCCGCGCACCCTTCATTAAGGGTAATTTTGTCCTAAATTAAAAAAAATGGCTAAAGTTTGTGTTTTTCTTAAAGTGGTTATATATTGGGTCTTAATCCTTATTATGGGTATTTCATAAGTTGGCTCTAAATTAAATATAGAAATAAATATTTTATTGCTATATGACACACATAATTCAGATAGAGCTTCTATTTATTTTTTATCCTTTTCATTCTTGCAAGTAAGTAGCCCGTGGAGAATCGACAGGAAATTATTTTATATTTTCATTTATATAAATATATTTTTTGGCAAATAGTATCTTATGTCACCAATGTGAGCAAGAGAAAAAATACAAATATCTTGCAAATGATAAAACAACTGAACAACATATCACACCGTTATAACTTAGAAAAAACTTGTCTTTCTCTCTCAGCATTTCCCCTCACTCTCTCTCTCTCTCTAAAATTTCTCTCCAAAGACTGAATTATATTTAAAAATAGTTTTATAGCTTATTTAGAAGTTGTTATGTAATTTGCGTTAGTTATAAATCAAACTTAGTAAATTAATTATATTTCACGTGTCTAAACTTATAATTATGAATGACAATTTATTATGTATTTTTCAAATCTGAATTTGTTTAGAATTTTTCTACATCTCGATTAAAATAGTGACTTTTTTTGTATATACTCGCAAACATGTTGGGTAATAGTACTAACATTAAGAAGTTAAAATTAACTAAAATTAGTAAAAATTCTTCTTTTTAAGTCTATTTGAATCGTCTCGTTGTTTATTGATAAATTGGTATACTCTAATCTTAGCCAAAGGCCTAGAAAGATATATTTACATTTTCAAGATGTTTTTTATGTATATTTGAATCGTCTTGTTGGTTTGAATCGTCTTATTAGTTTATGATAAATTGATATCTCTGATCTTAGCCAAAGGCTGAGAAAGATATAGTTACATTTTCAAGAAACTGTTTATTCATACATTGGATTCAATGTGATATGAGTATTATTTTCTAACAGACACGAATCAAAGATTTTAAAAGAATAGAAATGAAAGATAAAGAGAATTCCATGTAGATATATTGATTAAATATATTTATTTAATTTTCATCAAGATTTTCGATTACAAAATTTTTATTAGCCTCTTAAATGCTAATTTGCTTATTTTATTGTTTTAAATTTAATTACTGGCGAAACTTGTAGAGTAACTTAAACATATAATTAATAATTAAGATGAGTTATATAATTTGTTTATAGAAATTTAGAATATATATATCTATTAAAAATTGAGATGTAATATATAATATTAATGTTATGAATTATTTTTTTTTAGCATAATATTATGAATTAATAATACAAAAAGAGTATGAAGAATAGAGATAAAGATAGTAATAACACATATACATGAGGCATGATAAATTATTATATGAATATAACAAGTAATATATGTGTATTATTACGAAATAATAATGCCAAAAATAAGAGAATAAAGAAAAATCGGAACGGAGCACTGAGGAGGGAGCACCGTTTATTTTCCTATTATTAATTGATTTTTTATTTACTTTTTTGATTATTTAATATTTAATTATGAGTTTATATATTCTAATTAAGGATTAAGAAATATTAATTGAGATTTATTAATTCAAATTAGATATTAATACACCGTGATTGGGATTAATAGATTATAATTATCCCTTAATTACTCTTGATTACCTTTAATCTCCTTAATAATCCCATAATTCCCTTAATTATCCGTTAATTACAATCAACTTAACCGTAAGATTGATTTTACACGTTAATATGCAAGAAAATACGCCAAACAGCTCAAATGTTTCCTATAGTTGAATTAATTGCAACATATGTCAGAAAATAGTATTGTCGGATTACTGCAAAAAAGAAGTAATTTCTATTTCTTATTCCTTATATTGGAAAATTAAAATCATAGAGCTTACCTGTTTTTCAATTATGTTGGAACAGGATGACATTAATCTTATGGCGAAAATGAACTTCGATGCCTACAGGTTTTCAATTTCATGGCCCAGAATATTTCCAAGTAACTTTTCATGCTACATTTCGCTTATTCAATTACATAAGAGAATTTTAATTTCAAAAATTTCATAATTTATTATGAAAACCATATATGCAGATGGTACTGGAAAAGTGAACTGGAAGGGAGTTGCTTACTATAATCGGTTGATCAACTACATGCTCAAAAAAGGTACTAAAAACCAACACTACTACTCTATCACAATTTCCAAAAAAATTAAATACAAATAGATCTTCACTTATCAAAAAATATTTGTCCTTAAAAAATCAAAGTAAAGATAATAGTATGTTGTATAAATACGCAGTTTTATAATAGTAGTAATAGATGATCTAAGGACATGTTAAAGTAGCTCGTTTGTGTGTCACATCGACTTTGTAAAGATCCTGGCTTGTACGAATAAGTTGGATAGTCCCTCTCCCTTGTTATATAATACTAGTACAACATTCGTCGTCTAACATTGTGCAGGCATCACACCGTATCCCAATCTCAATCACTACGACCTTCCTCAAGCGCTCGAGGATCGGTACAAGGGATGGCTTAGCCGTGAAGTAGTGTGAGCCTCTATCTTGATTGTACGAGGCAAATGCATGTTTTTCATTTGATTTGATTTGATTTTATTTTGGTGTGTGGTGATGCAGGAAGGATTTTGCTGATTATGCGGATTTCTGTTTCAAGATGTTCGGAGACAGAGTGAAGAACTGGCAGACGTTCAACGAGCCAAGAGTCGTAGCTTCACTTGGATACGACAATGGATTCTTCGCGCCAGGAAGATGCTCCAAGGCCTTTGGCAACTGCACCGAGGGGAACTCTGCCACCGAGCCTTACATTGTTGCTCACAATCTTATTCTGAGTCATGCCGCCGCTGTTCAGAGGTATCGCCACAAATATCAGGTAACGCCTTAACCTTAAGCCAATATTTTAAAAATCGAACCACATAAAATAGATGTATATTCTGTGATGAATGTGCGGTCTCTTCTTCTTTCTAGAAAAAACAAAAGGGGAGGATTGGGATTCTGTTGGATTTTGTGTGGTACGAGCCTCTCACAAGATCGAAAGCAGACACTTATGCAGCTCAGAGGGCTAGAGACTTTCACATTGGATGGTAATGAAACATTCAAACCAAATGCTTGTTCAAGATCATTTAGATCTTACATTTTTCTTGCTAGCTAGGTTTCTGCATCCATTGGTGTATGGAGAGTATCCAAAAACTATGCAGAATATAGTGGGAAAGAGGCTGCCAAAGTTGAGCAAGGAAGATGTGAAGATGGTGAAGGGAGCCTTCGATTTCATCGGAGTAAATCAGTACACCGCATACTATATGTATGATCCACACCAGCCAAAATCAAAGGACTTGGGCTACCAACAAGATTGGAATGTTGGATTTGCTTGTATGATTTTTTATTTTTTTATTTTGGTTTCACTCACTTGATTAATCCGTGTTCCTCAATAATTAATATCCTTAAATTTTGGCAGATGAACGTCATGGGGTGCCGATTGGCCCAAGGGTGAGTTCGTCACAGCATATTATACTATATGATAATGATAATGTTTCTTATAGTAGTATATTACAATAATGCTTATTTGTATGACACTCGTCGTTGATCAACAGAGATCAATTAGATGGGTTAAATTTTATTTTATTTTATTTTATATGTGCAGGCACATTCCTACTGGCTTTACATTGTGCCATGGGGTTTGTACAAGGCTGTGAACTACATCAAGGAACATTATGGAAATCCCACCATGATTTTAGCTGAAAATGGTAATTAACCTAAAATGCTGTTCTGTATTTACTTTGATCCAAAAATATATATGTCACACTAACAAGACTACAAAAAATGAGTTTGATAGGAATGGATCAGCCAGGAAATCTGACACTCCCAAAGGTGCTGCATGACACTATAAGAATCAACTACTACAAGAGCTACTTAGCTCAACTGAAGAAGGCGATCAACGAGGGAGCTAACGTGACGGGCTACTTCCAGTGGACGTTCGTGGACAACTTTGAATGGCGATTGGGGTACACGTCGAGGTTTGGGATCGTCTACGTCGACTTCAAAACTCTCAAGAGGTACCCGAAGATGTCGGCTTACTGGTTCAAGCAGCTTCAGCAGCGAGACAAGCACTGATGAATAGGGCAACATTTCGGTCTACTTAATTTAATTTTGTGTTTTAGTTGATCACTACTTGTTTGCAAAGAGATTAAATCTAAATCTGTTATGCAGCATGGGAATGAATAAGCTAGCTAGCCTTACTCTTTGTTTGGGAATAAGAATTATAAACCAATGTTAAGTTTTTCTAATTTTGTACTTGGTTGATTCAGTTTCAATTTGGATAGCTTTTGCTTTCTTGAACACAGCCCAACGAAGGAATAAATCTTCAGTGAAAGAAATGAAGCACTAATTACTAATTACGACTTACCAAGACTTTATCCGTATTGCAGATCGGATCCTCTATTATTTTCGGTGTTGCATCTCCTATTGCATTAATAAGAGAACGACACGTGGCATGATTATGGGTTTAAAATTTAGGTAATATATTTTTCTTATATATATACCCTAAATCTTGAACCCTTAATCATACCACGTGTTGTTTCCTTATTGACGTAATAGGAGATGCAACATGAGTATGCAATAGAGGATCTCGCTTATCCATATTGTCAAGTAAACGAGTCCTATCTATAGTAAATTTTCAAACATTTCTGTTTCTCTTTTAAGAAAGATAAATACTTGCAATATGAAATAAAATACCAAATGCGAACAACTAATAATCTTTTTATATAATGTGTTCCACAAACCTCCTTAGTCATAATCAATAGTGCATAATTATTTCGAGGACAATTGGTCTGAATAATAAGGATCAGCGGCTGAACAATTAATTGAATTCGAAGGAACTTTGTTTTCTTATAATAAAAAATAAAATGTACTTAAGGAAGTATTTCATAGCAATATTTCAAGAGTAATCAATCCCTAAACGTCATTATCTTTAAACTTCCATTAGAACATGTATCTTCACACAAAAAATTAAATTTTAATAAATCAAAGTATACTTGTAGTGAAATTAATTTCGCACTCAAGAAAATACTATTAATCTTTATAAAAAGAATATACGGGTTGTTGTGCATGGTGTTGGTGACTACAAAGTAATAGCTGATTCTTGGAAGGATTTGTGAGCAAGTAGATGTGGATTGGAGGGGCTACTCAGCAAATTAAAGGAGTGGTGCATAAAGCAAGCGGTCATAGAGCAGCTGACAATGAGCTAAGAGAGTGATCTCTACCCTCTATCTTCTACGGATCCTTGAGAGGAAGTTATTACTCGTAGTTGCAGCTATTATTACTCATTGTAGTTGCAGCTATTATTCAGTGTTCCTCCCATGGATGTAGATCTTACGATCGAACCACGTAAATCTTTGTGTCATCTTCTTCGTTATTCATTTATGCATGTTTAGGGTTCTTATCTTCGTTTAGTTTACTATTTCATCGAATTTGGTTTTTGGTTTTGAGAATTGATTGTGGTGAATCTGTGATTCATTCCTAAAAAGTGGCGTCGGCGGCGGGAAACATAACTACCACGATCAATTAAGGCGGTTTCTGCAGATCTTCATCGAAGATTATTCAGATTGAAGGAAGAGAATCATCAACGATGAGTACGGTTAAGTTCGAGATGGAAAAATTCAATGGGAAAAATGATTTTGCATCGTAGAAGATCAAGATGCGAGCTCCCATGGTTCAACAAGGGCTTGACATCGCTTTAGAGGAAGAATCAAAGCAGAAATAAAAGGAGAAGGCTGAAGGAAAGTTGAAGAAGGATGAGTCATCTGATTCTAGTTCTAAGATTGGTCTTGCAGAGATCTTGCAGAGAGCACATAACACCATCATGCTTAGTATGAGTAATAAAGTTCTTCGTGAAGTGGCAAAGGAGAAGAGTGCTACAGCGGTTTGGGAGAAACTGGATAAGCTTTACATGACTAAGTCTTTGGCAAATAGACTTTACATGAAGCAGCGGCTCTATTCATACAAATTCTCTGAAGCAAAAGGGGATTGAAGATCAACTGGATGAGTTTAATAAATCATTGGATGATCTTGAGAACATTGATGTCTTAATTGATGATGAAGACAAGGCAATTATGTTGTTGAATGCACTTCCTAAGAGCTTTGATCACATGAAGGATGTTATGATCTTTGGGAGAGAAACAAAGATTTCTCTTGAGATTGTGCAGAATGCATTGAGGGCAAAAGAATTGCAGAAAACCAATGAATCCAAGAAAGATTAAGAGGCAAACAAAAAACAGAAGGAAAAAACTGGAACAAAAAAAAAAGGCACGTCCACCCCACGCGCCCCACGCGTTGTCGCATGGGGTGCAACAAGTCGCATATAAGTTATTGCATTTTATATTATATCTCATTATATTTCTCATGTGTTTTGAACATTTATTCCTTTATCCATCAATTTCCTTCCAAACAAACAAGAAACAATAACTTTTGACTGACGTTGAAATTAGGCAAGATAGAGAATGCTCTCAATGCAAGTTAGCGTTTAGTGCTTAACGTGCGCATCCGCCATGGCAAATGCAAAGCGAGGAAGACCGAGGAAGGAGATAGTAACTGCATCGGCGACACAAGCTTCATCGGCAGGATCGGCAGCTGGAAATAGTGAGGAGAGAGGAGACTAATCCCCAATTTTAGAGAATACGAGTGCTAACAAAACTGCAACCTACGCAACAATAGTTGCGCGAGATCAACCGGAATCATCAAGGACAACGAGTGAAAGAGAGGAGCATCGGCAAATCCAGCTAGAAAAGCAGCAGATCAACGTGAAAAGGGGGCTGGACACCACGACACGAGCTGCAAAAGGTACTTTGCTAAACTACATCGCTCCAACTCTGAAAATAGAGTGCCAATTGCTTGCTTAGATAGATCTGAGGTAGAGAAGGAAATTGTCAAATGGAGCAATGCAATTACTTTATGTGATTGGAGATTCACCACCGATCAGCTATTTGTGCAATTTCTTAATGAAACATTGTGGGGTAAAGGAACCAGAGATGTTCTATCATAGTGAAGGATACTATGTCATTAGATTTCAAACCTCTGAGGAAAAGGATCTAGTGCTGGATTCAGAACCGTTGGTGAATAGGCCTGTAGTAGTCAAGCCATGGAAGGCAAATTTCTGTTTTGCCAAAGAGATACTCATTGTGATTCCACTTTGGGTGAAGTTGCCAAACCTTCTTCTTCATTGTTGGAGGGTTAACTCTCTTAGCCGAATTGCAAGTCTTCTTGGTAAGCCTATATGTGCTGATGAGTTTACCTCATCTCAAGCAAGGATTTCTTATGCTCGACTGTTAATAGAAATTGATGTCACCAAGCCAATTCACTACAAGATCATGATAGAAGCAATGTTTTTAAACCCGGCCCAGACCGACCGGTCGGACCGAAAAATCCGTGAACCGGTTATGTGTCCGGGTCGGTTTAGATCGAAATTAAAATGTAACCCAACCCGAAGCGAACCGTTAAAATCCTGTAAAAACCGGCGACCCGGTGACCCGATAACCCGATAATATCGGTCAATTAAAAAATAAAAAAGTTTATAAATTCTGAAATTGACGTTCCGACTCCGAGTCTTCACTCTTTCCCGTTTCACATTCCAGACTTTAATTTCAATTTTCACTTTTCAATTAAACACATCTCCCAATTCTTCAAGCCTTACAAGATAAACAAAGGTACGACAATATTTTCACTAATTTTCGGATATGGAACGCAACAAAAAGTTTTGTTTATTAGATTCTGTGATATATTTGCATTAGCCTTGATTAAATGAAAAGTTTTAGGAAATTATATTTACTTTTGTAGTTTGGATTGCATGATATAACTATAACTTTTTGTTTTCAATTAACTTTTATCATTTAGTAGTTTTTTTTAATTTAGTTTATATATATATATATATATATATATATATATAAAAATATATATAAAAGGGTTGTTCAGGTTTTTTAGAACGGTTCAACCGGTCGAACCGGTGATCCAGTACCCGATTAACTGATCGGTTTGCTTGCCGGGCCGGTTTTTAAAACATTAGATAGAAGGGAAGGATGGAATTAATGTGAAGCAACATGTTGTATATGATTGGATTCCACCCTTTTGTAGGAAGTGTCAAACTACATGTCATGATTGTAGCTGGAAGGAGAAGAGAAACAATGCCTAAATCTAATGGAGCAGTAACTCAAAAATGGCAAGTCAAAACCAAACCAAATCAAATGATGTGACCATAGTAGATGTGGAAAATAGATATCAAATATTCTCTGATTTAGAAGGAGGTGATGTATTTGGATTTGAACAAGCAGAGGGCAGGGACCTCATCCCCAATAGTTTACTATGAATTTAGTTATCTGGAATGTTAGGGGATGTAACAAGCCTCTAAAACAGAATGAGTTAAAATCTTTCTTATTAAAAAATAAGATAGATGTGGCTGTTGTGTTGGAAACAAGAGTAAAACTTCATATTTAAAAAAAGTATGTGGAAAAGTATGAAGCATGGGAATTCATTCACAATAACTCATGTGCTGAAAATGGAAAAGTTTGGATTGGGTGGAATCTAAAGAAGGTAGTAGTAAATAAGCTGGAAATCCATGTACAAGGAATCCTTTGTGAAGTAAAGGAGATGGTGAGTGGCAAAACTTTCAGGTTTGTAGCTGTTTATGGATTCAACACAAGGATACAGAGGCAACAATTCTGGCAATTTCTGAGTGACTTATGTCAAAATAGCACTCAAGCTCTTGTAGCTGGGGGGATTTCAATACGGTTCTCTGCAGTGATGATAAACTACAAGGAAGCCCAGTCACAGATGAAGATTTAATTGATTTCTCAAGGTGTATGCAGAGTAATGAGTTAATTATTGTGAGAATGGTGGGAAATAGATATACATGGTGCAACCAACAAGAAGGCACCAATAGAACTTTAGTTTTGCTGGACAGATGCATAGCTAATCATGAATGGAGTAGCAGCTTCCCAAATGTAGTAGTAAAGGTTTTGGAAAAAGGCATCTCAGACCACTGCCCTCTCTTATTAAGATTTGAAGAATATCAAGTGCAAAGGAAATACTCATTTCAAATTTATCAATGTGCTAGTTGATCATAAGGATTTCTTGAGCATTGTTTTTGAAAACTGGAATGTACATTCCACAGAAACAGCTTGCTAAATGTGTGGTACAAGCTGAAGAAGCTTGAAGGCCCTGTGAAGCAATTAAATACCAATCAATTCCAGAATATCACAGCCCAAGTGCAGAGTGCATGAGTAAATCTGGAAATTATTCAAGAACAACTGACTGGTGATAATCTGAACAACTCTCTTATTGATCGGGAGAAAAGAGCTTTGGGAGAGTTTGTGAAATGGAGTGACATTGAGGAAAAGATCTGGCACCAAAAAGCAAGGGTCGATTGGATACAATTGGGATAGAAACACCAAATACTTCCACTCTTATGCCAAAGTCAGACAATCCAACAAGGCCATTAAAATGTTGCAGAAGCTAGATGGAACTACCTGCACAACCCAACAACAACTTAAAGAGAAGGTCAGAAAATTCTATGTGAGTTTGATGGGAAGCAGAGCTGAATCTATCACTATGGTAGATAAGACTGTGATTGAAAGAGAACCAAAGCTTAAGAATGTGGAGTTCCTATATGATCAACCCACTGAGAATGAGAATAAAGAAGCACTTTGGAGCATGGATCCAAATAAAAGCCGAGGTATGGATGGCTATAACACTCATTTTTTTTTAAAAAGCATGGCCAATTGTAGGAAGTGATATCATAGTTGCAGTAAATCAGTTTTTTGAAACTGGATTCATGCCAGATACTATTATAGCACTGGTTACTCTCTTGCCAAAAACATCTCACCCTAACACTGTAAAAGACTATAAACCTATAGCATGTTGTAGTGTTTTATACAAAATCATCTCCAAAGTTATGGTGAAGAGAATGCAAGGACTTCTGGATGGGATAATCAGCAAGAATCAATCGGCATTTGTTAAGGGGAGGCTGATAGTAGATAATATCTTGTTAAGTCATGAAATCATAAAGAGCTATGGAAGGAAGAATGTATCTCCTAGATGCATGATTAAGATAGATTTGCAAAAGGCCTACGACTCTGTAGAATGGCCTTTTCTTTATCATTTACCGGTGGACTTGGGCTTCCCTCTAAAGTTTATAAGATGGATAATGGCATGTTTATCCACAGTGTCTTACACCATTAATGTGAATGACGAGCTAACAGAACCATTTCAAGCTCAAAAGGGGTTGAGACAAGGTGACCCATTATCCCCGTATCTGTTTATATTATGCATGGAGTATCTCTCAAGATGTTTGATGGAGCTAAAGCAGGATGGAGACTTCAACTTTCATCCCAAGTGCAAGAGATTCAACCTCATCCATCTTTGCTTCGTTGATGACCTGTTGTTGTTCACTAGGGGTGATAAAGTTTCAATTAGCAAACTTATGAGCTCATTCCATAATTTTTTTGCGGCTTCTGGATTAACAGCTGATGATCCTCGATCACGTACGCGGAAGACTTGAAACAAAGTGACTGAAAGATGGAAATCCCAAAACCTCTGGTTCTATCTCTTGAAGTGAATTAGGCGAATAATTTCCCTAAAATCCAACTTGATGATGAAACAGCAACTCAAGGACAATGAATGACACACAACGAGAGATGATTGACTCGCTGATACGCCGATAAATGAACTCGTCTTGGAAAAACCAAGAAGAACTCGAAACTCTCAAGAGAGAATTAAAACTCACGAATTATATTAATCAAGGTGAAGAAAACGGCGTCCCAAAATCTAGTATTTATAGGCGATAACATAAATCCAGTCTATGAAGAAAACTACTAATGGACGGGCTTATAATAAGTAACATAATAGCCCAACTAACTTAATGACTAAACAAAGCCCAAAAACGATAAGTAAATAAAGTCTTCAACTTAAATAAATAAAGTCTTCATACTCGGGCCCACTCGCACATAATAAGATTAATAAAACACGAGCCATTGAACTCGCCAACTCTTCCATCTCCAATGGGCTTCTTTAGCAACTCTTGATCCCAAACTTCTTGAACCAAACCTGTCAAATCCTCCTTGAACTTCTTAGTTCGTGCTCTTGTAATTGGACCCATGGGAACACGAACCGGATCTTGCACCTACGACGATCCTTGGGCTTCATCAATAGCCAACCCCCAAAAAAGTTGTATCTACTTTGGAGGGGTAAGCAATTATCTACATGTGGAGATTTTGAGTGAATTTGATGTGGCGAGGAGAGAGCTACCATTTAAGTATCTTGGAGTTCCCCTCTCCTCCAAGAAGCAGGGGCGGAGGGAGGGGGAGGGGGCAGTGGGGTTCATGGACCTCCTTGGGATTTTTAAAAAAAGTAGGGGTATTTTCGTAATTTCACATATATTTAATAAAAAAAGTTTTATTGAAAGTTTGAGACGGGGGTTCATCGCTCTCTCTCAAATCCCTAACCTCTACACTGCTGGTTTGCTCTCAAATCCATCTCACCACGTCGGCGTCCTAAGCTTCTCAATCGGAGTCGTCGGCGGCTCATCGTAGGCTCGTAGTGCTTGGTTTGGTTGCTTCGCTTAGCTAGCTGATTCGCCCCTGCTCCCAAGTCGGCAAGTCCCACGGTAAGTTCTTATTTACAATACTTAACTTGAGTTTTCTGGGACAAAATTCATCAATTTGGCTTTGAATTTGGTTATAGTCTTGTAGAAATAGTCGAATTGTATGCTTTTGCCCATGTTTTCTCTGCCCATTTTAGCTTTTGCCCATGAGTTCTCTGCCCATTTATGCTTTTGCGGCTTTGCCCATGTTTTCTCTTATCTATGCCCATTTTATGCTTTTGCCCATTTATTGATTTGGTATTAGTTGGAAATTTGTATTATTTTTGTACCATTTTTGTCAATTGCTTCATTCTCATTATTTGCTAATTGAATTTAATTGGAAGTACTGTATAATAATTCATATGTATAGGTTGCATATTTATAGCTATTTTCAGGAAACTTTCAAGGAAATATATTGATTCTTATTTACTATTTACAGGAAGTAGTAAAAAAATGAAACGTTATTTTAATCTCGTACTTGCTACAACTACAAGTGTTGGTGGTTCATCTTCAACGATTAATGGTCCTGCTCGACGTGTTGAGCCTGAAGCATCACCGACATCGGGAGACGAAAATATTGAAGTCAATGTTCAACTTGAACCATCATCAAAAGTAGTGGATTTATTAAATCTTCCAAGTGATCTGGGACTACGACCTGATATAAGTAGCTATCCTCCTAACTTGATTGAGCAGGTACGTAGAGCTTATTTATTTTAGGCGAAAAAAATTTGACCCCCCTAGATCAAAAGTCTGGCTCCGCCCCTGCCAAGAAGCTTTCAATAATGCAATGTGAGTCATTGATTAGGAAAATCCTTGCTAGGGTGGACTGTTGGACCTCTAAACTTTTAGAGCAATAAGTCAAAATAGTCATTCCCATAGAAGAAAGATGAATTTTGTCACTTTGAAAAAAAAAATGTCTAAATAGTCTTCTGTCTTATTTTTGGACTTTTATATCCTTATAGAAGGATTTATACCCTTTTATATCCTTATAGGTAAGAAGGCTAACGTTAATTTGAATCATACACGAAGACTAAACTTTATGTATGAATTTTCGGCGGTCATCTTCTCCGGCGACGGCAGTCTTCTTCTTGTATGCATAAGCCAAACTCTCACCTCTTCACTTGCAGTTTCTCCTTCGCCGCCGGTCAGCTGCTCCATCTCCTCCGGCTGTCATCTTTTCCGCCGTTGTCGGTCGTCTTCTTCCGGTGCTGCTCCATCTCCTTCGACCCTCTATCTCCTCCGCAGGTTAGCTTCTCCGCCGCCGTCGGTTGACTTTTTACAACGCAACTCCATCTCCATCTCCTCCATCTCCTCCGCCCCTCCAGCCCCTCCATCTCCTCCATATCCTTCTCCTCCATCTCCTCCGCCCCTCCAGCCCCTCCATCTCCACCGACGTCGTACATCACCGCCGCTGCCCAACACGTCTGCCTCAAGCACAAATCTGCTTACATGGACAGCCACCGCCGAACTAGGGTTCCGACGATCTACTTTTTTTCTGGCACCATTACGGTACCTCTGCATTTTTTTTTTCTTGTATGAGATTATTTTTGTATGTGTGTATGCATTCGTGTATGCGTGTATGCATTCGTGTATGAGATCGTTCTTCTATGCGTTTTTTCTTGTATGAGATATGCATTCGTGTATATTTTTTTCTTCGTGTATGATGCATACACGAAAACTAATCTTCATGTATGATTTAAATTTGAAATTTTTGAAGGCAAAAATTTTCGTGTATGATGCATACATGAATGTTAGTCTTCGTGTATGATGCATACACGAAGATTAGTTTTCATGTATGATGCATACATGAAGTTAGGCTTCGTGTATAATTCAAATTTTCGCCCGAATTTTTTGTCGGAATTTTTTGGCCGAAAATTGTTGGCCGGAAATTTATGGCCAGAAATTTTCGCCGAAAATTCATACGAGAAACTAGTCTTCGTGTATGATTCAAATTAAAGTTAGCCTTCTTGTATACTCATCTAGGGTATTTGATGGTCCCGATACGAGTTACTGGTGTATGGGGGGGGGGGGAATACACCAGTTAGGATTTTTCAACTTTCGAAAAAACTTAACACTTGAAATCAACTTCAACTGAGTGAGAGGACTCAGTTGGGATCTCACAGCTGAGTAAGCAACCTCAGCTGGAAGATTGGTGCTGTGCGGAATGTGGTGGAAAATAAACTCGTAAAATCAAACTCACGCTTTTATGCACGGTTGGTCAAAACCAAAACTGTTGATGTGAAAGTATGCAGATTGTATGCGGTTAGTTTGTCAGTTAAGATATGATAATAAAGACTGAACACAAAAGAAAACACGACACACAAGATTTATGTGGTTCGGAGAGAACTCCTACGTCCACGGGGAGATGTGAGTCCACACACCTCAGTCCAAGTTCTTCTGGACAGAACCACTCAGCTTACGCGGGCTGAGCAACCGTTACAGTTTAGTTTCCGGGCACTAAACAGCCTAAGTCAAGTTTGCGGGTACTTGACGACCTGACTACTCAATTACAGGAAGAGTAAGGTCCTAGCACACTTTTTAGGGTGTGAGAAAGGGTAGGATTTCCAACTACAGCTCGATCAAGAATGAGAGCTGGATCTAAGGCTTGAACGAATAAACACTCAACCTAAGATCAAAAACAGTTTCGAATTCTAGGAACCCTCAGCTACTAATGTTCTCTCAAATTGGAACTCTCAGCTGCTGATGCTCTTAGATGATGATTTTGCAGATTTGCTTTTGATTTCTCTCGAGAAAGCTCTTGAATTTTTCGTCGTCTATGTGTCTATCTGCATGTCTGTTCTTCTTGAATGAGAGGATGCCTCTATTTATAGGCGGAGAGAATCAACTAGCCGTTGGAGGAGCAGTTGATCTCTGATCGGTTGAAAGCGATGGCTTGTCTCTCATCTCTGCAGACTTTCCCGATATGGCATCTGTGCTCTTCTGCTTTCCATCTGAGACAGCCTTGTGTTGGGCCAGATGGGGTAATAACTGAACGGTCAAACCCTCATGTGACTTCCTTTTGAAATTCAAATCTTTGACAGTCAACTTCGGTTTGTCGGTTGAAAGTCTTGACCTTCATCTGAGTGATCTTCAGCTGATGTTCCAATCTGTCGAGTTCTCAGCTGACTTTGAACTTCAAAACAGTTGAACTCCTTGTTCAGATTCTATAACTGAGGTTCTGAAACTGAACCCTCAGTTGTCTTCCACTTCTTTACTCAGATGATTTCTTTTTCATCTGATGTTCTCTTCCTTTCAACTGTTTCTCATCTGATGAACGCTCAGTTGGTTTCCTTCAACTGATGTTCTGAAGACTTCCCCTTGTTTACATCTGAACAAATGAACTCTCATTTGTTTTTTCTTCACAACTGATGTTCTGTCTGAGTGACGCCTTGTTACCATCTTTCAGCTGGAGACCTGTAAAGATAAAATCTTAACTTTGCTCAAACAGCGAGCCTAAATTCTAACATTAGGTACTGGCAACACCTACTCAGTTGGGGTCAGCCGGTTTTGGAATTCATCAAAACTTACACTAATAAATTTCCCAACAGTATTTATGTCATTTCATAAACTAAAAGGCTATTCTATAACTTTTAAAATGTGAGTGACATTTTAACATTTTTTTCTAGAAAAAAGGACTATTTTGCACTATTACCTCAAACTTTTATCTTATGCGGGCAGGATTCAACTAATTAAGGCAGTGTTGTTTAACATTCAAATGTATTGGTGTCAAATTTTCTTGATATCGTAGAAGGTTCTCAACATTATTCAGACACCATGCAAGTCTTTTCTATGGACTGGAGCTTCTGCAGTAACAAAACGAGCTCTTGTAGCTTGGGAGTACTTGTGCCAGCCAAAAGGTGCTGAGGGATGGAATTTGATTCAAGTGAAGCTGTGGAATAAGGCAGCATTATGTAAACTGCTTTGGAATTTGGCAAACAAACATGATACTTTGTGGGTGCAATGGGTGCATGGGTGTTACATTAAAGGCCGAGATATAGCTACTATAAGAATTCCTTCAAGTGCAGCATGGGTGATTATGAAAACCATAGCAACAAGAGAGTACTTGGAGCAGGGGATAATGGAGAAGAAATGTATAGTATGCGGAAATTTGCCATCAAGAAAATGTATAATAAATTGAGGGGAGAAGTTCAGAAAATAGCTTGGAGGAAAATGACTTGTAATAACAAAGCTCCTCCCAGATGTATTTTCATAATGTGGTTGGCCATCTTGGGAAGATTGGCAACATGTGAGAGGATGCAAGAGTTTGGTATTGAATGTGTGACAACATGTAGCTTGTGTGGGAGAATGGAGGAAAGTCTGCGACATCTGTTCTTTGAATGTGACTATTCCAAATAGATTTGGAAGGGACTAAATGAGTGGTGTAAGCTGCCAATGAAAGAGTCAAGACGGGAAGTGGACATGGAGTTCATCATCAATCAATGCACTGCAAATTCTGGAATTCATGAGCTGCGAAGAGTGCTCCTGACTATTGCTGTTTATTTTGTATGAAAGGAAAGGAAGGAGCGAAGGTTTCAAGGGAAAACAATGCCGATACAAGAAGTGCTGAAGCAATGCAAGTGGACAATGGCTGTTTGCTGTAATAGAGATAGAAAGCTAGCTAAGTTTATGATCGGAGTAGAAAACTCTAGTTTTATGCTTTCGTAGAGTACATTAGGGTTTGTTAGTTGTTTGAGTTGTAGTTTGTAATTTCAAAATTGGTGAAATAAAACTCTATTTTACCAAAAAAATAAATAAACAAGATATAAAACTACTTGTAGTCCCCACCAGTAACACACACCTCACCCACGCACGATCGCATGACATGCAACAAATTGCATATAAGTTATTACCTTTTATATTATATCCTGTTATATTTCTTTCTCATGTGTTTTGAATATTTATTCCTTTATTCGTCAATTTCCCTCCAAACAAACGAGATACTCCCTTCGTCCAAATGTAAGTGGCCTACTTCCCCTTTTTCCTTGTCCAAAAGTAAGTGGCCTACTTCACTATGCTGGACAAAAAACACCTTCCTCTCTCCTATAATTACTACCCTTTGCCACTATGAACCCACCATTTATTTTTAACACTATTTAATTAATTCACTAATTTAACACTAATTAACCCACTAATTAACCCAGCCCAATATACTACACCCAACCCAATCCAATACACTGACCCATCGAACCCTAATTCTCATTCACTACTCTGCAGTCTTCTCTCTCGTTCTATTCTTCTCTCTACTATGTGGAACCCTAAATCTCAATCTCTCATCCTCTGCGCCTCTCCCTTCGCTGGAACCCTAATTCTCATCTCTCTCGTTCTCTTCGCCTCTCCTTTGCCGTAGTAGAACCCTAAATCTGTGGAACCCTACATGTGAGAACTCTCGTCGGAGATGTCTCACAAGAAATCCCCATTGCCCATACCGAGAACGCCGTCTCGTGCTCCGATTTCGCCGCTTCATGCTCTGATTGAGGCAATTTCGCCACCTCCTGCTCCGATTGTGGCGATTTCGCAGCCTCCTACTCCGATTGCACCAGATCCAGCGACTCCCGCCTTTTCATTTGGCTCTCAGAACTTGGTGACGGAGTCGGAGTACGACCGGTGGCGGGCCACCGGTGGGCTCTTCCCTGATGAGCAACGGTGGCCTCTCTCCAGATCTGAATCCGAGTCGATCTCTCTGGATTGCTTCCACCATGACCCTCTCTCTGATTCTCTAGATGATACGGTGGTGCCAGAGAGCCCTTCTGCGGGATTCGACGACCTTGATGAAATCTATCTCACCTACGGCGAGTGGAAGGCGAAATACATGGCTAGGGGTTTGCTCCCGATGAATCCTAACCCTAAACACTAGGTGATTCTGTTCTTAATTCTCTTAATTCTGATTCAGAAAGATTGATTATGTGGCTCTATGTGGGTTGGCTGGTGATGCCTATTTTCTGTGTATATGCTGCGATTTCTTCCTCACATTGATTTCTGCCGTTATGTTGATTATGATACTACACTTGATCTTTGGTGACCCTGTGAATCTCTATGGGTGGGCTGGTGATGCCTACTTTCTGTGTATATACTGCGATTTGTGCTTCAGATTGAAGTCTGTGTATATGTAGATTATGATACTACACTTGATCTTTGCCTGTTTTCTGTGAGCTGTGATTTCTGATTCACATTGAACTGATGATGAAGTGATGATGAACTGATGCATGCTACACTTGTGCTATGAATGGATAAATGCACTGATAATGAATGATGCATGCCACACTGTTGTTTGAGCAACCAGTAGGCCTCAAATTGAACCTACTTAGGAAGGCTTAACAACATTAAATGTCAATGATGCAATTGTGTTTTCATTTCAAAAAAGCTGAGACAACAGTGTATGTTTACATTCCAAACAAGACTAACACATTTGTGTCTTGTTAGTCCCTGCACTGCTCTAATCTCTTAAAACCCAATCATGGAATCCCTGCACTATGTGATCAACCCTAAACTGCTGCAGTCCCTCCACTATTTGATCCACATTGAATCATGTGCTTGCTTTTACTTCATGCTGTCTGAGATATTGCAGGCTATCATTCACTAGTTACTCTTCTACTTGAAGAGTTTCTGGTAGAATTCCAAGCCTTAACAGCCTTTCCTTGTTCATGTGTGGGATTTTGTAGTTGTTGTTCCCTTTCTTCCTCATGATTTCAATGTGGCAGCCTTGTAGAGTTAGGAATACATTGTTCAGTTTCCATGCTGGAAACTCATCAAATGCCTCTATGACATTCTTGCACATTTGATCTACATTATTTGCCTGCTTCTTGTCCTTCAATGACTGTATTGCTCTAAAAAAGCCCAAATCACACACATTAGTGTCTGGTGACTGAGCTAGTTGGTTCACTAGTTGTATGTTAAATCCATCACTTGTTGCAGCCTGTATGAATGCTGGGTCATCAGTCTTCATATGTGGTTTGGCATTGTCCTGCTGTATCCATATGTCCTTGCTTAGAAAGTCTGGCCACTTTGCCTTTATATGTTCAATTCTGATAGTCAATTGTTTGTGATTTTTACCCAGTTCATGAAGCATGCTTTGGTGACATCATGTGTGATGGATTGTACTGCTTTTGTTTGCATGGTACCCTTCTGCCTATTCTTTGAGTTTCTTAAGGCATGTTCAGTGCATATGAATGGGTAAATGTCTATTTTCCCATCAAATAAAACTGTACCATTGCTGTCTATTATGGGCCTTGACACAGCACATAAAAACATGATCTTCTCTATAAATCTTTTGGATTGAGCAGTCCTATGTGGTTCTATTTCATCTGGTAACAGATAGTACCTCCCTGCCACTTTGGATAAGTAAAACCATTTCTCATCAACATGAATTGTGTTGTACATTTTCTGAAATGGAATCTGTCCTTGCTCTATGATTGGACTGAGTTGAGTAAGGCTCCAAGTGAGTCTATTTATCATATTCTGAGGGCTGAGAAAGGGCTTAATTGCATTTGTGTGTTTCCTCAGTTTCTTGTCTTTGATCCAATTGTGTAACAAGGATTTACTGATGCCTAAGACTTCTGCCAGCTTCCTAAGGGAGCTCCTTTCTAAAACTGACAGTTTCTTCACTTTCTCCACATCAAGTTCTTTTTTTTTCTTGTTCACTGACCCCTTTTTCAGATTGATGAGTTGAATAGGCTTACCAAGAGATTGTTGTTGAAGTGCTGCCTTCCAAACTCTAAATACTGTCCTCAAAGAGATGTGGAACAACTCTGCAGCCATCTTCTTTGCTCCATGCTCCAGTTTTCCATCCTTGTTGTGCTCTAAAAGCCATTGTGCAACTCTATTTTTTGCCTCATTACTTAGATTTGGCTTCTTAAATGTTTCTGCCATTCGAAGGGTTTTTTTTACTGTATTTATGGTGTTAGATGAGCAGAAATGAGGTTAGATAGGTCTATTTATGGAGAAATGTGATGCATGCTTTGCATTTGAAATTTCCCTCCATTATTTTTGATCACATCATTTGTAATTTAGGCTCCAAAAGTGTACTTTTATGTAGATTTGGCTCCAAAAGATCAACTTTTAGGCTCCAATGTAATCCCATTTTCCAATGTTAATGGATTTCATATTCTTTTTCAGTTTTCTGTACATGCTGCGATTTCATCTTCTTTTTCATCTTGTTTTTTCATTTCATCAGTGTATTTATGTCGATTAAGGAAAAAAAAACAAGCATTAATTAATTCAGCAGAAAAAAAAAACGGGACAGGAAATAAGGAAAAAAAAAACAAAGGCAACAAAATGTATAATGAATTCGAATTTACAAACATAAGTCGAAAAAATAAGTAAGGCATACGCAGTAAAATAAAGTCGGGAAAAAAGAACGAGTCCGACAACTCGATAAAATTTGAATGCCATAAAAAAAAAATTAGTTAAAGTGTAATCAAAAAGAAAATAAAGAAATTCAACAAAAAGTCAACAAAGATTAACTACACTAATTATTGTATTACTACTACCCTTACTCCGTAACTTTTACATCACTCAAAATATTTTTTTCAGTTTTCTTAAACTTCGTGCCCAAACCAAATGGGTCACTTACATTTGAACGGAGGGAGTATAAAATTACGTGTAGCCCCACCAGTGCAAATGAACACACCCTTGTATTTATATTCTGATTTTTTAATATAAGAAAATATAAGTATGGTGTTTCCCATTACATGTTACCGCCATCTCTCTCTCTCTCTCTGAATTTTGTCTGTCTCTTCAATTTCAATTTTTTCCTCTCACACTAATAACGAAACCCTAACCCCTTCACAATTCGAACGCCCCTCTTCTCCAAGATTCTCGGAATGTCTTCGTCGAAGGGAGAATTATCCGATACCGACTCCGACGACGGATTCAACGAAGATATGGAGGCGTTGAAAAGGGCTTGCCAACTGACCGGCCAAAAATCTACAGGCTCCACAACCGCCGCCGGCGGCATTGCCAGCGAAGGTGCTTCTTCAGAGGAGGAATCTGAGGGAGAAGGGGACGATGACCTTCAATTGGTTCGGAGCATTCAGAAACGCTTCGCCGTTCCAATGGATATGGATGAAGAACCTCTGAAGAAAAAGCCTTTCTGTACCGTGATGCCCGATTGGTCCGACGGCGACGATATTGAGGACGACTACGAGACCCTCCGAGCTATTCAGCGGCGTTTTGCTGCCTATAATGATGGTATATGCTGTCCGCTTCCCCAAATTAAATCAATACTAGAATTTTGGGATATTTTTTTAAAGTTAAATCCTAAATTTCTGTTTTGCAAATGAATTCTCTTTAATTTACGAAGTTCTATGCTTATTGACATTTGAATTTACATTTACATTTTAAAAATGTATTGTTTTTCTCTTATTTTTAATTAGCATATTAAAAAACTTTTTCCTGATGCATGATGTTTGTATCTTATATCATCTTCATTTTTGCAACATTAGATGCAGGCAGCTTGAAGGACAACTTTGAGGAATTTTTGCATAGACCTGAGCAGGTGGGTGCTACTATTATAGACTCGGAAAAGGAAACATCCCATAGCTTTGTTGAGAGAACTAATGCTCGAGAAGGGTTTCTCAATTGTGTAGATACAACCGAGCCTACTGGAAAGAACGTAGAAACATGTGATCGTGCTGGTGGGAGTTCTGATATAGTTGAATGGAATGAATCAGGTGCTGATGATGCGGCTCGATTGCCTCTCAAAACTTCTCACTTTCCTAGCTCAGCTCTGGCATTTGTTGATGCTATCAAGAAGAACAGATTGTGCCAGAAACTTATAAGGGGTAAGATGATGCAAATGGAATCCAGGATGGAAGAACTTGATAATCTAATAGACCGCGTCAAAATGCTGAAAGACTTTCAGGTTTCTTGCAAGAAGAGGACTGGGCGAGCTTTGTCACAGAAAAAGGATCCCCGTGTTCAATTAATTTCTGTGCCAAAGCTAAGGGCAAGCATGAAGGTATTTTACTCTCTTATTCTTAATAAGTGAATGTGGTTGTGATCTTCTTTGGAACTTTTATGTTTGTATGTATTTTGTTTTCTTCAATATTGGGTATAAGGCTCCTTGACATTTTATATTTTACTTGATACATAACAGTAGCAGTTTTTATCTGTCTAGTAGTCGCTGATTCTTATTATCAGCACATGGCTGTTTGAAGTGTATAAGAGTAAACAGCTGAGCATACCATGAATTAGTTACTGTGTGTCTCCTTCCCGATCGAGTATAATTTTTTTCATTATTTATATGTAAATGCTCAAACACTTCACTGACTCATGCAGCCCAATGAAAAGAATATTCCGGCATCATACAAGGGGCCTCCAGAGAATGTGCATGTTCCCAGCTATAAGGAGGCATTGGCAACATTTTCTATCCCTTTTAATAAGGAGAAGTGGTCTAACGAAGAGCGGGAGAATCTTGTGAAGGGTCTGAAACAGCAATTTCAGGAAATGTTACTTCAGCAATCTGTTGATGATTTTCTCAGGTATGATTTCTCTTGTAGTCCTAGATTAACTACGCCAAAAAATGACATCTACTTTTA
Organism: Schizonepeta tenuifolia; assembly: GCA_029490685.1. Classification (NCBI taxonomy): domain Eukaryota; kingdom Viridiplantae; phylum Streptophyta; class Magnoliopsida; order Lamiales; family Lamiaceae; genus Schizonepeta; species Schizonepeta tenuifolia. The sequence continues at coordinate 77,252,697 of CM055958.1, forward strand.
CCTGGCATGCATTCACCAAATGTCTTGCAGGACTAAGTGCACTCTTAGGCACTGAAACTGAGGCAGTAAACTTTTAGATTATATATATATATATATATATATATATATACACACACATACTATTTTCTAATAAACATTTATAAACTCTAATTAAAGATGCTACACTGTGTGCATAAGCTTGTTTGGCCAGGTTGGTAAAATGAGGATAAAGATAATATCAAGCCCAATTCAAATAAATTTGAATATTATTGATACTACAACATGATTTGTTTGAACTGATTTTTTATTTTTATATTTGGTTTTGTTAGATTTACCATATGCGGACAGCTGACAACATGCATTACATTCAACATATTGTCCTTACTTTCTCTATATGATCTTGAGTATATCGGCTCATGTTATTTGCCACTAATTGCCTCCTTCAAAAGAGTAATTATTACCCAACTGGAAATTTTTAGTGATCTAATAACTGATTCTCCAGTGTTAGTTGGGTGATAAGGGGCCGCTGTTGGTTGGGGTGAATGTGAGCATGGTGTCCTGGTGAAAAGTAAAAGGCATATATGCATAGTTTTAATTCAAAGGTGAAACTGCATATATCTTTGTAAATGTAAAATATAGCTAGGGTCCCCGATTCTTGAAGTAGAACACTGGTGACATTTTATGTGTAAGCTCCTCCCCCACCCCCGGGGAAAAAGGGGAAAAATGTCCTTATTCTACATAGACTCCTTAAAAAATCTGGTCAATGTGTTGGGTTTCCATTCATAACAGTGAACTGAAGGACTGGGAAGACACTTGTACCTCCCTGACAATGGCGCTGAAGATATTGACTGCATGAGATACTCACATGCTTATGTTCTATTTCCCTTTTACTTATTTTTGGGCTTTGAGAAATTTGGCTGTATTTGTTGCTATAGAACAGTTAGCTCGTGGTTATCATTGTTGTTTCATCTTTTCAGTTTTTCACACTTTCAATCAAACTATTGTCTTTGTTTCTGGACGTAAATCGTTGTGATGTTGGAGTGTGACTGGGAATTTTAAATGAATAGTCTTTTATATATCTATTGGGCCTTTGACCACTCACGATCTGAAAAATAGTTGCAATAGATATTTAGGTATACACTGGTAGTTGCAATTGATCTTTAAATGTGTTGATTGCTGTCTTATCCAGTATGTTATTTGTTTGCAGTGAGACAGATGGATCTTATGATTCAAGTAATGTTGACAGCATCATAAAATCAATAAAAGATTATGACATACCACATGAGCAAATGAGATTATTCTTGCCTAAGGTCAACTGGGAGCATCTAGCTGCTATGTATGTTCGTGGACGGACTGGTGCAGAATGCCAAGCGAGGTAAGTTTGGTAGTTTCTGTGATTGACAATGGTTTGGGTTAAAAATACTTGTATAATCTGCTCAAAGCATCGTGTATTGTTTGGAGGGATAGGGACATAAATACTTTCTAATCAGTTGTCATTTTTCAATATAAACTGTAGGGTGGCCTCCCAAAATTATTTTTGATAATGGAATTATTTGTAATCTATGAATTAAAGCCTTTCTCGAGGAGCCTAGGAGTTTATCCACTCTAAAATATTCAAATTGGCTAGATCATTTTTTGTCTGTAAAGGTGGCTAGTTTTAATTTCTCATCTGCAAGAATAGTCAAAAGCCACAATAATGACTGCCCATTTTCAATTTCCATCAGTGGGTGCTCATATAGATTTATATTGAGTACACTGTGTGTTATGCCCGGGTATTAGTCTGTTTACACAAAATCAGGTATTTTAAACTCAGACGAAACCTGTGCTACTCAAAATGCTCTCATTGCTTGATTGTTTTTTGGGTGCGCCAGTATGGAATTAGGAACAATATATATTGTTAGCTTAATTTTTATTTGTATTACTAATTGTCTAGAGAGACTGCCAGATTATTGATAGCTATATATTCTTGCTTTGCAGGTTCTTAAACTCTGAAGACCCCTTAATTAATCGTCATGAATGGACTCCATTGGAGGACAAAAATATCTTGCACATTATACAAGAGAAGGGATTAAGTAACTGGATAGATATTGCTGTATCACTTGGAACAAATAGAACCCCTTTTCACTGCTTATCACGCTATCAAAGAAGTCTAAATGCCTCGATACTCAAAAGAGAATGGACTGGTGAGGATGATAACCAACTTCGTGCTGCCGTAGAGACGTATGGTGAGAGTAATTGGCAAGTCGTTGCTTCTACGATGGAAGGAAGAACAGGGACCCAATGCTCTAATAGGTTAGTTAACATGCTCAATTATAAGTCTGAAGTTTTAAGCTTCTCTTGATTGAGCCGTGAGTTTTAAATTTTATAGCCATACCCCCCCCCCCCCCCCCACACACACACACACACAGACATACACAATTGGGACGCTTCCACTATAGAAGTTTGTTTGATGAAGTTCCTATGGTGGCATGTCTGGCTCTTTATGTTTGATTTATCTTTTTGAATTTTCAGTCAGGTTTTATACCAAATCATCCTTACTTTTCAAACATGAGCAAAAAATTCATTCTATAAATAATGACGACACTACTGGAGAAGTGTTCTCTAAGAACTCAATTTGAGCTTTCAGCTCATTAGACTGATTTTTTTGTTTCAACTTTGTGCATCATGATCAGATAATCAAAGTACATTTGTTTAGCACTGAATATGGAACACGTATTCTTAATTGTGATGAAGTGGGTTGGGGGGGGGGACTAATAATCATACATGGAAGACATAATACTATTATTTTATCAAATGGTTTTCTAAAGCTCTTCAACTTAATGGTGATGCAGATGGTTAAAGACCCTCCATCCAGCCAGGGGAAGATCTGGAAAATGGAGTCTAGAGGAAGACAAACGCTTGAAAGTTGCTGCAACGTTTTTTGGGACAAAGTCATGGAAAAAAGTAGCTAACTGTGTGCCTGGCCGTACACATGTGCAATGCAGAGAAAGGTATTCATTCGCTATGCATTTACGTGTGTGTGTGTGTGTGTGTGTGTGTGTGTGTCAATTTTTATCTCTAATGTATGTGCATGTAATCGTGGGGAACGGGTGGTGCAGATGGGTCAATTGCTTGGATCCTTTACTCAATAAGGCTGAATGGACTGAAGAAGAAGACTTGAAATTGCAAGAGGCCATTGCAAAACATGGTTACTGCTGGTCCAAGGTTGCTGCCTGTGTTCCCCATCGCACTGATAATCATTGTTGGAGGTATGTATCTCTCTACTGCCAAAGCTTCTTTACTCTCTTTTCTTTCATTTGAATGTATCAGTGGTGATTTGTAATTTTGTCTGCCTTGATTCTCAACTTGATTGCATAATATAGGAGATGGAAGATGTTATTTCCAACTCATGTGCCACTGCTGCAGAATGCTAGAAAGATACAAAAGGCTGCTTTGATATCAAATTTTGTCGATAGGGAGTCTGAACGACCTGCCCTTGGACCCAGTGATTTCCGGTTGCCAGAAACACTTGGTATTAGTGGATCAGAAAATGTTGTTCCTTCTACGAGGAAAAAGAAAAGATCAAGGTATGGATCATGAATTGTTCTCCATCTTTTTAATACAGTTTGATCCTGATACTGGTTTATTCATAATTGCTAGGCGGAGGGTGGCACATCAACATAATGAAAACGACGCTCTTTCTGGGTAATTATTTATCCTTAAGTTTCCCTTTTCTCCTATGTGAGGCCACCATTTTACCATGTATTTTCATCTCATTTTTAAGTCTTTTTTACCCCCATTGCTGCAGTGAGACCGATTCAGAAGAACTTTCGAGGTTCACAGATGGGAGCCCCCTTGAAATGCAAGGAAGATCCGTACATAAAGAAGGAACACGTAGAAGCTCACGGTTGCGGAAGAGAAAAGCTGGTCCTTCATCAGATAATCATTTGTCAGGTGGTCCAGATACTCGGTTACGTGATGTATCTGATGGGGAAGAAATTGGGGGATCTTATGTCGATGATGGTAATAGTATGAAAAAATCACGGTTACGGAAGAAGAGATCAAGGTATTCACTTGTCCACTGTCACTATAATATGATTTACATTTCCAATACATTGACTGAATATCTTTTGTATTGCAGAAAAGATGCTGCCTCTGCATCCGTTCCAGTTATAGAAGATGAAGCATGCTCGAAAGAATACGAACCTCTTGATCCAAAAGAAGAACCAACTCCAGCAAATGTAAATTTGCATGAGATACCTCTTGATGCTGAACTTGATGGGGAGAATATCATCATCATCCAAAGTGTGAAGGCTTCTAAGCTGCGTCCAAGGAGGCGGAATACTAAGACACTGAAGGAAGTACAACAAACTCAGTCCAAAGCACCCCGGCAAGCTGCGACGAAAAGACAAATGAAAAAGGATAGAAAGCTGACCGATGCAACAAATGATCATCTCTCACCTTTATCTGACTCAACGCGTTTGATGTATGTTACGGGAGCAACAGAAGCTGGTTTTGGAATTTCATCTATAAAAGAGAAAAGCACTGAAGGGAATGAAAGCGCATTGCTTCCAGGATCATCATGCCCAGTAGAGGTTGCTCCTAGTCAGTGTTTTAGGTCTGACACTGATAATGCAGCATCTGCTAATTTAGAGCAGCCGGTCAATTCAGATAGAAACACCGACGTGCAGCTTAAGGAAAACACTGCAGCTTTGGAGGAAACAGAAAAGGACAGCATGACTCTAGCCTCATTCCTTCAACAACCACAAGCTGATACGACAAATCCGTCTTCAACAAGCCTGCCAAGGAAGAGGAAGAAAAGTTCTCAGGTACATGCTGGATCCAACAATGCTGCGGCCCCCATCCTTTATACGTGTAAAAGACGAAAAACTGGAGGCAGAACTTGTTCGAAACAGATGCTAGTCAAAGAGGGATCGAGAAATGATGCTCAAGCTTGCCATAATCAACCCTGGGAAGTTGAGGCTGGAGATGATGTTACTCTTGCTCAATTTTTACAGCAAATTAGAGGAAAGAAAAGGAAAACTAACGGCCAAGATACAACCACCTTTGTAGAATAATACCAAAGTGTGAAAATTATTTTTGTAGGAGTGTATAAATAGGTATTCTCGAAATTGTGATATTGAACTCTTATTTTGCATAAATATTCTTTCTAGCAGTGGCCTCCCAAGTATAAAATGGAATTTCGGTGCATTTGGATTTTATGGCAGTTATAAATTGTATCTAACCGATTTTGATGACCATTTGGAATCAATAATCAAACTCGATTATTGTTTTTAAATATTTTAAAGTTGTGATGTTTAATTTCTTTTTATTTTTCTAGATGATCAACTTGTTTTTGTGAAACTGAATTCCAACAATAAAACACAAGTACCAATTTATCAATACAGACGTACCGATGCACTCGATAAAAGCTCTTAACATTTAAATTAATCTCTTTGATATCTTCCTCATTTACCTTAAAAACATATGAATACACACAGGGTCAAAAGTATCTGACGTATTGGTATAAGCTTGTGAAAATATAACACGCAATTTGATAACCACACAATTAAATAAGACTATTTGCAATAGCAGTGTCTATATAGTGTATTTTTATGGGGGTGTGATGAAGATAAAGACAATCACATGCAGTGGGACTGTCTCTATAAGGTGTATCAATCTAATTTCGGAATATGTATTTTGCATTAATTTTAATTAGAAAATTTAAAATTTTCATTAATTTAAATAAACACTAGTACAATACATTAATCGAAATAAAAAAAAACATTACATCAATTGAAATTTTAAAAATAAAATACATCCTACTCGACAAGAGGTCCAAATCGGCTCCAAACATGCTCAATCAAATCATTGGTGAGCCAGTGGTGCTTTCTTGTATCTCTCAACGTTTCGTCCCGTTTGAGATAATCTTTCCAGGACAACGGAGTGGAGACCCGGTGTACATCACTGGACGTCGTTGTTTCTGTGTCCTCCCTCCAGTTCACAGCATCATCTCTCCCGTCTTCAATGATTATGTTGTGCAAAATAATACACGTAAACATGATGTTGCGGAGGTGCTTCGTATACCAGTTCTGCGTAGGGTTTCTGATAATTCCCCATCGGACTTGAAGAACACAAAACGCTTGTTCGATATCCTTCCTCGCTACTTCCTGCATCTTCTTGAACCGCGCCGACTTCTGGTCTGTTGCAAGCGGGGGAGGCTTGATTAGCATTGGCAAAGATGGGTAGATCCCATCGGTTAAGTAGTAATCGTTGTCGTAGTGCTTTCCGTTCACCACGAATTCGTACGACGAAGCCCTATCTTCAAGCACGTTCTCAAATAAGGGCGATTCGTTGAGGACGTTGATATCGTTGTTGGAGCCTGCTAAACCAAAAAAGGCGTGCCAGATCCATAAATCTTGAGACGCCACGGCCTCAAGAATTAAGGAAGGCACGCTCACATCTCCTCGTGTGTAGGCAGTTGCTCACGCCTTCGAGCAATTCCTCCATGCCCAGTGCATATAGTCGAGGCTCTCGAGCATCCCTGAAAAGTCGTGCCTCTCCTCGTGCATCCGCAACAGTCGAGCGGTGTCTTGAGCATTTGGCTTCTTCAAGTATACGTCACTGAAGAGCTCGATGACAACTTTGCAGAACTTCCGGAGGAAAAGATGGCCTGTACTATCTCCGATATTCAAGTATTCATCGAATGTATTCGGCGCTCCACCGATGGCTAGTTGGCGAACGACCATTGTGCATTTTTGCACTGACGTCACACCCCATTTGTCGGTTGCATCTCGTTTCTGCTTGAATTAGCGCACTTCTACTCCAACGTCTTGCAAATCTTCAAGAGCATATGCTTGTGCATCCGAAAATACCGGTAGAAAAATATAGGGACGTACGTCAGGTTGTCGTCGAGATAGTCGGTCATCAACTGCCAGCACGCCGCCTCCCGATCGCGGTGTACCAAGGTGCTCTTCCCCTTTTTTTTTTTTTGGCGGCAGCCAGTCGAGCGGTAGCAACTTGCAAGTTTGTGACAAGCGACATAATTTCGTTGCAGTGACATGAGAATAGTAGTCAGTTGAGGAATCCGACGAGGAAAATATTTTTTTTATGAAAAATAAAGAACAAAAATAGAGAGAAAAGAATAGAAGAGGATGAATTTGGTGTGGAGAAAAGGGTGTGCAGGAATGGGGTATTTATAGGAGAAAATAAAAATAAATATTTTTTTGGCCGAACTGAGTCGTTCGACAACGACTATGTTTTTATTTATTTATTTATTTTATTTGTGGCGGGTGTCCTGCACGAGCCTAATCGAGACCGTCTCGAACTCCTCCTCTTCGCAGCGGACTGTCTCATTGGCTCGGTTGTCGGCCAACGAGACACCCGATGTGGCTAGTCTAAGGCAGTAATTATTAAAAAAATAAAAAAATAGAATAAAACAAGGCATTGATTTTAGTTACTTTAGCCATTCACCTAACCTAAGAGGAAGTGGGATAAGCATGATAAATAAAAATAATAAGGCAAATCAAACGTTTACTTTTAGGATTAAACTCAAGATTGTCTCATAGCATATGGTCATTGTTCATATTTGGAACTACACATTTGGGATTGAAGGAGTCATGAGATAGGAATTATTAATCTCATCTTATTTAGTAAACACCCCTGAAGTATATAATGACCTCACAACCATTCTCATGTACAAAGTAAAACTTGAATCATAAATGCTATATACTCCAAAAAAATTTGGGCAAATCTCCTAAAGATTTTAACGAGGTCCTATCTAGAGTTGTATGCGAATTGAATCAAATCGAAAATCGTTGTATTCGATTCGTATTCAAATAAATTGCTACATATTTGATTCACTTCGAATAATTTTTTTGATTCTTATGTAATTCGTTATGATATTCCCGAATATTTGAATCGAATTGAATATTCGATTAATTTTTTCTTTAAGTTTGTTATAAACAATAGTATTATTCGATTCTATTCGCAACAGGAAATTTTCTTAAACAATTTTTTAACATACGGAACTATAAAACACACATTTCAATAATAAATGTTATATCCATTATATTTACATAATTCCTCAATAATAGATTCTAAAAAGATAATTATATGGACCTATGGTCCAAGTTTCACGGATAGCAGCGAATGACAAACACGAGTTGGAGTCTCGAGGTGTAGTGCTAGCTGTGGGGTGGTGGTGGCGTTTCGATGCAGGTAGCAAATTGCTACTTGTGAGAAAGAAATTGAGATTTGGTTAATTGGTTTGCTGCGTGTGTGAGGGTGTAAGGGAATAAGTGGCTAAGTGGGGGATTAATTTGTTTTATTTTGTTATTTAGTTTAAATTTTAAGTTTACTTTTTAAATATATATATGAGTTGTTTATAATAAAGTGGAAAATATAAAATTACTTTTTGAGGTTAGTTTTGTCACATCAAGTAGTAGAGAGAATAAAGTTAGTTGTTTTTTAGTAGCATATATAATAATTTATGAGTTATAGTGGGGTATTTATCATATGTTGCATTTCCATTTTAGGAAATGAGTTTAATGAAATGATACGTCCAAATAAAGTAAAATGGACTTAATGAAAAGATATGGAAGGAGGATAATTTAATATCTTTAAAATATCAAATCAAATAAATTTTAATATCGAATTGAATATCACCATTTTGATTCGTATTTGATAACTAGTCGAATAAAAAAAAAGTATTCGTCTTTGTATTCTATTCATAAATTTTCGAATACGAATATCAAAATTTGAATTGAGAAAATTATTCGATTCATATTCAACCCTAGTCCTACCACGGACAAATCTCTTTCATGGATGATAATAAGAGTTTTTGGGCTTTCATTTTGTAATTCTTTTTTTTTTCTTTTATTAATGCAAATACTATGTTCAATTTACAATTAATTTTGAGCAACCCAAACTCTACAGGAGTTTATTATGAGTTTCATTATTTGGCCGATTAGGAATGTAAATCGGGGCCGAGTTCTGCATTCCAATCCCCATATCTAGCGGGAAATTTTACGCTCGTCCCCATACCCATACTCATTTAAATTGAGGCGGGGTCGGGGCGGGAAAAGAGTACGCGTCGGGCACCCGCTAAATAATTTATTTCACTTTAAATATTTTTTTGTAAGCAAAATAATAGAAAATTTAGTTTATAGAATTTTAAGATTTAGGATTGAAGTCGAGAATTGTAATTGTGTATTGTTTTAATGAATACATTATGATAGAAGTTGAAAAGCATGAGTCTTTTCCTGTTCTAGAGTCTTTTTTGCCTCTTTTCATGTTCTCTTGTAATCTGAAAATTTACAATATAATTAATATTGTACATTGTTAAATAATCCATGTAGTTATTAAATAGTATATATTGATATAGAATATTAATCGGGTCGGGTTCGGAGCGGATATTTACATCCTCGTACCCGACCCGAACCCGATTCAAGTTTTATTGTGCAAACCCGTAACCGCCCCTGCCCCCGAAATTTCATACCCAACCCAATAGGGGCGGGTGTCTGTAGGACCCGAACCCGTAGGTAAATTTGTCATCTCTAGGCCGATTTACTTATCTCACATGTCAATTTGATGTCTTTTAAATTTGCATACTTTGATAGCATAAATAATGATACTTATATACTTCATGCCCCATGCATGCACTTAATTTGGCTATTGATGATCCCGGTAACGAGTATCTAGTGTATGGGGGGGGGGGAATACACCAGTAGCAATTTTTATTTTTCTCAAAGTCTTTTTATTGAGTTAGACTGCTCTGGTCAGTTGGCTCGACAACTGAAAACGGGGAAAGTCAAGTTCCCAAATTAGTGCAGTTTATAAATATGTCATTTGTATGCAAGTCAATTGGTTAGGAAACTAAAAGTAAAATACTGAATGTAAATACGGAATGTAAAGGACACATTTTTTTAACGTGGTTCAGAGACTGACCTTCTACGTTCACGACTTCCTTATCGGGGAAGCAACTAGATAAGCTTAAGCGTGCTTACCAAACGCCGCACTTGATTTTCGGGTACCAAACAAACCTAACCAGTTCGAACAAGACCTTACTACACTTTTCCGGGCAAGTGCACAGCTTGGTTCTTAGATTCCGAGTTCTAAGGGACCTAATTTTGGATTCCGGGTTCCAAGGGACCTATCCTTTGATTACGGGTTCAACCTAGTGACTTTGATTACGGTTCAAAGTCGAACCTAAGGGTGCGGGGTTGGAGATTTTCCAACTGGGAAGCCTTCAACACTGAGGGAAGTGGAGGCTTTGACCTAAGGCTACAGACTCGATCATTTGGGAGAGTTGGGACACAGATCACGCAAGAACCTATACTCTAGACTCGATCAAAGAAGGGGCTTTTTCAGAGGCTAGAAGGAAGAACAAGAGGAGGTATGAACACTCTACTTCTAATGCACTCCGGCTGAGGTCTTCTTGCTGAGGAGAGAGGTGGTCTACTGCTGCCACTTTTTCTTTTCTCTCAACTTTTACGCTTATGTGCATATCTTCAATTTGCATCATCGAGTTTGAATGTGGAGACCTCTATTTATAGAGGAAGATCTAACTAGTCGTTGGAAAGAGCCGTTTGACCTCTACCAAAAGCATGACACTTTACCTGCTTTTTAGAAACTTTCCTAAAATGGAAACTACGAGCGTTGCTTTTTGTACGTCGATGTTGTCGGTTCATTTATTGTAAGTTCTCTAGCTGACTCGTGCTTCTGAGTAGATTCAAATCTGGACTGCAACTCTTCTATTTTCAGCATCTTCAAAGTCTTCCCTTCTCCACTTTGCGACTTCTAACTTCGACACAATTTATCTTCACGCTTGAACTGTAAGCCTTCAGCTGCGTTGGTCAGTTGAGGAGTCAACTGAGCTGCTGTTCAATTGAGTCTGTGTTTCAGTTGAGGTTGAGGACTCAATTGAGTTTAGGTGTCAGCTGAGTTTTAGGTCTCAGTTGAGTTTGGATTTTAACTGAATTTAGGTCTCAGCTGAGTTCTTCATGAACTTGTTTCTTCAGTCCGACTGTCTTCTTCTGCTTGAAACCTTCTTCTTCTACTTGAAACCTGATACAGTCAAGATCAGATGTGAGTTCTTCGAGTGAACTCTAACTCCCAAAACAGGAAAGAAGACAGTGATAAAAGATAAAACAACAGGATTTTTCACTCATGAAAACATTCAAGTAGAGTTTACATCCATTTAATGGCACGCAGGCCTTCTGTTACGCTAGCAAACAAAACAACAGCTGGTTCTATCTCTCTAACAACCTCTGAAAATAGCAGATATTTTACTACCCCACAATATAGTCCTTGAGCTTGTTGGGAACTTTAGTTGCACGTTTGGGCCTTGTGCGACGTGGGCCTTCATCTTTGTGGATTGGGCTTGAGCTAGTAGCATCATTTGGAATTACTGGATCAGGCGTATCATTCTCCACCGCTTCTGAAATCACCTTGTCCTCAAGGTGAAACTCAGGAAAATCACGCCGGAATTCTTCCAGATCCTCCCACGTCGAACTCTCCGGGGGTTCTCCCGACCATTGAACAAGTAGTTGGCGACGTACCTTGCCATTAGAGAGTATGCGGTGCGCGGAGCAGATAGCTAATGAGGAAATCACCGGCTGAGCATGTATCGAGTCCGGCGGCAGTTGACAAATCAACTCAGAGCCATCTCCTTTAAAAGGCTTCAAGGTAGAGACGTGGAAAACTGGGTGGATGAGGCTAGTAGGTGGCAACTCCAGGCGGTAAGCCACCGTTCCAATTTTCTCCGAGATCGTGAAGGGGTCGTAATATCGACGCGCCAATTTTGCAGAAGCCCGGCCATCAACTGAAGTTTGCCGATAAGGTTGTAATTTGACCAGGACTTTATCCCTAACGTCAAATTCCAGTTCACGGCGATAACGATCTCCCTTTTGTTTCATACGATGTTGAGCATGGCTGAGAGTAGCCTTGAGCTGTGTGAGAAGTTCATCTCTCTCGATTAGTAAATCTTCAATAGCTTGAGTCTTAGAGGAGTCCGGTACGTATGAAGGAATGTTGGGTGGAAGCCGACCATACAGAGCTTGAAATGGCGTCATCCGAATGCTGTCACAGTATGATGTATTATAAGAGTATTCCATCCAGTTTAAATATTGCAGCCAAGTAGTGGGCTTATCATGAGAGAAAGCTCGAAGATACTGTACTATGCCGCAATTCACCACCTCCGTTTGGCCGTCAGTTTGGGGGTGGTAAGCGGTGCTATGGTGCAGTTTCGTACCTGAGAGTGCGAACAATTGATGCCAAAATTTACTCAAGAAAATGGGATCGCGATCCGAAATAATTGACGAGGGAAACCCATGATACTTGACTACCATATCCATGAAAAGAGCAGCTACTGTAGCAGCGGTGAATTGTGTTGGCAGAGGTCCAAAATGAGTAGATTTAGTGAGGCGATCAACTACGACCAAGATCACTGAATAATGACGGATAAGCGGCAACCCAGTAATGAAATCCATGGTGATCTCATCCTAAACTCGATTTGGAACTGGAAGAGGCTGCAACAAACTGGCCGGTGGCTGCGTGGAGTATTTTGTTTGTTGGCACGTCAGACACGTAGAGACAAAATATGCAACAGAGCTGCGCATTTTTGGCCAATAGAAAGTAGTACACAACCGAACGAGCATGCGCTTCACACCACCATGACCAGCAGTAAGAGTAGCATGAGCTTCATGTAGAAGCTGAGGAATGAGAGATGAGGAAATACTGATGTAATACCGGTGACGAAAAATAGAATTCCATTATGATCCGAGTATTCCGGTGACAATTTATGGTCACGGAAATTGGCATGGAGAGCCACCAAATCTGGTTGAGTGGTATTGTTTTAACGAATGATGTCCAGAAGATCTGTCACGGGCCTGCTATCCACTGTGAGAGGAAAGAGCTGTTGATCGGCACCCTGGTTTTCTTCGGGCAGCCTAGACAGGGCATCGGCTGCTCGGTTGGAAGCTCCCGTCCGGTATTCAATACGGAAATGATAGCCCAAAAGCTTGCTCACATAGCGCTGCTACTCCGGCATCTGAATTACTTGGTGAAACAATTCTTTAATACTTTTATGATCTGTGCGCACAATGAAAAAACGCCCCAAAAGATATTGGCGCCACTTCCGAACTGCCTCTGTAATGGCGTATAACTCCTTGACATATACAGAAGCTTCTTGAAGGCGGCGACCTAGTTTCTTGCTAAAGAAGGCAAGAGGGTGGTCTTCTTGCATGAGGACGGCCCCGACCCCAACGTCACATGCATCAGTTTCAACTATAAAGTCGAGTGCAAAGTTTGGGAGGTGGAGCACCGGAGCTGTGGTCATGGACTCCTTGAGAAGCTCAAAAGCGGCTTGAGCGTCGGAAGTCCACATGAATGCATTTTTCTTTAGTAAATTCGTCAACGGTGTCGTGGTAGCAGCGTATCCTTTGATAAAACGCCGATAGTATCCGATAAGGCCCAAGAAGGTGCGAAGTTGACGGAGGGTTGACGGAGAAGGCCATGTAACCATCGCTTCGATCTTAGCCGGATCCGGCTTGACTACCCCATTCGTGAGAATATGGCCCAAATAATCAACAACAGGTTGCCCGAATACACATTTAGACAACTTCAAATAATAATGATTAGTAGAAAGACACTAAAAAACACTACCAAGATGTGAAAGATGAGATTCCAAGTCAGAGCTATAAACCAGTATATCGTCGAAGAACACCACTACAAATTTGTGTAGATGGTCCGCGAAGATTTGATTCATCACCGCCTGAAATGTGGAAGGCGCATTGCAAAGGCCGAAAGGCATCACAATAAACTCGAAGTGGCCGTCGACAGTGCGGAAAGCCGTCTTATGTATATCCTTACCGTGGACCCGAATTTGGTGATAACCAGAACGGAGATCCAGTTTCGTGAAAACTCGGGCAGCACCAAGATCATCAAATAATTCATCAATGGTAGGGATAGGGAAATGGTCGCGGACTGTGACGGTGTTAAGAGCTCTGTAGTCCACACAAAAGCGGTTGGTGCCATCTTTCTTGCGCACGAGTAGCACCGGCGATGAAAACGGACTCCGGCTAGGGCGAATCGTTCCCTGCTTTAGCATCTCGGCCACTAACTTGGCCATCTCCAACTTTTGGAACTGCGGATAGTGGTACGGCCGGACATTCACCGGAGCAACATTGGGTAGCAAATGAATCCGATGATCGATAGCACGGTGAGGGGGAAGACCGGTGGGTTCTTGGAACAGATGTGCAAATTGTTGCAATAGAGGGTGTAATTCAATTGGGCTGGCCACATGCTCCCAATTAATAATTGGGCCTGACCCAACTCCAAGGATTGAATTGGGCTCCAAAGAAAATAAGGAAGTGGGCTCGTCTTCAGAAACGGGCCGAATCCAAATTTCAAAAACCTGGTCCACCAAATCAGCAGTAATCACTGCTTGAAGCTGTGCAAACGTGATAAGCGGCGTCGCCGGCGGTGCGTCACCACGCAAAATCACCTGTTGGCCTCTGTGAACAAAAGACATCTCTTGACGAGCATAATCATGCGTGACTGCTCCTAATTCTTGAAGCCATTGAATCCCTAATACGATGTCCGGACCACCGATAGCCAAAACATGTAAATCGATCTCAAATGAATGGCCCTGAATGGCGAGGGGCACTGCCGGGCAGATATGTGTACAAGTCAGAAAATCACCATTGCCTACGAAAACACGAAAAGATGGAATTGCTTGCAGAGGCAGACGCAAATCTTCCGCGAGAGAGGGCCGAATGAAATTATGGGTGCTCCCACTATCCACAAGAGCACGTATATAGCGGTTGTTCACCGTACCGGAAAGTTGAAGAGAACGAGGGCTCGTGGAACCAGAAAAGGAATTTAAACTGGAGATATCTCCCACCATAGTGTCATCACCCACCTCCTCCGGCGAAGGAACTTCCAGATCTGGATCATTGTCTTCCTCCGTACCCAAAAGAAGGAAGAATTTACTGCGGCAGCGATGAGAGGCAGACCACTTTTGGTCACAATTATAGCATAACCCACACTCGCGTTTGTCCTTGATTTCAGCAGGCGTGAGACGTTTAACAGGAAGCGAAGAGGGTGGCGGCAATGGCGGTGCAGGGCCTGACGGTGACGACTGTTGAGGACGCAAGGATGACGGCGACGAGATAGGGGTGGGAGAGGTGGATGCGGAGGCGACACTTCGAGAGGGTATAGTTGTTAATGGTGCCACTTTCATCGGCCAACGTGACGGTGGACGCAAATCTTGCTTGGCTTCCTCCAGACGAGATTCATAAGCTCGAGCTAAAGTAAATGTCTCCATGAGCGAGGAGGGGCGACCAACACTCAATTCCCGACGAATATCAGGGCGCAAACCAGTAATGAAGAAACTAATGAGAAGGTGCTCCGGAAGCCCTGTAACTTGGTTCATTAGCTCCTCAAACGACGACTGAAAATCAGCAACAGTGGTGGTTTGAGTAAGCTTAGAGAGAGCTCCTTGAGGATCTGAGAAGAGAGTAGAGCTAAAACGCTCTTTAAGGCCGGAAAGGAACGTTGGCCACGTAGAGAGAAGATTATTAGCTTTGGCCCACTGGAACCAAGAAGCAGCTTTACCTTCCATGTGGAATGAAGCGATGCGAAGTCGAATCTCATCCGGGGTGCCATGGAAATCAAAGAATTCCTCGATACGAAAAATCCAGCCATGAGGGTCAGAGCCGTCGAAACGAGGCACATCCATTTTCATGGATCGAAGCAAGGGTGAAATATCTGTCGTCGAAATCGGATCTGGTGGTTTACGATCTGTGGTACGAGAAAAACTGGGGCCTGAGGAAGGTGCAACAAGGGAAATACGAGAATTGAGATTTGCGAGACGGGATTCAACAGAGGTGATAAACTTTTTGATGGCGGTGGTATGGGCGGTGTGGGCTATTTGTTGGGATTCCATTTGAGCTTTGAGTGAGTTAATGGTAGAAATAAGGTCAGAATCAACCATGGTGAAAAGGGAAAAAAAGAGCTCAATGAAAGCATCAATTGATACAGTCAAGATCAGATATGAGTTCTTCGAGTGAACTCTAACTCCCAAAACAGGAAAGAAGACAGTGATAAAAGATAAAACAACAGGATTTTTCATTCATGAAAACATGCAAGTAGAGTTTACATCCATTTAATGGCACGCAGGCCTTCTGTTACGCTAGCAAACAAAACAACAGCTGGTCCTATCTCTCTAACAACCTCTGAAAATTGCAGATATTTTACTACCCCACAATATAGTCCTTGAGCTTGTTGGGAACTTTAGTTGCACGTTTGGGCCTTGTGCGACGTGGACCTTCATCTTTGTGGATTGGGCTTGAGCTAGTAGCATCATTTGGAATTACTGGATCACACGTATCAAAATCTGTAAAGATAAAATTTTTACGTTCAAACAGTGAGTTCTAATTAAGATAAAATTAAAAGAATTCCTCTAACTCGATTGAAACCAGCTGAGGTTTTGAAACCGTTTGAAAGCTTTTATTAATTTTCCCAACTGCTATAATATTAAGAAATGAAATCGGTCAGAAAATTAGTTTATGATAAACTCTCGTACACTCCAATTGAGATTTTAATGCATTTCCAAAGTAAAACTTGTGGGAAATGAGAAAGATGATTTTATTATAACACCATTTTTGATTATTTCTATTTTCTTTTGAGTTGGACTTGGGGCGGTTGGGCCCACCAACACTCTCCCTCAGTCACCCCTCCAAAACCCTAAATCCCCAATCCCTATATAAATTCAACTTCACAGCATCTAGGGCTTCCTATTTCCGCCTCTCTCTCTCTCTCTCTCTCTCTCTCTCTCATCATCCACGCCGCACTCCGCATTCGGCAGCATGTCTGAGCAGCTTGTCCTCCGCGGCACCTTGCGCGCCCACACCGACTGGGTGACGGCCATCGCCACCCCGATCGATAACTCCGACATGATCGTTACCGCCTCCCGCGACAAGTCCATCATCGTCTGGGCACTCATCAAGGAGGACCGCAACTACGGCGTCGCCCGCCGCCGCCTCACCGGCCACTCTCACTTCGTTCAGGACGTCGTCCTCTCCTCCGACGGCCAGTTCGCCCTCTCCGGGTCCTGGGACGGCGAGCTCCGCCTCTGGGACCTCCAGGCCGGCACCACCGCCCGCCGCTTCGTCGGCCACACAAAGGACGTTCTCTCCGTCGCCTTCTCCGTCGACAACCGTCAGATCGTCTCGGCCTCCCGCGACAAGTCCATCAAGCTGTGGAACACTCTCGGAGAGTGCAAATACACCATCCAGGATCAGGACGCCCATACCGATTGGGTCTCGTGTGTGCGATTCTCCCCCAACACCATGCAGCCCACCATTGTGTCCGGATCGTGGGATCGCACCGTGAAGATTTGGAATTTGACCAACTGCAAGCTGCGCTCCACTCTCGCCGGCCACTCCGGCTATGTGAACACGACGGCGGTGTCGCCCGATGGCTCGCTTTGCGCCAGCGGTGGCAAAGATGGTGTCATTTTGCTTTGGGACCTGGCTGAAGGAAAGAGACTTTACTCTTTGGATGCTGGCTCGATCATTCACGCTCTATGCTTTAGCCCCAACAGGTACTGGCTCTGCGCTGCGACCGAATCCAGCATTAAGATTTGGGACTTGGAGAGCAAGACTGTGGTTGTGGATCTTAAGGTGGACTTGAAGCAGGAGAGTGAGTTGGTCTCTGAAGGAACCCAGACCGCCGCTGGTAAAACCAAGGTATACACTCATTGCACTTCATTTAAAAAAAAACCTTGTTTTTGGTTTAATTTTTTTGAGTCGTTTTTTTATTGTGAAAAAGTTGATCCTTTTATTAACTGTGCTTATCTTTTGTGTTATTGAAGTTTATGAATTCTGGTTTGATCATTTTCTTGTAATGCTTTTAGTTAATACATTGAACGCCTATAAAGGGTTTATGAATTTGATCTTGCATTGCTATTTGGTAATCAAAATAGCATTTTGTTTGGTTGCTCCTAGGTGAAACATATATCAACTTAAGAAGTTACTGAAATTACGATATTCGATATGGGGCAACTTGTTAACTACAAGGAAATATTTTTCTTACTTGCTATATTTCATAGTATTTGAGTAAGTTGGTATTGTTTATTTTCACTCTTGAGATTTAATTTTTCCTTTGTCCTTGTGAAGTGCGTTTTATCCGTGTTACAATAGAATGACTTATGTTTATCTGCCTTTCTTGATTTTGTGTTGATGCTGGTGGTGGATAAATATAATTTTTGTACCAATAATGTAAGTTAATGGTCCTGTGATTGTTTGGTGTAGGTGATTTACTGCACCAGTCTGAACTGGAGTGCAGACGGTAGCACCCTATTCAGTGGTTATACAGATGGAGTCGTCCGAGTGTGGGGCATTGGACGATACTAGTAGCGCACATTTAGGCTGTGAGTCGTTTACAGTGAGTTTCTTTTTACCTTTTAGATTCAAGTCGAGAACGACTTGAGTGCGTTCGGACTCTGTTTTAATTTAATGGTTTTGAGGTGGCTATTTAAATTTTGAGTACTTTTGTTGTTCCTACTACTGTTAAACGAGAATTGTTTTGCTTAATTTAAAATCCCTTCAGAATTCTGCAACTTTGTTTTCATTCATTGATGTGTCGTATCGAGATCCTAACCCCGAGTTTGAGTTTTTTCCACATCTTTACACTCAAAGAGTTGGCCATTTTATTCCTTTGTTTCTTCGATCAGTTCATCTTTTAAGATATGAAACTAGACTACAGCCGGAAGCTTTTAATGTTAGCATACGCAATATTATAAATTTACATGCGCAGTGGTAATCTTTGATGTCAAATCTCGGTGAAGGTCTGGAAATGTTTCCGGAATTCAATAGGATTGGAATAAATAGAAAGCCATATTATGTTATTTTTGGATTCCTTATTATTTGCAAATTACCCGACGATATTTCATAGTCTTTGAACGCTGAAGGTGCTAAATTACTTTGAATTCATTTTAGTTTCAATTTTTTTGCGCATGGTAGTCACTTTAGAGCATCGACAGTTCATAGACCTAATCCTTGATTTTGGTGATTTTGGTGATTTTGGTTATTTTGATGGGGTTCTAATAAATGGATAGATTTAGGTTCAAAATGGGGGTTGATATAGCTCTAGGTTGGTTGGTTATTTATTTTCATTCTTTTAATTATTGGAAAAAGAAAAGAATCAATGGGGACAAGATGCATGTCCCCTCCTTCGGCAAAGAAAGATTTAGGTTGAAATGTGTCGAAAAATTGACATACAGCTCGACCTCTTGACATCCCACAACACTGCTCGACCTCCATGATCGACCTCGAGGCATCGACATCCCACAATGGGGATCAACATCGTCGAGGTCGAGCGAGGGGCTCCTCGCCTCGTCTCCGAGGATCGATTCCACTGTTGGGGATGCTCTTATTTATGATAATTATTTGGTTGATAATCCAGTTTAATTTATTCGAAAGAGTTAATTACTTATAACGCCTCAGCATTTTGATAATCTGATGTTTTAATCGTCTTACTATTATTTGCTCCCGTGCATTAATATGTTATAATTTTAAATAATCAGGATTATTTATTTAAATATGAAAGGAAACAATAGTTTAAACAGATTAATTTAAAGAGAATAACAAAATAAAGTAATAAAAAAAAATCAAAATAACATTTATCGTTGAATGCAAATTGAAGCTTCCATGTAACTCGACAATTATTCCAAATACACTCCATAATATTCAATATTTACTCCACGCGTAATAAGATATATGTATCCGTGCTATGCACCGTAACAATTACTAATACTAAATAGCAAAAGATAGCTACATTATAAGTATATCCCTAATAATATATAAATAACATAATTACTACTACTAAATAGAAAACAACTAAATTAGATACCCTAATAAAATATAAATATACTAAAACACGTACTCCCTCTAACCCAGTCCCGTTTTAATGGCAAAAACACCCGCGCCGAATCTGCACAACACAACACTCGGCCTGACCTGGCCGACCCGACCTGCGTGTGGTACGTGAGATCCATGTGCTTTCTTTTTCAGTATTTTTTTTATTTCCAGACTTTTTTCCTTTCTTTTTTTGTTTGTCATTTCTTTTTTTTTTGTTTGTTGCTTCTTTTTTTGGTCAAGATTCGAGCGAGGGGAGCCAACGGCTTCGGAGCAACCCGAAAAAATCTAAATTATTACCTGACAATTATCTTTATATTAATATTCGGAACGAAGGCGGACCCGAAAGCTCCGCCGGAAAGAAAAATCTGAAAATTAAAAAAAAAATAATAAAATATGAAATTAAAAAAGGCGCGTGAGAACCACGCGCGGCGCGTGGATCTCACATGTGGGTCAGGCGGGGCACGTGGGTCAGGGTGGGTCGGTCGGGATCCATATGCACGGTGCGGATGTCTGCACATGAGTGCAGCTTCATTTTAATAAACTTTTTGAAATGGGACGGAAATAGTACAATTTTGTGTAAATTTTGGAAGTATACAACATGAATCTATTTTGATGAATATATGGAAACAGTAAATGGATAAACTCTAGAAGATAGTTTCATTGAGCCAGTATACAGCTGTTTGATGAACAGTACCATAATATTTATTACTCCCGTAAGCCCATAATGAATGAAAAATGCTGCTGATCAATAAGCTCATTTTCTTTAGCTCTAAATATATGAAAACTATATCTTTTTCTTTTTTAGAATGCCCCTTTTCAGAAGAAAAGGATGAAATTTATTATATGCTTAACACTATAGAGGGACAAAATATAAACATTGGACTATTTATTTATTATTTCTGTAATCATATATCCTTGGTAAGACTTTTCTTATTTCATTTTCTAGCTTCATTTTAATAATCTTTTTCTTTTTCACCTTAAGATTCAGAGTTCTAGCAATCGGAGGTAGTTGAGATTGTCCCAAATTTCAAGTGTTTAAGAAACAACAGAAATCCGTCAAAAAAAGAATAAAAAAAAGAAAGAAGCAATGGAAATGTATTGGTAAAAATGTTGAGACAATCTCTTGCGACAAACACTTGCATATGTATTTCATAATTAATTGAGAACACAAATACAACGAATATATTTATATTATACGTTTTCTAACTTATACCATTATTATGGTATATGTACAACTCTTTTTTTTTTTTAACGGAAATGACTTTCAAAGTTTAACCGGATTAGAAACACTAACAATAAGTTTTCAAAAAAAGAAATACTAACACTAATCAATAGCCAAGATGGCAATAATCATGCCACACAATGGCATTATCTAAAGAAGTAGCTAATCTGATAAAAGAACTAATGAGCCTGACTACGCACACATGATTCATGAAGAGAACACAATATTGCTTTGCAACTTCAATTGCATACTCTTATATACACTCCATACACATAAAACACTCTTGGCAGGCTGCTCTTGTGCTATTGCATACTCTTATCCTCCTCCACACACATACAAATATCATTAGAAAGCAATAGATGTCATTCCCCTTTTCCCCGGTTTAATCTTCTCGCTTGTAATCATATTATCAATCAGCATAGGGCTAGAAATCACCATTTTGTATTTATCGCTGTAAAAATATAGGATAGAGATCAATATGCACGTCTAATTCCATATAAAAACAACCGTTTTCACTCTTTGCATTTATTTTGAAAAATCACCCACAAAATAATTGAATTCATACCATTATATTATTCAGAAAATTTAAAGGCATGCACTTCAAATAAACAGAGACAAAAAAACGACAATACAACTATCGAAACATACAGAAATGAAACCAAATCCAATTTGAGGGGAACAATAATTATAGAAACACATACAGTGAAAACCAAAACTTTAGTCGCTTCTTCAATGAAAAATACCTTTAAGTCAGGCTATATGACGCTGCCGATGCTCCACCACCGTAAGTTCTACCACTCACAGGGCTCCACCATTGAAATCTCCCATAGTAATATTTCTAGTTCTTTAGCCGGGAACTTCAACCACGTGGAACTTCCCTTAAAAGTCATTTCTGATATGTCAATCCATAAAGTCGGAGATTTCAGTGTGAAATTTAAGCAATAGATTGAGATTTCTAAAGAAACAGCGTCATGAACAACAACAACAACAACAACAACAACAACTTATCTCAAATACCCTCACAAACTCAACAAAGGAAATGAAATTGAAATTATGATTATATTTAGCTATACTACACAGAGTTGACGTTTCAAATATATATATATATATATATATATATATATATATATATATATATATATATATATCAGCATAAAGATTCAAAATCTTCATTCTGCAAGTCGCACTAATGTTGTTCATCGCCTTGATTGCACCCAACATGGAATTCACAATGTAATTTCATTTTTTTTATATGGGAACTTTATTAAAAATAGTTACTTACTAATAAAAGAAATTCAAATGAAGATATGAAGATGTGTGTTTAGAGAAAAACAAAGAATCCTAGACATGAAGCTCCTCAAAAGTTTACTTCTTTCAGCATCGATACCAACGCAATGTCCATGGAAAATTAAAATCAAGTAGCTCTACACCCATTTGAAAAGAAGCAACAAACATTTTTTTAGTCTTAAACTGGGTAAAGCATAACGTTTTCCACAATCATCTTATTTCATTCTTAATGTTTCTTCCTTAAGTACATGCATGTAATATGTTGTTGTGATAGTTTTAATTTTGAAAACACAATCACCTATTATATCACCAGTAAGCATTATGTATATTATGTTTTGGACACTTTCGAAAGTCACTGAAGGTACAAAACTGGCACAGTGATAAATAAGGTTGTCACTTATAAGTTGGCTAGAAGTTTTAGATTTGTTTTTTGGACAATACTTCCATTTACGAAAGTAGAAAGCACATATTGTTGATAAATCCCTCTAGAAACTAAACAATATCCGCATGTTGAAACAAATATTCAACTCTCAATTGTATTTTGTATACATGATTAAGATTACCAGTGTTCTGCAGCATAAAACTAAAAATGTTGTTAAAAACAGAATGCTTTGTCCCATTTGAGTCATAAATTAAGTTTTTTATTCCATAGAGAGCGTAAAAGAAATTTTGGTGCAGAAAATTGATGTTGGATACCTTTTTTCCAAATCTGACAAACAACCATCGTTTTTGAATGCATTAATTGTTGCTCGGAAGTCACTCGGATATTGGATTCTTAGCCCTATAGAATTAGAGAAATATAGTATATTTTGAGTAGTGAGTGATATCATGTCCACCAAAGAGAAGGAAACAAAGGGTTAAAACCTTGCAGAAACCGTCCGGCAGTTTGCAACTCTATTGTTGAATGTTGATTTGAAACTACTTTACTCCGGAATAATAGATTTTTATGTGTAAAATTTGTGACCTTAAATTTTATATATTTCACAAATTTGCCATTCAAATTGATTTTCAATTCCAAACTCCCTCTTTATATATATAATAGATATAATAGATAGATTACACAATTGCCTACAAAAGAGGCCAATTTTACGACACAATTTAACAGAGGACTATCCAAACACCGTAATTCTAAAACTTCAAATCAATTTCATGTTTTGACGTACTGATAAATGTTTAAATCTCAGTTTCAAATACGTGCAAAATTTTATTCGTAAGGTACCATATGCACGGGGTTAAAGGCTACCATAAATAACATTTTGAAAAAATATCAGAACGTAACATTTTCAAAATATCATAATGTAATTTCAAAATACTTACTAAGTCATACACATAAACATTTTAAAGTTGTTCGATAAATATTTAAGTTCGCATATTAGCGGAGGTTTACCGATGCCTTCCAAAAATAACTGCTACGACGAGTACTCATTACATTTTTTACCTTCTTGTATAATGTATATACATCCAAAAATATACTTAGTGTCAAATGTATATATAACCGATTTAATTACTATATTTATATATTATATTAAAGTAGAATAATTAGTCAAATGCATTTCCTCGCTTATTTATTGGATCTTGTGCATAAATAAACAGTACTATCTCCGTTCACAAAAAATGTGCTTGTTTGTCATTTTCGTCTATCCACAGAAAAGACGTATGTTTCATTGTTGGTCAATTTTCTCCCAACATTTACCCTTTACTTTATCACTTATTCATTCATTTGTCATTGTTGGCCCACACAATTTACTTTAGTTTAATCCTCCACCCAACTTAAGTGAGACCTCTATTCTACTCACTTCACACACAAGCCATTATTTAAACCCTTTAAAGGTAATTAAAAACTGTTTAGTAAGTGAGATCCTTACTCCACTCACACATACTCCAACAATTTTATTAAATCCTGCATCAATCCTTAACTAAGCGTCTTTTTCGTGGACGGATGAAGTAATATAATATTTTATTCTTTCTAGCATTTGTGTCATCTATTTTCACAAAACAATTGTCATTGGTTTTGTAGATTTTTTTTTTTCTCTCTCACACATTAATTTGGAAGACCAAATGTTTTTCATTCAAGCTTTTTTCTTAAATCTCAACCCATTCATCTCTTCTATATATTTGCATGTCATTTTAAAGTTGAAATTATATGATGCATCAAGTTTATGGGTTTCAAGAATAAACCTCTTTCTTCTTCTTATTTGTTATATAATTGTTTTTCGTTCCTTATTTCATGTTCCATGTATATATTATGTAATATTCCATTCGTCTCGGAACAAGTGGCTTGTTTTCTATACAGGGATGTGTTGGGAAAATTAGTAAAGGTTTTGATTTCTATCAAAATTCAACTGACTCCAACTGAGTAGATGAACCATCAGTCTGATTATAGCTAGTGCTCACTATTTGAGCGTAGGGATTTTATCTTTATAGCCTACAGGTTCAAACTGAAGAAGACATGAAGACAATTCAAGTTCAAGTTTCGTCAGTCAAATCATTCCCGAGTAGACTTAGGGACTGAACCATGCAGTTCATGCATGTTGATCAGTGTGGAAGTCACACGTCCAGAAGTCAGTAAGAAAAGACTTGGAAGGCGAAAGAAGAAGAATAACTTGAATTCAAATTCAAATTTGCTCAGAAGTACAAGACTACCCGTAAATTTACTTTTATGGACCGACCGTAGAGATATGCAAAAAAGCAAAGCTCGCAGTTACCATTTTAGGAAAGTTTGCAGAAGATTAGGTGAAGCGCAATGCTTTTGGCAGAGGTCAAACAGCTCTTTCCAACAGCTGTTTGGACCTCTCTCTCTATAAATATAGACCTTCACCACTGCGAGAACAAGACTGAAACCACTCGAGCGCACAAGTATTCAAGCATTCAAAGCATTCTCTCTCGCAAATACAAGGAAGCTTTCAGTCAAAGTACTAGTTGTAGTTGAGTGTTCATGCTTTCTCCTGTTCTTCATTCTAGCCTCTCAGAATTCCCTTCTTGATCGAGTCTAGAATCCCCTCTCCTTTTAAGTTTCTAAGTATATTCACTGTAATAGTTTAGTCTATAATTCTTATAAGGAAACCTCCACTGAAAAGTGTTGTAGGTTTCATTAGTTATAAAAACCCCCAACCCCCAATTCTAGGTCCTCTTCGAACCCGTAATCGAAGCTCCTAGATCCCTTAGAACTCGTAATCTAAGGATATGCTTTACACTTGCCCGTAAAAGTGTTGTAGGTTTTGTTCGAACTCGGAATCGAACTGTTTAGGCTGTTTGGTGCTCGCAAATCAAAGCTAACGTTTGATAAGTACGCGAAAACTTATCTAGTGGATTACTAGCCCGAAAAGTTAGTCGTGAACGTAAGAATTCATCTCTGAACCATGTAAAAATACTTGTGTCACTTTTACTTTCAAGTATTTTAGTTTCTGTTTGTTTTATTAACTGACTGACTGCACAGAACAAGTCTTTGATAATTGCACTTAGTGTTGCGAACTTGACCTTCGCCTAAAAGATTTTTCACTAAGTAACGAGAACAAATTTTCCACCACTTTCCACACCGCATACTCTTTCACCACTTCAGTTAGGAAAACACAGTTGACCCTCAGTCAAAGAAGTCAACTATGTGCCAAACTGAGTGACAGCTCCAATTGAGTTTCATAGTTTTCGAGCATCACGAACTGAGAAATTTATTTTTGAAGAAGTTTTAAGAAAAATCTCTACTGGTGTATCCATACAGCAATTAACTCGTTATCGGGACCATCGGGGTGTCCTATAATTAGTGACTTGCTTCCAAATTAGGAAACAATTATCTCTTCAAAAGTTGTGGGCCATATAACTTTATCTAATTTTTACCCTTCACCTTAATACTCGTGCTCAAATAAAATGAGTCACTTATTCCGGAACGGAGGGAGTACAATATTGAAGTAAAATAATTTGTAATGAATTTTCCCCCTCATTCATGAAATTTACCTGCCATTTTGCATACCACATACAAATAATTATACATTTTCCAATGTGATTTCAAAATTTTAAATTCAATTCAAGTTTTGGAGCATAATAATTTTAGTTCATACTATTTTGTATAATGATGTGTATGATGCATTATTATACTAATAGTAGTAATTATTTTATTGTTTGTCTACTTTTAATTAACTTGTTAGGTTTGCTAAACATACTATTTTGTGTAGGTAGATTCACAAAGATAATTTTATTAGTTTGAAATATTTAGTTAAATTATACAGATATAATAATACTTAAATAATGATCAATTGACATTTAAAATATAAAAATTGAAATACAATCGTATGATGCAGCGCAACACGGTGGATAAATCTAATTATGGAATAAAACCTAAAACTATGTCTCTTAACCATTATTACGAATTGAAGACTAACTAAATATTCGGTGAGAGCGTGGTTTATTAAGTTTAAGAAGGAAAAATGTACGTGATGATGGGAATTGGTGCATGACATGCTCAAATTTTTGAGGGGAAATTTGGTCAAATATTTGATCCAAAATATGATGGCCAAACCAAAGCTAAAGTGTGTGGATAAAAGTCCATTTTTACAATGCGGAAACATCAACCTGTTGGATGGATCCACCTTTTCTTCATCGATCAGTCCCTACAATCTCACTTCATATGCCATAGTTCAATGCTATTCGAAATACATGAGATTTACAATTTTTTTTTTTTTTTCACTCGATAGGAATTGGATGACCCAAACCCAATACATTATAATACATGGAACAAGACATCATCTTCATCTTGTCGGATAGCGTTGATCGATTTAACGCCGAGTCACGATCCAAGGTGCTTGCTTTTGCTTATCAATCATACAAGTAAACTGCATGAGCCGAGCCTTCTTTTTATCTCATCCAATGCTTCAAATAAAGGCAGAATATATCATACCTCTAAGTTATTTAGATTCACCACAACGGTGATCTCGTCGGCGGTCTCGAGACACCACGCTGCAGGAGGGAGGAGCTCGAGACGGTTCCGCCGCGTCGAGACTGTCTCGATCCGGCGCGTGCGGGACACGCGCTCGACTCGAAATAAAAAGAAAAAAAAAAAACCGGCGCGTACAATGCACGCGCCTAACAGAATTTTTTTTTAAAAACATAGCCGTTCGGCAACGGCACAAAAACGGCCCACCTTTTTTTTTTTTTTTTTTATTTCACACCTATAAATACCTCATTTCATCACACCATTTTCTCCACACCAAATTCATCTTCTTTCTCTAAAATTTTTGCTCTCTATTTTTCTCAAAAAAATATTTTCCTCGTCGGAATCTTCAACCGGTTACTCTTCTCATGGCACTGACGACGAGATTATGTCGATAGTGACGAACCTCCAAGCTGCTGCCGCTCGACTCTTCGCCGTGAAGAAAAAAAATAAGGTGAAGAGGACAGTGGTACACCGCGATCGGGAGGCGGCGTTAAAGCAATTGATGTCCGACTACTTCAACGACAACCCGACGTATGGCCCTACATTTTTCCGCCGGCATTTTCGGATGCACAAACATCTGTTCTTGAAGATTTGCGAGGCGTTGGAGCAGAATGTGCGGTACTTTAAGCAGAAACAAGATGCAACCGACAAATAGGGCCTGACGTCGGTGTAAAAATGCACAATGACCATTCGCCAACTAGCCACTGGTGGAGCGTCGGATACATTCGATGAATACTTGATGATCGAAGATAGCACGGGCCGTCTTTGCCTTCGGAAATTCTGCAAAGGTGTCATCGAGCTCTTCGGTGACGTGTACTTGAGGGGATTAAATGCTCAAGACACCGCTCGGCTGTTGCAAATGCACGAGGAGAGGCACGGTTTTCCGGAGATGCTCGGTAGCCTGGACTGCATGCATTAGTTGTGGAGGAATTGTCCGAAGGCGTGGACGGCTGCTTACACACGAGGAGATGTGGGCGTACCTTCCTTGATTCTTGAGGCCGTGGCGTCTCATGATTTGGCACGTCTTTTTTGGAGTAGTCGGCTCCAACAACGATATCAACGTCTTCAACTAGTCGCCCTTATTCGAGGTTGTGCTTGAAGATAGGGCTCTACCATGCGAATTTGTGGCGAACGGAAAGTACTACGACGACGGTTACTACTTAACCGATGGGATCTACCCTGATTGGCCTGCTCTTATCAAGGCTCCTCCACTTGCAACGAACCCAAAGTCGGCGCGGTTCAAGAAGATGCAGGAAGTGGCGAGGAAGGATATCGAACGGGCATTCGGTGTTCTGCAAGCCCGATGGGGAATTATCCGGAATCCGACGCACAACTGATACACAAAGTACCTCCGCAAAATGATGTTTACGTGCATTATTTTTGCACAAGATGATCATTGAAGACGAGAGGGAGAATGTTGTGAACTGGAGGGAGGACACAGAAACAACAACGGCTAGTGATGTGCACCGGGTCCCCACTCCACTGTCCTGAAATATTATCTCAAACGCGACGCCACGTTGAGAGATATAAGGAAGCACCATCTGCTCGACGAAGAAAATAGAGGGTCTGTTGAATTTCAAATATTCAGTTTCACCACTAAGATAAGGAAGCTTACTTCACATTTGGAATTGCACAAAAAAGACTTTTCATCTCAGAGAGGTTTGCGCAAAATTTTGGGAAAACGTCAACGCCCGCATCCGATCCCCAATTCTTGTTCACCCCGGATGATCGTGTTGGGTGAATTGTGACCTCGTACGATCGTGTCGGGTGAGCAAGAGCCGCTTCATCACAGTACTTACTTATGGGCTAACAGGTCACATTTTGGCGAAGTATCCTACAAAGAGACTCCCGAGAGACAGAAGTATTAAAGGAATGGCATCACCAATGATCTGATCGAGCATGTTTGGAGCCGATTTAGACCGATTGACGAGTAGGATGTATTTTATTTTTTAAATTTTAATTAATGTAATGTTTTTATTTTTATTTATTTCAATTAATGTATTGTACTAGTTATTTATTTAAATTTATGAAATTTTCAAATGTTCTTATTAAAATTAATGCAAAATGCAAATTTAGAAATTAGATAGATACATCTCATAGAAACAGTCCCACCACAGTTCACTGAATTTATTTCCAAAAAAACTTTAGAGACATCCCTTAAAGACACTACCACCGTATACCTATCAACATTCAAGCCAATTCGAAAGATTTGGTCAAACGCTGCGACCAAATACCAATGGTTTGTACTCATGTCGTTTATGATTTCGGATATCCATTACCCGACCCGGGAAACTATTCAGTATTGTTCGGACTTGGGCAAGTTCAAGGAGGGGCTTTCTGAAAGTTACTCAAAAGATCTGGGAGGCAATTAGAATTAATTGAAAATTGTGCTCCCCTGCCCCCCCCCCCCCCCCCCCCCCCTCTAAACCCCTCTGCCTTTCTCTTTAATATTTTCTGCGTCGCTGCTAATTCTATGTTTGTGTAACGTAACACTACTTCCTCGCTCTATGTTTGTTTAATTGTATACTGTATGCATTTGTGTGTGCCAGCGAGCGCCATATTTTGTAAGCTCAAACAATTGTAGTTCGTGTTCTATTTTTTTTTTTTTTTGGTTGTTGTTAATTTTTGTCAAAATTAAAAGAACAAGAAATTGTGGGTATATACATTTTTGAAGACCTGTTGCCGTTATTTTTCTTCCTAAATTATACGTAGCAATGGTTTGTTTGTTTGAGGAAGTAGCATTTCCTAATCAACCTTTGTTTGAAGTTAGGAAGAATCCCGCTTATTGACTCCATTGTTTAGGGCTTTTGATTTTTATTTTTAAATTTCTTTTGGTATTTGGGAGATCATAGTCGAAGGTAGAAGTTGTCTTTGTCATGAGTTGTTTATCACGTGCCTGTGATGTGTTCGATGAAATGCCAATTTGTCTCTTTTGTTAGTAAATGATTCTACTCGTTTATGTAAGGGTTGTCGTTTGTCATATTTTCATATTTTGATAGTATTTGCTTGACTTGTTTTGATTCTGCTTGAGGTTTCTGCAATTTGCTTAAATTATGATTCTGTAGATGATTTCATATTGCTAGTTTTTTGACATTTGCTGAAATCATGATTCTGAAGATAATTTAATATTGCTAGTTGAGGAAGTCTAGCTTGCTGAGAATCTGTTTACCTAAATTATGACGGGTTGGCAGCGGCATTTGCAGTCCCTAGTGCGTCAGGTTGCAAAGAGATACGAATGCAGTCACACCGCTTCATTCAGTACATTCAATCAAGCAAAGGCCTCTCTTGTATCTGGTAATTTGGTGTTTGCGTTGAATAAAGAATTGGTGATTGATTGGACTATATAGACACTGCAATCTTACGTTTATTAAACTGTAACATCAAAATTTAATAGCGATTAGTTTTAACAAAACAATCTTATGAGGCCCTTCTACTTGTGCATGGATCTGGTTTCTCTACTATTTTTCGTGAGTTTTCTGTTCAGTTTATCAAATTTCTTCTTATCTAACCTTTTCAGGTGATGTTCCCTCCTTGACTAGCCTACGAAACTCACTATGTCCTACTATTTCAAGGTCACTGTTTCTACATACACAGAAATTGGTAAACTTACAATACCTACTTTTTAATCTAAAAGTTTCTGTATGAGAATTCTTCGTTTTTTACTCTAACAATTTCAACTGGTTTTCGTGTTTTCAAGAGAACTGTTAATATGGATAAAACCTTCAGTTGTTTTGGTGCTAAATCAAAATTTGGATGACAGTGATGTTATTTTGCGTAAATGGCTAATTTTGTGCCTCTACATGAGTAGGCACCTATTGAAATTAAGAAATTCTATGTATGAAACAGAGTTTTTATATTATTTGTTTTCTGGTAGTGTATGATAAGATAAACTGTAGCATGATTTATTACATTAATGGATTATCTTATATGAATATTGAATACTATCATCCTTAAATCTTTTTAAAGCTTCTTTACTTTTTTGGATAGGATGAGTGTATGATAAGATAATTACATTAATGGATTATCTTATATGAAGAATCTCATCCTCATTTTATGTGATTAATTTGGTGATAAGTGTCTTTATTTACAATATGAGTAATATTTTTTTTTAAGAGTATAAATTTAATAGTTCTTGGAGAGGGATTTGGAATTCTGGATTATTTCATCCTATTGATAACTGGGATAAGCTATCCCACAAAACTGTGATTTGAATCAAGCTTAAACTTTTTTCATGGGGCTTCATTATTCTCAGTAAAAAATGTTTTGAGTTGATAAATTGGCATGTCAATCTAGTCATACGAAGTGAGTGAGTTCTAAGTTTTTTTTTTTTACTTTATTATTATTATTATTATTAAAAAATTGATAATATTCACATGTAATTTAAGTGTTAGCTGTACATTCTGGCTGTATCTACTATGCTTCACGGTTTGGATTTCAAATGGCTAGTTAGCTACGCACTCTATATATCATGCCGTGAACTTGAACCTCATGCGGATCTAAGCTCTCAAAAAGCCTTCCTTCTTCGCGTCTTCTCTTAGTAGGAACATTAGCTCCAATAGTTTTTCTGTCTGGCGAGCATTCCTAGCTGCCTAGTTCTTTTCTTGTTGGGAATATGACCTTCCTTTTGACAGGAATTCACAAGTTCAAGGAACTTACTGGCAGCTGAAGGAA
Source organism: Schizonepeta tenuifolia (assembly GCA_029490685.1). Classification (NCBI taxonomy): domain Eukaryota; kingdom Viridiplantae; phylum Streptophyta; class Magnoliopsida; order Lamiales; family Lamiaceae; genus Schizonepeta; species Schizonepeta tenuifolia. The sequence continues at coordinate 77,284,684 of CM055958.1, forward strand.
CTCCGATATCTTCACCATTAATACCAGCTTTACCATCAAGTACTGGAAATACTGAAACTCAAAGGGTTATTTCTAAACCTGCAACGGTTCAAGCAGTTTTGAAGGGAATAAAGCAGGTAGAGCCTCCTCGACCCTTTTCTGAGAATCGCAAACCTAGATCAAAAAAAGGTAGAACCTTATTGTTCTGGGTTTGGAATTGCCTGAGTCAGAGTTTTAGTATCATATGAATGGGTTATTTGTTTATTTAGATTGGTTAATTGGCTTTAACACTCTTGTTTAATTTTCCTTATTGGTGGTGTTAGTTACTAAGTTTTCCCCGCTGAATAGGATTGGAAAATTTATGTTATTAGCATAATTTCATCGTTACAAGTCGTTAACCGAAGATTTCAGTAGATTCAAATTTGAGCTAGGATTCCTGTACTATACTAAACTGTTGTGCAGTTTAATTGTTTGTTTATTCTTGGAAATTCAGGTATTATCCATCCTTTATCTTCCACGTCTTAGATTAAACTTGAATGTTCATTTGCTCAAGCTATTGTTGCGCACAACATTCGTGCAAACTAGATAGTTGTTTTTTTTATATGAAGTCTATCTTTTTTTCAACGGACCTAGCTATAGGTGGGAATATAGATATAATGGAGAAGGAAAGTCTGTATTGGTACTCAACTGATGTGCCATTTTCTTATGCAATTTCCTGGATTTCTTACAGTCCGTTCCCATCTTAACATGTTAGTTTTTTTCAGAGTCCTAAGAAAGTAAATTTGGTGGCTGCATTGGTGCGGGGAATGCGTGTTGAAGATGCGCTGTTGCAGTTGCAAGTGACGGTGAAAAGAGCTGCTAAAACTGTCTACCAGGTGAATCTCTGTTCTATATCTTCGATCAATTAAAATTGAGTGTAACCTAGACGTTGTACTATGAAATACACGTGTGCAGGTTATACATTCAGCTCGAGCCAATGCAACACACAATCATGGACTCGATCCTGACCGCCTTCTTGTTGGTAATAAGCACGTCTTTTAACATTTTTCTCTCGCTTTGAGTTTGTTGTAAGATTCTATTTTTTGGTCTATCACACTGCTTCTTACTTGCTCTGAATATTTTCCTCTGTAGCCGAGGCATTTCTTGGCAAGGGAACTTATTTGAAAAGGATATCATACCATGCCAGGGGAAGATCAGGGATAAGAGAGAGACCGAGATGTCGGCTGACTGTGGTAGTAAGGGAGATAACAGCAGACGAGGAGGCCGAGATAGCTAAGTTGAAGGTGCACAACTTCCGTAAGCTTACTAAAAGAGAGAGACGCCTCGTGCCTCATCAACTTATCGAGACCACTCCAGTTTGGGATCGCAAGAATAAATCTAGAAGCAAAGAATCAGGTGGATCGACTGCATGAGCAGCGTCATTCCATTAGTCCACATGTTGGTCTAGAGCTCGGAATTGGAGTTGGAGTTGGAGTTGGAGTCGAAGTCGAAAACTTAAATAAACATGCCGATCATCTAAAGAAAACATGTCGATCATCTCTTAACATTCTGGCTTTTGTTTTCTGCAATAGATTTGACTATCAACACTTTGCTGCTTTAAACTTTTGCCAAACTTTCTATTATACCCTTTACATCGGGCCGCAGGGCATAATTGAAAGTACTATCTATTATCCATAGAAATATCAGGCGGGCCAACTCGCTCGATTTCAAGCTACTCGGAATTATAGATATTACTATAAAAGTAAAATAAAATATAAAAACACTCATCTTACAAGGATCATTATTTTTACAAGCAAATGCACGTTACTTTTGTTGAAACGTACACAATCGTCTAATAATTGTATAAACAGGATAAGAATACATAGAAAGAAATGCATTATTGTTGTAAATATCTATAGGTGAGTAACACCCAAGCAATAGTTGCTTGGTGATTAAGTAATTAGTTATTTGATGGCCAAGACTCGTATTACTTGATGGCCAAGATTCGTATTACTTGACGTGCAAGTAACATCCCTAAACATGCTCCATGTATCACTATAAATTGAGGCTTAGTCCTCAAATGGAAGATACACAATTCTCACACTCTACTCTCTTCTCTTTCTCTCTCTCTCTCTAGTTTATAAGACGTTATCAGCACGATTGTTCTACCTCTCTCGATCCTCTCCTTCACCGCTAGAAGTTCTTCAAATCCTAGAAGCACGAAGCTCTACCTCTCTCGATCCTCCCCTTCAATCGTTGAAGAACGACTCTTTAGCCACGAGTCTCCAACCACTTAAATTAAATTGAAGGTATGCTATAGAAAAGAATCGTGTCTTTCCAACGAGGTACAAATTTATTTTTAGTCTGAAAATCACAATTACTTTTCATGCATGTATGCTTCATTTATAATCTTGAATCGTGATTCCATTAGGAAACACGAATAATCTTGAAAATTTATTGATGTTATTTGAGTAGCACAAGTAATATTCCTGAAGAATATTACATTCAAATCTGATTGATGCTATGGAAATAGCACAAGTAATATTCGTGAAGAATATTACACTCAAATCTTATAGATACTATGAAAATAGCCCAAGTAATATTCCTGAAGAATATTACAAGCCCCGAAGAGCAAATATTTGGATAATGTATTTATCCTTAATTTTTTTGTGCAGAGTTGCACGAATGACAAATATAACCAAACTTGAATTCATTGCTCTTGATATCTCGGGCAAGAATTATATGTCATGGGCACTTAATGTTGATGTTCACTTGATCTCAAAGGATTTGAGGGAGACAATAAAAGAAGAAATAACGCATCCGAACAGGATCACACTAAGGCATTAATTTTCCTTCGTCATCATCTTCATGACGACTTAAAGATTGAGTATCTGACTGTCAAAGATCCAAAAGAATTGTGGACAAACCTGAAAGAAAGGTTTGATCATCAAAGGACGGTTGTCCATCCTAAAGCTCGTTACGAGTGGATGCAAAGTATGTGAGTCCTTATAATTCTGAATTATTCAAAATTGTTTCAAAGTTGAAACTATGTGGAGAAAATATAACTGATGGTGAAATGCTTGAGAAAACATTCTCTACTTTTCACGCTTCTAATGTGTTGTTACAACAACAATATAGAGAGCGAGGTTTCAAAAAGTACTCTGAATTAATATCTTGCTTGTTGGTTGCCGAGCAAAATAATGAATTACTCATGAAAAACCACGAACTCAGCCCCACTGGTTCCGCTGCATTGCCTGAAGCCAATGCAACTTTCCACCATGAAAATGGTCGTGGGAACCAACATGGAGGAGGGCGTGAAAGAGGACGTGGATATGGTCGCAGTCGTGGACGCGGTAAACCAAATGATGCAACCTCTAGCAACAAAATGCAGAGAACATCCTACGAGCACAATTCATCTAAAAAAGAAGATGCATGCCATAGATGTGGCATGACTGGACATTGGGCACGTATCCGTCGTACGACAAAATATTTTGTGGATCTATATGAAGATTCAATCAAAGGAAAAGACAATAAGGAAATCAACGTCGTTGACTTTGACAGTTGAATTGATACTACTCATTTAGATGTCTCCGACTTCTTTGTTGATCCAATAGTAGATAATATGGATCTGTTTGTTGGTAGTGGTGTGTTAGAAGACAATTAAAAGAAAATTGTTTAGTCCTTTATCATGAATTTCAAGTTAATAAAAATATTTTGCTTATTTCAGTCATTATTTTTCGTTAAATCAATTGCTTATTTCTTTTTCAAAATAATCGATCTTTCTTTAAAATATTTTCAGAAATTCAAATGGAATCTTGTAATATTTGTCTTGCTGATAGTGCCACCACACACACCATTCTTCAAAAGCAGAAGTATTTTATTAAGTTAACATTAGTTGAGGATAATGTTAACACGATATCAGATGCATCAAACATCATTGAAGGCTCCAGAAGGCTTGTATCATTTTGTCAAATGATACTAAATTAGATATTGAAAAGGCTCTGTATTCTAGTAAGTCTAAAAAAAACTTACTAAGTTTCAAGGATATCTGCGGTAATGGATACCACATTGAGACTATAGCAGAATGTGGCAATGAATATCTTTGCATAAATTCTTTTGTGTTTGGCTATAAGCAGATAAAAGAAAAATTATCAACACTACCTTTTGGAATGTATTATACATTCATTAAGGCAATTGAGACAAACAATGTCATGAACCTGAAGTTCATTGACACAAAAAATTTTATGCTTTGGCATGATAGATTTGGACATCCTGGAGCTACTATGATGCGCCGAATAATTAATAATTCACATGGGCACAATATGAAGAATCAAAGGATTCTTTGACAAATGAGTTTCCATGTGATGCTTATGCGCAAGGAAAGTTAGTCATTAGACCTTCATATACGATGGTTAATGTTGAATCTCCATATTTCTTGGAAATAATTCAAGGAGATATTTGTGGACCTATACATCCACCATGTGGACCATTTCGACACTTTATGGTATTGATTGATATTTCTTCTAGATGGTCACATGTATGCTTGCTTTCTACGATAAATGCAGCATTTGCTAGACTACTTGCCCAAATTATAAAGTTAAGAGTTCAATTCTCAGACAAATCTATTAAGAGAATTCGTCTTGATAATGCTAGTGAGTTCAGGTCTCTGAGCATTTGAAAATTATTGTATAACTATTGGAATTGAGATTGAACATTCAGTAGTTCATGTCCTTACTCAAAATGGCTTGGCATAGTCAATTATTAAACGACTTCAACTGATTGCTAGACCATTACTTATGAAGTCGAAACTCCCAACTATTGCTTGGGGTCATGCCATATTACATGCTGCAACATTAGTTCGAATAAGACCATCGGCTAATCATGAATATTCGCCGATGCAAATTATTCTTGGTCGAGAACCTGATGTTTCTCACTTACGAACTTTTGGTTGCGGGGTTCATGTCCCAATTGCACCCTCACAAAGAACAAAAATGGGTTCCTAAAGCTTGGAATATATATTGGATTTGATTCACCCTCGATTATAAGGTATATTGAACCTTTGAAGGCTGATTTAATTACTGCACGGTTTGCAGATTGTCATTTTGATGAAATGACATTTCCAACATTAGGGAGGACAAATCTACATCCAGAAAAGCACAGGGAAATATCTTGGAATGAGAAAAGCTTGTCACATTTTGATTCCAGAAGTAATCAATGTGAACAAGAAGTTGAAAAGATCATTTATTTGCAAAGGGTTGCAAATCAAATTCCTGATGAATTGGTAGATACAAAAAAAGTGACACAATCTTACATACGTGCTGCAAATACTCCAGCTAAAATTGATGTCCCTGAAGGACAAATAGCTTTGGCAACAAATGAGCCTAAAATTCGTCAAAAACGTGGTCGATCACTTGGTTCCAAAGATTCTGCGCCCAGAAAAAGAAAGGGGCAAGATGGAAATCAAGTAATGACGAAAATGATTGATCAATCAAATCAAAGCAACGTAATTCCTGAAGAATTACAAGTGACCCACATGAAAGTGATGTAATTCCTGAAGAATTACAAGTATTTGAAAATCATGAGATCTCAATAAATTATTTATCCTCTAATCAGATATAAGAGAGAGAGAAAATATCATCGTGGATGATATATTCGCCTTTCATATAGCTCATCAAATTTTAAATAAGGATCCAGATCCTGAACCATAATTTGTTACTGAATGTAAAAGAAACATAATTGGCCAATGTGGAAAGGAGCTATAGAAAGAGAATTAAATTCCTATGATAATCGGAAAGTATTTGGACTTATAGTCCTAACTCCGGCATTTGAAATTCATGTTGGATACAGATGGGTCTTTGTTAGAAAGAGAAACGAGAAAAATGAAGTTACGAGATATAGAGCTAGGCTTGTAGCACATGGTTTTTCTCAAAGACTAGGAATTGATTATGAGGAAACATACTCTCCAGTAATGGATGCGATTACTTTCAGATTTTTGATTAGTTTGGTTGTGTCACAAAGGCTTGATATGCACCTTATGGATGTAGTATTTGTATATCTATATAGGTCATTAGATAATGACATATACATGAAAATTCCTGAAGGATTTAAAATGCCTGAAGCATTAAAATCAAAACACAAAAGCATGTTTTCGATTAAACTGCAAAAGTCGTTGTATGGGTTGAAACAGTCTGGGTGTATATGATATAATAGAATGAGCGAGTATCTTTTCAAAGAAGGATACAAGAATGATGATATCTACCCATGTGTTTTCATAAAGAAAATCGAAAATGGATTTGCAATCATAGCAATTTATGTTGATGATTTGAATTTAATTGAGACTCCTGAAGAGCTCAATAAAACTGTTGATTATTTAAAGAAAGAATTTGAGATGGAAGATTTGGGAAAGACAAAATTTTGTCTTGGATTGCAAATTGAACGTGTCCGAGAAGAAACATTTATTCATCAATCCACATACACAGAAAAAGTGTTAAAGCGTTTTTACATGGATAATGCTCATCCATTAGCATCACCAATGGTCGTTAGATCTCTTGATATGAAGAAAGATCCCTTTTGACCTATTGAAGATGGTGAAAAGATACTTGGCCCTGAAGTACCGTATCTAAGTGCGATTGGAGCATTAAGTTATCTAGCTAATAACACTAGACCAGATATAGCTTTTTCTGTGAATCTTCTCGCAAGATATAGCTCTGTGCCCACTTTAAGACATTGGAATGGTGTTAAGCACATTCTACGGTATCTAAAGGGTACCATTGACTTTGGATTATTTTATTCATAAAGTTCCGCTTAATCTCTTGCAGGGTATTCACATGCAGGTTATCTATTTGATCAACATCAAGCTAAGTCTAATACTGGCTACCTTTTTGACAAGTGGTGGAACTGCTATATCATGGAAGTCTGTGAAGCAAACTTTGACTGCAACATCCTCAAATCATTCTGAGATTATTGCAATCCATGAAGCAAGTCGAGAGTGTGTATGGTTGAGAAATATGACAAGACATATCCAAGAGTCGTGTGGGTTAGCTTCATCAAAGGCCAACCCAACTATTTTGTATGAAGATAATGTTGCTTGCATCGCACAACTCAAGAGAGGTTACATCAAAGGTGATATGACGAATCACATTTCTCCCAAGTTAATCTACACACACGATCTCCAAAAGAGTGGTGATATCAACGTTCAACAAATTCGCTCAAGTGACAATTTGACGGACTTATTCACAAAGGCATTACCAACATCAACATTCAGAAAGTTGATACACAAGATCGGCATGCATCGACTCCAAGATCTACAGTGATCTCAAGATTAGGGGGAGCAGTTGTACTCTTTTTCCTTGGACTAGGTTTTGTCTCACTAGGTTTTACTAGCAAGGTTTTAATGAGACAATATTTGTTTAGGGATTTGTCACTCAAGGGGGAGTGTTGTAAATATCTATAGGTGAGTGACCGCCAAACAATAGTTGCTTGGTAACCAAGTAATTAATTACTTGATGGCCAAGACTCGTATTACTTGATGATCAAGATTCTTATTACTTGACGTGCAAGTAACATCCCTAAACATGTTTAATGTATCATTATAAATAGAGGTTTAGTCTTCAAATAAAAAACGCACAATTCTCACACTCTTCTCTCTACTCTCTTCTCTTATCTCTCTCTAGTTTATAACAATTATAAATTTATTTAGTCATAAATAATCAGCAGGTTGTAGTTAATTAGTCTTTGAGTTTGAGAAGAAGAAACAATGTAACAGGTGATGATAATGCAAAATTTTTATTCTCAAGTTTGAGAGAGAAGATCCAAAATATGGTGCCCAAAATGCTCCTTTATTAGTTGCTCTGTGGCTGCTCTATCATTTTAGAGACACAGATTGGGTACTAATTTAACACCCCTACATTGCATGAAATATAAATTATAAATATTATCTTAAAAATAGTTTAATGTATAACATTAATTACACTAATATCATAAAACAAAAGCATTCGACAATAGAAAACAAAGTTGATAGTTGCTCAAAAAAAAGGAAGAAAGCAAAGTTGATAGAAATCACGACATCATTTATCACAATAACATTTTTTGAGCCAAACAATAAAGCAAGTAGCCACACAAAAGAACAATACAATCAAACAACAAATATAATTTGTGGTTTTGTAATAGTAATACTAATAGGGCTGGATATAGTTGTTAAAAATGTATTAAAATACTAAATGAGGATTAATAATTAAGAAATGCTAAGGCCAAAAAATAATTATTTTCAAAAAATGTATCGCATTTCAGAAATAGCATTTCAAAAATCTGCATCTAGGATTTTCAATTGAAACACCAAACCCTCATCGTTTACTGAAGCTTCTGTAGTCTTGCTATGCTAAAGTTAATTAGGTTGATCCTGTTTGTGTGTGTCAGATTCTTACCATATCTGTTTTAATTCTTTTTATTTTTGAATAATGTCAGTGCGATTCTTTCGCCTTCTTGTTTCTCTTGATTTCATAGTTTTGCATGATCGTTTTCGGATGCTAGTTCCTCTTCAGCATTGTGTTTTTCAATTTGTTTTACTATCGCTTAATTCATTCATTCTGTAACTGTGATGTCCTTCTCCTAACATGCTACTGCTGAACTTTGCAGTGTTAAATTAAGCTGGTAAATAATTACAGTTTACTCTACTATGAGGCACTGGAGAAGGTCAAATTGAGCTGGTAAATCATTACATTTTTATTTATTTTTTTCGGTTTATGATCTTATCAGTTTCTTAACTTTATTTATTTATTTATTTATTATTTGTGTTGTTGTTGTTGTTGTTATAAGATTTTTCTGTATGGTATTGGTCGAGTGCTGGGGATTAGAAACGAGAATCTTTTACATTTTCCAGTAACCAATTGAAGTTCATTTTATTTAAGATGAGATTTTTCTATCATTTATTTATGTAATTTCCATAAATTCTTTAGAAGATTTTATTAAGACTCTGTATATAAGATTATCATTATTATTTATGCAATTTCCATAATTTGCATGAATTCATTTTATTACTAGCTCTTTTTCTGATGCATCTTACGTGTTTTTCGGGTATTGCATGCACCAGCTAGCAGCACCTCCACCAATTTCTTTGTGTTAGTTAGATTCATACCTTCTTGTTTATCGTGATTTCATAGTTTTACATGATGCTGTTAAGACTCTGTATATAATTTGTTTGTTGGTTGTTTAAGCAATGTAAGTACTAAAGTATGATTTCCACTTATGCTAGAGTTTCCTGAGATAACCCCACACCATCATCGTTTGCCCCTAACCACCTATAAGAAATAAAGAACTCATTCTGAGCAGATGGTTCTACATATTTCCTCCCAGATCATTATTCCCTCCGGTTAAAATCTTTAACGTCCTTGTCGAGATTCAGATTCATCATTGGATCTCAATAATTACTTTTCCAAACATTACCTGTGGTAACTTCAGTTGGAGAAACTCTTTTCTCAATATTTTCCTTTTCTTGTCCGAGCACTCTTTCAGTTGGAGAAACATCACCTGTTGTAACTTCCTTCGCTGATTCGTGTAGACTAATAATTGAAAACTATATATCTTGTGTAAACAATCTGCCAAAATTATTGTTTACCCTTGTTGCATTCTTATTCAGGAATCTATCATATTGCTTAATTCCTCCTGTATATTTGCAGATAGTTGAGAGAAAATTGCACTCTGAAAGGATGCAAATTGAAAGGAAGAAGAAGAAATATGTTATCATAAAGGTACCATTTTTTTTAGAGAAATAGACTTTTCATGTCTAATATGTTAATAGTGAACTGAAAGCCTCAGTATATTCATGGATGCAGATAAATAGTTCCAAATACACACACACACACACACACACACACACACACACACACACACATATATAGTGTATGAGTCAGGTGAAATCTTAGCATAACAGTCAATTAAAAACTTATCGGGATATATTGTTCTCAACCATTTGCTTTGGAATTTACTGTGTATGATTGATTTCTACAGATATAATGTGTTGTCTTCTGAAAAATTATTTCCTTTAGTTTTCATATCCAGTCAACATGTGCTTTTGTAGTAGCTGTGGTCCTGTGGACTGTGGGATACAGACAGAAAAACTGTAATCTTGTTCAACATTTCAGCTTTTATGCTGGATAATAATAACTGGAAAAACTCTTGGATATATGGGAATGCCTTTTGGCGGGAAAATGACATTTTTGTAAAAATAGGAACATTGAATTGGAGCTTTTGAATGTTCTTGATTTTCTGTTGGCAATTAGTTATTCTAGGTTGGCTCTGGCATCGCTTAAGAACTATTACTAGTTCTTTCAACCTCCTAATCAAAGGGTTCATTTTTCTGCACTTCCTAATTCTATACTCGAAAGTCATCCATCCGTACTGATTGAAACATAATTCATGGTATAGCTATTCACTGAGGCAAATCCATCTAGTGAGCTTATAAGGTATTCACAAGTTGCATTTTATGTGGTTTGACTGGTTGAAAATTGAATTATATCCTAAATCCACAGTGATCCCTTTGTGTGTCGAAAATGGAACAGGAAAGAAGTGCTTTTTAATTGTCTGAAGTGGATGGCAGCAATTTTGCAAGCCAAAGACGCGGAGGAGTGGACTTACAGAGGAGAAGGAGCTGTGAACCTAGTTCTTGCTTACTGTGGAAGCTCGCCTCATTTTGTACAACTCTGTTTCTCTTGGTTTCGATTTTTGACTGTTCAAGCTCTCTAAAGTTGATTGTTAGGGTTGAAATTTTTTTTTTTTGCAAGCAGAAAAATGTAAGTAAACAATTTGAGGACAATTTTCTCTTACGTTTTTTATGTTGTTCTACTTGTCTTATATATCAACTGAAGTCTAGAGGCTTGTTTACTGATATTCAACTTCATCATATTGAAACTAATCAACGGATATTGATTTTGGTTATTATTTATTTCGTTGTTAAATTGAGCTGGGGATAAATGGATGTAAACTTTACAGTTTTGATTGTTCAGCTGTGCAAAAAATTAAGATATTTTTGGTGTGCATTCTCTGCTTGCTAGTCTAAAAGGGAAATGATGAAGTCACTGTAATTGTCTTTCAACCTTTAATTTCTTGAAAGTTGGTTCTCAACTTATGTTCACTGGAAGTTTTATTTATTATGGTGCTTCGTTCCTTGTCTTGGATGAAATAACATAATATAAAAAACTCTTGGTTGCAGTGATTAAATACATTGATATTGGACTTATGTGCTTGAAAGAGGGAATATGATTTTTGAAGAAGTAAAAGGGAAAATCTTTTTGTTCAATAAAAGCACTCACAAAATTTAGTCTGTCCAAGCGTAGAAATCCTTACTATGATCTACGTGAGTGCCTCAATGCATTTAATTTTCTCTTTTGCATCTAGGTTGGAGAGGTTTTAAGGATACAAAAAGCTCCAAATGATAGACCTGAATGTGAGAATGGTCTTTCAGCTCTAGTCAATCATGAATGCCTCTTGTGGGGAAAATTTGAAGGCATAGTTTCAGCACCTACAAGAGATGTTGCGGAGCAGCTGTATGTGCAGAAAGTAATGTGTCCACTGTTGGGATCTGAGCATGTTGATGCAGGGGTAAGATATTATTCTAGAACAGTTTTGAAGCAAGCATTATCCTTTTCTTTTTTATTTATACTATTAGATATCTGATTCCATTATTCCACTTCATCAGGATCTTTATAATGCTCGGTGCTTGTTATGCTTGCTAGCCTTTTGGGTCCTACATATTTATGTCAATTAATGTATGAGTGTACAATTCTAGTTTTTTTCTTCTCTTATAACTAAAATGTTAATGATTAGTTGATACGCTCTCACCTCTTTTCATTGAACATATTATTTGGTTTCATGAAGAATTCTTGGATTCTGGTCCATAATATATGTACACCATTAAATGTAATTTCACTTATTTCACTGAACACAAGTCAAAATTGAATAATATTGTTGGTGAGTTGGCTTAACAAGGAAAAGTGGGCTTTTCATTTCCTTTTAAAAACTCAGATCTTTATTTCTAGTGTTGACTATCATTTTGGCTAGCTTACTGAAACGTTTGGACTTAATATGCAATTTGCTACAGATCCATGTTCTTGTGTCAAGAGAATTTTTGGAGGCAGTTGACAGCAAGGTTCTCTGTCAGCGTCCATCACGGTGTGTTGATGCTGCCAGAGTCAATCTTCTTTGTGACTCAGTTCTTCTGATTGCTGATCATTCAGTGTTTCCTCATGGTATGAGATGCATCCCGAGAATGTTAAAATAGATACCTTTTTTGTTTTTCTCTAATCAAAATGATTTATCCAATCTGTATTTCATTACATGCTTGCTTGAGCCTCTTCAGTGCATATATACTTTGTGTTGTGGCAGATGTTAGGGTGTTTCTTCGTGTTAAGCTGTTCTCTGGGTGTTGAGTTATGACTTTCTAATGGTAGCCTGTAATGGCTCAAATGGTAGATGTGGATATATTGTTGGAAAACAAAATTTTTGACTTTGAGATACTAGTTGTATCCGTGTAAATTATGCCCAATTGTATCCATCATGGATTATCTATTAAAAACAAATATTTTTTAATTGAGGTATATAGTAACTGTAAACAACTGAGTAATGATGATTACTTTCATGTGAGTATGAATTTCTAATTGTTGGACTACAACATGTTAATCATGGTCCTTCTTTCACTTCAGGTTCTCTCAAAGAGGATTTCACAGTGTCTGTTGAGATAAAGGTGGTTCCCTACTGCTATTTTCCTACACGTGTAACTTTCTATGTATGATCATTCTAACTCTACTAGAGATGCACACTTCCTAACAATGTTTGTTAGAGCTTATAACGTTTCCCCAATTTCTCTTCTTCTGCCAAAGCAGCCCAAAGGCGGATTTCTTCCTACTTCAGAATTTATAGCCGAGAAAAATGCAGTATAAAAGAGAATAACTCGCTTTAAGATGCACCAAGCTCTAAAATTGCATGACGGGCAGGTAATTCCTGAACATCTGATCTTATTAATTGCTTGAGTAAGTTTTTATTATCGATGTCTTGTAGCGGAATTTCAACTTTAGAAATTAAGTGGCATTCTGTTGTATTTGTTAATTTATAAGCTAATATGTACTTACAGAAGTGTTTCTTCTAACACAACTGATGTGAATCTTCAAATGCAGATATCTCAAATAAGTAAATATGATCCACTGGATTTGTTTTCTGGATCCAAGGATAGAATACAAAGAGCAATTAAAGCCCTATTTCTTACTCCTCAGAATAATTTTCGGGTTTTCTTAAATGGTTCGCTTATTTTTGGAGGCATGGGTGGCACTGCGGACAACACTTGTTCTGCAGTTGCTCATTTATTCCATGACGGACTTAAACATGTTATTTCAGCAAAAGATGGGATGCACATTAAGGGTTTTGTGGATCTGCTCACTGAAACTATTTTTAAGTCTGGCTTGTTGAATCGGCTTCTTGAAGTACAGAAGCTTGATGCTATTGACATGGAAGGTGCAGTTCATGCCTACTATGATATTATTTTTCAGCCCTGTGTGGTCTGTCGGCAAATAGGTGGAAACAAATCTTCAGCAAGATATTCATCTATTCATTCAATGCAAATGGATGAGAAAGTAAAAGTTGTGAGGGATTACTTGATATCAGCCACTGCAAAGGACCTAAGTATGATGATTTGTTTTAGGTCCAAAGGAAATATGGATCAGGAGTCTCCACATCGTGCTGTCTTTCTGGAATCAAGCAAGCAAACTTTTTATTACAAGGTGGACACCGATTCATTCCTTCTATATATTTATGATTAGCATTTTTGAATAAATATAAATAGTCTGTTTTCAGTAGTATTGATCAGGAGGAACTCGTTTTTGATTTACAAGCATGGAGTTGTTTATCCCTAGAAATATGTCAGTGGCAAATTCTGGCAACAAAAAATTTATGTTATTTATTATTTTCATGCTATGCTGCATGAACTCGCCTTTTAGTCATAGCTCTACATAAAATTTCTTGTTACTTGTTCCTCTTGCATTTTGTGATGATAAGAGTTGCTGACGACGCTAGTAGTAATAACATTTTGACATTAAATTCCCATAACCATTGTAGTGTTCACTTATTAACTAGTTTTATTTTCTGCCACCTTGTTTGAAAATTCCATTTATCGTGTTAAAGTTTTAGGCGATCTTTTTCTTAGGATATATTTCTTATGAATGATATATTCGTTTCGCACATTGTAGTTTTTATCTGATCATGTTCTTACAATCCCATAGGCATCTTTCATTGACCTGGACATGAAACCATTGAAGAAAATGAAGTATTACTATGAGTTGGATCAACAAATAGTCAACTTCTATGTCCAGATGGTAAAAGATACAGATGTGCTTGATTGTGGTGAGAGCACTCAGGAGTCATTCAAGGTCTGTGTACCAGAGTAAAAATGGTGGTATGTTCTTTATTTATTTATTTATTGGAATAGCTGAACCTTTAAATTATGAACCCAATCATTTAAACTTTTGCACTGTTGCTTAAGGTACCAGTTGCTGAACTTGTTCTCTGTCTCTCCAGACACCTATGCAAAAGAGTGTGTCTGATTTTGGCTTTTGGATACAAAAAAAGGTGAATTTTGACCCACAGTTGCTCCTTGATTGGCGCCTTGTTACTTTTGAGGAATAGCTTCAAATTTCATCAAAGTTTATGCTGGTATCTGAAGTATTGGTGTATACAATTTGAGAATATCAGTGAGGATGGGGGGGGGGGGGGGTCCTGACTCTGTTAGTAGAAGTCTTCCAACAGAATCGATTGCAACATATTTAAAATGCATCATTTTGATTTCCAAATATCTGCGCTGAAGGCCCTCAACATTGCAAATGCCACCATTTTGGCTATTCCGTTTAACGTTTGTCATATCTCATTTCTTTTGTACTCCACTAGGCCTTTCTACATACTAATTCTTTATCAGTCTAGTTCTTCAATGACATGAAACACTATCTATAGTTTCCTCTCACTATTCATACAAGAGAGCAGACCACAATTTCACAAACCAAATTGAAGGGTTGCTAAAGTTTGACCAGTATACTGCACATTTAGGTTGCTCTACTCTTTATTATGCGCGTCACTTTGGAAAAATGTGATGATGTGTAAGGTTGAGTCCAATAGGTTATGAAATGAATCTAGGGTCTTCTAACGTTTCTGCTTTGTCTTTACATATTCGTCCTTTGCTTTCTATTTCTTATCTCTGGGAGCATGTAAATTTTGTTTATCATGCTTCTGCGGAAATGGTTCATCAGTTGAGGAGCTTAAAAAAAAGAAATTGATCAACTTCTTTTCTATGAGGAAAGGATGTGTCAACTACTTCCGTGTATCCCCCTTTCATTTTCCATCAGCACTTAATTATGCAGCTCGATGTGGACTGAGAAAAAATGGAAATATGGCTCGATGGAAGACAATCGCCCCTCATGTGTGCTCTCTTGATCACACGTTAACTAAATCAGTATCTGCTAACTGACCCTGGAATGTAATTCTGTCTGTATCTGGTAGACTTTTATGAAAATCTCAGATTCTCATCAAGCGTACAAATCATTGTTGTTGTAATAATGTAAACAGCCAATTATCAACTAGCCGTTCATGCTCACTCTGTGTGTTTATGGAGTCTTCTTTTGTACATATAGTGCCATGGGGAGCTGGTGGAACTCGATTGACATGAGACCTAATCTAGCAAGATGTCTTTTGAGTGTGGTAATTGTGTGAGAGTCTTTCTCATTTGTAGACACCTGAAACAGATACTGCTTTTGACACGCAATACTTTCAAGAAACCTGTAAAGGTTTCATGTCCTCTTCTTATGCTAGAAATCCTCTGACAATGCTCAACATAGCCATTTGTTAGTTGCTTTCATTCCTTCAAAATTTGCAATTCTTTATCTTCTGTTTTATCTTTGTTGTTTTCTTAGGGTTTTCTCTTTTCAGGGTTCCCGTGCAGCCCGCTTGGAATACTTGGATCCATTTGTGACTACTGCCACTCTAAACCTGAGGAAAGGTGAGGCTTTACACATTGCCTTGCATTGCAACTGATCTTTTATATTATCGTCCGTTTTGACCTTTTGGCATCCATTGGTATGCTAGCAGTAGGCTTGATGCTGATGCTGCACATCAAGGGCGTGGCTCTGAACAATTATCAAAATGAAGTCCGCCACCCTGCTCATCTCAAGAGTTCCAAAAGGTCTCCCTCCCTCCCTCCCTCTGTGTGATATTAAAAACACTTTTAGGTGTTATATGGTAGCTCTTAATTCTCAGGTTACCTAAATATTTACTGAGTTACATAGCTGAAAGTTAGGTATAACAATTGGAAATGCATCTGTTGTATTTGTTGGACTAACGGTTCGAAGAAACCTTATTTTTTTGATGATGAAGCTTTGTTCTTCTGAGTTGATGCTGATAATTTGTTGTGTTCATCTTCTACTTTTATCAAACTAACACCGTTTGTTATATAAGAAACTTTTATGACAGGAATATTAGGATGTACACTTACATACATACACGTATAAGTATCTGACGAACTTTTCATTTAGTTTAAATTTCTTGTTGGAGAAATGAAGAGAGAGAGAGAGAGAGAGAGAGAAGAACCACAATCAATCAACGTATACTTTGTTTATTAAAATTTGACATATATCATTTGTGTCCTCGTAGTGTTATATAATAATGCCAATGCACAATATGTAGGACTTATGAAAACTGTGATAATATGCGATCCATTTAATAATAAGACTGCCAATAGACGATGGTTCTATTTCACATCATTGTATTAACTAATTAATTAAAATTTGTATAACCTCATTTGAAAATATGTACATGTATATTAATAGTACTAAATATTATGCTCTAGCCGTGAATATTTTATAGGGGACTAAGTCAAATACACTCCTGATATTTCTCTCAAGAAACTATAATCCCTTCTATTTTTGGGTGTAAATGAGCTCTTAGTGTTGTGTAATTGTTCGCTTGCATGCCTTTTTCTACTTTTATCATTCCAAAAAAATTTTATCTTTTTTTTCTTAGGGAAAAGGGTCAAATATCCTCAATGTTTACTCTAAGGTTCCTTAAAGTATTTTTAGGTACAAATAAACCCTTGATATTTGAAATTCTTAACATCCATGCCACTCCCCTACTATTACCACTCCAAATTATTTTTTATGCCAAATTTTCTTCTTTCCCGTATATTTCTTGTTCATCACAATGGTTGTGCATGTGTGTATGTTTGTGAAAATTATTATTTTGTTACTATTTTTTTTAGACAATGTATTTGCTAATATTATTGATGAATATAACAACAAAAAAATTGAAAAAAGCTTACCGTGTTGATATGATCTTGATGAAAATGAAGAATATAACTATTTATATAATTATGTTGATAACCAATAAACAAAATATATTTATAAAAGATTTATCAATATTTACCCCTCTACATATAGGATAAATATTTGTATTGAATTAAAATAGTAGTATGAAGAAAATAATTTGAGTAATCATTATAGGTAAAAACAAAAAGTATTAATTTCTATGACATAAAATACGTATAAATTAATGAGATATAAGAGAATATTGTCTATTCTTTTTTATGCAAACAATTGTATTAATTCATACTATAACATGTTAAAGAAAATCCTTTCAAAAAAAGCATGTTAAATAAAATCTTTTAAACAATAATATTTTCGAGTTAAACTAATATTTTCAGTATGCATGTTAATGTTTCAAAAATCAAACTAAACTAATTAGAGATAATTTGATATAAAAAAATAATTTCGAGTGGTAATAGTAGGGGAGGAATCTATGTCAATAATTTCAAACATTGAGTGGATATTTGACTCCCCCCCTCCCCTAAGAAATTAAGAATTGCCTAAGAATCCCGTCACACTCTCACTATTTAAGTTTATACATTCGCCCACTTTTCTCTTTCAGTGTTTTATAAAAAACGTCAACGCATGTATTTTATTATTATTATTATTATTATTATTATTATTATTATTATTATTATTATTATTATTATTATTATTATTATTATTATTATAAACTTATGAAAAAAAAAATTAATCCCAAAATTTCAAACACATTTTAGTACTATTACACTGTACATTTTGTTTATCAGAAATTACTTTACTTAAGTAGATTTTAGTAATACTTACTTTACTAATCACCCTATCTTGACGCCCTTCATCGCCTTTACCACCCGTCAGTTAATTTGTCAAGTCTCGCGCCACCCGTTATTTAAATATTTAAGTGGTTGTGACTTGTGAGTCTTACAGCTGCAAAGTGCAGAGTCTTGTAAGTGATTTTTTTTAAAGATAAATTCCATGACTAAATTAAATAAGGGCGATGCTATTCGGACATAGTATGTCCGGACATAATCGGTTCGATCAAGAAAAAAAATCGGTGGTATTCCCTCACATTCACTCTCCCTCAGAATTTTATCTCCCATCCCCTTAAGAAATCTCTTCCTAATTAAAATTGTATTAATTAAAACCATATTTCATCGACATAAATATCTTCTCTTCTCTTCTAATTAAAATTCGAAAAGGATATCATTGTACATTCATAAATGGCCGAAATTAATAAAAAAAAGATTAATAAAAAATGTGTAAAATTAATTTTTTACTTGATCAAGCCGGTTATGTCCGGATAGCTTTATTGTTTAAATAATTGGTTAAATACATCAAAATAATCAAAATCGATGGTCCACGGAACCGACGAGGGTTTCCCGGAGTTATGAGGAAGAAAGGGAGGAGAAAGGTTCTTTAATCCACGTGGATGTCAAGTGCTACATTGCCACTCTTGATTGAGGTAGTCGTAACTAACGCTTCTTCAATGAGAATAGAACAGATCTCAGATTATCCTTACAATATGCTTAGATCTTCTATTGCATGTTTGATAGTGTGGCATTTCCTATATTGCATACGGACGATCATGAAAATTAAAAATCTACCATATTTTGCTTAAAATGTTCACCGAAGTGGTAATATTTCACATATATCTACAATAGTTAAGAATTTTCAAAAGAAAATTATGGTAATTTTTTTTAAGGGAAAAATATAGTAAGTTTATTAATTTTCTTGACATGTGGCGAACACATGCAATAGAAAATGTCACAGGAACATATAATACTACTAGGGACAGTAGTGTGATGAGTTGTTTCCCTATAAATGAGTATTTTAGATTAGAGCATCCACTACAAGGGTTGAGTTAGACCCCGAGTCTATCGCCGGGAAGTGTAATTTCAATGATTGGTGGTGTTGAATAAGATCACAATAAAAATTTCTACTATGATGGGATTGAGTAAGACCCTGGGATCTATAATCATTGGCAATGATTGAATATGTTTTATTTTGTTACTCCATCCGTTCACGAATAAGTGTCCACTTTGGAACAATAACCATGTTCGTGAATAAGTGTCCATTTTGCCTTTTTGTACAACACTACCCTCTTTACTTTACAGAAATTACTATCCTTGTCATTTAAGACTCCACCTCACATCAACTTTATTTATACCTTTTTATCATCCCAACAACTTTATTCTTACTTTTTGGTCAATGTCACCTCTTTTTTGTCATTACCACTGTTTTTTTATCATTACCTCACTACCCTTATATCCTAACTTTTACCCCACTCACTTTCACTTATCAGTTTTCTTAATCTCCGTGCTCAGTACAAAGTGGACACTTATTCCTGAACGGAAGGAATATTTTTTTTATTTGTAATAACTAACATAAAAAAATACTTAATTAAATTCAAAAATTAAGAAATAATAATTTTATTCATTTAAAAAAATAAAACATACACTAATTAATAAAATAAAAATACAATAATTAAGCAAATAAACTTACAATAATTAAGAAAAAAAATTAGGACAACTACTCTCACCCAAATTCTTTTGCAAGTTTGGCGCAGACTTTTTGGTGCGCCGCCAATTGATCCTGAGTAAAATTCGTCGTGTCTCGAATATATAAATCGTAGGCCCACCTCTCCCTGGCTTCAACCCTCTCCCCCATCAAGTCTTCGGCTACGGATGTCAACTCTGCCCTCGCCACCTCCTTCGCCGCCACCTTGCTCTTCCTCCCCTTCTTGACAGCTTTCACTCCTTCGGGACGAATTTGCATCGTGTTTGCATAACTCGCGGATGCCGTGGATGTGTTGCCGCTAGCAGATGAAGAATAGTCGTCGGCTTCATTTATCCTTATCCGCTTTGGAGCTGTTGCTGTCGCCAGATTGGATAAACTCGGGATATTCTTCAAGAGATCCCACGCTGCCCTATAGGAGAAGCTTCTATCGTACTGGGCGGAGTAACTATCTTCAGCCATAGTGTACAGATCGAGGTCATTCCGCTCGCTCCCGAGTTTGTCTTCGAGTTTGATGTAGATGGCGGCGAAGTTTTGGATTTGTTTCTTGGCGCGGCCCCACGCGCACTTCATCGGACCTTTTTCTCTTGGCGCGGCAGGAGCTATGTGTTCGTTGAAGCGGGCACATATTTTCGTCCAGAATATCTTCGAGGTTTGGTAGTTGCTGGTCACCGCGTCCAGCCCGAAATCAATGTAGCACCGTGCGAGGAACTATATCGTCTGGTGTATAGTTAGGATCTCGTAGTGGCCTCGATCAAGTGCTTGATGCGGTGGGTTGTTTGCCCTTATGGCTCACTTTCCCATTTCCCTTGGCCGGAGAAGTGGTCGTGCTTGATGTGACGGGAGCTTTCCCCTTGCTGCGTGGCGGTGGTGTTGGCTTGCTTTCCTCCGATTCCTCTTGTTGGGAATCTTCGTATGCCTCTTCCTCTTCCTCTTCTTTTTTCTCTTCCTTTTCTTCTTTCTCTTTCTCTTTCTCTTCCTCTTCATTTTCCTCTTCCTCTTCCTCTTCCTCCACCTCAACATCGTCAGCGTTGTTGTTGAGGTTGATACGTCTAATTCGAGCTGTTTCCGATGGCGACGTGTCGAATGCACGATATCCATCGGGTGGAGTGGAGAATTAGGAGAAGCTAGATGTCGGGGGGAATTGATAGAACCCTAGAGACTGCGAGTAGCCGTAAGACGGAGGGAATTGAGAAGAATCTCGGAGACTGCGAGAACCCCATCGGCGGAGAAATTGAGAGAACCCCGACGACTGCGAAAAAGGTGCAAATCCGACAGCCGAGGAGGACTGGGTGAAACCGGGAGAAGGGGGAATTGGGAGTTTGGATTCGGTGGATTGAGAGTTTGATTCGGTGGATTTGAACCGACCTATTGCTGGTACCACGAATTGAACTCTTTTTCACTCATTTGTTTTGCACAAAAAAATTATATTTGAAGATTGAAATTGAAAAAGAAAGAGATTGGGATGAAATTTTGATTTTGGAATGGAGAATGAATGGGATGAAGGTGTATTTATAGTGATTTTGTAAATTGTTGCCGTTGGGATTTAATTTTTTTTTTCTAATCAGGAAAAAAAATACCTCGGACCAATGGAGACACGCCACGTGTCCCCAAACCAAAGCCCCACCGAAATCGAAGGCGGTGTCGATATATCGACACCACTGATATCGAGCAACCCACAATGGTGCTCGACCTTGCGGGGTCGAGCGGCGCTCGACTCCGGCGCTCGACACCCGTTGTGGGTGCTCTTAGACTGTCTGCAGTGGTGCTGTCTCTAAGAGGTGTCTCTAAGGATTTTTTGGAGATAAAGACAGTGAGCTGCAGTGGGGCTATCTCTAAGGGGTGTCTCTAAGGAATTTATGAATTTGTATTTTGCATTAATTTTAATAAGAAAAAATTGAAATTTTTATTAAATTAAACAAATAACTAGTACAATACATTAATTGAAATAAAACAAATAAAAACATTACATTAATTGAAATTTAAAAAATAAAAAACATTCTACTCGTCAACAGGCCCAAATCGGCTCCAAAGATGCTCGATCAAATCATTGGTGAGTCGATGGTGCTTCCTTGCATCTCTCAATGCGGCGTCCCGTTTGAGAAAATTCTTCCAGGTGAGCGGAGCGGGGACTCGGTCTACATTACTACCCGGCGTTGTTTATGTGTCCTCTCTCCAGTTCTCCGCATCCTCCCTCTCGTCTTCAATGATCATGTTGTGCAAAATAATACACGTAAACATGATGTTGCGGATGTGCTGTATGTACCAGTTGCGCGTCGGGTTCCGAATAATTCCCCATCGGGCCAGACTGAATGCCCGTTTGATATCCTTCCTCGCCGCTTCCTGCATCTTCTTGAACCGCGCCGCCTTCTGGTCCGTTGCAAGTGGAAGAGCCTTGATCAGAGCCGCCCAATCCGGGTAGATCCCATCGGTTAAGTAGTAGCCGCCGTCGTAGGGCTTTCCGTTCACCACGAATTGGCACGGCGGAGCCCGTTCTTCAAGCACGTCCTCAAATAAGGGTGACTGATTGAGGACGTTGATATCGTTGTTGGAGTCGGCTACTCCAAAAAAGGCGTACCAGATCCATAAATCTTGAGACGCCACGGCCTCAAGAATCAAGGAAGGCACGCCAATATCTCCTCGAGTGTAGGCAACCGACCACGCCTTCGGGCAATTCCTCCACGCCCAGTGCATGCAGTCCAGACTACTGAGCATCTCCGGAAAGCCGTGCCTCTCCTCGTGCATCCGCAGCAGCCCGCGGTGTCTTTAACATTTGGCCTCCTTAGATACACGTCACCGAATAGCTCGATGATATCTTTGCAGAACTTCTGGAGGCAAAGACGGTCGATGCTATCGCCGATCTTCAAGTATTCATCGAATGTATCCAGCGCTCCACCGGTGGCTAGTTGGCGAATGGCCATTGTGCATTTTTGCACCGACGTGAGGCCCCATTTGCCGATTGCATCTTACTTCTGCTGGAAGTACCACACATTTTGCTCCAACGCCTCGCAAATCCTCAAGAACAGATGCTTGTGCAGTGGCGTAGCCAGGATTTCTGTTCAGGGGGGCCCAATTTTCGGAAGTCCAACAATATGTGTTATTTTTTAAATCTTCGTGAAAAAAGTTGACTTTGGATTTATGAGTCAATTTCTTCTCCATAATAATATGAAAACTCGAGTATGAACTAGAATTATTGAAGCCATCAAGAATGAACAATCAACATTTAGGTTTCATGGTTTCGGCAAATGAAAATTTGAGGGGTTAATGATATCTACTTTAGAAAAATTCTAGGCATTTGAAATAGACCAATAGAAGTAGAAGAAGAATAAGATTTAGCAACATGAAAGCCATGAGACTCAAATTTTCACTGTTCAACTAAACTATTCAAAACGAATAAACTCCAAAATCTAAAGTTTCAAAAATGATAACTGGTTTGGGAATTTTATCGAACACATGGTGAGCATAATGGACAAATTAAAGAATAAACTATATATATATCACTATTTTTTTTCCAAATGCCAGGGGGGGTCCAGTGACCCCACTGCCCACCCCCTAGCTACGCCCCTGCTTGTGCATCCGAAAACGCTGACGGAAAAATGTTGGGCCGTACGTCGGGTTGTCGTTGAAGTAGTCGGCCATCAACTGCTGCAGGGCCGCCTCCCGATCGCGGCGTACGACCGTCCTCTTCACCTTTTTTTTCTTCTTTTTGGTGAAGAGTCGAGCGGCAGCAGCTTGGAGGTTCGTCACCATCGATATAATCTCGTCGTCGGTGCCATGAGAAGAGTAGTCAGTTGAGGAGTCGGACGACGAAGACATTCTTTTTGGAGAAAAAATTGAGAGAAAACTAGAGAGAAAATAAAAGGAAGAAGATGAATTTGGTGTGGAAAAAATTGTGTTATGAAGTGAGGTATTTATAAGGGTGAATAAAAAAAAAGAAAAATCGGCTGAATTAGCTGTTTAAACACCCGTTGGATGTAAAGTAGCCGTTGTTCGATTTTTTTTTTTATGTATGGCGCGTGCAATGCACGTGCCTATTTAAAAAAAAAAATTAAAAAACGCCAGCGCGTGGGCGCCACGCACCATCTCAAGACGGTCTCGTCCGCCCCTCCTTGCACCGCCCTATCTCGTCACAGCGGGTGTCTCGAGACCCCTTCAAGACACACCGCTGCGTGTAGTATTATAGATGTATTTGTCCTAAATAATTTGTGTGCAATTGTCATTTTTGACATTTAACTAAAATACTAGGGACGCTTAGATTTTGTAATGCGATTTTGACATGTGTTTTGTGTTCATACGTATTTTGGGCAGCAGAGAATCTTTTGTGAGATTCAAACAGAGGCAAGATTTTTTCATTTGTTTGAAATCGACATAAAACTATTTTGAAGTGATAATAATATGGGAAGATAATGTCTGTCAAATAATCATAACACTAATAATCTGTTTGTACGTAAAATTATTTTACAGCCTTGATCGGTGAGAGAAAGTATTAGAGATACATTTGACCTTTTTTTTAATCATATATAAGCTCTAGATTGTAAATTTCTTCCAAGTTTTTGGAAAAAATTGAAATTAAATAATGTTTATAACCCTATTGATACTGCAATTGTCGAAATGGAATTTTGAATTCAGATTTGTTTAGTATTAAATTTTGTTACACTGACATTAATAGTTAATTTATTGAAAAATTTCAATTCATTGACTTGTATCAGTTGGAAAAATATGTTTGATGGTCCCGATACGAGTTTTGGTATATGGGGGGAATAAACCAGATAGAAAATTTAAAACAATTCTCTGAAAATTTCACAATCGAGTAAAAAGACTCAGCTGGATTTACAACCGAGTACGAGAACTCAGTTGAAAGAGTGGTGCTGTGCGGAATGTGATGGATAAAAACTCGTATAAAATAACTCACGCTCAGATGCAATGGTCGGTCAATAACCAAGACAGTTGATATAGAAAGATGCACTTTGTATGCTGGTTAGTTGGTCAGTTGAATAAGCAATAAATAACTGAATAATAAACACAAACACACAAGGATTTACGGGGTTCGGAGATAACTCCTACGTCCACGGGGAGTTGTGAGTCCACACAACTCAGTCCAAGTTCTTCTGGACAAAAACCACAAAGCTTACGCAGGCTTTGCAACCGTTAAGATAAGTTTACGGGTACTTATCAACCTTACAGATAAGTTTACGGGTACTTATCAACCTATCTACTCAATTCCGGGAAGAGTAGGGTCCTAACAATCCTTTTGAGAGAATGTGTAAAAGGGTGGGGTTTCCAACTACTAGCTCGAACAAGAAAGTGAGCTAGGATCTAACACTCTATGAACTCTCAGCTAGTGATGTTCTCAAGGTTGGATCGAAAAACACCAAGACAGATTCTAACACTTTATGAACTCTCAACTAGTGATGTTCTTAGAGATTATTTTCAGTTTAGCTCGTTTGCGATATGAACTCTCAACTAGTGATGTTCGCTCGTCTATCTCTTTGCTCTGTCTTCTCTTCTGTCTTCCCCGTCTTGGTGAGTGAATGAATGCCTCTATTTATAGGCGGAGAGAATCAACTAGCCGTTGGAGGAGCCGTTGATCTCTGTTCTTTGAAAGCGATGGCTTGTCTCTCATCTCTGTCCGAATTTGGCAACTATGTGCTTCTGCTTTCCATCTGAGACAGCCTTGTGTTGGGCCAAATGAGGTAATGACAGAGAGTCAAACCTTCACGTGACTTCTTTATTTGAATTTCAAATCTCAACATTAGTCTTTCAACATTGGATGGTCGGTTGAGAAGTTTGATCTTCATCTGATTTGTCTTCAGCTGATGTTCTGTCTGAGTAGGAACAGTTGAACTCTCAGCTGCTTTGAACTTCATCTTGTTGATCTTATCAGTTCGAGTCCTGCAACTGATGTTCTATCTCTTGAACACTCGGTTGTCTTTCTGATGTTCTGAATCTTGAACGCTCAGTTGGCTCGAACGCTTAGATGACTTTCTTCCATCTGATGTTCTCTTACAACTTCCCCCTTTTTAACTCTCGTCTGATGAACGCTCAGTTGTCTTTCTTACAACTGATGTTCTATCCGAGTGAAGCCTTGTTGCCGTCTTCAGCTGGAGTCCTGTAAAGATAAAATCTTAACATTGCTCAAACAGCGAGCCTAACTACTAACATTAGGATCTGGCAACATCTACTCGGTTGGGGTCAGTTGGTTTTGGAATCAATCAAAACTTTAATAAATTTCCCAACAATTTCCCCTTTTTTGATGATGCCAAAACCCTTATAAAATCCTTACAGATCAAACTGATCTAAACCCTACTGACCTATCTAAAATCTCAGCTGAAATTCTAGACAGTCTATAAGATTAAAACATCAAAGGGTTAGCACAGTTATAACATGGTATTGAAATAATTTTGCGATTCAGAGCTTGGACAACTAGAGATTGTACGTCAAGTTGAATCGGATAAC
The DNA here is from genome assembly GCA_029490685.1 of Schizonepeta tenuifolia. Lineage (NCBI taxonomy): Eukaryota > Viridiplantae > Streptophyta > Magnoliopsida > Lamiales > Lamiaceae > Schizonepeta > Schizonepeta tenuifolia. The sequence continues at coordinate 77,310,975 of CM055958.1, forward strand.
TGATGAAAGTTTTCATTACAACTGATGGTTACAAAGTAAGCACAAAAGATCAAAAATTACATCAGTTGCTCAAAAACTAACTGAGCTAATACTTTAGCCCATACTTGCTAAACATTCTAACAAAAATTTCTCGCTTAGCCTCAGACTCCTTTGAAATGTCAACCCCGTGCTCTCGGCAAACTTGTCTTGCTTCAGCTGCTATCTTCGTTCGGTTGGGGTTTCTTGAGTCCGGGAGGAATGGAGGCTGATATGTGACTTTCTGAGGGACCGGAACTGTGTTCATATCCAGTTTTGCATCTATCATGGCTCGCCTGAACTGGCTGAACATACCCGGGTCCCCTGAGTGTAGCTCGGTTAGAGCTTCCTTGAAAGCTTTCCTTGGATCGTCAGTTGTGAAGACTTTTCTGTAATAGAAGTCATTCACGAACTCTTGTTTGAACGACTCCCAGTCTTCATTCCACTCAACTGGCATCCACTTGTCCACGTGCCTGGCAGCCTCTGTTATTTCAGCCTTGCCTCAGCCTTTACTTGATGTTTATCTATTCGGCGACGGCTGCGGGAGGCAACATCCCTGTCTATATTCTTGGTCACTTTGTCAAGCTCCTCCTCGAACTGGTTGACTTTTTTCGCTTGGCTGGCAGCGAACTTTTTGATCTAGTCGGGATTCATGTAGTCTTTTTCAGGAACATCCATAGCCTTGGCAGCAGCAATACACTCTTCGGTTGTGATACCGTCGAGTTCCACATCAAGCTCGGCTGCGATCTCGGCTATGGAGTTGTAAGAAACTCCATACTTCTCCGCCTGCTCCAAGTCTTTCGCTATTTCAGCTCCGCCGATGTCGGTTGGCTTAGGAGTGGACTTCTTCTTCTGAGTCTTCTTCGGCTGGGTCTTCAGCTGAGATTTTTCAGCTGGAATCTCTTCCTCAGCCTGGGTCTCATCTTCCCCCTGCATCTCAACTTCCCCAGTCTTCTCTTCCCCCTTTTTGGCATCAGCAACAAAGCTTGTGACTGAGCCATCCAGAGATGTGAGTTGATGTTCAGCTTGTTGGATGCGGTTGAAGAGTTCATCGACCGTGCACTCTACTCCAACCTTCTTCGCCAGTTCAGTGTCCAGGCGCTCTTGTTCGGCTTTCCTCAGAGTAGCGAGGTTCTCATTGACTTCGGTCTGGAAAGTAACGAACTCAGCCCATCTTGACTCGAACCGAGACTTTCATTCTTGGTCTTGAGTCTGTTGAGATTTGGCAAGGTTGGAATCAGATAAGGACTTGAACACGTTCAGATCGGATTTGATTCCATAAACGGTTGTCCTTAGTGCATTGATGTCTTGGCTGGTGGAGGTTGAGAATTCGTCCAGCTTTATCTTCAGTGAAACATTCTCCTCTAGCAGCTGCTTGTTCTTCTCCTCATGTGCTTCCAACATCCTCAGCTGATCTTCTTTGTTTTGCTGGAAGTTGGCAAGCATCTTCATCCTTAGCTGATTTACCCTCTCAGCTATCAGCTCACAAATTTCTTCAGTTGAGGGTGCTGGCTGATCAGCTGGAGCTTGGTGTTCAGATTGTGCTGGCTAGTCAACTATAACCATGGCTTGACGGTTGGCCAGGTACAGTTGAAGCTCTTCTTCTTCCTTCTTGGCGGCTGCGGCGGCTGCATCAAGATCAACTATAAAATCAGCAGATTTTGTTAGCATGTTGTCCAGGAAATTGATGCAATCTTGTTCAGCCTTTTCCCTCGTGTCTCTGCCTTCCGTCTTGCTGAGGTCCAGACGACGCGTCAGCAGCGCAACCTTATTGTTGTAGGCGACCTCCAGATTGGTGTAGTTGAAATAGTATCTGATGCGTGACTCATCGGCCTTGAGCTGGTCCCAACTGTGTATGCGGATGGTGTCTTCCTTGACATACCAGTGGCTGAAGATTATGCTGAACTGATACAGCAGCTCAGTTCCGAGAGTGGCAAAAACAGGCATGTCGCGCGCTTCTGGAAACATCCCGATCAGCTTCTGGAAGCAGTAGGCCAGCTTGCCTTCATGCTCCTGTGCGACAGCCTGACGATCAGCTTCGTCATTGATGGAGGAGGGAGATAGATTTTCATATGGGATCGGTTCGACGGTTTCATCAACGTTGGCCAAAGAAGTGGTCTCAACGTTGGCATCGAGCTGGGAGTTCGGAATTTCGGATTCTGTGGGGATGGGGGTATCAACAGGTTCATCAACATTGGCCGAAAAGATGGTCTCAATGTTGGCATCGAGCGAAGAGCTCGGAATTTCTGGTTGTTGATCGGTTGGGAGAGTGAGAGTCTCTTTGGGCGGTACGACATCAGCTCCTGCCGTGGGAGAGGTTGGAATGTCTTCTGTTTCCTCAGATGACGAAGATGTATCCGAGGTCAGATCCGTTTCCATCCCTTCCATCTCAGCAGTTCCTCCTGTGCGAGGAGCAATCTTGAAAGCGTCCTTGTCAACTGAGTGACTCGACTCAGATGGCTCCGCTTCAGCTGGTACCTCATCAGTTGGTGTTGCCTCAGCTGGTATCTCCTCAGCTGACACATCCTCAGCTAGAACCTCATCAGCTGGCAACTCCTCAGTTGGAATCGCAACAGACTTTTTGATCCGAACCCTCAGCTTCTTCTTAGCTAGTTCTTCAGCTTGCTCCTTTTTCGACTCAGCTCTTTGTCGATGTGCAGCTATTGATTTTGATTTGCGACCGGCAGCTGGGGGTAGCTCCTCAGCTGTGTCTTTTTCTTCAGCTGTCTTCACAGCTTCCTTCTTCTCCTTGGGAGTATACACACTCCTAACCACATCCTGAGCCTTCTTTGTTGTTGGGAACAGCATCAGCTTTTTCACCGGGGTCTCCTCGCAGTCATCCCAGACCATGTTCTGACCCTTTGTTGCGAAAAGGATCAGAGCAGAGATTTTGCAACCGAAGTTGAGAGTTCCCTTGACACTCAACAACCTTTCCCCGGATTCGGTTGTGGTCTCGGTTATCTTCTGCTTCTCCAATGTCAACTGGTTTTCAAAATACTGGAACCAGTTGATCTCATGCTTGTGTTCCAAGGCTAGAAACTGTTTGAGTTTCGGTCGGCTGATGTCTCCGAAAGCGCCGCTGTATCCGAACACAACCTTGGATACAACATCGAACAAAAGTTGATGTTCTGGCTTCAACTTAGGTCTCTGCATATTGCTCCTCAGTTTTTCTGGGTGATCAGAGCACTTTCCAGAAATTGATCTGCTTCCGCATCGGAGATGTTGTCGACGGAGTCCGTGGCGGAATTATTTGAAGGAATGATTGGGCGAAGAATATCATAAACTGGAATGGGGATGGTGACCCTGCGGATGGTTCTGTCCGGAACGTCGCGTTGACGACAAGTAACTTCTGTAATGAGCCTGTCTCGGCTGTCGATGGGAAGTTGCAGGTTCCGATAAAACTCTCCGACCTGTCGCCTGAGAAGGTGGGACGGGAGTATTGGCGAGGGGAGACAGAACCGGCGATTCTAGTTCATCCTCTGACAGGATATGTTCGAAGTGTATTTTGGAGACCAGCAAGTCAAAGGATTCCTCGTATGATGTGGGGACTAGTGAAGGTCCGGAGGATGCCATCTTCTTTCCTTTAGGTGCCATTTAGTGATTCTGTAAAGATATATATAAGAAGGAAAAAAAAACTTGCAGAAAATGGTTAGACAGAATCTGAGAAGACGATCAATAGTTACTGTAGATAATCACAAATGTAGAAGGTAAGAGATCACTTCCTGATTTTCCGCCTTTTATAGGTTTTTGGCTCGGTTGAAATCGACGGCTAGGGTTAAATGGCGCGAATCCATCACCGGCTGAGATTTCGCGACTGTTTACTAGCTTTGACTTGACGTCACAATCCGAGTTCCAACCAGCGCGTGAGAAGGTAAACTATTTTTCATGTCAGCCCAGTCGCACTATAAAGTAGGGCTATTGAGGTTCAGCCGTACTTTACATTAAATGCGGTATGATGGCTATTTTAATGTAACTGACATGTTCAGGAATGTTTGAATTTATTTCAAACATTCTCATTTAAGATCATAACACCTTCAGCCATAAATGTTACCTGCCAGCTGATGTCGGAATCAGCTGTGTTCACCTGCCAGCTGATGTTGGAATCAGTTGTGTTTCAATGTTACGGCATACCATTAGCTGACTCGAGTTCGTCAGTTCAGCTGATGTCTGATCCAATATTGCGGCATACCATCAGCTGACTCGAGTTCGTGTGTTCAGCTGACGTTTGATGTCTTCGGTTGGCAATCCGCATCTGATGTCTTCGGTTGGCGATCTGCATCTGAGATTCCCCCTTCATCTGAGATTCCCCCTCAGATGGATATCTATCTCTTCACCTCAGCTGGTTCCTCATCTGATGGATCCAACAATCCAAGGAGATCACATAGCATTTTGAACCGCGCTTCGGCTAGAGGTTTGGTGAAGATATCAGCTCTCTGAATCTCAGTTGGAATTTTCTCCATGGAAACATCCTTCTTCTCAATATGATCTTCGGATACCACTTGATGATGGTTTCATATAGAAACTCGGTTTCGCGATATGATCGGATAGAAATGATTTTCATCTCTTGTTGGTTCGATATCCGATCCATCAACTTGGGTAGCTCATCTCGGATTTCACTTTTGTGACGCATGAAAATGGTCCACGTGTATCTGGAGAAATCATCAGTAACAACAAGGGTATACTCGTTACCATTCATGCTCTTTGGTGTAACTGGCCCGAAGAGATCCATATGGATCAGCTGCAATAATCGGTCGGTTGAGGGAGTTGTATTCAACCGGAAGGAGGATCTAGCGAGCTTTCCCAACTGACATGCACTGCAGATATGTGTTGTTGAAAACACTCGGTTTGGAATGCCTTTTGCATGTTCCTGTCTGGCAAGTCGGTTCATTGTCTTGAAATTCAGATGGTTGAGCCTTTTGTGCCACAACCAGCTCACATCTGAACTGCTCTTTGATAACAGACAAGTTTCAGGAGGACTACTGTTCCAATCTGCATAGTAGACATTCCCGGTTGGGGATCGATTTCCCAACAATAAGACCTGCTTTGATTCAATATTTTTAACTCTGCAGCCCTGCGCATCAAACGTAACTTGATGGTCCTTCCTTCTCCGCGAAACTCCCAAGCAAATCCTTCAGATTTGTCATATGTTTCGAGCATCCACTATCCATCACCCAACTGGTCTGTGATGCTTTATTCTTCCTCAGCTGTTTCTCCTGTTCCTACACAGAGAAACATGCTTAGGTCCCCAATTTTAGTTGGGTCCTGGAGGGTTAGAACCAGTTCCCCCTTGAACTGTGCGTCGTTTTTCCCAGTATATTCGGATAGATTTATCATTCCAGATCACTTTTCCTTCTCCATCAACTATAACAACACCTCGGCTATCCTTAGGCTTGTTGTTAGTAGTGATGTTCTGTTTCTTGGGAGGAGATGGATTTCTCCCATTGTGGGCTTTAGGAGGAAAGTTGTTTTGATGGCGATTTTTATCCTGTTGGTTTTGTCATTGAGGTCGGACGCCATGTTGAAATCTTTGTGGCTGTGTCGGATTCCACTTTCCTGATTGTCGATGATAGCTGTTCATGCCCTGTTGTTGGTTCATGTTGTGGCATGAATATCTCCAGCTATTCGAACTGTTCCTCATCGGTTGACTCGGTTGGAACCTCTGGTTGAACTGATGATGGAACCGCTGTTGATTCAGATGGTTGGATCCTTGTCAGCTCTGCGGTCGGTTCCATTCTTTCTAATGTTGGCTCTGAGGTCGGTTCAGAGGTCGGTTCTGAATTCGGTTTTGATTGTATCTCCGATGCCTCTGATTCCTCTTCTGAGACTTGGAACATTCCCCCTCGGTTGATGTCCCAACCGATGGAATGTTCTATTCTCCATCCACCGCTCCTTTTCCTTTCTCAGTTAAGGTTCCCTTGGTCGGTTGAGCTTGCTGAGAAGTGGAGGTTGGATTAATTTGCGGAGTTGCAGACTCAACTGAGTCAGGTTTGGCAACCGAGACATCCACTGCCTTGATGAAGGTTGCTGGTGGAATTCTAGTATCTTTGACCACGTCGTAACCGAGTCCAGACACGTCATCCATTTGTCTTTGATAACTGATAAGATTCTCGATGATTTTGGATGATTGATATAGCTTTATCAGGTTGTCCTTCTCAGTTTGCAATTCCTTGAGAAGAACAACTATATGCTCGGTTTGTGCGTCTGACTTCTTTATCAGCTGGTCAATCTGAGCCTCTTGCTTTTTCAACTGATCATGTTGCTCCTTCAACTCCTCATCGGTTGGAGCATTAGTTCGGTTGGCCTCATTCAGTTGACTTTTGAGATTGTCAATCTCTTCGGTTTGATTTTTAATCAGATCGTCCTTTTCGGTTAAAGATTCTTCAAGTCTGGCAAACTGTTCTTGAAGATTCTTAAACTTAACCCGATTGCTAATGCAGTTCCTCACTGAGTTCTTGTAAATCACCCCAGGAGGGTTCCAACTCTTCCTCTACTGTTTCCTGCATGTTAGAAATATTGGAAGAATTTAAATTAGCAGGACTAGAGTGTACCTCAGCGTCATCCTGGTCGGTTCCAAATGCCATGAGGCATTGATCCTGACCGATAGCGTTGTTGGTTGAAGTCAGCTCATCCTCATCTTCAGTGTCGGTGAAGATGTCCATGTGGTCAGCTGCTTCTTCTGCAATCATGGCCTTGTTCTTTCCACTTTGCTTGGCCCTCAACGCTTCTCTTTCTTTCTTTGAAAGGTGTGGACAATCAGCTTTGAAATGTCCCTCTTTGCCGCATTCAAAGCAACCGTTGTTCACAGGCTTCGAGTTATCTCGAGTTCGGTTGGATTTATAGAACCGTTTGTATTTTCCGAACCGAGTATCCATGTCAGTTAGCTTCTTTGACAGGGCGGCTATATTCTGTTGCAGCTCTTCTCTGCTTGGCTCCTTCGTAGCTGTGTCCGCAGATCGCGTTGGCCTTGATGTTCGCAGCTTGAAATAGTCAGCTCGAAGTGCAACTGTCTTTGTTGCTGAACCAGCATCCTCATATCGACTCGTCTGAACCGAGGACTGAGATCTTCGTCGGTTCACCTTATACTCGTTTCCTTTTAAAATTGAGAACAATCTTTCAGTTCCCATCTCTTTAAGATCAGCTCGGCTCTCATGGATATTGGTGAAGGTATCCCACTTAGTTGGTAGAGCTTGTAATACTTTGAGGTTGATTTCTCTCAAAGTATATTTTCCTCTTCGGATGGACTGGATCCTTCTGATGATATCCATGAACCGAAGTTCCAACTGATCTATGGTTTCATCAGCTCTTAGACAGAAGTTGTCGAAGTCTTGACAAGCATGTGAGAACTTGTTCTCCTTTGTTTCGTCGCTTCCTTCACTCAGAGATGCCAAGATATCCCACATCTCTTTAGCTATGTTGCACTCTTCTATCCAAGGAAGATAGTCTTGTCCAACTGTGGACATGATAGTGCTCTGAGCCCAGATATCCAGCTGGCTCACTCTAGCTTCCTCTGGAGTGAAGTCTTCTGGCTTCTTCTCAACTAACTCCTCAGTTGCATCCCCATCATTGGGATTTGTAGGAGTGCGAGTGACCTTTTCTCTGATGATGATCGGTCCAGATGTAAGTACTTGTTGCATTCTATGATGCTTTGACAGTAGAATCTTCTTCATCCGAGTTCTCCAGGATGTATAGTTCACAACCGAGAACATGACCACGATCTTGTCTTTAACATCCATTTGCACACACAAACAAAAGACAACAAATGCAAGCAGATATGCACTAGCGTGAAAAAGATCTGTTCAGTTGACCACTGAAGAAAAGACCTCGAATTCACACCTCGTGAAACAGAGTCAATAGTCTTTTGAACCACTGCTCTGATACCACTTGATGGTCCGATACGAGTTCTGGTGTATGGGGGGGGGATACACCAGATAGAAAATTTAAAACAACTCTCTGAAAATTTCACAACCGAGTAAAAAGACTCAGCTGAATTTACAACCGAGTACGAGAACTCAGTTGAAAGAGTGGTGCTGTGCGGAATGTGGTGGATAAAAACTCGTATAAAATAACTCACGCTCAGATGCAATGGTCGGTCAATAACCAAGACAGTTGATATAGAAAGATGCACTTTGTATGCTGGTTAGTTGGTCAGTTGAATAAGCAATAAATAACTGAATAATAAACACAAACACACAAGGATTTACGTGGTTTGGAGATAACTCCTACGTCCACGGGGAGTTGTGAGTCCACACAACTCAGTCCAAGTTCTTCTGGACAAAAACCACAAAGCTTACGCGGGCTTTGCAACCGTTAAGATAAGTTTACGGGTACTTATCAACCTATCTACTCAATTCCGGGAAGAGTAGGGTCCTAACAATCCTTTTGAGAGAATGTGTAAAAGGGTGGGGTTTCCAACTACTAGCTCGAACAAGAAAGTGAGCTAGGATCTAACACTCTATGAACTCTCAGCTAGTGATATTCTCAAGGTTGGATCGAAAAACACCAAGACAGATTCTAACACTCTATGAACTCTCAACTAGTGATGTTCTTAGAGATTATTTTCAGTTTAGCTTGTTTGCGATATGAACTCTCAACTAGTGATGTTCGCTCGTCTATCTCTTTGCTCTGTCTTCTCTTCTGTCTTCCCCGTCTTGGTGAGTGAATGAATGCCTCTATTTATAGGCGGAGAGAATCAACTAGCCGTTGGAAAAGCCGTTGATCTCTGTTCTTTGAAAGCGATGGCTTGTCTCTCATCTCTGCAGACTTTCCGGATTTGGCAACTGTGTGCTTCTGCTTTCCATCTGAGACAGCCTTGTGTTGGGCCAAATGAGGTAATGACAGAGAGTCAAACCTTCACGCGACTTCCTTATTTGAATTTCAAATCTCAACATTAGTCTTTCAACATTGGATGGTCGGTTGAGAAGTTTGATCTTCATCTGATTTGTCTTCAGCTGATGTTCTGTCTGAGTAGGAACAGTTGAACTATCAGCTGCTTTGAACTTCATCTTGTTGATCTTATCAGTTCGAGTCCTGCAACTGATGTTCTATCTCTTGAACACTCGGTTGTCTTTCTGATGTTCTGAATCTTGAACGCTTAGTTGACTCGAACGCTCAGATGACTTTCTTCCATCTGATGTTCTCTTACAACTTCCCCCTTTTTAACTCTCGTATGATGAACGCTCAGTTGTCTTTCTTACAACTGATGTTCTATCCGAGTGAAGCCTTGTTGCCGTCTTCAGCTGGAGTCCTGTAAAGATAAAATTTTAACATTGCTCAAACAGCGAGCCTAACTACTAACATTATGATCTGACAACATCTACTCGATTGGGGTAAGTTGATTTTGGAATCAATTAAAACTTTAATAAATTTCCCAACAATGTTCATAATTAATCATCCCTTTCTAACTTATATTTCTCACGCACTTTTTTTAAGGAACGCCACAATATTTTTTGAGATCAAGGAATACCGACTCAAATATGAATGCATGTTGAATGGTGGAGGAACATTTTCGTCAAAATAATTATTTTGGGTGCATGTAATTTTGTCATAATGACTAATTTCATCATGTTTGGTAATCACAATGGCCTATTAAAATTTCTTGACTTTTCAAAATTATGGGATTCATAATTAGCTGCTATAAATCCTGTAATATACTAAATATATACGTTATGATTATAACACATCACCATTTAAATAAGTTAATTCTTACGAGAATTAAACGTAATTGACTTTTTGGATAAAATCAATGTGTGTAATCAGTATTTCGAGTACAAACTCCTTAAATTTGAACGAAATTTTCGCCCTTTATTACAACAACAGATGCCTATGTAACAATGATGTAGTAAGAAACTAGCAAATGCTTATCTTTTATAATTAGGAAGCTCTGCAGTTACTAATTTACCTTAAAAAATTACATGTGCATCATAAATTCATCCTCGAATAAAGTAAATCTAAATCATCAAAAATGTATATAAAAATAGTGAATTAAATGACACATTATTATAATTATAGTATTGTAAACTGAAAATAATACTTTTTTACCTTGAAAAAAAAATAAATATTACTAGAATTTTGAGCTAATTACAATAAATACTTATTCATAAACAAGAATTAGAATAAGTGGAACACATAAGGGCATCTTCATCCAATGCACTTTCCCCATTCCATAATGTTGGACACACTATTTAATGGTATACGTTGAGCATTCCGAAAACCTCCTACTGTTTCCAGTCAAAGCTAACGTTAAAAGTAAAAGAGCCAGACGTTAAAATTAAATTTCCTCTCTCTCTCTCTCTCTCTCTCTCTCTCTCCCCCCCACTACTTTTGAAAGACAAGCGCATGTGATTTTGAAGGGAATCTAATCAATATAGCCCCAAGACGTTTCACAAGAGACTTTTCAGTGCTGTGTAAAATAACAGTAGCATAGAAAACACCCCCACCCACCCAACCCCACCTACTTACCATTTTCTCTCTCAACTTACCATTTCTTATCACCAACGCTCTCCTTTATTTATACTCCTCACCCTCACCCTCTCCATCTCCAGGTCTCTCTTATTTCTAGGGTTTCTTCTTTCCTTTCTTCTTATAACTAGGGTTCACAACAGCCGCTATTATGCAGAAATGTTAAATATAGGGTTTTCTTTATCTTGTTTGTTCTCTGCTAAAGCTCTATTCTTTTTCTTGCTTATTGCAGCTCATGGATCTGCAGATAATATGATTTTCTTATATCTGTAGATCTGGAATATCTGGTTGAAGTTTTCGCTAGATCAGTGTTTCTGTTTTCTTGTTCCTTTGTTTTTGCACCTTCTTTTTCAAGATTTTTTTGGGTTGACTTTCAGTATTTCTTTAAAGTACATAACTTCTTTTTCAATATGCGTAAGAGGGTTTCTTTGGTTTTATTTGTATTTATATTTAAAATTAGAGATTTTGGTTTAATTCGAGGTATTGGAGTGGAGCTCCTTGAAGTCCAATAAGAGGATCTTGCTGGGAAAAACAAGCTGCTGATTTATGGATTCCTCAGCCCTATCCAAAAAAAAAAAATAACAAGTAGAAATAAATTGGATTGGTTTGTGGATTGCATATGTCAGGAGCTTTTGTTACCCATGTTTGAGCCTTCTTTGGATTGAAGGGAGCTCTACACTTTTGCTCTAAATTAAATGAGTTTTTTTTAACTTTAGTTTAAATTTCTTGTACTAGCGATTGTGGTGTTGTTAACTGTTTTTCCTTTTTTCCAGTACAAGGAATAAAATCTATTATTGATTTTAAAATTTCAATTTGGTCTTTTGTTGTCTGTTGCTCCATAGATTCTTCTCTTGGACTCTTGTGTGATTATGTTCAACTCTAATCTGATAACATCATTCCTCTGCATGGCAACTGATTTTTCTTGAAAATCATGAAAATCTCTTCTTTAGAAATTCGTTTGCTATTTCCGGTTGGTGAAAGTCAAATATTTTATTGAGCCCTTTTTTCCTTTGACATTTTGGGATGTTTGTTTTTTTCTGCCTATTAATCGCAGGTGGGATCAGCAGAGAAGTGTTGAAAGATTTTTCTGTTAAAGATTGCTGGATTTTGCTAACGTTTTTGTTTTCCCTGTGTAGTAAATTTGCTTTAGATTTGTTCTTGGATTTTGCTTTGTATTAGCCTCTTCTGTATTAGATCTGAGATGAGTTTTGTAATAAAAAGCTTATTGTTATTTATTTATGCTCTGCGGGACTCCATTTTCTATTGGTCATGGTTTTTAATTATTTTATTTCTCTTTTATTCAAGATGTTGTGGGCAAGTTCAAATTTAAATTGGGATGAAATCTCATTTAAAATTGAATCTTGTTGAATCTTTCAATTAAATTGTGTTAATTTATGCCAATCAAATATAAAAAAACCTTTTTATCATTAAGTGATTGCAATTAATTTATTATAGAGTAACGAGATATTCGGACATAATATTGTCAATTACACGAGCTGAAAAATGGTAATATAGGTCTTATTAGAAAATATAAATTTTAAGAAGTCTAATTGGAAAGTGTGATTATTTTTATTTTTATAGTCAATTTTTTTCATGCCTGTAGTTGATTACAGTGTATTCAAATATCATTACTCTTTATTATTTACTCATTAAATTTATTTTACTCTCTCCGTTCACAAATTAATTACTTATTTGAGTTCCGGTATGAAGATTAAAAAAATTGATAAAATTATTTTGATTGAAATAAAAGTTAGAATGTAGGGGTAGTAGAATAATGACAAAAAAAAACGGTGGTATTAAAAAAAAATAGTGGTATTGACAAAAAAATAGAAATAAAATTGTTAGGACGTGGGGCTATTAATGGCAAAGAGTAGTAAATAAAAAAAAAGTAGGAGGCTATGGTTGTATAAAAAGTAAGTAGGTATTTGATTTGTGAACAAAAAAATATGAGTAAGTAGTTATTTGATTCATGGACGGAGTGAGTACTTTATTTGATCATGTCATTTCATTAAGTTTATTTGATAAATATCTTAATAATTTATACTCCTTCCGTTTAGTTTATGACACTTACTACAAAAAAATTGTCCATTTTATGTATACCTAATTTAAGAATTTTACACTTATACTCTTATCCCTTTTCCCTATTTATTATTCTTTGTCATTGATAATCTCACTTTATATCAATTTTATTTCTACTTTTTTATCATCCCAACAATTTTATTCCTATATTTTAATCAATATCACTTCTTTTTTGTCATTACCACACTCAAAATGGGTAGACATAACGTGGACGAAGAGAGTAAATATACTCATTCCGTTCATGAAATAAACTCCCATTTCATGTTTGACACGAAAGCTAAGAAAATTGATAAAGGTGTTGTGAGTGGAGTTTGGGTTTCACTTGTTGAGAGTGGTAAAATTAATTTGGAATTAAAATTGTTATGAGTGGAATAAGGGTCTCGCTTGTTGTGAATGAAAAAGTTAAAATGAAATTAAAGTTGTTAGTGGAATAAAGGTTCCACCTATTTTGAGTGGAAAATGTAAAATGAGAGTGGAAGTTATGGTAAATGGAAGAAGGTCCCACTTGATGTGATCGGAAAAAGTGAAGTAGAAGTTTATTAGGTGGACAATTTTTTTTGAGTAAGTAAGAGTTTATTTCGTGAACGGAAGGAGTAATAGTATAATACTCCCTCCGTAATGTAAAAAATGAAACGTTTGTTGTTTGCGCGGAGTTTAAGAAAAGTTGGTAAAGTGGAATAAAGTGGTGTAAAAAGACAATAAGAGTAATGAAGATGAGATTTGTTAATTGCAATTAGCATTTGTTGTTTAAAAACTGCACCAACCTCTCTACTTTAATTCTTGGCAATTAAATTCATGCCTTAAACTAATTTTTCAGCAATTTCGATTTTGCATGTAATGTTTTCGAAAAAAAGAAAAAAAAAACTGCATGTATTTTCATGTCTTAGATTTTTCGTGTTTTATTTTTCATTGCTTACATTTTTTTCGTGTTTTAGTTTTTCATGCTTAAGTGTTGAAACTGTAAGGAAATTTGTCCTTAAATTGAAATTGCATATTGAAATTGAAATTAAGAAGTGAGGCTGTAAGGAAAAGAAAAGTGTACGGAAACTGCAAAAATAATTTAAAGAACCAGTAAACAAAAGAAATGAAGAATCTATGCAGATTTTTAATTTAAGAGGGAAAAGTACATGGCATTTAATTCTAAGTCAGCTGTTTTGGTGCAAAAAATTTAAACAAAGTTACAGTTTTCAAATCTCCCACTAAAATGTTGGAGGGAATCACTACACCTAACCCCAACCTCTCAGCAATAAATAGCAGCATTCAAGGCCACCAGCATTCATTTCAACCACCAAATCTGCAGCAATGCAACTAGGCCAACAGAAGAGAAATCTGACCGTAGATGAAAGGAATTCTTTGGCTCAGCGGATCCTCCAACAGTCCAATGATTCTGGTTTAGAGCATGGTGCCAAAAACATGGCTGCAGTAGTCTTCAATGTGAATAGGAGCACTGTATGGCGCATATGGAAGAAGGCTGAAGCTCAAATAGCCTTGGGCAAACCTATACATGTTGTGAGCATGAAGAAAGGTTGTCAGCACAGTGATAAAAAAAAGTTGGATGCAGCAAAGCTCTTGTCACTCCCACTTAGGCAGAGAACCTCAATCCGAAAAACAGCATTCAACATGGAAGTCAGCACTTTTCAGGTACAAAGTTGGTTAAAAAAAGAATATATAAAACCCTGTAGTAGTTCTATTAAACCTTACTTAACTCCTAAGAACATGCTCACAAGGCTGGAATTTAGCTTGAATCAACTTAGCAGCATAAGTGAGGAAGGAAATGTTGTTTTTCAGAATAACTATAATGTGATCTATATATATGAGAAATGGTTCAATTTGACTAGAAAAACTGCAAGGTATTACCTGTTAACAGGTGAGTCAGAACCACATAGAGCATTGCAATCCAAAAACAATATTGATAAAATCATGTTTGAGTGTATGGTTTCAAGACCAATCCTAGACAGCAATGGTGAAGTCATATTTGATGGCAAGTTTGGAATCATTCCATTCACTTATGAGGAATCATCAAAAAGGAAGTCTAAACACAGAGCTAAAGGCACAATGATCACCAAACCAATCACAAATATATCCAGAAAAGTGATGAAGTAAGTATTCCTGCAGGAGGTAAGGTTTTTATCATGTTTCTTCACTATCAGAATCTGCATGATTCATCATTTAGTGTGAATCCATGTTTTTCCCTTAACAGCTGCAAATGATACCACTAATTAAAAGAAGGTGGCCAGAAGGAATCAACAAAAACATCATAATACAACAAGACAATGCCAGACCAAACATAGACAACAATGATCCTGATTTCAGAGCTGCTGCATCATCAGATGGATTCAACATACAGCTTGTACATCAACCACCAAACTCACCAGACACTAACATCAATGATCTTGGGTTTTTTAGAGCTGTACAAACACTAAAGGATGAGAAGGATGCAAGAAATGTGGATGACATGATCAGAAATGTCAAGAAAACATTTGAGGAATTTCCACCATTGAAACTAACCAATGTGTTTCTCACTTTGCAAGGCTGCCATCAAGAAATAATCAAGTGTAGGGGAAACAACACATACAAAATTCCACATATGTACAAGGAGAGAATGGCAAGGGATGGGCCACTGCCATATTCTATATTAGTGGATGAAGGTGTTGTGAAAGAAGGGTGGGAATATCTGAATCAGCATGGAGTTGAGGGAGGGACAATATTGCAGAATGAAGACATCATAGGAGGAGTGGAAGATATACATTTAACAGACTAGGAGCTCTGTATAGATGTTTTTTGGGTAATGGTTTACAGGGACAAACAGAAAATAGATCAGTTTTTGTGTTTGGAACGTAAATTTGTCCTTGGATCAGTTGTTTGTTAATGAAAGTAGTCTCAGTCTTACTTTAGATAAGTTTTTTGCATCATTGACTCACTATACATCCTATTTATGCCTCCAGACATAGAACACCATAATATCCTAGTGGTGGCAGTAATAAGATTGATCAAACAACTCCTAAGAAGACAACAATTCACACCCAAAGACCAATCACATATCAAGTGTAGTATCTATGCATTAACAGTTTCAAAAACATGCATACTCAATCAAAATCACATAAAGGCATCACCAGCCTTCCCACCAATCACATATCAAATGCAGTATCTATTCATTAACAGTTTCAAAAACATGCATACTCAATCAAAATCACATAAAGGCATCACCAGCCTTCCCCCAATGCACAAATAAGCATAATCCGCATCAGGAAAAAATCAAATGCAGAATCAGAAAGGAGAGAAAACTATAACATAGAACGCAATCACCTATTTCATGCCGCTTTTATACTCTATCAGCAACCCTTTAGCAATGTATTTCTACTTCCATTCGTCATAGGACATATGAATGTCAGCTTCATCCTTCCATAATAAATCAGTCTCAGAACCAGACACCACCCACTTCATCGCCGGCGCCGTCCTCACATCATTGAGCGGCATCGAAGGGCTCTGAGTTTCAGAATCGTCATAGAGCGGCGGCGAAGGGTTTTGAGTCTGAGAATCGTGATAGAGCGGCAGCGATGGCGATTGAGTCTGAGAATCGTCATAGATCGACGCCGATTCAGCCTCAGATGCATGGTAGAGCGGCGGCGATTTGCTCCTCGCCACCAGGCTCTCAGAATCAACATATGCATATTTGGGTTTAGGGTTTTTTAGAGGCATCATCACCAGGCTCTGAGAATCAAGAGATCAGAGTGAGAGGATTTGCAGAACTCAATCGGCGCCGATTTAGATCTAGGGTTTTAGAGAGATATGAACACAGTATTGCAGAAATTAGAGTGAGAGAGATGAGAGATGAGATTCGTCGTTTTGTGATTGGCGACTATTAGATGAGAGTGAGAGAAGATTGGGAGATGGAGATGATTGAGAAGATGACAGCGACGATTTGCAGATGGAGATTGAGAGAGTGATGAGAGATTAGAGTGAGAGTGAGAGAGAGGAAGGAGATCAGCGCCGATAGAGTTCTAGGGTTTGGGGGAATATAATTGGGAATTTTGGGCTGAGTGATGTGAGTTGGGTTGGGCATAAATTTGGGTTAGGTTATGTGTTTATTTGGATCGGTTAATTTAGTTAATAGGTTTAATTAATTAAGTTAAGAGTGTTTAGTTTAACTTAATTAAATTAATGGTGGAGAAAGTAATGGCAATGAATCGAAAATAAGGAAAGTTTTAAAGGAGAAGGATGTCCATAAAGTGAAACGTTGCATTATTTAGATTACGCTCGATTTACTCAAACGTTGCATTTTTTCAATTACGGAGGGAGTATATCACTAAAAAGTTATTAATTGTATTTTCTCTTTTATTTGATGTGATAAAAATATTCTTAATTTTATTACACTCATTCACGAAATGGTTGTCACATTGTGGACGACACGGGTTTTGAGAAAATAGTACTCCCTCCATCCCCAATTTAAAGTCCCATTTGATAGTTGGTACGGAAACTAAGAAAAGTGATAAAGTAGAAGTCTGTGGGAGAAAAGGGTAGTGGTAATGACAATAAGTTACTTTTGCAAATTTAAGGATTAGGAAAACATCTTTACATTTAAATAAATAAATGGTGATGCATGACAACTTGGTTTATTAATTAAGTTGATTAATTTTTTTGTCGAATTTTCGGATGATTTTTAACTGTGATTAATAAATTTAATCCGCCAACATTAATATGCCAACATTTTTATTAAGGAATTAATAAAATTAATATGCCAACATTAATTTGAAATCTGCCAACATTAATTAATTTCGGATGATTTTTAAATATAATTAATAAGATTAATATGTCAACATAAATTTGAAATCTGTCAACATTAATTAATTTCGGATGATTTTTAAATGTGATTAATAAAGTTAACATGCCAATACTAACATTAAATCGTGGCTTAAGAAAATTTGCTAAGAATAAAACCTTGTTATCGATTGTTAAGGAATTAAATCTGTTAAACTCATGTATTTAAACTGTCGTGGAAAATTTAAAAATTTGGAATTGCAACACATAAATTTGGTCAAAATTAAATGTGCACATGCTGAGATGGAAATGGAGGCAAAACTATTTCAGTTTGGAACCAAAATCTGATTTCACTCATTAAATAATCAAGGAACATAATTTGGAGTACAATGACTTGATCAAAAAAATTGGAGGAAAATTTAAACTACACCCAACACCCTAAACAGAGCAATAAATACATCATTGAGAGCTCATTGAATCCTCTCAACCACAAACCAGCAGTAACAACAAAGAGAGAAATACAATGTCAGTTCCTAAATCTACTAGAAAACTGACAGGGCAAGTGAAAAACATAGTGGCACAGTGGTTACTCCAACATAGCTTAGATGAGAAACTTGAATATGGTGCAAAACAGGAGGCTGCAGACAAATTCAACCTTGCTTTGAGGACAATATTTTGGATTTGACAAGCAGTATCAACTCAACTAGCCCTTGGTGTTCATGTGCATCTGCAATAAAAAAGAATAGAATCAAGGCAACAAGTTGGTGTTTACTATTTTATTTGCTCAACAAGTCTCAGCAGTACCCTTTGCATCATTGACTTTTATTTAACCCTTTGAACTTCCTAAATCAACCTCCGAAACTAGAAAATTCTAGTGGTGGCATTATTAAGACAATTATAAGATCAAGGCAGCAAGTTGTTCATTTAGGAATTTCAATTAGACATCATGAAGGCAACATCATCACAAAATTCATGTTCAAGCAACATCATCATAAGAATTCTAAATCACAAAATTGAAGTTCAAGGCATCAACAACACTGTATATTAGAATGCATAGAATTTCTCATAACAGCAACATCATCAAGGCAACATCATCAAGGTAACACATTTCATCACAATTTACAGAATTCATGTTCAATCAGAATTCATGTTCACAAATTCTCAAAATTAACCAACACATCAACAATGGCATCACCAGTCGTCCCCCTCAAAGTTAAGAGATTAGAAATTCATCACCTGATTCAGAGGACTGAGGCAGGCAACTTCCATAGCCTTCCTTTTCACGAAATATTGCGCATTTAGTAAATAGGAAGTAGTAGGGATATGTAGGCAACATCTTCTCCACCAGCAGATCTAAAGCGAGCCCCGACGATGATGGAGTTTCCGGCACTGTGATGGACCCATATTTGTGTCCATCTTTTCTGGTATTTTTTCTTATTCTTTTTAGTTTTTATCGAGTCAAAGTGTGTCTGGGAGGACACAAAGTCGAGAGATGGTGTGCAGGGAAGAATAGGTGGGATCTTAGGCAAAACCGGTAAAAATTTGTTGTTTAGATGCTGAGATGGCGATACAATGCAAATGGGCAGAGAGCTGGAAGCTTGTAGCTGGGCAAAAACGTTCTATTCAATCTACAATTCAGGAAGCACCTCCCCATATTCTTGAAGCCAACAGAAGAGTACCCGGAGGAGCTAGGATATTGGTCGGCATGGGAAGTGATACATGATGCAAACATCGAAGTTAAGATGTAAGTCGGGAGCAGCTGCAGATATCTTCTTCTCCAAGGAAGAGGATAAAGATCGAAGATTTCTTTCCTTATCCTAGCTAAACCTAATCAATGAAGATATCCACCACGGAAGGGAAGTAAATCTCAGCCGGATAGACAAGGAATAAGACGGATAAGGTTGGAAAGAATCCTTGGCCAACAAGAAATCTAACTTAACCCTAATTCCATCGCCTATATATATGGCCGATTTCATTTTGTAACGGAGCGAGTTTTGACAGCTTAGTCCTGCATTTTAGATTGAGTGAGAGTGAGGAAGAAATAAGTCCTTCGGGCGAATTTGCTTTTACATTTCGTTTTTAGTATTTCTGCACTAATTCTTAGTTGTTGGCTTGAAGCCAAGACCTTAGTTGCTGACTTACGTTTTTGAGCAGCAACCATTTCCAGTTTAATTTCAAGTATGATTTCCCTTATATGTTTTGTGTTTTCATTTAAGATTATGTCTAGCTAAATTTATTGTTTGGGTTGGATGTAGATGACGTGATCTTAATTACTCGTTCTAAACTTGTGAGGTCGAATTGTATAAGTTCATTATTTGATTTTATTCCCGAAACACTTAGGAATAAGTCTAAACTTAATTGATATTGACATATGCTTGATCACCATCTAGATATTGAGATTGAGTCATTAACAGAATTTGGGATTAAACTTGAGAGAGTCTCTCGTGCCCAAGAAGGTAAAGAGTGTTGGAGATCAGTCGGTATTAACCTACTTCTTGTATGTCTTGGGTCTATTTATTCTTAATGCCTTTTGGGCAACATCCTTACTTAAGTGTCTTCGTGACTTTGTTGATCAAAAGAGGAGATCTTGCCTTCTGGTCAAGATTTGTAAAATTGGATAGACATAGGTTTAGTGTGTTTATATCGTGACTTCGTGACCATTAGGGTATAAACTAATCTTTATCTTAAACCAAGTAATGAAATCAAGTAATTGAATATTTTTGCACCAATGAACGAGTAATGAGTAATTAGGATCATTGATTCGAAACTCAATCCAAACTTCTTTGTTATTTGATATTTCACTTGTTGAGTTACATGATATTGAGATACATCTCGACCATAACCCCTTTTGTTGAGAACTACCTGAAGAGCAGATCTACGCCAAGTCCCTTGGGATCGACCCCACTTGCCATTAACTACTACCTTATTGGGCAAGAGGTGTTTTATAAATTTATTTATGCGAAGAGTGTAACGACGGCCTGGAGTCGAAGAAGAGAGATCGACTACAATATTGAAGATCTCCAACCCAGATGGTGGAGTTTCCAGCACCAAGGCACCGAAATCGTTCGATTTGGCCTGCGTCACATAATCGAAAATGATTTCACGAACTAAATCGATGGAACTCCACTCCATTTCAGAGGAATTCTTCATCGAAGAGAGCGATGTATCGAAATTTCAGTGATGTCGGCGGTAGAATTAGGGGTAGATCTAGAATTCACCCTCAGTTCCACATTTGATTTGAGAATTGAGGGTGTGGAACTGTGGATGAAAATGTGAAAGTGTGGAAGTCTGAAAGTGTGTGAGAAAGAGACAGCGGGTTGGGTAATGGGTAAAAGATTAGGGTTTTTCATGGATAAAAATAATAATAAATAATAATATTATATATTTATATTATTATTATTTCGGCCGATAATTTTTTTTGGAACCGGGACCTGCATCGACAATCGATTTTTCGCAATATTCAAAATCAGGTTGAAAACTAATATGTATAAAAACTGGACTGAACCTTGAACACTGTATGGAATTTGCTCCGGTGTCGTGTTCGAAGTGTACTTGTGAATGACATGTCAATATAAATAATCTAATGTTGGGTGTTGGGTACATTAGTTTAGAAAATGTAGTATTAGATTAGCTTTGTTGTTTGATAGCCTACTCTAAACTTAATACTAACTTTGATCTTCCTTTCTAACCCTATCTTAATTTACATATTACCAATAAGCCCATCATCACCTTCATTAGCGTACCCCCCTCTTTCTCCCCCTTCCTCGCCCTCTAGCTTCTGTGATTTCACTAATTATTTTTTCCATGGCTTCAACCATTTCAATAGCTTCTAATATTTCTTGAAATCAACAAATTTCCCATCATTTTTTCGAAACAAGATTACTCGTCTAACATGAAGTTTGCCAAAATCATACTCAGAATCGGATCTAAATAAGTTCATCAAAGAAAATGAAGCTTACAGAAATTGAACATAATGAAGACCACAAAACTAAGAAGTACAATTGAAGATAATTTATATAGTGCGAGAGAGAAAAGGATGAAGGAAGATTTGAAGAGAGATGCAGTTTAAATTGAGGTCGACCGATGGTTCTGTTAATTTCTCTATAGGACATAACCGGGAAAAACGAAAACAACCTTTATTTTTAGAAATGGTATAATGTTAGAAATTATAGAATGTGAATTACTCTACTCTCTGACAAACTGCGTGATAGAAATCTCCGCAATTTTAGTATTTGGTGTTGCTGAAGTATTTGTTATAGTGATCGAGAATCATGGGCTCGATTTCCTTCTCTTTCTCCTTCATTTTACTTTTTGCACATCAAGAAATGTCATCTTACTCTTATTAAGATGTGTTGGGATGCTTTTGTTCGTGTGGATGCAATACTAGTATATTATTGTGCGGTAGGAGGGGACGACGACGAGAATTGAGACTGCGGTGGTGACATCAGGATCGGGGAAATTGAAATCCTTTCGAACGCTGACGGTCACTATTTTTCATAGATCAGGAGTGAGGCGAGTGGATCGAATAAGGTCAAAGGCGAGCTTTTTGGAGACATTGGAGGTAGGCGAGGTGACGATCTCCTCGACGGAGGATTTGGCTAGGGTGGTATCGACGACGACTACCATGGGGGTGACAAGGAGATGCATAAGAGAGTGAAGAAGATGAATTGGGGCGGTGAAGGGAATAGTGGTGAGATGAGAGGCAGAAGAGAGAAGATGGAGAAGAAGATGAAGAAGGGTGGGTAATTTTGTCATTTTGACGTTTAGTATGAGTTACCGTAGAACTCAACCTAAATAATACGAGGGTAGAGGTGATATTATTTAAGTGAGAGGAAAAGTAAAATAGCATAGGGCCCAAACTTTATAGAGGGCTGAAGAATTTATTTATATCGTCTACCAAATGCAAGATAAATCCATATAAACAATATAGTAGGAGTTTATATAGGCTACCAAACGGAGCCTAAGTTAATTGCATTGACACCCGTCGAAGTGTAGTAGTCGCCGAGCATGTTGAGAAACCAAGTCGACGACATAGGATTGCTTGGATCCATTCGGAAAATTAAAATAAAGATGAAGTTGAGGAAGAAATTGAAGTATAATTGTATAAATGACAATAAGTAGAAAATGGTGTGAATAGTTTAATTAGAAGATTACATATTTACATGGTGTATATTTATAGATGGCAATAAATTAAACAAAATGGGGTGGAGCCGTTGCCGGCAATGATCTAATTTTTTAAAAAATTGACGTTGCCAACACAGCCACCAACCACCCTATTCCAGCCGTTGCCAATTTGATTTTATTATTTTTACCTAGTAATGACGCGTGTAATGCACGTGTTAGGATTGAGCCCCCATCGAGCCTTTCTGTCTTGGCGAACCACGACTCGATGGGGGTATCTCGACAACGAGTGTCTCAATGTAGAGCCTGAACCGATGATCGATACACTCTTGTGGATGCTCCAATATAAATAATTGCTACTCCTTCCGTCCAACCGAATACGGCCTAATTTATATGGGCACGAAAACTAAGAAAAATGGTATTAAGTATAAAGAAAGTATTTAGTGTAGTGTGAATGCAATATTTTAATGCTAATAAAGTTATAGATGAGGTGGTTGAGTGTGTAGTGAGAGTAGGTTAGTAGGGTTTAGATGAGATGTTGGACCATGTATATACACTAATTGTTTCCTTTAAAGGAAACATGCCAAATATAGTGGGACGTCCCAAAATGGAAACATACCGTATTCGGTGGGATAGAGGGAGTAATATTTTGGGTTAAAACTCAAAATACCCTTTTTTGAAAACAAAAGATAAATTATGTCACTTTGAAATTAAAAGTCTCAAACTAGCCCTTTATACCCAAACTACCCCTTAAGACTTAAAACCCTTCTACCATTGCCTTCTTTCATACACGAAGACTAACTTTCGTGCATGAATCTTCCGGCGGTGGTAGGATTTTTCGGCCACGGCGGTGCGATTCCTGCGCGGCGTTTCGAGTTCCGATGAAATTTTCCGATGAAAAATATTCAAATTTGTATCAACACGAAAACTAACTTTCATGCATGCACTAATTTTGAATAATTTTCGTTGGATATTTTTGTCTGAAATTATACTGATGCACCGGAATCGCACTATCGTCGCCGAAAAATCCTACCACCGCCAGAAATTCGTACATGAAAGTTAGTCTTCATGTATGATTCAGATTAAAGTTAGAGTGAAGGACCCATATAGCAAAATCCCCCCTTACATTACAATAGTTGTCAAGGAACATAATATGGTAAAAATATAGCCAAAAATGTGTTTTTGGGACAATTATACCCTTACTACATTGTAGAAGTTATTTTCAGTTTTTACAAAAAAAAAACCGTGCCATCCATTTCATCCCCCACTTCCCTCATTTCCCATCTCAAATTTTCTCTCTCTAAAAAAAACTCTCCCCAGAAATTTACTTTTCTTCCACAGATTTTCGCTCCTCTATTTCTTCCACAGATTTTCGCCGCCGTCCCCCACCAAAACTTCCGCCGTCGCGCCTTCATCAATGGCCTCAGACAGTGAAATATCCACCAACTCCGATGAAGAAGAAGAAGCCACCAACCGTGAAGAAGAAACCGACAATGTTGAAGAAGAAACATCCGACGACGACAAACCAGTTTCCGGCGACCATGAAACCGCTGTTGTTGCCCTCATCCGCCACCATGGAGCTCATAATATTCTCGAGAGAACTAAGGTTCGAGATCTTCCCTACTCTCTTTCTCGATTTTATTCCTCTTTCTCCATCTTTCTCTCTCTAAAAAAACCTAGATCTAGCCGGAAATAATGCTGTTTTTGTATTTGTTTTTGATGATTTACAAGTGTTCATATGATTCATGGTGATTCGTGGTATATTTGGGGTGATTTTCGGTCGATTTGGATGTATTTGGGGTGTTTTACGATTTTTTCCAGATCTGAAATTTGTAACATGTTTACTGGAATTTTGGTAATAGCATGTTACGAAATTACAATTTCGTAACATGTTTATGGCAATTTGATGTTTCGAATGCATGTTACGAATTTCACAATTCGCAACATCATATACGAATTTCGTATATAGTGTTACGAATTGTGAAATTCCTAACTAACTGTGCATTTTGAATCGTTAATTTGAAGTTACGAAATTACAATTTCGCAACATGTTTGAGGCTTTTTGAATGTTTCGAATCTGAAATTTTTAGGTGTATAATGTTGCGAAATTCACAATTCGTAACACAGTTCGTATAATAGTGTTGCGAATTGTGAAATTCGTAACTACTTGTGCCTTTTTATTCGTTTATTTGATGTTACGAAATTACGATTTCGCAACACATTTGGGCTATTTGAAGATTGCGAAACTAAGATTTTTAAGCATATAATGTTGCGAATTTCATAATTCGCAACAAAATAATAAATTTCGTATTGAATAATCTGTTGCTAATTCATATTTTCGTATCACGTTTTTGGAATTTCGGTTATAACATGTTATGAAATTACAATTTCGTTACATGTTTGTGGCTATTTGTTAAGTATATGATGTTGCGAATTTCACAGTTCGCAACAAAAATATTTGAATTTCGTATATAGTGTTACGAATTGTGAAATTCGTAACTAACTGTGCATTTTGATTCATTAATTTGAAGTTACGAATTTACAATTTCGCAACATGTTTGAGGCTTTTTGAAGGTTCCGAAATTAATCATTTTATGTTACGAAATTAACATTCGTATTGAATAATCTGTTGCTAATTCATATTTTCGTATCACGTTTTTGGAATTTGAGTTATAACATGTTGCGAAATTATATTTGTGGCTATTTGAAAGTTTCGAAACTGAAATTGTTAAGTACATGATGTTGCAAATTTTGAAATTCGTAACTAACTTTGCATTTTCATATGTTTATTTGAAGTTACGAAATTATAATTTCGTAACATGTGTTACATGTTCTTAAATACTGAATTGGTTTAATTGTTTGTTTATTACAGATAGAATGGATATTCAAGCGGAAGAATCTTGCCGCCAAGCACCACCAGATCATGTTATGTTACGAAATTAACATTCGTATTGAATATTCTGTTACGATTTTGTCATTTTGTATCACTATGTTTAACTTTCTATTAAGATTTTATCATTTCGTATCAGTTCCATATTACGAATTTTACATTTCGTATCTTGTTTCTCTGTTACGAATTTTACATTTCGTATCAATATGTCTTGTTTCTCTGTTACGAATTTATGATTTCGTATCACTTTGTCATAATTCTATGTTACGATCTTATGAATTCGTATCAGTTAGTCATGATTCCATGTTACGAATTCAATATTTCGAATCAAATGTGTCTTGTTTCTCTATTACCAATTTATGATTTCGTAACACCACGCTACATGATAAAGTAATTACGAAAACAAACAAGTCGTAACACCAAAACAAAATCGTAACAAATCGTATCGTTACGAATTTCATACATTCGTAACATAAGACATTACGAATTCATACAATTCGTAACAATAATATCATCAGTCGTTGATTTCGTATTACGAAATTAATAAATTCGTAACATAACAGATTACGATTTTGACATTTCGTATCACTATGCCTTGACTTAGTGTTAAGATTTTGGCATTTCGTTTCTATATACCTTGATTCCATGTTACGATTTTGTCATTTCGTATCACTATGCCTTGACTTTCTGTTAAGATTTTATCATTTCGTATCAGTTCCATGTTACGAAATTCGTATATTATGTTGCGAATTTCAAAATTCGCAACATCAAATGCTTAACAATTTCAGTTTTGAAACCTTCAAATAGCCACAAACATGTTACGAAATTGTAATTTCGTAACATGTTATAACCAAAATTCCAAAAACGTTATACGGAAATATGAATTAGCAACAGATTATTCAATACGAATGCTAATTTAGTAACATAAAATGCTTCATTTCGAAAAGTTCCAATTGTCATAAACATGTTACGAAATTCTACTTTCGTAACTTCAAGTAAACGAATCAAAATGCACAGTTTGTTACGAATTTCACAATTCGTAACACTATATACGAAATTCGTATATTATGTTGCGAATTTCAAAATTCGCAACAACATACACTTAAAAATTTCATTTTTGAAACCAGATCTGCAGATCTGCAGATCTTCTTCTTCTACCTTTTTCATCCTTTTTCTCTCTTCTTCTTCTTCTTCTTCTTCTCTGTAGTCGCCGGAATCGGAGGGAACTGGTTCTTCTTCTTCGTCGGGCTGCTCGTCGCGGCCACTTTCGGAAGCTATGCAGAGGAGATGAGGCTAAGGAGACAAGGCGGAGGAGACTAGGCGGGGAGATAAAGTCGTAGAGTCGAGGCAGCGATAACAGATCTAGAGAGAGAGATCGACGACGACGGGAAGAAGAGAGAGAGTGAGCGGCGACGACGGGAGGGGGGGCGGCGGCGACGGGACGAAGAAAAGATGAAAAAAAAAATGAAGAAGAAAGTAGCAGCAGAAGAAACACGATGGGAGAGAGAAGAAAAAAGAAAAGAAAGAGAAGAAAGAGAAAGAAGAAAAAAGATGAGGAGAAAAGGAAAAAAAAATGATATGTAAGGGTATTTTGGTCCAAAAAAACACATTTTTGGCTAGAATTTAACCATATTAAGTTTCTTGACAACTATTGTAGTCAACCTAGTCAAAGTGACTATATGGATGGATTACCTCTTAAAGTTAATCTTTCTATATACTTATTAAGGGTGTTTTTGACTTTTCCAAAATTAAAGTGACATTTAATTTGTTTTAATTTATGTGTGATATTTTAGATTTTTTTGTTAAAAAAGTGATAATTTGATATATAACTTCTAATATTTTATTAGTTATTGTTGTTATTTGCGAATAAATAGAAGTTACCTATTTATCCTTCCAAAACAAATTGAGATTAGTATCAGAGTCCTATTGTAAACACTAGGAGTTATGGTTATGGAAGAAGAAAACCGCAGAACCAGAGTAAAGTTCTACCAATTGTTTTTGTTCAGTTTCTTTTTAACTATATCTACACATTTTCTCATATGGAACCCTGAATTACACTACTTAATGTATTTATAGCATTCAACTCAATTGATAATGACACCCCCCAAGGATCAAAGTAATTTATTTATAATTTTAATAATAAAGCTATGCCTTTCGTAATACTAGAAGTACCCAGTGCGCACCGAAGATAGTGGCTGCGGGTTCCCACGATATCAAAAAAAAAAAAAAGTACTCCCCCGCCTCATTTAATATGACATGCTTCAATCCAGTCAGAGACTAAGAAAATAAAAGAGTAATGATATTCGGACACACTGTAGCCAGCCACACGTGCTAAAAATGGTAATATAGATTTTGAAAATGAAAATATACTCTAATTTGGAAGCATAAATCCTAGGGTGAAAATTTGATTATTTTCATTTTTACAGTCAACTTTCCTTTTTTTCACGTGTGTGGCTGGCCATGGTGTGTCCGAATATCATTACTCAAAATATAATTAGATATAATAAAGTGCTAATAAATATCTTTTTAATTAATAAAGTGTATTTTTAGTTAGTATTAAAGTGCTAATAAAGTGTCTTTTTAACTTAAAGTAGGCCTTAATTATTTCCATAAAAGGAAATACGTCATATTAAATGGGATGATTTAAAAAATAAAACAGATCATATTGAACTAGACGAAGGGTGTACTTCTTTCCATCTCATGATAGTGGGATAACAATTTTGATAAAGTGTTTCCATTTACAGAATAAATTTTAATAAAAAGTAATACTCCCTCCGTACTTGAAATAATGCATCATTTACTATTCGGTTTGGAGTTTAAGAAAAGTGATAAAATTGTATAAAGTGATGTAAAAAAACTTGAGGGGTAGTGTTAAGCTTGAATTTTTAATTGTAATTAGCACTTAGTGCTTTATAACTCCCAACCACAACCCCCCCCCCCCCCCAAATAAAATCTCCATTCATATTGAAGCTCATCACTTGGATTTTTTTTCATGCTTCAAATTTAATTTGCACGTGAGTTTTTTGGGTTAATGGTTTTTATACTTCAACGTTAATTAAGGTGATTTATTTATGAGGCAAATAGTGATATGTCATTAAGGTACAAGGTAATAACAAATTTTGTCAAAAGTTCACTTTTGACAAAAATTGGGTAAAATTGTACTCAATTTGACTGAAATACCCTTATAGGGTAGTGGTGGTGTACGGTTAATATTCAAACAAAATTAATTGCATTTCACTCTCTCTTCCTTCTCATTCTCTCTCCCGCTTTTCTCTCTCTCCATTTTCTTCTCCAGCACGACGATTCCCCTTTCTCTTCCTCTCACTCCGCCATCAACTATCTCCGCCGTCAACCTCCTACTTCCTTTTCCTAGATGGCGCCGAGGACGAAGAAGCCAAAAACCGTCAATCCAACGGCGGAACAAACCCTAGCTCCGGCGGCGACAAGCAAACCCGCGCCGAGCAAAATTGCCGCGCCGAACAAAAACGCCGCGCCAAAGCCAACAAAAGGCGCGAAGAAGAAGACGACCAAAGCCGCGGCGACGCCGAGCAAAGCCCCGACGAAAACAAGGTCTAAAAGGACCGAAATTCCTCTGACGGCGCGCAAACAGGCGCCGCTCGAAGAAGCAACACAGTCCACGCCGTCGCACGAAGAAGAAGCAGAACAGACGTCGCCGCCGCTCAATGAGGAAGAAGCACACTCGTCGCCGCCGCGGGAAGAGGAAGAAAAACAGTGTACACAGCCGGACGAAGAGGAGGAAGCCGGAGAAGAAGATGTTTTTGAGCATTTGCTGATAAGTTTTCCAGATCTGGAAGTTACGGTGGTTGCATGTTTGATTATCACTTGATTTCTCCGATTTTGCGGGTTTGCTATGTTTTTAATGTCAATTGCGTACCTAATTTGTTGAGTAGAATGAAAATTAAGGTACGATTTGTAGATATGTAATTTTGGGGGAAAACTGTACTGGTACACCGGGTACGTGTTGTGAAATATATAACTATAATTCCAGATGTGTAATTTCTGAAATTGAGCATAGCTTCTTGTTCAATATCTGAGATTGTTTATGCATGATGTATTTTGTATTCGGTTCATTTGAATATGGCCTTGTTTGGTTAAAATTGGTACGAATTTTGCAAATACGTACCAAGAAAAATAGTATGTTTCTAGTACACTCAGTACGCATTTTGAAAAACGTACCGAGTGTACCAGTTTTTCATTGTAATGTAGGTACTTATTTACAAAAGCGTACCTACTCTACATGTTCACTTGGTACGCATTATGAAAAACGTACCGAGTGTACCAACATTTCATTATTTTCAAGTACGTATTTGCAAAATGCGTACCTACATGACAAGTACATTAGGTACGCATTAGCAAAAACGTACCAAGCGTACCAGGAGTTTTAGTATGTGTTTGTAAAAGTTTACCAGTTTTACCAAGCAGATTATGACTAAACAGTGAATATGTATTTGTTATTGAATTGTTTTTTTTTCTTATTGCAGAAGAGATGGAAATACAAGAGGCTGAAACTTAGCAGATTGAAAAACAAGACAATGTGAGTCACTTATTTTCGACATCCGAGCATGCCTTATCGCAAGTGGCAACTCAACATTGGAGAAGCTAAAGCAGTCCTGCCTCGGGCACTTTATGGGGATGGAGGACATGAACACGCGATCGGAGAAGGCTATACACTGGATGGTACTTCGTCAGGTGGAATCCTTCCCCAAGGATGATGAATCAGCTGTATGGTTCAAGTTTGAGGGGAAGCTCTTGCTCTTCAGCCGACAAGAATTTACTTTGGTGAGCGGCCTGAATTTTGGCCCTGCAGAATTCAACCCATACACCGATCACACCATTCCGCGATCCTCATTGTACACCCGACTATTCGGCAACGAAATGGTCACCCCTGCAGAGGTTTGGACACCATTCAAGAACAGAAAGTTTCTTCTTAAGGAATCTGAAATCAAGATCAGTGCCAACGACTACTTGAAGTTGGCAAAAATTCTGTTGGCAGCATCGTACGTCATGGGCTATGGGAATGCTCGGAAAAAAATTCCGGACTGGCTATGGGTATTGGTTGAGGATGAGGAAGCTTGGGAGAAATTCCCCTGGGGCAGTTTCTCGTTTCAAATGGTTGTCGATTGTTTCAAAACAATCGACACAGAAGATAAAAAAAACAAATCTGGCATCGTTTACCACATTCGAAGCTGCAGTTTTGCTTTATTCATAAGTTCTTAATAGATAAAATTGTTATTTATTGTTAATCTTGGTACGATTTTATAATTACATACCAAACTTCACATTTCAAAACTGGTAAACTCGGTACAAAATTAGGAAATCGTACCAAGTTTTTCAAATCTAATTATAACATATTGGAAAACTTGGTACGATTTTATAATTACGTACCAAACGTAACAAATCGAAACTGGTAAAACTCGGTACGCAATTAGAAAATCGTACCAAGATTTCCAAATATAAGTATAAGCTTTTGGAAAACTTGGTACGATTTTATAATTGCGTATCAAACGTAACAGTTTAATGAGGGTAAACTCGGTACGCATTTATAATTACGTATTAAGATTACCAAGTAAACCTATTGTATCTTGTATATGATTACATACTAACAAAAGTTTATTTATTAAATAGGGTTGGATATTTGCGGCTGTGCCGGCTATAGAAGGAAAGGTGGCATTGAGGTCCACCGAGAAGAAACTGCCTCGGATGTTGAGGTACAGATTCCTCAGAGACACAGAAATCCCCCCAGGAGAAGACATAAAATTGGTAAGATTTTTTCTTAGATCTAATATAATTTTAGTAAAACTTGGTACGAATTCACAAATACGTACCACTTTTACCAATGTCAAAATGTTGCACTTGGTACGCAGTGATAAATGCGTACCAAGTTTGAATAGATATATTGGTAAACTTGGTACGTAATTAAAATGCGTACTAAATGTACCAAGTTACAGAAGCAGTTTATTAGGTACACTCGGTACGCAATTGGAATTTCGTACTAATATTGCTTAAAAAAATTGGTACACTTGGTACGCAATTGTAATTGTGTACCAAGTGTACCAAGTTTACCGGCAGTTTCTCTAAACATAGTGTATCCTTGTCAGAATCTTAGACAGGTCCTGAAGCCCTCCAATGCTGAGAAGGAAACACCATATTGGCTGTCTCTACAGAATGATTCGGAATTCGGCCAGTTTGCATTCAAGTATGATCCGAACGATGCTAAAAAGAAAAGAAAAAGAGAAGCACCCGACATTGGTGAAGATGATGAAGAGCCTGAAGACAATGAAGACCCTGCTGCCCACAAAGATGATCAGGAAAATCCTCCTTCTCCGCATACAAACATTGCATCCACCTCAACCGCTACTCCTGCTGCCAATACCGGTTCCTCCGTCCTTGCCACCTTAATGCAAGGGCCAGAAAGAGCCGTTCTGGTGAGAGAGATAGCTGAGGCAGCAACAAATCTGCTCATATCATGGTTATCGGATGAAATGAAGCAGCTCGTGAAGGATGTTGGGAGCTATGTTGTTAACAAGCTCCAAGAAGAAGGGATAGTCCAACCCTTCACGAGTGCACATTATACGTCTCTAACCTCTCCTCACCAAGACATCGACAATGCAGTAGTAGGAGCAGCAGCAAACTCCAGCAACATCGCCGTCGAGCAAGTGCTAGCACAGGAGACAGTAGCAGTGGATGGCGACACGAGAAGCGCGGAGAAAGAGGAAACGGATGCAGCAGCCGTGGAAGCGACAAGACGATCAAGGAGAAGGAGGGAGGAGCACCAGAAGATGATAAGGTACAAGATGCATCTTGAGTTGATGCATATCAAAATTTGAACAATTTCATGGAGTGATAACATAAACAATTGCATCTATTTTATTTTATTTTTCGTGTTATGAACAAATATTTATTTTCCTATTTATTTGAAGATGTAACCGAATTTGTAATATATTTGATGAATTATTTTTCATTAATTGATTGATCTGTATTGTAATTGGGTACGGCTGGTACGATATATAAAATCGTATCTATTACCACGCGTACGCATGGTACATTTTTCATAAAAATGTACCATGCGTACGCACAAGCGTTTGTTCAAAACGTACCAAGTGTACCGAGTTTGCAATACAAATCTAGTACGAAATTCGGAAAAATATACCAATATTTCTCTTTCTTCAAGCAGGCCACTGAACAGGCAGGCGATCCATTTGCAGGCACGCAAATCAACTTATTGTGGGACATCTTCCTGGAAACTGATCAATTTACGCCTCCGCAAGACAAAATTCTTCAACCAAATGCAGCTTCAGCTACTCCATTCACACAGTGTCCACAATTTGAAGCACAAAAACCAGCAGCTCCACAAATCTCGGTGCCACAAGGTCCACCTCCCCCACAAGCTCCACAAATCTCGGTGCCACAAGTTCCACAAGCACAATATCTAGCACCACATGAGCCACCTCGCCCACAAGCTCCAAAAACACAAAAACCAGCAGCTCAACAAACCTCGGTGCGCATTTTGAATCTGAGGCCGATCCGAAGAAGATTCCCAACTCCACTTCTACGCAGTCCATTTCTGCCGGAAGACGTGCGACCAGACCGTCACACCTTCGAGCATTGGTTAAACTCAGAGGATATGGCAACGTAAGTTAAATTTTTCATCTTAAAGTATCAAAGTTTACACGTTTAATACGTACAATTTTGTAAAAACGTACCAGGTATACCAGTGTAGAATTGGTAAACTGGGTACAATTTGGTCACTGCGTACCTGATGTACCAGAGTATATTTGGTAAACTCGGTACGATTTTAGAAATACGTACCAGGTGTACCATTTTGCAATTAATAAACTCGGTACGATTTTATAAAAACGTACTAGGTGTACCAGTGTACAATTGGTAAACTCAGTACGATTTTATCAATGCGTACCAGGTGTACCATTCTACAATTGGTAAACTGAGTACGATTTTAGAAAAACGTACTAGGTGTACCATTCTGCAATTGGTAAACTGAGTACGATTTTGTAAATGCGTACTAGGTGTACCAGTGTAGAATTGGTTAACTCGGTACAATTTTATCAATGCGCACCAAGTTTAGTTAATATAATATTTATTGAAAATAGGAGGAATGTCGGAGCCTTTTGTGGTGTTGAGAAGACCTTTTTCCAGTCTATCATGAATCCAACAGGACAGCTCGACATAGAACACATTGAGGCTTACCTTGCTGTTCTCGTGGCAAATCCTACAACGACCGGATTGGGAGAAGTTGACCCGAAGATTGCCGTGACATCTTGTTATTTTATGGTAAATTCAACCAATTAAACTGATTTTAATTGTTTACAATAATACTTCTACACAGATAACATGTATATATATTTATATTTCTTACACTTATTTGTAGAAAACGATGGAGAAAGTGTTCGACTCGGTCAACCTACCTAAGAGACCCAATCCCTTTAATCCGTACGATCACAAGATCTTTAATCCGAATGTTGAAGAGGTCTTCTCCGAAGATGAAATGAATAGGTTGCTTTTGTTTGCCGAAGCAGCTCAGCCAGCGTGGGGGGGGGGGGGGGGGGGTGGGGGAAGAACGTAAGGCCTTGAGTTGACTGCGACAAGGTACGATTTTATTGACACGTAACAATAAATCTAAGTACACTCGGTACACATTGATAAAATCGTACTAGTTTTACCAAATACATTTTGGTATACACGGTACGATATTATAAATGCGTACCGAGTGTACCTGATTTTCCAGTACACATTTTCAATAACGTACCATGTTACATTTTTTTTTAGGTAGTTGCATTTTGATAGATCTCAAAAAATAGAAGATAACTCTCTATGACTCTAAAGAACATACATTTGAGGACCACCATTTTGATAACCGACAAGAACTATTTCTGCCAATGACAAGAACGATGCCACAAATCATGAAGGCTATTGGATATTACCGAGAGCATCGCATCAAAGACCCATAATTCAGCCAGTGAGAATTATGCTTTCCTCCAAAGAAGGGCCAGAAGAGAAACAAATTCCAGCTAAATAGTGGATATGATTGTGGCATCTATGCGCTCAAATATGTGGAGCAACTCATCTAAAAAAATCCAATAACAATGCGAAGATGTTTGGAACAACGTGAAGACCGAGTAGAGTACAGAGACCACATAGCAAGGACCATTTATGCCCATAGCACAGAGGAAGTGACACCGAAAGTCATGGATTTCGATGCAGTCAATGAAGGCAATGAAGGCAATGAATGAACAGTGAATTGGTGTTAATATTTTGTGCAGAATGGATTTTATTTTGTCAATTCATACACATTAGTATATTTTGAATGTATATTTTGGATAACTATTAGCATATGCTACTGATGCTATGTATATTTTTGATCTTTATTGGTATTATGCATAAGATAAGTATGTAATTGCATTATGGTACGCACGGTACGCAAATATAATTTCGTTACAGTTTTTCTAGTACGCAAGGTAAGCAATTAAACAAAACGTACCAAGATTTATTTGAAAACTTGGTACGCATTGGGTAATGCGTACCAAGTTCTGATAAACAAACTTGGTACGCAATTGTAAATGCGTACCACGTGTATCGTATCCAAACTTGGTACGCCGGTACGTTTTTAGTCAATTTTGTAACAGTTTTTCTAGTACGCAAAGAAATCAATTAAATAAATAGTACCAAGATTTACTTTAAAACGTACCAATATTTACAATAATATTTGACACACTATTAATAAAAGAGAAAATGCACCCATATGTGGATTTAATAAACAGTACACATTTAATAAAAATCAATAAAAATCAACCAAATTTATATGGATCTTGACATGTTTGGCGAGTATGACCCGCAACACCACAAATACCACATTTCTTCGTTTTGCGGGTTCTCGTTTTGATGCTTGGTTGGTTGCTACTCCCTTTTTCTTCCGGATTAATCAAGCGGCGTCTTAGAGGGCATGTACTCATAAAATGACCTTTCTCATGACACCACAAACACCCTCGACTGTGTTTGGTATGAGATCCAGTTGGAATCCTCTTTGTACGCGGTCGTCCAGCTTGCTTAGGTTCCTTAGGTGTAAGAACAATTTTTGAAGCAACATGTGGCGGCACACACCACGAATCTTTATCCGGAATAGGCATCACATCATTAGCATAAATCTCACGTCACGTCGCAGTAGAATAATATTCATGAACATATGACAGTGGGGATTCTTTCTTAAACCTAAAAATGTGTAAAAAATTAAAACTTCGTCGAAGGAAAATATGGTATGTATTTATAACTGCGTACCAGGTGGACCGCATCAAAACTTGAAAACTTGGTAAGCAATTGTAAATGCGTACCAAATTTTCTTATCAAAACTTGGTACACCGGTAAATTTATTGCAAAAGCGCACCGGCATACCAAGTTCTGATGAGTAAACTTGGTACGTAATTATAATTACGTATCAAGTGTACCCCATCAGAACTTCGTAATCAGGTACGCATTGATCAAAGCGTACCTGCGTACCAAGTTTCATGAGGTACACTTGGTACGCATTTACAATTACGTACCAATTGTACTAAGAAGTTTTGGCAAAATAGGTACGAATATGCAATTAATACCAACACATAAAACTTCAACTTCACCTGATTGCTGCAGTAGCGTGAGAGTAAGGTATTAAGTTTAGATCCCATGCCCGACACGAACACTTCCTGGAAGCAACATCAACAACATTGCTTTTTACTCTAGAAATGACATTAAACTTCGTATCAGATATCGGTTCAACTCTCATCACGCGCCCCGCCTCAACAGCTATACCTAATTCCCTTTTTGCATACCGATAATTCTTCATTTCTGGATGCAGATTTTGTGCGCCGCTGGAAGAACCAAGATTGCACAAGATTACGACAATATTGTAGAAGAGAACATGCCGGAAGTTTTCTAGCCCATCGAAGTCTTGAATTCATATTCTCTACAGCGTTGGATGTACCAAATCCAAACTTCCGCACGGGGCATAGTGCAACAGACCATCTGCTCGGACCAATACTCATCAGCTTTTCATAGCCACCACGAGATGCCTCCTTCAAATTGTTCATGTACTCTTCATAATCCTCTACTTTGTAAGCATTGGCAACAAGATGAAATAGTTCAGTCACAACGGTACCCCAAGTCTTCAGGTTACCCTATATATAAAACGTACAAAGATCATGAGGTATGCCTAGATAAACTCGATCAATAGCATTCTTGATGCTTAGATGCTGATCAGAAACTATCATAAAATCTGGGGGGCAACCAAACGTTTGACGGACATGCTCCAAAAACCACGACCAAGATGAATTATCCTCCACATCACCAATGCCAAATGCTAATGGAACAATCTGTTCATTAGCATCCTTCGTAGCTGCGACAAACAAAATGCCCTTGTATTTCCCTTTCAAGTGTGTGCCGTAAATGACAATCACGGGCCGACATGCACGAAAAGCTCTTATGCACGCAGAGAGAGAAAAATAACAATATTGAAACAAACCGTCTGAACATGTCTGAAGGTCTACAATTGAACCCGAATTCATCTTCTCCAACATGTATAAGAACTTGAGAATCATCTGAAAGAATTTATCTCAATTAATAAAAAAAAAATCAATGAAAGTACGCTAGGTAAACATGGTACGGTTTTCAAAAAACGTACCGAATGTACCAGTAATATAGTTGCATACTAGGTACGCATTTACAAAACCGTACCGATTGTACCAACATAATTGGTAAAACTTGGTACGTTTTTATAAATACGTAACACCATACTATACTAACTATTGTAAAATAGGTACGCAATATTAATTTCGTACCAACTTTGCCGCTGTATTACCGGTACACTGAGTACAATTTTGTAAAATCGTACACGATGTACCGGTAATACATAGGCAAACCTGGTACGAAATTTCAAAATCGTACCAAATTTACAAATAATAATAATTACGTGAGATTAATATAGAAAAGGATAGAGAAACCTGAAATGAATTATCCGCATCGCCAAATGAAAGTTCCAGAGCATGGTGCTTACCAGCCAAAGCAGTAGAATATTTTACATTCACACCAAATTCTCTTCGTATCTGTGATTGAATATCCTTTGGCCTAAGACACGAACCATCTTCCCCAAAATTTGGGCCAAGGTGTCCAGCAACAACTCTAGATGAAATTTTAGGATCAAGGTTATATATCAAATCATCCACACAAGAGTGACGAGTGAAGAGATTGATACGCCACAAATTAGATGCTGCATTTGCTCGCATCTCAAACTCACATCGTTCTACCAATTTGCATCTCACATGGTAGTACACCTTGTTTGATCGAATCGTTTTACACTCGAGATGCTTTTTTATGTGATATAAACCAAGAGCTGACTTCATTTTCTTCTTTCCGACAAAAGTGCCACCCTGAACAAGCTCATCCACACGCACAACCGGTGCAACTACTTCATCCGACGGAAGAGTTGCTTGCTGGGCTGCACCGGGAATAACCCACAAACGTTGTCCTACACTACTTTCATTACCCACATCGCTATTACCATCCACATTGCTATTACCAACACCATGGTCATCATTCTCACCAATTCCATCTAAACCCAACTCATCACAAGCAACATCAAAATTGTTCTGATCTTCATTCCGCACACCATCATCAATTAAAGAACTCCTACTATTATGAGATTCATCAATCGTGGGAGAAACCGCCACATATACAGTAGGAAACTCCAATACATCCATCAAATAGGACAACTCGAAATCATCTGTAATCTTCATTTTCATAGTTTCACCACTAGGAGACTGCACTAAACCATCTATATCAAACATATACATACTCATATCCTTCTTCATTCGAACTTCAAGCTTTGCTAATAAAGATTCAAAACTTATACCACTAGGCGGTATATGAATATACTCTTTCCTACCACCCCCATAAATGTTCTGTTTCCAGTATCCTTCATGCGCAACCACTAAAGAAGATGGCCTTACCTGCACCAAGTAAACTTGGTACGCATTAATAAATGCGTACTGCGTACCCAGTAAACTTGGTACGCATTCAAAACTACGTACTGCGTAT
This sequence comes from Schizonepeta tenuifolia, assembly GCA_029490685.1. Taxonomy (NCBI): domain Eukaryota; kingdom Viridiplantae; phylum Streptophyta; class Magnoliopsida; order Lamiales; family Lamiaceae; genus Schizonepeta; species Schizonepeta tenuifolia. Next base: position 77,349,397 of record CM055958.1, read on the forward strand.
TAAGTATACTTGGTACGTAATGATAAATACGTACTACATACCAATAAAACAAATTAAGGTACGCGGTACGTATTTATAAATACGTACAGCGTACCAGGTAAACTTGGCACGCACCTGTACGCAATTGAGAAAACGTACCAACTCAGAACCAAAAAATTCAGTCGCTGGAAATTTACCTCCATATCTTTGACGCCACAACCAAAAATAGCCGAAAAATTACAATTGAACACCCGTAACACTTTCTAAACGATCCGATCAAGCATAAAACACAGTAAAATCTCAACAAATTTGCAGAATAAAAAAAAATCAAAAAATTATCAACAAATCACAACCAAATTGCTGCAAAATCACAGCAAAAACAGGAGAAAGACAGATGACGACGACGATGACGATGAAGCCATTTCGCGACCACAAAAGCAGATGCCACAGCGACGACGAGGAAGACGTTGCATTATGACGGAGAAAAAACTCCAAAATATGGAGGCGAAAGAGACAGCACGACGACGATGAAGCAGCGGTCACGGCGACAACGATGACGATGACGGAAAAAAACAATGGAGAGATCAGCTGAGGGAGGAATGGTTCACTTGAACGAGAAGAAACCAGAGAAAAAAAAATGAAAGAGAGAGAAACGTGAGGTGAGGGAAGAAGAGAGAGAAAAATAAAAGTGAAAAAGTAGGAGCGAGAGTGTATTAGGAAGGAATAAGATATAAAACATAAGGGTAAAAATGTCCAAAAGGTAAACATATGACAAAAATTGATAAAATTTGAACTAGTGACCTTTTTTGATATTACCTTTTAGCTAATGACATATGGGTGCATTTCCTGTTTATTTATTAAGAGATGTAATTATTATAGGAGTATTTTGTTTCTAAGCTAGAGGATACCTGTAGTGAAAAATATTTGTCAAGACTTGGATGTGAAATATTCATACTGAAATAATAAAAAATGAACAATTTTATTTAAGGCCATCTAGATTCTGGAACATAGTCGTACCGTAATAGAAGCAGTTTGCTCTATATTTTACAAAAAAATAAAATATTTAATATTCCATTGTTGCTTAATAATTAAAAATACAAATTACTTATGTCAATTAATAAAGAATACTAACAAATTCCTTAATAAATAAATAATGTTGGTATAATAAAATTACAACCCTAATTAGCTCACTGGAATCCTTGCATTTTTAATGTTAGTATAATATGTTTAGAAATATGATTAAACTAGAATATTTTGGAACAAAAATAATTTTGTTTTGAATAGGAACTTAAATAATTAAAGAACACAAAAGAAAAAGATGTAACAAAAAATATCCTAGAAAATTTTGTTTTATATATTTAATCTGAAAAGTATGAATAAATTATCTCAATTAATAATTAACACTAACCTAAACTTATTATATTACAAAAAAAAGAAGATTGACTTATATTATTAAATAAAACTTGCCATACTAATTATCCGTTCATCCATTAGAATAGGGATAGAACTTCAATTATTTTAGTGTAATAGATGAATATCAAACAATTGGCAAAATTAACATTCGTACTAATAATTTTGAGAAATTCTTATCTCACAAATTCTTATCTCAATTATTTTAGTGAATGGAGCGGGGCCGATGGTAGATAGATTTAGGGTTGGGGGTGGTGGTGGGTTGAGTTTTTTAATTTGGGTTGGATTATTTTAATTTGGATTGAATTTTTTAAATTTGGGTCGGGTTTGTTAATTTTGTATTGTGTTTTTTTTATTGGGTAATTAATGTCGATTAGGAGATTAATTAGGTTGTGTTAGTTAAGTTGTGATTGATAAAGTAATGACAAATGATGTAAATAGATGAGATTGAAAGGATATAAAAGTTCATAAAGTGAAGTAGTGAATTATTTGATATACAATTAAAATATAAAGTAGTGCATTATTTGAAATACGGATTGATGGAGTATTAACAACGATGTTGCGGGAAAGTTAGAGACAAAACCAAATTGATTCTGACACAGATTGCTTTTGAATGTAGATAGGGATCCACCGTAATGAATTGCTATGAGTTTGAAGTAAAAAAAGATTATTAAGACTATCTACAATTTTTGGAGACCATTAGTGGTCTTGAAGAGTGTCTCCAGCACTAGAGATCTCTTAGAGACCCTTACCCCTGCAACCTATCGATCTTCAAGGGATCTCTAGCACCATATTAAACAATTCCCCATTTCCTTTTATTAAATTAATTCATGTATTTGTAAATAAATTAAAATACACTAATTAATAAATAATACGAATTTTTTATTAATATTTGAAAATTAGAAAATTACATGCCACACACAATAAAAAAAATATAACTTAATTAAAAAAAGTTTACATAAAACTACAAAATACGAAAAAAAACTACGTCCATCCCCGACGTTGCTTCACCTCCTCCACCATCATCAGGTGAACCTGGAGCTGCTCCGGCATCATGAATTTCGTATCCCTGGAGACCACTTCCAAGTCGGTGGCATATTGTTTCTTCCGAGTAGCTTCCATCCTTGCCCGAACATTTTCCAGCTCCGCTTGAGTTGATTCTCGCAATGCCAACGCGATCTCATGCTTGGCCTCGGCGAACTGGCTAAGCCGAGAGGTATATCGATCAACGACGGTTTCGAACTGGGACGACTCCTCTGCCGGCTTCTTTCCTTTGGACCTTGCCCTGGCCTTTGCCGCATCTCGACCCTCCTGTCGGGGAGACGCGCTTTCTTCTTCGGTGGACTGGACTTCCTCCGCTGACGGCTGGGACGCAGAAGATGTATAGTTGCCCTCCGCCGTAGTCTTCGTCCTCTTCATGGAGGGTACGTCTGGGAAATTGGCGAGGAGGAACTTGGGATAGTCTTTGAGAATCTCTCAAGCTGTGAAATAGTGGAAAGACGGGCTTTGGGTTGATTGCTTGTAGATGGCTTGGGCCTCGGCGATCACCATTCCGTCAGAGGCGCCGCTTTGCAGGCGAGATTGGGCTTTTGGATAAGCGACAATCCAAGCTTTAACCGCTGTCTGGAAAATGAAGGAGATGAAATGGGTATTTATAGGCAAAATAAATTGAATTAAAAAAAAAAATCGGTTGTTACCGTTTTTTTCTTACCGTTTCCACCCATTGCTGCCCTTTTTTTTAACGTTGGCGCATGCAATGCACGCGTCCGTCATTTTAAGTTTTTTCAATTTTCGGGCCCGCGCGTGCGCTACATACACTACTCGAGCCGGTCTCGAGCTGCAACGCCCTCCATCGCAGCTCCCTTTTGTTGCTATGTTTTTCAACTTACGCATACTATTTTGATACATTTTGAGCATTCATTTTAATGATTGTAATACTAGTACTAGTACTAGTATATTTCTCATATCATAACATAAGTATGTTTTGCATATACTCCCTATGTTCCATTTAATAAGTCTCATTTTCTTATTTGGCAAAGATTAACATACTAAAATTCACTTTATGTCACACTCAGACGTAAACAGTGTTGTTTACTTTATTGTACAGTATTTTTTCACTCAGCATACTTTAACATCAATAATAAACTACTATTTTAATCACACTCTAAATCTCTTTTTCTTAATCTACGTCCATATCTCAAATGAGACTTGTTGAATGTGATCGGAAGGAGTAGTAAATAAAAGAAACAGCAGTAAATTAAAGTAAATAGGAAAAAGAAAGAAAGAAATATACGTGTTGGTCAATTAAACAATCAAAATTCCCAAATTCAACTAAACCCTCCCCGTCGTCCGTCCCCCAGATTTCTGCAAATCCATCGATTTAAGATCGACCGTCGTTTGCTGCTTACACGACCGTGATTCAGCTCTAGTCCAAGTATATTTAGTAACACCAATGCAACCATTGTAGCTTTGTCGATACCTGTTTTGGTTTGCTTATCAATAGTATTATTATTATACTGCCTCTATTTCTAAATTTAATGCCTTCATCAAATGTATCCTTAAGTTGTAGTATTTCATTTGAAGTCAAAACTTTGGTTTGCCCTTACTATGTTCCCGTCACTCTTTGTCTGAATTCTGTTGTTTTCTTGTATCCTTTCATGCGTTTACAGCTGCATATGCTCGTAAGTCACAAATTATCTTTTTTCTGCGGCATGAGTAGAATGTTCGACACATACCTTTATTTTACTGCTTGAATTTAAACTTTTTTTGGTCAATTAATCTGAATTCTGTTGTTTTCTCGTACCTTTGCATGCTTTAGCGCTGCATATGCTCACAAATAATGTTTTTTATTTTGCTGCATGAATTTCAACCTTTTGGTCAATTTATCCGAGTTCTGTTGCTTTCTCGTAGCCTTTCATGCTTTTGCCGCTGCATGTGTTCAGTATTCATATTCAATTATGCTTGTAGAAGCTTATGGATTGTTTGTGTTAAGTTTAGTTTTCATTTTGCCTTACTCCTAATGCCTACATATGTGCATACACTTTGGTTGTGTATTTTGTTTACATTATATATACAACACAGTAAATTACATATATGTTCATGCATAAAACTTGTAAGAGTTAATGTAAATATCTCTGTATGTATTTTACATAGTAGATTCATCAATTTTACTTATATGTATTTCTTTTCACCAAAAAAAAGGCATTTTAATTAGGTGGCGTGTTCTCTGATTTCTCCTTAAAAATTAATGTATTTCTGTCTTAAGCCTTACTTTTCTCTATTTCCATTCAGGAGAGTGGAGATGTACTGGAGCCCATGGCAGGGATTGATTACACCTTGAATTCAGTAAGTATCCAAGTTTGAGAATGCGTGAAGAATTATCAATTAAAACTGTTACAGGAAATTGTTCAAATGAGGGGGTATTTATACAGAAGTGAGGCTGTAACGGTTGTGTACTATCGGCATTGTGATGAATATTTTAAAAACTAGCCGTTACCAGGAGGTTGCCTGTTCCCACAAACCACCAGTTCACTGTCTACAGTCAAAACAGTTCTGGGTCTAACCAGGAACAGTGTTATTTGCCGCAAATTCAATACCCTCAAAATTTTCTATGTTAAAACAATGTTGTTTCAATTAGGGGTGAATAAACGGGTACCCGTAGATATCTATACCCGCATTTGCGGGTACCCGTACTCAAATAAGCAAAAAATGAATATCCATACCCTTTCCATTTTAGCCGAACGGGTACCCAATATCCGTAAATTACGGGTATTGGGTACCCAATACCCAACCGCCCAATACCCAGCCGGGTATGGCTAGGGTATGGGTAACCCGGAAACCCGCTTTTCATACTGTCACCCCTAGTTTTGATAGTACCGGCCTCTTCTTGGGCCTGACCTAAGGCCCAATCCTGGTGGGCCTATACATTCAAGCTCGGCCCATAGAGCTCGGCCCAATTACAGTCGACGCCTACCTTGAAGACCAAGTCTCGAAGCCCTACTTTGGGGGAAGATAGAATCCTATTATGAACGGGAATCGGATATGCATGTACTAGGAAACAAGATATGTATAAGGAATCCAAATCCTAGAAAGATTAGGGCTCAATTCAAGGCTTATAAATAGATGCTAGATTAGAGGTTTAGATACGTTCAAATACTCATTGTACTCCCAAGTATAATAAAAGCTTTCTCTATTCTCTCCCGTGGACGTAGATCACATCGATCGAACCACGTAAATCCTTGTGTCGTCGCATTATTGTTATTTTCTGCTATCTCTACAAACCCTAGATCTATCAAGTTTTAATGGCACACATCGACAAATTTGCTGGCAAAAAATAGGGAGTTTCAATTTGCTAAAAATCAAAATGTCATGATATTATTTAATTGGTTTGAAAGTACTGTCGAATTTGCCAAATAAGTTTAGCTTGTGATTTATTCCCTTAAAACTAATTTTATAAATGTGCCTACTTGTTATTGAAATACTCCCTCCGTTCGCGAAAATAAGTTCCATTGTGTGCTGGGCACGGAAATTAAGAAAGCTGATAAAGTTGTTGTGAGTGGAGTTAAGGTCCCACTTATTGAGAGTGGAAGAAGTGGATTGGAAGTTAAAATTGTTATGAGTGGAATAAAGGTCCCACTTGTTGTGAGTGGAAAAGATAAAATAGAGTTAAAATTATTATGAGTGGAATAAGAGTCCCACATATTATGAGTGGAAAAAATTAAATGAGAGTGGAAGTTGTTGTGGGTCCCACTTGATGTGAGTGGAAAAAGGTAAGTAGGACTTGTTTTGGTGAATAAAAAAAAGAAGGCAAGTAGGACTTGTTTTCGCGAACGGGGGAGTAATATTTAGGTAAAATTAAAATTTTGGAACCAACGCATGGCGCAAGAAAGAGATGTATTTTTCCATTCCCACGGCCCAAATCCAAGTAGCTTTGCTCTGCTTGCTTGACATCAAAATATTTATTGGGCGCACCATTTCACCGGACTAGCAAATTTTAAGATGTCAAGAGCTTCCATTTCAGGGTTGTCGTCACTCACAATATTCAACAAGGCCACTGTGCGACCCATTACCAGAAGGTAACTTGTCAGTTTGTGTTGGTAAACCGAGAGTTTTGTATTTTACCTTCCAAATAACTTGTTGAGCTTGATTAACTTGTTCTCCATAATCTTTAACTTAGTTATGAGAAATCAATTTGTTTGCTATTGTATTGTTCACTGGATGGCATTACTTCCTTCTTTTTTTTTCTAGCAGATACACTGAACTGCAGGCTCATAAATTTGGATATTACGTGATATTTTCTGTTAAGAAATTAGTAATCTTTTATGAATGTGAACATGTTCCTGGTTTTTTCCTATTGCAGCTAGTTACTTGATCAATAAATAAATTTATTTTAGGGAATTCGTTCTGTTTTCACTTTTCTAGGGCTAGTCAGATGATTGGGCGACTTTGGTTGTTTGGAAAACAAAGATTCAATTATGTGCTGTTTATCATGTTAGTGGTACTTAGTGATAGATGTTTTATCTTATGCAGGGAGGCCGTGCTCGGTTCCAAATGGTTGTTAAGAAGCATTTTAACTCCTTGTTGGTTGGAATCTACGTTTGTGTTGCGTTTTATGCATCATTTTCGGTGCCGATTCGAAGGAGAGCGTTATTCAGGGAACTTGCTTCCCCTTTTGTCATTTAGAGCGACCTCAGTGAATGCTTTATCTGTTAAAAGATCATCTATAATTGGACCTCAGAGTAGTTCAACAATAAGGGAATATGCTAGAGATAGAACTAATGAATCTTTTGAGATGAAGATTGATGAAGATGCTATCAGATTTCGAATTGGTAATCAAAGTCAACAAGGAGAGACTTTAAATAAAAGAAAAGCAGCGATAAAAAAGTCAGACGTGTCAAGAAAGGCCAAGTTGAATGAACTCAGGTTTTATCGGTTGAAAGCAAAGAAAAAAATGAATTCTCCAAATCCTCAAGTTAGAATAAGGTACAAGCTCGAAAAGGTAGGCAACTCCTTTGGATTTTGCTGCTGGTCTCTTGGAATATTTAGTTGATTTACACTATTCATGGCTCTGTGAGCTTGTGTGTACTTGTACAATATGTTTTCTTCTTTTCGTGTTTCTTTCAGGCAAAAAGAAAAGAAACATGGCTGATTGACAAACTGAGGAAATATGAGTTGCCTAAAGCAGCACCTGAAACCTATGATCCTGAAATATTAACTGAAGAGGAGAGGTTCTACCTAAAGCGTACTGGTGAGAAAAAGAAACATTATGTACTGGTTGGGAGACGAGGAGTATTTGGAGGAGTTGTTCTTAATATGCATCTTCACTGGAAGAAGCATGAGACAGTAAAAGTCATCTGCAAGCCCTGCAAGCCTGGGCAAGTGCATCAATATGCTGGGGAGCTTGCTAGGTTGAGCAAAGGGATTGTTATCGACATAAAGCCAAATAATACAATTATATTTTATCGGGGAAAGAATTATGTGCAACCAGATGTCATGTCACCTCCAGATACTCTATCTAAAGCAAAGGTATGAACTCCCTGGAATCATGTAAATCGGATCCTCTATTGCCTCTTGGTGTTACATCTCCTATTGCTTTAATAAGGAGATGACACGTGGCACGACTAAGGGTTCAAGATTTAGGGTATATATTATCCTTATATATTTTCTAAATCTTACACAATTAATTATGCCACGTGGTATCTCCTTATTAAAGCAATAGGAGATGTCACACCAAAAGGCAATAGAGGATTCAATCTGGGAATCATGTTGGTGTTTACTAATTTGCATACAAAATATTGCCAATAAGGATAATCAACTCATATCTTACTTGCTGATCCACTACTATTCCAATACATATGATGAATCTGCCGTGGCTAAGTTTGAATAAGTTGTTTATAATTGTTTTACTTAAAGTTGAAGGTCAACACATGCATTTTTATGTTCTAGATGGACTAGATTTCTGTAACGAAGACTGCCATGGGGAATACTAAATCTGAGCGATCATATGATGATCCACATGTTTGTGTATTAACATTTTGATCTAAATATCCTTCTGATCTAGAAATACATGATTCAAATTGCAGGCCTTAGAAAAATATAAATATGAGCAGTCCTTAGAGCATACAAGTGAATTCATTGAGAAGTTGGAGAATGAATTGGAAGAATTTCTTGAACATCGTGCTCGTTATAAAAAAGAGGAAAAGTGAAATGACTCGAATGGGTATGGTTGCTATCTTTCGGCATTCTATTCTCTGTAAGTATGCATTTATTTGAACGGAGTTCATATGATTCAATATGTTATAGTTGTGGACATGGACATCTTTGAAACTATTGCAGGATTGCATTGGAAACTGAAATGTGCCTTCCAACTTTTGGTTCGAATGTTTATTTCCCACCTTAGCTTTGAATGCCAGTTTTCCTATATTTACGAAGGAAAGTCTTGTATGAAACAGGCTCATGCTATCGGTCTCCAAGCCCATATCCATTGACATATACTGTATGTAATTATGAATATGTGCCATTAGAAATGGATTTGGGTTTGGATATTTCATCTGTCTCACTGTGAGACTCTCTCATACAAGTCTCAAAATCAAGTATAAGAAAGAATTAGAGGTTGTCTTTGTATGCAAAGGGAAATTGACCGGCGTTTTCATCGCTTGAGATGGATGATTATGCCACATTGCATTCGGGTGAGATGTTTCTGCCACAGCATTTCCATTTGTGTTAATTAATAAATTTAATCAATAGTTTATTTAATTCTTTGTTAAATCTCACAATAATAAGTATCTACTCCCATACTAATATGAAATGGCGTAAATAAAGTCAGGATAATGCCCCCTAAAAAAACAGAAAAAAAAAAAAAAGAGTCGGGATAACTACTGATTGCAACACCGTCACCAATGACATCGTTCCAGCACACGACGTGCCAGTCAGCCTTTCTTATTTCTTTCATATTTTGAGTAAAATAACAAAAAGTCGTGGTCGGGAAGGTTATAGTAGCCACCCCCCACCCCCCCTCTCTCGCTCTCTCTGTGTCCTTTAGACCTGTCTTTGTTATTACTGTCGTTCGTCGCAGCAGCTGCTGTTGCAATTAATAAATCATGAAATCTAGGTTTGCTGTTCGATTTGGCACATTTGACATTTTAACGAAATTTGAGTTGCAATATTTTGGTAACTACTGGACTACTGTGTCCAAATATTTTATATATCAATTGACTTCCAACCGAAGGGAGAAAAATAAGAATTACCCATTTTTTGTTAACATGTGTATAAAAATACTCATTTTCATAAAAAAGTTCACCAGACCCACTATGATAAAAGATCAACTTTTGAAATAGTCAATACAGGGATTAAAAGATAATATTTGGCCACTCTTTTTAAAAATAAATTCTGGTCAATATTTGCACTTTGAGATGAATTTACCCATAATGAAAGTGTCGATCGCATGTCAGTTTGGTACATTTGGTACGAATGTGAGTCGTTTGTGCCACATGCTATAATTTAAAAAACAAAAAAACTAGCCTAACCCTCCAGCCGCCACCCTCTGTTATTATCTCTTTCTCTCTCTCTCTCTCCACTGCCAACTCCACCCCCTTCATCGTCGTCACCATCGTATCTCCTCTGAAACTGATTGCGACACCGTCACCAACGACATCGTTCCGGCACACGATGTGCCAGTAAGCCTAACTGTCATATCTCCCTCCCCCCTCCCCTCCCCCTTTCTCTCGCTTTCTCTCTATGTCCTTTAGATCTGCCTCTGCCATTGTCGTCGTTCGTCGCAGCCGTTGCTGTTGTCGCAATTAATAAATCGTGAAATCTAGGTTTGTTATTCGATATGGCACATTTGGCACAAAAATGAATTCCATTCGTGCCAAATATACCGACATCTTGGCACAATTGGAACTAATTAAACCGTTCGTGCCAAAAGTCCACAATACAACAATCACAGTTTGACACAATTGGAACTAACTAGACCATTCGTCCTGATTGTACCAAAAAATAAAAATATTAAATTTCATTAATATAAAAAATATCATCACAAAATCAACCTAAATATTATTAAATAAAAAAATTGAAACTTTAAAATAAATTGATTAATCTTAAACTTTTCCGCAATTAGGTTCAAATGGCACGAATGAGACCTAAAACGTGCCAAATGTACCAAATCTGCTCACGAACTTACCTCCGCACACTATTCATTAATGATAAATACATCCCAAATTGAAAATAATGACCAGAATTTGTAATTATAAAAAAGATGACCAAAATTTATGTTTTAATGACTATAAGATACAACATTCTCGTTATAAAAATACATTTTAATTAATTAAAATATACATTTTAATTAAATAAAATATTTAATTAATTACAATTGGAACTTATTTGAAGATTAATAAATTTTAATATGAAATTGATGAATTCTAATAAGAGAATCTTAAACCCTAATTGAGATAAATCATTCTAATTCTGATGAATAAATCCGAAAATGGCATAGACAATGTATGCACATATCACCAGAAATCACAATAATATAATGTGCCCAACTTTGCTTCAAACGTAAAAAAGACCTGTGATTTCAATTTACTAGAGCCCTTCGAGAAGCTGAAATCAGTCGAAGCAAACGCCATGAATTACATTTGGAAGAAGATAAGATAATACAACAAGAAAAATATGCTCCTATGCTCCCCTTATTCTTTTTAAAACCTTGTAGACCATCACCACACTCCATCAAGTTCACAGAAACTGAAACAACAATTCTACTCTATGCCGGTGTGCTCGAGTATAAAAGGGTGAAGAATAGTTCAACTTCAGGCATGCTCCGAATCATTTGGATATACCTACTTCTGTTGGACTTTGTAAGAAGCTGTTGAGCCAAATGAGCTATTCTAGGTACGAGCCTGGCAAGTGGCATCCCAGACTCCAAATTGTTTTCTCCGCAATGGTTGCTTAGATCTTCCAAAACAACGTCCACCACTGCTCTTAGTGATATATCAACAATATTGGCAAATTCAGCACTGTCCAAACAAACACAACACAGACAAGATAATGTTCTTTTATTTTTCGGGGACATATTAAGATAACGTAAATTCACCATCTAATACAGAAACAACAAAAAACAAGAGAATACAAATTTACAGAACAAAGTAAGACCAAACTCCTAATGGCATCGTTACTACCTCTGCACTTGCAATTACACTTTTCTTGGTCACGAATAAAAGAAAAGGAAAGCTAGAGTACTATGAATTTTTGACCTTTGTTGTATTGGTTATCCTACAACAGCAATGTACTTCAAGTATTCAAGAGTCTCAAAAGCTGCACCGTGTGATTTGGAGGAAATGGTGCTCTCTCTCTCACACAAAATATTTTCTTACTTAAACATCTTTATCTAAGAATAGAATTGTAAAACTCAGATACAAAAACAAATACTTGAGAGCCGTGTTGCATAAAATCATACCTTGACAATACTGTGCGTGTTTCCCCTATAAGCAACTCAAATTTTGTAACATGTGAGAGATCCGATCCACTACTGCTGGATGGCGCGACAAATTTGTATACATCACTGTCTTCAGGCATCAGATAACTCACCCACTGACTGGAGCTATGCCTGATCATTAAAGTATCCAGTATGCATATAATAGTATCATGAACTAATGAAGTATTGAAGAAATCTTTCAGGTGCTTTCTGCAAATGAAAAATTAATAAAGTAATCAGTTTTGATATCAATATATATATATATATATATGGAATGCATTATTACACAAGGCATAATTCTTATTGCCCGACATGAAAAGAATCCAAGATACAATAATTTTTGAACACTGCATAGGAGTATTGAAATGAAATTTCTGTAAATTTTATCTCCACAAAATATTGTTGGGGCCAAATGAAGGGTCGTCACTGGAATTCAAGCCCAAAATAGGACACACGCATGGAACTCAGACATGGAGACTAAAGTGCGAAATTTGTATCAAGTTCGAGAATACAGATGCTACCTTGCTAGTGTCCGACCAAGATTTCAATATATGCACTTGATCTTAAGGATAAAGTCCACATAACAGAGACACGACTGAACCAAATGCCTTAAACATACAACAAATCACTGAAAAGAAGAAGCAGTTTTACAAAAGAAGCAGCAACGAAAACAAACAAAAATGCACACATACTATATAAGAATGAAATTACAGAAAATGGGCAGGTTATTAAAAATAACTTAACTAGCTTCACCAGTGAATAATTACACTGAATGGAGTAGCATATAACAATATGGAATATCAGGTTACAGCACAACTATCAACACCAAGCAAAAAAGTTCTTGCAGCACTGATCTATAACCCCCAAAAAAATCATATAGATAATATACCATCAACAAACTCCTCTGGCCCACAAAAGGAAATCGGAAAAATAGACCCCCACACTAACTTAATGGGTATTTATTATTTTCTGGCAATGTTATAAGCTGAAGTACATGGCCGTATGCAAATCCGATTCACAAGATTTGGTGTGGTGCAGCTACCCATTGCATATCAGAACTTCATTTTCCTAATTTTTTTCACCCACAGTTAATTCCAACCATCCTACCATTAAATTTGAAATTGAACAGACATTTAGTATTTGAATTACATACAAACTTGATCCATATCACATATAATAATTCATATATTGTAGGTGGAACTGTGGAAGTGTCAAATTAGTGACATGATAGGTATCGCATAGGAATCAGCAGAAATGGGGAAAAAGTCCCCAAGCGATTGCACCATAAGCAATCTACTCCTACAGTGATCGAATGAAGGGTGTTCACACTGAGTTTATAAGCTGATCAAAGATTAACACCAGAAGACACTTGAAAAATTAATTAGAAAAAAACAAAGAACAAAAACAGAGAATTCTTTCAAGAAACCCAGCAAGTTGCAGCAAATTCAGCTATACCTCTTCCTACCCTAACCAATAATTTTCCGTGCACTTAAACATCCTACAAGTATCAGTCTCATAAGAGGGCCCGAATCACAACTGGCCCACTGGTGGCACCTCATAAGGATAACTTTGACTAATAAACTAAATACACTAACAAAGTAACTTAATTAAATAATAACTCTTTATATTCCAACTAAGTCAGTTGCACTATCGATCTGCTGCCATGGATCCATGCTGATTTACATGAATTCGTTGAGTGCCATCATACTATATTACTATATAAAGCTTCAATCACTGATAACATCACTGACAAATAGATTGAAACTCTCCTACTTCAGAATTCTGGATGGCTACTATATCAAAACTTCATCAAATTTACAAATAGCTGTTGCTACTCCTATGATTTACGATCCATGTGATCTACCAGTGAAGGTCAGGAAAATAGAAGTAGGTTCTCAAGTTTGATTCATGGGTATTTGGGTAAAAGCCCAAACAATGTTCTCCGAGAGAAAAACAAGTTTGGGATTATAAGATTATCTTCAGCGGGAAACGCTAGCACTGGAAAGGCAAATAATTCCTTTCTTCTCCCCTGCAACCCTCCATAGTATATACCTTTACCTTTATAGAAAGGTTCTACCCATGACTGTCATGATGTCATCTACCTAACGTGCTACACTGTTACTTAAGTTAGAAGACAAATAAAAAGTATTAAGCACAAACACTTACTATCTTGATGTACCAAATTTTATGATACAACATAGGGCAAGGATGATAACTGAGGAGGTTCATAAGGATATATTAAAGTCAGAAAAGAGTAGACACCTATAAACTTTCAATGGAGCAAAACGAAAGATTATGACATCTTGAAGTGGATGTGCAAGGCACAAAAACTAGTAAAGAATGTGATACAGCAATGATTTGTGAGTATACATAATTACATATATCAGAAAATGACCTCACAGGACATTTGAGGGGTAGTCAGGCTAAGAAGAAGCCGTTGGGGATATCAACATAGACAATCATGCAATGCATATAAGAATGAATTTCAGATCCTCAGGATTAGTGGGTGCTTTAACTAAATAGCAGCTACTCGAGTATTCCGGGGGGTAACAATTTGGGATATGTCATTCAAATTCTTTGGATGAATTTGAGAAGTTAGAAACACTATACTTGGGTCTCCAAATGAAGTTTTAATGGACAAAACTTCTGGAGGTGGGAACTTAAAACGACCTTAGATCGTTATTGCTGCTACAAGAGCTAAGATATTGTGGGAAAGAGTGGATACCTAAAAGGGTCCCATCCAACAATTGATCAGTTTAGCATTTATTTATAAACTCTTGTTCATTAAAATATATAAAGCAAATAAGACAAAAATGAATCATTTGGTGCTGCTTGAACTACTTTAGGATTGCATAATGCATTCAAGACATACACAGGTGCACACCATTGTTCTGCATTATAGTGGTGCCAATGCATTAACGAAGACTTTACTTGCATACTGAATAGATATTTCTCAGAATTATAGATGTTACACAATGTGAAATTCCAGGAAATAAACAGGTAGGACCTAGAAAGCCGAAAATTTATCTAAGAAATGGATGCCAAAATAAATCTATTAATCACAAGATTTAGATTGTTTAACCAAGTCATCCGTCAAGTTATGGATGCCTACTGTGCAAGAAAGATGCTTGAAAATGAAGAAAATTTTACAACAGGAAGCAAAAGGAGGTTTAGGAAGGTTCCACAGAAAAGCATATATTAGAAAAAGTTAATTTAGAAAAGTTTTAGAAAAAAGAAAAGTGAAACCTCCACTAATCTTATATACTTGCATAGAAAGGCTTACACATACCCCTTGAGTACTTCTGATGTCACAGCCTCTGTATCAGATATCAAAGAAAGCAGGCCATAGTTAGAAAGATAATCAGCACAGGCCAAAAACTGCTGTTCGTCATTCTTATCAATCATTTCAGCTTCATCCTGGAACACAGAAGTGAGCCATACTTTAGATATACATAAACAAATCAGGCTTCAACACAGCACAGATTGCTCATGTTTAGCACCATTCTATTGCTGAAGTATCATTATTTACTGTTACATATTTATCCAAGTTTCTTAAGAAAGCACATTTACATCTCTTACGATTACTGATTAGCATTAATAAACTTTAAAAAAACAACAGATACACTCATTAATAGGAAGACGCTACAATCATCACATGCAAAACTACTTGCCCATAATATTTCAGTTTAAAGATGAAAAGACAGAAATTACGGAACTGACGAGAGTTCCCAACTCTGGAACTATAAGAAACAATACTCAGTCTAACTGACGAGCAATAATCATGAGCGAGTAATTTCAGATGTTGAAATCAGATACAGCCAGCAAGAATCACAGAACTGTTAGTGTCCACCCAAAAAATAGGCATCGAATACTATCTTAAGGCTTGATAATACGAATATGCTTAGAATGTCATTATCTTTATGTCCAAATACTGGGCCACCATAACACAGACAATGTATAACATAGAGGTACATAAGAACGATTCAGATTTTTTTTTTTTTTGGCATAAATAAATAAAATTGATATTAGTAAAACATTTTTGGAGACAAGCAGCAATTTTTATTTTTTTTTCCATCTATTGACAAAAGATAAGTAGCCTCAAAAGATTTAACTATAAATAGCATCATTCTTACAAGCAGATGAGAACTTCCAAGGCCCCGTGCTGTGTCAATATATAGATGTCTCCCTAAGATGTTGACTTGAACCCTGATATAGAGGCTCAGCATAGTCATCGCCCAAATAGAGGATACCATTTTTGTAAGACCTGTCAACATCACAGCCAATAGCAATAGAAAATTTTCAAAATAGCCTAGAAAAAGAAATGCAGGGTAAATGAGAGAAAGTATTTGATCCATACTCAATATTTTAAGTCTGTCCCATAATTCAAGCTTCTCTGTCATGGTTAGTGCATTTGCTTGGTCCTTTCCTTGAATCAATCTCTCCGTCAAAGGTGTGAGGTCCATATTCTCAGCCAAATGAATATCTAAGAAATGCATCACATGAGGAAGCGTTGTTGAATCAGCTATTCTCTGGACGCTCTCAAAATGTGCTTGAATTCTACACAACAGCAACGTAATAAACCAAAATAAATGAGCGTTCAGCTTGATTAGTAGTGATAACAAAAGAACTAACGAGGGTCAGCTGATCTTAACTGGGCTTTAATGAGTTCCTCGCTTTCCTTCTCATCGGCAAGCTGCCTCTCGAGAGCACTAAGACTACGCCTCCGAGCATCATAGAGCCTGTAGAGTAAATATCCGCCCCCACAAGCTCCAAGTGCAACATACACTTTTCTCTTATGCCTCCTCCAAAATTGCCTATCATGCCAGCATTAAACATGACAATAAAATATCAAAAGCTTAAGCTATGTAATAGTCAACAATAACTTAATACACCAATTTCCATCCAAACAAAGAAAAAAAGGAAACCAGAGTGGGAATTTTTATCAAACAGTTATAACTCATTACACAGTAAACATGAATTTGGGAAAATTCGATGGAAATCCCACAATACTGAAAAAATCCAGCAACTATAATACACAGTTGAAACATTTCATCACGCATTCTGCACACAAAATGGGGAAAGGCAAAAAAGAAAAAAGGAAACACAAAAAAAAAAGGAAAGGAAATTGACGAACCACATTCAAACTCGTTGCTTTATTATCCCTTAATTCGTTGGCTGATTCCCAGCAGCAGCCCAAGAAATGGGCGTTGCTTCCTTCTCCTATAGAGAAATTAAGAGAAGTGAGTTACGAGCAACTCAAGAATCTAGGAGTTTGTTGTCCTTCTTTTTATCTTACTACTATATTTTGGTTTCTAATTAATCAAAGCTCGAATCTTGGAGTTGGGGTTTTGCCTTTTGCTATTATCCTCGATTTGCACTTTGGAATCTGTGAAGGAAAGAGAAAAATTAAGTCATTGTTTTACACATCAATATCAAAATTATTCCGCTGCATATTAGTAATTGATTGATCTCAATTATTCATTTCTTTTATTAAAAGAAAATATTGATGTCAATTATTACACTCTTTTTTTTTTACCAAATAGAAAAGAGAGAAAAAGGAAATTTATTATTCTACCCTGCCTATAATGCAATAACAGATGCTTTAATTAATCTAACCCAGAAGCAAAAAATATTCTGGAAAGTATGGTTTACTTACACTGTGTAATTTGTATGTTACAGTAAAAGAGACGTAGATTTATCCAATACGCACCGAATGTAACAGATATAGGTTCCACAACATAGAAAAAGCATAATATATTCAATTAGGATGAAACGAGTCAAATATTAAAATCTAAATTTCTATCCAATAGTGTGTGGCCGACACACAAGAGTTTTGTAGTAATTATGTATTACTTCTAATTTATAATTAATGTTTTATTATTAAATATTTTCCATTCAATTAATTCAGTGTTTAATACAATCAATTCAAATGAGAAATAATACTATTTATCACTAATTACTACCAAGAGAAATAATTTAGTAGTTTTCTTAATAATACTTTTGATGTAGAATTAAATTATTAAGTGGTAGTTTTTTTGGCGATCGAGTAGAATCATATACATTTAGGGTTGTTTGGTAGGCGTGATTAGGGTGTATAATATGTATATGACATCCTAATATTTTGATCCTAAAATCCGGGCATGTATGAATTATACGCATTTTTGTTGTTATGTATATTGCCTATGAGGTGGTATACATAATACTGCAACTAATTATAATACAAAATTACTATAATTATTATTTTTGTAGAGAAATTAATACTTCATACCAAACGGAGTATTAATTTTTTTATACATATAAGACATCTGAATCAAACATATCAAGCTTTATACATATACTCCATAACAAATAATTCCTTAGTAGACAATTGTTGGGAAATTTAGTAAAGTTTTGATTGATTCCAAAACCAACTGACCCCAATCGAGTAGATGTTGTCATATCCTAATATTAGTATTTAGGTTCGTTGTTTGAGCAATGTTCAGATTTTATCTTTTCAGGACTCCAGTTGAAGACGGCAACATGGCTATACTTGGATAGAACTATAGATGGAAATTCGGATGAGGAACATCAGATGTAAGAAAGACAACTCAGCGTTCAAGCCAACTGCTCGGATGTGGTACATCAGATGTAAGAAAGACAACTGAGTGTTCAAGCCAACCGTTCGGATATAGAACATCGGATGAAAGAAAACATCTGAGTAGGGCTGTCAAACTATCCGGGCCGGGCCAGCCCGGCCTGGCCCGGGCCAGATGCACATTTCCGGGCCGGGCCGGGCCGAAATTTCCACGGGCCAGTAGAAATGGTGGCCCAGCCCAGCCCTGGCGGGCCTACGGGCGGGTCGGGCCAAAGTGGCCCGATCTAGAAAATAAATTTTAAAAAATCTATTGTACCTGTTTTAAACAAATATCCAAACCAAAAAACCATAATTTGAATCCATAAACATATCCATAAACAAACCAAACATGTTGTCATAAATATCCATAAACCAACACATGTTGTCATAAACATACCATAAACCAAATCAACAACAAATAAATATAACATCTTGTTCTAAAACTCCACTTATTACATAGATAAAATCAAGCACCATTTGAATCTTCTTTGGATAGTCGTATTTCCTCCACCTCTTGTGTTTCTATAATTAAAAAAAAAAAAACATGTAAAGAAAGATAAGTTAGTAGGCAATAGATATTTCTATAACAAAATTCCAAGTGAAAGTATAAATATGTAAACGAATAAATCGTTACCCGATGTTTCCACTTCTTTGAAACCATGCAACCAATTACGAGTGCAAATGAGAGCTTGAACGGTCTCGGGAAGCATACAATTTCTATACTTTTGCAAGATACGACCACCAATGCTAAATGTAGATTCCGAAGCAACCGTGGTGATGGGAATGCTTAGGATATCTCTAGCCATCCTTGCAAGTCGGGGGAACCGGTTAGCATTCACTTTCCAATAGTCTAAAACTTTAATCTTTGGGAAGGGTTTGAAAGGCTCTTCCAAGTACAAATCAAGTTCATTTTTGCCACTAACCGAATCATCTTCATCCAACTCTTGATTGTACAACTACAAAAACAAGACAAAAAAAATAAAAAACAAATATTAAATCTGAAAATTTGAAACAAATATTAAATCTGAAAATTAGTAACAAATATTAAACAAACATACTTACATCAATAATGGAGACACGACTTGTGGCGGCATGTGGTTGAGATTGAGGAGGAGTTTCTCTTGAATGCATGGTAGCACTTGAGGTTGATGCACTTTCAAGTTTGTCATATTCACTAAAGAGTTTATACAACAAATCTTTGATCTTCTTCACCTTGGCCTCATAATCCTTCGGGTCAAGTCTCTTATAGCAAAACGTCAAGAATTTCAATTTTGAATTGGGATCAAGAATACTTCCAAAGACGAGAGTGGCACAATATTCATCCCAATATTTATCGAATTTAACCTTCATTCTTGACGCCATATCCTTAATCACCTCATCATCCGAATCAACAAGTTCATTCAAGTTCATCTCAATTTGTGCAACTTGCATGAAATACAAACTAGAGGTAGGATATGATGACCCTGACATCTCTTTAGTAATAGTGTGAAAAGGTTCCAAAAAGTCACAAATCCTTTGGCCTCTTTCCCACTCTTCATTAGTTGGGCAAAACTTGTAGTTAGTGTCGTTGTAGCTCAAACTAGTAAATGCTCGACGAAACTTAATAGCACTTTCAAGCATTAAATAGGTAGAATTCCATCTAGTCGATACATCTAACTTCAAGCCCCCCACCAATATCAGTTAAGTTAACCTCCTCAATACACTTTTGGAACTCTCTCATCCTCGCATCATTATTCTTCACATATAGCGCACTCTTTCTTATTTTTTTCAATGCACTTTCCACAGTCTTTAAACCATCTTGAACAATCAAATTCAAAATGTGTGCACAACACCTTACATGAAAAAATTCACCCCCACACAACAAACTACTCTGCAAATTAAGCCTTTCTTTCAAGAATTTAACCATAGTGTCATTGGAAGTAGCATTATCCAAAGTCAATGAGAAAATCTTGGATTCAATACCCCAATTCTTAAAGACGTCAAGCAACTTAGTAGACAATTCAAGACCACTATGTGCAGTATACATCTCAACAAAAGAAAGTAACTTGCTATTTAACACCCAATTTTCATCGACAAAATGCGCAGTCACACTCATATAGCCTACTGTGGTCACAACGGTCCATAAATCAGATGTCAAACAAATTCTTCCAGTATGATTAGCTAACAACTTCTTCAAATTATTCTTTTCCAATTCAAACACTTTCATACAATCACTTTTTGCAGTGTTTCTACTGATAAGTTTGAATTCAGGATTCAAGCTTGCATTTAAGTCATTAACTCCATCATACTCAGCATAACAAAATGGAAGATCATGCTTAATGATAGCTCTAGCCAACTTATCCCTATACACCTTAGCATCAAATTTCCATTTTGACAAAAATGCAGCTCGGTTATCAAACATAGCACTCACATTTTGAAACTTAGGAGCATTGAAACATTTTTTAATGTGACGCTTCAAATGAGTGGTGCCATTTGAGGGTTTGCAAGTATACCAACTACTGCAACGCTTGCATTTACACTTTAGAATATTATCTACCATGCAAGGTCGGTCAAAATACATCCACACATCAGATTTTTGTTTTTTGGAAACTCCCGCATCATCAATTTCGACACCCAACCTAGTAGTCGTAGTTCTACTAGTACAATCCACAAAAGAAGATGAGTTACCTACTGCTGCAGTACTCTTAGAAGTAGGTGTATCCAATAATTCCACGTCATCCTCATCAATGTCATCATCCTTCTCCTTATCCATATCAATATCATTGCTTTCGATATTCATTCCTACACTTCGACAAACAAACAAAAATTAGTACAAAAACAATGAAAAATTGGGCTAAAATTAGTACAATAGCACATTCCTCCACCAAAATAATCCACCAAAATAAAGAAAATAAGCTACTGCCTACTAGAAATATACTAGAGCAGAGACGTCAGAATATCCACCAAAACAATAAAATAAGCTATTGCCAAAATTAATTATCTACAGAATTATCCCTTGCGCTATTAGAAATATGTATTACATGTGCGTAGTAGCTAGCAGTAGATGGAATTGAATTGATTTGTTGTATGATCAGTTTATTAAATTAATTTACATATAAAAATTCTCTTGTTGACAACTTAAATGCTTAAGACAACCAGGCAATCGTATAGTATAAATAATGAATGTGCATGCATGATCATTTGTTTTCTGCAAACTAAAATAATTATTATTTTTGTTTAGTTAACATTTCC
The DNA here is from genome assembly GCA_029490685.1 of Schizonepeta tenuifolia. Lineage (NCBI taxonomy): Eukaryota > Viridiplantae > Streptophyta > Magnoliopsida > Lamiales > Lamiaceae > Schizonepeta > Schizonepeta tenuifolia. The sequence goes on from CM055958.1 coordinate 77,371,101, forward strand.
ATAGTAAAGAAATAAAAGTAGATACAAATAAGGTTATAAATCAAGTCAAAGAAAGAAAGGCCATAAATGCCTGAAAACTATGCGAGGAAAAAAGAGCAAACAAACATGATAAATTGATAATCTACAAGACTACAATCTACTGCTGCTCAATATGATATATTAGAGACGAGAGAGAGAGGAACAACCACGTAATTCCTTTGTGCTGTTGCGTTTTCTGTTCAGTTACTTTCTGCATATCTAACTGTCCAACTAACCAGCACTCAAAACTGCATCTTTACATTTCAACTGATTTGGTTGTTGACCGACCTTGCATCTGAGCGTGAGTTGTTTTATACGAGTTGTCTTTGTATCCACCACATTCCGCACAGCACCACTCTTCTAACTAAGTTTTCTTACTCAGTTGTGATTCCAGCTGAGTCTTCTTACTCAGTTGTGGTATTTTTCGGGGGTTGTTTTTAAAATTTCTATCTGGTGTATTCCCCCCCCTCCATACACCAGAACTCGTATCGGGACCATCAAGTGGTATCAGAGCAGTGGTTCACAAGACCGCTGTCTCTGTTTCACGAGGTGTAAATTGAGGTGTTTTTCTTCAGTGGTCAAATGAATAGATCTTTTTCACGCTAGTGCATTTCTGCTTGCATTTGTCATATGTTCATTGTGTGCAGATGGATGTTAAAGACAAGATTGTTGTCATGTTCTCGGTTGTGAACTATACATCCTGGAAAACTCGGATGAAGAAGATTCTACTGTCCAAGCATCATCGAATGCAACAAGTGATTACATCCGGACCGATCACCATCATGGAAAAAGTCATTCGCACTCCTACAAATCCCAATGATGGGGATGTAACTGAGGTGACAGTCGAGAAGAAGCCAGAAGATTTTACTCCTGAGGAAGCAAAAGTGAGCCAGCTAGATATCTGGGCTCAGAGCACTATCATGTCCACAGTTGGACAAGACTATCTTCCATAGATAGAAGAGTGCAACACAACTAAGGAGATGTGGGACATTTTGGCATCTCTTAGTGAAGGGAGTGACGAAACCAAGAAGAACAAGTTCTCCCATGCTTGTCAAGATTTTGACAATTTCTGTCTAAAAGTCGATGAAACCATTGATCAGTTGGAGCTTCGGTTCATGGATATCATCCGAAGGATTCAGTCTATCTGACGAGGAATATATACTTTGAGAGAGATCAATCTCAAAGTATTACAAGCCCTACCAGCTGAGTGAGACACCTTCACCAACATTCATGAAAGCTGAGCTGATCTTGGAGAGATGGGAACGGACAGACTGTTCTCAATTCTGAAAGGAAACGAGTACAAGGTGAACCGACGAAGATCAACTCAGTCCTCGGTGCAGACGAGTCGACATGAGGATGTTGGTTCTGGAACAAAGACAGTAGCACTTCGAGCCGACTATTCCAAGCCTCGAACCTCAAGGGCAATAAGATCTACGGACACAGCTTCGAAGGAGCCGAGCAGAGAAGAGCTGCAACAGAGTATTACCGCCATGTCAAAGAAGCTGGCTGATATAGAAACTCGGTTCGGAAAATACAAGCTGTTCTATAAATCCAACCGAACTCGAGATAACTCAAAGCCTGTGAACAACGATTGCTTTGAATGCGGCAAAGAGGGACACTTCAAAGTTGATTGTCCAGATCTTTCGAAGAAAGATAGAGATGCGTTGAGGGCCAAGCAAAATGCAAAGAACAAGGCCATGGTTGCAGAAGAAGCAGCTGATGACATGGACATCTTCACCGACACTGAAGATGAGGACGAGCTGACTTCCACCAACAACGCTATCGGACAGGATCAATGTCTCATGGCATTTGGAACCGACCAGGATGATGCTGAGGTACATTCTAGTCCAGTTAATTTAAATTCTTCCAATGCTACTAACATGCAGGAAACATTAGATGAAGAGTTGGAACCCTCTTGGGGTGACTTCCTAGAACTCAGTGAGGAATTGCGTCAGCAATCGGTTGAGTTTAAGAATCTTCAAGAACAGTTTGCCAGACTTGAAGAATCCTTAACCGAAAAGGATGATCTGATCAAAAATCAAATCGAAGAGATTGATGATCTCAAAAGTCAACTGAATGTGGCCAACCAAAATACGGCTCCAACTGATGAGGATTTGAAGGAGCAGATCAAGGAGCAGCATGAGCAGTTGAACAAGCAAGAGGCACAAATCAACCAGCTGATGAAGATGTCAGACGCACAGACCGAGCATATAGCCGTTCTTCTCAAGGATCTACAAACTGAGAAGGACAACCTGATAAAGCTATATCAATCATCCAAAATCATCGAGAATCTCATCAGTTACCGATGACAAATGGATGACGTGTCTGGACTCGGCTAGGACATGGTCAAGGACACTGGAATTCCACCCGCAACCTTTATCAAGGCTGTGGATGTCCCGGATGCCAAACCAAATACTGTTGAGCCTGCAACTCCCCAACTTAATCCAACCTCCACGTCACAGCAAGTAGCTACAGCACAACCTGCTAAGGGAACTGCAGCTGAGAAAGGAAAAGGAGCTGTGGTTGGAGAACTGAAGAATCCATCGGTTGGGATAACAACCGAGGGGGAATGTTCCAGGACTCAAAAGAGGAACCAGAGACATCGGAGATATAATCAGAACCGACCTCAGAAGAGATGGAATCAACAGAACCGACATGGATTCAACCATCAGAATCAACATCGGTTCAATCATCAGAACAACCAGAGGTTCCATCAGAGTCAACCAATGTGGAACAGTTCCAACAGCTGCGGATATTCATGCCAGAATATGAATCAACAACCGGGCATGAACAGCTGTCGTCGACAGCCAGGAAAATGGAATCAGACTCAGCCTCAAAGATTCCGAAATGGTGTCCGACCTCATCTGCAAAACCAAAAGGGTCAGAAACGTCAACAAAACAGGGGGAACGCCTCTCCTCCTAAAGCCCACAATGGGAGAAATCAATCTCCTCCCAAGAAACAGAACGTCAATAATAACAACAAGCCTAAGGATGACCGAGGTGTTGTTATAGTTGATGGAGAAGGAAAGATAATTTGGAATGACAAATCTATCCGAATCTACAGGGAAAAACGACCCACAGTTCAAGGGGGAACTGGTTCTAACCCTCCAGGACCCAACTAAAATTGGGGACCTAAGCGTGTTTCTCTGTGCAAGAGCAGGAGGAACAGCTGAGGAAGAATAAAGCATCACATACCATGTGGGTGATGGATAGTGGATGCTCGAAACACATGACAAATCTGAGGAATTTGCTTGGGAGTTTCGTGGAGAAGGAATGACCATCTGTTACCTTTGGTGACAACTCAAAAGGTCACACCAAAGGCTACGGTACCCTTGAAACCAATCACGTGTCTATTTCCAATGTTTCATATGTTGATGGATTGAAGCATAACTTGCTCTCCATCAGCCAATTCTGTGATAATGGTTTCTCTATCAAGTTTGATGCGCAGGGCTGCAGGGTCAAAAATGTCAGAACAAAGCAAGTCATATTGTTTGGAAATCGATCCCCAACCGGGAATGTCTACTATGCAGATTGGAATAGTAGTCCTCCTGAGACCTATCTTTTATCGAAGAGCAGTTCAGATGTGAGCTGGCTGTGGCACAAAAGGCTCAACCATCTGAATTTCAAGACAATGAACCGCCTTGCGAGACAGGAACATGCAAAGGGTATTCCGAACCGTGTGTTTTCACCAACACATATCTGCAGTGTGTGTCAGCTGGGAAAGCTCGCTAGATCCTCCTTTCGGTTGAAAACGATTCCATCAACCGACCGAGTATTGCAGCTGATCCATATGGATCTCTTCGGGCCTGTTACTCCCAAGAGCATGAATGGTAACGAATATACACTTGTTGTTACTGATGATTTCTCTAGGTACACGTGGACCATTTTCATGCGTCACAAGAGTGAAACCCGAGATGAGCTACCCAAGCTGATGGATCGGATATCTAACCAACAAGAGATGAAAATCATTTCCATCCGATCAGACTGTGGAACCGAGTTCCTCAATGAAACCATCATCGAATACTGTGAGAAGCACGGAATCTCTCATCAAACTTCGGCTGCTCGTACTCCACAACAGAATGGAGTAGCCGAGCGAAGAAACCGAACATTGAAGGATGCTGCTACATCCATGTTGACAAGCTCAGCTCTGCCAAAGAGATTTTGGGCTGAGGCAATCAACACAGCATACTACACTCAGAACCGGTCTCTTCTGACCAAGCGGTTGGGAAAGACTCCATATAAACTATGGAGACGCAGGAAGCCTGATATTTCATATTTTCGCGTTTTTGGTTCTAAGTGATATATTCACAACAATGGGAAGATTCAGTTAAAAACTTTTGACGCCAAGGCTTCGAAGGGCATTTTTCTCGGATATGCCGCTCGGATCAAGGCTTATAGAGTTTTTAACAACAGTTCTCGTGTTGTGGAGATAACACCTCATGTTAGTTTTGATGAATCTACTTTTAAGTGCAGGGAACAGGCTAAAGGACAACAAGTAGATCAACATGTTCCACCAGCTCTCACTAGATCGCAGGTTCTAAGGCAGAAGAATCTGGCTGAACTATTGGTATGGGCAACCGATGATGATGATACTTGTTCCTCTGAAGATGAATGTGAGGACCCCAACTCATCTCAAGAGGGAACCTCAACTGATGTTACTCCAACTGCATCAGCATCCGAAGCCCAACCTAGCCCGGTTCGAGATATTATCCATGTTGAGGATCCAGACTCAACAACAGATAAATCACCAGTTCTGAAGATCCCAGCATCTTCCACGGCTCAGGTTATCCCATCCTTTGAAATCACGGAACCGCCACTGTTGGAAGAAGAATGAAGATGCAACAAGAGATGGTATGAAGATCATTCCAAGGACAACATCATCGGAGATCTAGCCAAAGGTGTGCGTACTAGGAGCAGAGTTGCAAATCCAAATTCAGCTGAGAAAGATTCCAGCACTTACGCCCAATATGCTGAGGAGTTGGCAGTTCTTGAGGAGTTCGAGCAAGCCGGAGATGTTGCCATGATTTCATGTTTCGTAGCTGATGTACCAGAGCCGAAGCATGTTATGGAAGCTCTCAACTGTGTTCATTGGACAACAGCCATGCAAGAAGAACTGAATGAATTTCTACGCAACTGTGTATGGGAGTTGGTAGAAAGACCAAATGGTGTTAAAGTCATTGGATTAAAGTGGATTTTCAAGAACAAGAGAGACGCCATTGGATTCATCGTGAGAAACAAGGCAAGGTTGGTAGCTCAGGGATATTGCCAACAAGAAGGAATTGATTTCGAGGATTCCTTCGCGCCTGTTGCAAGGTTGGAAGCCATCCGAATATTTCTAGCCTATGCCGCATTTCACAAATTCAAGGTTTATCAGATGGATGTAAAGTGTGCTTTCCTCAACGGTGATATTAAGGAAGATGTTTATGTTGAACAGCCTCCCGGTTTTGAGACTGGTGATGGAAGAGTGTATAAGTTGAAGAAAGCAATCTATGGATTGAAGCAAGCACCTAGGGCTTGGTATGACACTCTCTGTGGTTTTCTTCTGAACTCGGGGTTCAAACGAGGGTCAGTTGACAAAACACTGTTCACCATAAAAGTTGGAGAAGACATACTTGTTGTGTAAATCTATGTCGACGACATCATATTCGGTTCCAAGTCGGAGGAGCTATGCGAGAAATTCTCAAATCTCATGAAGGAGAAATTCGAGATGTCGATGATGGGTGAGATGAATTATTTTCTTGGGCTACAGGTGAAGCAGTCACCAAAAGGGATTTTTATTAATCAGTCTAAATATACAAAGGAGCTCATCGCAAAGTTCGGTATGCAGACAAGTAAAACCACAAGGATCCCGATGAATACTAACTGGAAGATTGAGCCCGGATCTGAGGGAAAATTCGTGGATGCCAGTAAGTATAGAGGGATTATTGGTTCTTTGCTATATCTAACCGCTAGTCGGCCAGATATATCTTACGCGGTTGGAGTGTGTGCTCGGTTCCAAGTTCAACCGAGGGAAGCACACACGTTGGCAGCAAAGAACATCATTAAGTATCTAAAGGGTACTGTTAATGTTGGGTTGTGGTACCCAGCCGACGACAATATCCAACTGTCCGGATACTCAGATGCGGATTCAGCCGGAGATCGGTTGGACAGGAAGTCCACATCTGGACACTGTCAGCTCATGGGAAGCAAGCTAGTTTCATGGTTTTCCAAGAAACAAGCATGTGTTGCCACTTCTACAACCGAGTCAGAGTATATGGCTGCCGGTAGTTGTTGCATGCAAGTGTTGTGGCTCAAGCAACAGCTGAGAGATTATGAAGTAGCAACTGGACAGGTTCCCATCCATTGTGATAGCTCAAGTGCCATTGCTATCTCTTTGAATCCTGTTCACCATTCTCGGACGATGCACATTGACATCCGACATCATTTTATCCGAGATTATATTGAGAAGAAGGATGTATCTGTGGAGAAAATTCCAACTGAGATTCAGAGAGCAGATATCTTCACCAAATCTCTAGCCGAAGCACGATTCAAGATGTTATGCGATCTCCTTGGATTGTTGGATCCATCAGATGAGGAATCAGCCGAGGTGAAGAGATAGATATCCATCTGAGGGGGAAGCTCAAATGAAGGGAGAATCTTAGATGCGGACCGCCATCCGAAGACATCAGACGTCAGCTGAACAGACGAACTTGAGTTAGCTGATGGCATGCCGCAACATTGGAACACAACTGATTCCGACATCAGTTGGCAAGTATCATTTATGGCTGCAGGTGTTTAGGTCTTAAATGTGAATGTTTGAAATAAATTCAAACATTCCTGACCATGTCAGATAGACTAAAATAGCCATCATAGCGCATTTAATGTAAAGTACGACTGAACATCAATAGCCTTACTTTATAGTGTGACTGGGCTGACACAAAAACAGTTTACCTTCTCACGCGCGCATGTTGGAACTCGGAATGTGACGTCAAGTCAGAGTTAGTCAACAGTCACGAGATCTCAGCCGTTGATGGATTCGCGCCATTCAATCTTGGCCATCTATTTCAAACGACCCACTAACCTATAAAAGACGGAAAATCAGGAAGTGATTTCTTACCTTCTATACTTGTGTTTATCTGAGTAACTGTTTATCTTCGTCTCTGATTTTGTTTCACCATTTTCGGCTAAGTTCTTCTTCTCTTCTCTCTATATATAAACCTCTCTGGAATACAAAATGGCACCGAAAGCTTCATCTCAAGGAAAGAAGATGGCATCATCAGGACCAGCTCTTGTCCCTTCGTTGTACGAGGAATCTTATGACATGATCCACTTTGAGTAGATTCTGTCAACAGAAGCTCTGGACTCACCGGTGTTATCCCCTCTCGCCAATCTTCTCAGGGATAATCGCCTTCTTGAGTGGGCAACGCTCTTTCCCACCCACTTACTCAGGCGACAGGTCGGAGAATTCTACATGAATCTGCAACACGAACAGGGAATAGGCCTCATTTCAGAAATATCATGTCGACAGCGCGACGTCCCTGCCAGAACTATCCGCCGTATCACCTTCCACCTACCGGTTTTCGAGATGTTAAGATCCATCATTCCACTGAATCTGACTGCCACGGATACTGTCGAGAACATCTCAGATGCAGATGCAGATCAATTTCTTGAGAATGCTTTTATCACCTCAGAAAGATTGAGGAGCAATCTTGATGAACCCATATTTGTGTCCATCTTTTCTTGTGTTTTTCTTGTGTTTTTCTTGTGTTTTTAGTCTTTATCGAGTCATTATGTGTTTGGGAGGACACGCAAGTCGAGAGATAGTGTGCAAGGGAAGAACAGGTGGATGCTGGGCAAATTCGATGGAAAATCTGTTGTTGAGATGGCGATACGATGCAAATGGGCATAGGGCTGGAAGCTTGTAGCTGGGCAACATCGAAACATCATTTCTACAAGTCAGGAAGCACCTCCCCATATCCTTAAGCCAACAGACAGAGTACTCGGAGGAGCCAGGATCGTGCTCAACACCGGAAGCAAAGCAGGATGCAGACGATGAAGGGCAAGATGAGAGTCGAGCAGCAGCAGGTTTCTTTTCCTTCAAGGAAGAGGATAAGGATCGGATGTTTCCTTACTTATCCTAGCCGAGCCTAATCATGGAATATATCCACCACACAAGGGAAGAAGGAACGTGCATGCGAAGGAAAGAGAGAGAGGCGGAGGTTATGATATGCATGGGAAGAATCCTTATTCAACAAGGAATCCTTATTCAACAAGGAAACTTCCCTTCAACCTTAGAATCCCATCGCCTATATATATGGCCAACTCTATCATGTAAGAGAGCTCTTCGATTCAGTAATTTAGATTAGTTCTGCATTCTAGTTTGAGAGAAAGTGAGGAAGAAACAAGTCCTACGGGCAATTACAATTTATTTCGCTTGTTTATATTTTACTGCTTTAGTTTTAGTTGTTGGCGTGAAGCCAAGACCCTGGTTGCTGACTACGCTTTTGGGCAGCAACCCCTTTCCAGATTTATGCTAAGTATGCTTTTCTTTATTTGTTTTGTGTTCTTATTTAATATTATGTCTAGCTAAGTTTATTGTTTGGGTTGGATATAGATGAAGTGATTCTAAATTACTCGTTCAAACTTGTGAGGTCTAATTGTGTTAGTTCGTTAATTGATTTTGTTCCCGAAACACTTAGGATTAATTCTAGACTTAATTGATATTGAAGTTGATTGATCACCATCTAGATATTGAGATTAAGTCATCAACAGAAATTGGGTTTAACACGAGAGTGTCTTTCGTGCCCAAGAAGGTAAAGGGTATTGGAGAGCAGTCGGTATTGACCTACCTCTTGGCTGTCTTGGGTCTATTTATTCTTAATGCCTGTTGGGCAGCATCGTTACTGAAGTGTCTTCGTGACTTTGCTGATCAAGAGAGGAGATCTAGCCTTCTGGTCAAGATCTGTAAAATTGATTAGACATAGGTTAAGTGTGTTAGCATCGTGACTTCGTGACCTAAGGGTGTTAACTAATCTTTGCCTTAAACCAAGTGATAAAATTAGTTAATTGAATATCTTTGCTTCGATGAACGAGTAAAGAGTAATTAGGATCATGGATTCGAAACCCAATCCAAACTCTTTTGTTATTTGATATTGTTATTTGTTGAGTACAGATTATTAAGTTACTTCGTGACCAAAACCCTTTTGTTGAGCAACATCTGAAGAACAGATTACACCAGGTCCCTTGGGTACGATCCCGCTTGCCGCTGACTACTACCTTGTTGGGCAAGAGGTGTTATAAATATTATTTGTGCGAAGTGTGTGACGACAGCACTCCGTCAAATTGGCGCCGTTGCTGGGGACTTGGTTTTAAGCTAGTTTGTTCTTCTAGCTTGTGTTAAGCACGGTTTATGCCCAAGCCACATCTATGAAGTGACGGAGATCCACAAGATCAGGGTGCTTGCCTGGAGGTGATATCTAGGAGAAATCGAGCAGAACAACGCAAGAAGAAGAGAGATCTGGAGGAAGGCGTCAACGAACCTTCAGAGTCACAGAGCTTGACAGACGATCAGGATACTGAGCAAGAAGTCGAATCTTGCTCAACAGCTAGTTCAGATAGCGAGAAGTCAACATCCAGTTCAGAAGCAAAAACATCAACAATCATGGCAGGAACACCAGAGAGAACCATCCGTCAGATCATGTTCCCTGACAACAAGGGAATCAGACCATCAAGTATCCAGTTGCCCATCATCGATGGCAATTGGGAGCTCAAGCACTCACTGATACACATACTGCCCAAATTCTGTGACCATCCTGGAGAAGACCCCCAAACTCATCTTCAAAACTTTGAGATGGCGATTAGCACAGTAAGGAACAATGCCATTACTCCTACCAGGAACAATGGGGATAGACAAGGACAAGTTGTTAGGAACGATGCTGAAGTTATTAGGAACCAAGATGCTGCCCAAGACACCTTTCCTGACTACGTAAGGTTGCTCACGTTCTCGTTCTCACTTCTTGACGGGGCACGTGAGTGGCTTTACACCTTGCCAGAGGGAAGCATTGATACATGGAACAAGATGCAGCAGGCCTTTCTTGACAAATACATACCCGTTGGCCGGATACAAAGTGGGAAGAATGTCATTTCATCGATCAAGATGGGAGGAAGTGAGTCATTATATGACTACTATGAAAGGTTCAAGAAGTTGTTGGCAAGATGTCCTCAACATCGGATTCAGGATATCGATTTGATCGAATATTTTTTGAAGGGATTAAGGGCATCAGAGAGAAAATACATCATTTCAGCGTGTGGAGGAGCCATAGTCGATCAACTACCATCTGAAGTGTTCAAGAAGATAGCTGCCATGGCTGAGCAATCCCGAGATGAAGATGATATCCTAAGAGGGGGGTACGAAGGCAGCAAGGGCAACCAAGATAATTTGGTCAGCACCATGAAAGACTTCATGACCAAGATGTCTGGCCAAATGGAGGATTTGAAGAAGCAGGTCGATGGAAAGGAAGTTCAAAGAGCTGTGAAGAGATGTGAAGTATGCCAGACAACATCACATGTCACCTCAGAATGTCCTAGTTGGTTCGTGGAAGAAGGAGAAGAGGTGAAGGCAATAGGTCAGAACCAACAAGGAGGAGGGCAACAAAGGTTCCAGTATGACAATAACAATAACTGTGGCAATAGCTATGGTTATAGGCAAAATCAGCACGAGAACCTGAGGTATGGCAACAACCACTATCAGATACCTCCTGCCCACCAACAACCGCAGCAGCCTATTGGGCAACAACATCAATATGTGCCTCCACCTCAACAACAACCTCAACATCAAAATAATTATGTACCTCCACATCGAGAACCAGCGAAGACTGAATTCATGAAGGAGACCATTGAAAGGTTTACCAACGAGAACCAAAGGCTGAGGAGAGACTTCGAGAACTTCCAACTAGAAAGTCGAGGACAGTCCAACAACCTTCAAGCTCAACTGAATCATATCAACCAAACCTTGTCAAGGTTGGTAGAAGACAAGCCAGGCAGACTTCCTGCCCAGGTAGAGGTCAACAAGGAGCAAGTTAATGCTGTAACGTTGCGCAATGGGAAGAATTTGCCAGAGATGTTGCCCAGGACCCAACCTAAGGAACCAACGCGAGTAGAAGAGACCAAGATGGGTTCAGGAGATATCAATGACATCTACGAGGAGTTGAAGGCAAAACGTGAAGAAGGGATAAAGGCCAACAAGAACCCAGTCTTTGATAATGAGGAGGATGAAGCCTTGTTTGATTACGTAAAGATGGAGAGATCTAAACTGGGAATTGACAAAGATGACGTGATGTTGGAATCTTTGCAGGCTGAAAAAAAAGCAGAGGCATTGGCCAAGAGGACCGTTCCTCGCACTACCAAGGCCAAGATCCCATATCCCAGACGTTTTGCCCGCAATCGCGATCAGCGGGAGTTGGAGGACATGATGGAGGTGTTTAAGAAGGTGGAAATCAACCTACCGTTGTTGATGGCATTGCAATCTATGCCTAAATGCGCAAAATTTTTGCGAGAGATGTGTCAAAAGAAGACAAAGTACCCAGATAATGCCCGTTTTCATGTGGAGAACGTGTCAGCACTAATGAATTCCCAGATCCCGACCAAGAAGAGGGATCCAGGCATGTTCACTATTCCATGCACGATTAGTACTACGTCAATACCCAGGGCGATGCTTGATCTTGGAGCTTCGATAAATGTCATGCCAAGAGCCATGTTTGACGAGATGAGTTTTGGACCTCTTTCTCCTACACGTGTTGCCATCCAATTAACAGATTTATCCACAGTTTACCCGGATGGAGTGTTGGAGGATGTGTTGGTCAAGGTAGGGGATCTTTTGTTCCCAGCCGACTTCTATGTTCTTGACATGGGAAAGAAAGCAATCAAGAACCCAGTGATCTTGCTCGGGAGGCCATTCTTGAGGACAGCATGTACCAAGATTGATTGCGATACTGGGAAGTTGACAGTCCAAGTAGCAGGAGAAGTAGTAGAGTTCGATGCTTATAGGCAAAATCAAGATGATGCCCTGGAACACCTCAACACCCTCAGTGCATGTGGAAAGCAAGTGGAGACTTTGAATAGCTTAAATTGTTTCGTAGAAGACAATGAAGATGCAATCCAGGCGGAATTCAACTCAGTTCAGGATCTTGACCAGGATCCTGACCAGCATGAGGATAATGAGGAAGATGGTGCTCTGATGCAATTCTACAAAGGAGATGAGTACGAAAGTGAGAAAGATTTTTGGGAAGAGTCAGTTTATGGACATAGCTTCGACTCTAACGATGAGGACTACTCCACGAAGAGTTGGAGAATTACGTGTTTGAAAATATCCGTGGAGATGATGGAGATCAGGATGTAGGGGAACAAAAACCCCTTGATGAGTTTGATGAGGAACTTGAGGAGTTACCCCATGATGAGACCGAGGAGTTAGTAGAGAAATTTTGGCAACAAACAGTTCTTGAGAAGGATGCCAGCTTGCAAACAGAAGAGGAGCTTGCCCAGAACGAAGAACCAGTAGATGTAGTGGAATGCAGTTACGCCAGGATTCCGGGCAACATCCAGCCTCAGGGGTTTGAACCACTCAATATCCCTGAACTTAAACCGGAGGACAGGTTGGTGCCATCATTGCAAAAAGCACCTATTTTGGAATTGAAGCCCTTGCCCAAGCACCTGAAATACTTCTATCTTGGCAAGAACGAGACCTTGCCCGTGATCATATCATCAGAGTTATCAAGCATGGAGGAGGTCAGAGTTGGTGAGGTGCTGAGCAAGTACAAGGAGGCAATAGGATGGACGTTGGCCGACATCAAGGGCATTAACCCTTTGGACTGTGTTCATCATATTTTGCTCGAGGAGGATGCTGCCCCAGTTAGTGATCCACAATGAAGATTGAATCCAGCCATGAAAGAAGTGGTTATGAAGGAGATACTTAAGCTTCTAGACTTAGGGATCATCTACCCCGTCTCCGACAGCCCATGGGTGAGCCCTGTGCACGTGGTGCCAAAGAAGTCAGGAATCCAGGTGGTCGAGAATGACAAGAACGAGATGGTGGCCATGAGACTACAAACCGGATGGCGAGTGCGTGTAGATTACCAAAAGCTCAACCAAAAGACGAAGAAGGATCACTTTCCTTTGCCCTTTATCGATGAGATGCTTGAAAGGTTAGCTGGTAATAACTATTATTGCTTTCTTGACGGTTATTCTGGTTACATGCAGATCTGGGTTGCTGATGAGGATCAAGGCAAGACCACCTTTACGTGCCCGTTTGGCACTTTTGCATATAGAAGGATGCCGTTCGGGTTATGCAACGCTCCAGGGACATTCCAAAGGTGTATGATGCACATTTTTTCAGACCTTCTTGAAGAGTGCATCGAAGTCTTCACGGACGACTTCACTGTCTACGGCAAGACCTTCGACACATGCCTCAACAACCTGGATCGAGTCTTGAAGAGATGCGTTGAGAAGAGCCTAGTGTTAAACTACGAGAAATGCCATTTCATGGTCAAGGAAGGAATAGTTTTGGGGCATGTCATATCGGGAAAAGGAATTGAGATGGATAAGGCCAAGATTGACATCATCGCCAAATTGCCTTACCCAAGATCCGTGAAGGAGTTAAGAGGATTCCTTGGGCATGTTGGATTCTATAGAAGATTTGTCAAGGACTTTGCCAAGATCGCCCAACCAATGACGAGGTTACTTCAAAATGAAGTACTATGGGAGTTCGATGAGGATTACAAGAAGGCGTTCCATGCCTTGAAGGAGAACTTGATCACAGCCCTCATTATCCAACCCCCGGATTGGGGCATGCCTTTCGAGTTAATGTGTGATGCCAGTGGTTATGCCATAGGAGCATTTCTTGGGCAAAAACGTGGAAATGAGAGTTATGTTATTTACTATGCATCCAAGACATTGAATCCTGCCCAATGCAACTATGCCACAACGGAGAAGGAGTTGTTGGCCATCGTCTTCGCCTTTGAGAAGTTCAGATCATATTTATTAGGAGGCAAGACCATAGTGTACACTGACCACGCGACATTAAAGTACTTGGTGAGCAAGAAGGAGTCCAAGCCAAGATTGATTAGATGGGTTCTTTTATTGCAGGAATTTGACATAGAGATCAAGGACAAGAGTGGTGCCCAGAATCAAGTTGCCGACCACCTAAGTCGAATCCTCCAGCCAGAACGATGGGGTGCCGATCAAGGAGACCTTTCCTGACGAGCATCTGAGTCTTGCCCAAGATGAACCATGGTATGCAGACATCGTGAACTATTTGGTGACTGGAGAAATTCCCTCCGATCTTGGGCGTTATCAAACAAACAAGCTGAAACATGAGAGTTGTTTCTACCTATGGGATGAGCCATACTTATGGAGAGAATGTGCGGATAAAATAATTAGAAGGTGTGTCGAGGATAAAGAGCAACAAAGCATTCTTGAGCATTGTCACAACAAGGAGTGTGGAGGACACTTTGGGCACCAATGTACTGCAAGGAAAATTTTGGAGTGTGGCTTTTATTGGCCAACATTGTTTAAAGACTGTTACGAGTGGGTCATGATGTGCGAGAAGTGCCAAAGGGAAGGCAACATCACAAGAAGGGACGAGATGCCCATGATGCCGAACTTGCCCGTGGAAGTATTCGATATATGGGGCATGGATTTTATGGGACCATTGCCCAGTTCCAAAGGAAACAAGTACATCATATTAGCAGTGGATTATGTCTCTAAGTGGGTAGAGGCTCGTGCTTCATACAAGGATGATTCGAAGGTGGTTTCTAACTTCTTGAGAACTCAAATTTTTAATAGGTTTGGCGTTCCTTGAGCTATAATCAGTGATCAAGGGACTCATTTTTGCAACGCCACGGTGACTGCCTTGTTCAAGAAGTATGGAGTTATCCATCGTGTGTCAACAGCCTACCATCCACAAGCCAATGGACAAGCGGAGTTGTCTAATAGAATAATCAAGACGATCTTGAGGAAGACTGTGGGCACAACAAGGAAGGATTGGAGTATGCGCTTGGATGATGCCTTGTGGGCATATAGGACTGCCTTCAAAACACCTTTTGGCATGTCCCTTTATCGCATGGTCTATGGCAAGAGATGTCACTTGCCCGTGGAGCTGGAACATCGTGCGCACTGGGCTATTGCCCAGCTTAACCTCGACTGGAATGAAGCAGGTGAATCAAGGAAGCTCGAGATCCAGAAACTCGACGAGATCAGACTCCAAGCATATGACAATGCCGATCTATACAAGGAACGAATGAAGAAGACCCACGACCTCTTGATCAAGGAAAAGGAGTTCCATTTTGGGCAACATGTGCTGCTCTATCAAACAAAATTTAGGCTTTCATCGGGAAAACTTGACCAAGTGGGCAGGACCCTATGAAGTGCAAGCTCAATTCCCTAATGGAGCTGTTGAGATCAAGGATCCCAAGAACTGGAAGATTTTCAAAGTTAATGGCCAGCGCTTGAAGGCCTATCTTGGGCAAGAACAGTTTGTTGAGGGGGAACCATCTGGGTTTCCTGTCGAGGAGGACCTCTGACTTCTAAAGAGGGGGATGTCGTGCCCAAGACCTTAAATTGGGCGCTGTCCAGGAGGCAACCTAGTTAGTATTTTAGAGGAAGAAACAGAGGAGGAGGAACACGTTGGCGAGGATGAAGAAGAAGAAAAAGATGATGAGGGAGAAGGCGACAACGATGATGTGAATGAAGCCATTGACGCAGTGGCGGCGACGCTGGCAGCGGAGGCGTTGGTGGAGGCAAAGACCAAGGCAAAGGAAAGTCCGAAGAAGAAGAAGGAAGCCAAGGCGGCTAAGAAATGCCCTCACGGTGGCGAGGGGACGCCGGCGAAGAAGCACAAGTCTACTACTTCGGACGCCGGGTCCTTTCAGCCGTCGATTTTGAAGGGAACGACTGTCAGTGAGCAAGAAGAAGGAAACGATCTTGAGGAGGAAGGGTATGATGAGCAGTCTACCCCAGCAAGTGCTAAGAGCAGGAAGAAGAGGAAGGGGCCCACAGTGATGACGTGTAGCAAGCCCAAAGAATGGAAGGTGACTGCACCTCGAGTTCTCGACTTCAAATTCTACGAGAACTTGGGTGTTGCCCAGGAAGTAAGAGAGTTGTTCAAGGGGATCGGCTGGAGTAAGTTTTTGGAGTGGCCTGTGGAGGTCTATGAGGAGCAAGTCAAGGAAGTTTATAGCACGGCGACAATAACAAGTGACCCTGAGAATGGGGTGAGCATGATTTCCTTCTCGCTGCTGGGCGAGAAGTATGAGATTCAAGTCAGTGCCCTCAATCAGATTCTTGGGATGGTGAGTCTGCGAGATTTGGCCAGGAAGGAGTTCATGGAGGCCAGGACCAAGGTGGCATCCCCTGGAGATGTGGTTTATGAGGAGCAGTGGAAGGAGATCAGCAATGGTACGCCCTACTATGGAGCCAACAACAAGGGTACTGAGCTAAAAACGCCTGCCCTGAGACTTTGCCACCGCATCCTTGCTTACAACTTGTATGGCAAGAGTGATAGCGGCAACAGCTTGAGCAACAAGGAGCGATATCTGTTGTGGTGTATGCACACCAAAACCAAAGTCAACTTCGCGGCATTCCTTGGTGAGCAGCTCAAGACTGTGTTGGCAAAGCAGGCATTGGAATGCACTTGTGGCCACTTTGTGACAGCCTTCGCGAATAGAGTTGGGGTCTATGGTGATCTCAAGGGGAAGCCGAAGATGTTGGTCAGCATGTTGGGAGAAACTGCCCTTGAGGAAGATGAATGACATCGAGATCAGGAATGGCAGATATGTGTTTGTTGATCATTCCAGACCAGCATCTAGCAGGCGACCACCAGTGGGCAAGAAGGAAGAGGCAAGCACCAGTGCAGCGGTGCTGCCCAACATTGAGATCGAGACCAGGTTGGCCAATGTGGAGAGGTTGTTGACCGAGATCAGAGATTCCCAGCTGGCATTCTTTGCACACCAAGGATTCAGGTATCCACCTGAATCTTCTCTTTGATTTGTGTTCCTCCCTTTTATGTTAGTTTAGGATTTTTTTTTTTTCCGTTATTGTGTTTTATTGTAGAGTCTTGTTTTGTGTTATTTAGTGTCTTGTTGTTTGAGAAGGCGGTTTTACTGTCTTCACCCACAATTTGCCTAGCAAATTGTGTGGTGAAGATCCTATTGCCTTCTCAGTTGTGTTTGTTGAGTCAGTTTGTTTTTGTTTGTTTGTTGCCCAACATTTTACCCACTTTGCCTAAGGCAAAGTGTGTGGGTATTGGGGTGTCAGTTTGTTTTTTTTTTTAAAGTTTGTTTGTGTTATTGATCAACATGTTAGCATGAAGGTTAGAATAGGTTTATGGATGATGCCGTATGTAAATAGGTAGGATGGAATGAGATATTGGACATTAACTATGAGGATTTGAGCTTTTAAAATGCTATATATATATGCAGCATTATTCTTTCTTGTGTGATAATGATCAGTTGACATGTGTTGATCTAGAACTTGCCTGCATCTCTTGATTAAAACTTCAAGTAACTTAGGAGAACTACTTAGATGAATTAGGCAATTTTTGTTCAAAATAGCCATGGCCTAAAAATTTCCTACCATAACATTTATCCTTTGATTAGCCCCATTGAGCTTGGATTGTATTCTTTCTATTCACTTATAGAAGCCTGAATTTTAGTCGTCCCGATCAAGAACTCAGGTCTAGAAGAACGAGGGATGAAAGGGAATGTTGGGTAGCACATAGTGGGCAATATCGCCTAAGATAGAGGTGTTGGGTTGAAAAAAAAAAAAAGAGAAAAAAAAAATATATAAATAAATATATAAGAAGCCCAGAATAAGTGTGCTAAATAAAGAGGAGTAAGGAATCAAGGGCAATGTGTTGCTCGAGAACCTAGTTCTTGACTTAGCCAGTTTTCATATTATCCTACCTTTTGTCATAAGCCACATTACAACCCAATGAAGACCTAAGGATAAGTAGTTTGAATTTGTTCGAAGAAGTAGAGATGTAGAGGGCAGACAAGCCTATGGAAAAACTTTGTTGATCATGGTCAAGAGCGTAAATACTTAACCTTATACACTTGAGAGATGAGTGCTGGTGAGGATGTCCTTGTTGTCCGATAACTCTATCTTGACCTGTTTGATGGCAATATCTGTTACATATTCTGTTTTGACTAACATGTAAGATGCTGATCTGTTTTGAGTCTGTGTTTTCTGTTTTGTCTTTTCTGTGTTTGAGTCTTGGGCAAAGTCGCAACCATACACTTGAGGGCAACTGTAATTCAAGTGTGTGGGTGTGATGAACCCATATTTGTGTCCATCTTTTCTTGTGTTTTTCTTGTATTTTTAGTCTTTATCGAGTCATTATGTGTTTGGGAGGACACGCAAGTCGAGAGATAGTGTGGAGGGGAAGAACAGGTGGATGCTGGGCAAATCCGATGGAAAATCTGTTGTTGAGATGGCGATACGATGCAAATGGGCATAGGGCTGGAAGCTTGTAGCTGGGCAACATCGAAACATCATTTCTACAAGTCAGGAAGCACCTCCCCATATCCTTAAGCCAACAGACAGAGTACTCGGAGGAGCCAGGATCGTGGTCAACACCGGAAGCAAAGCAGGATGCAGACGATGAAGGGCAAGATGAGAGTCGAGTAGCAGTAGGTTTCTTTTCCTTCAAGGAAGAGGATAAGGATCGGATGTTTCCTTCCTTATCCTAGCCGAGCCTAATCATGGAATAAATCCACCACACAAGGGAAGAAGGAACGTGCATGCGAAGGAAAGAGAGAGAGGCGGAGGTTATGATATGCATGGGAAGAATCCTTATTCAACAAGGAATCCTTATTCAACAAGGAAACTTCCCTTCAACCTTAGAATCTCATCGCCTATATATATGGCCGACTCTATCGTGTAAGAGAGCTCTTCGATTCAGTAATTTAGATTAGTTCTGCATTCTAGTTTGAGAGAAAGTGAGGAAGAAACAAGTCCTACGGGCAATTACAATTTATTTCGCTTGTTTATATTTTACTGCTTTAGTTTTAGTTGTTGGCGTGAAGCCAAGACCCTGGTTGCTGACTACTCTTTTGGGCAGCAACCCCTTTCCAGATTTATGCTAAGTATGCTTTTCTTTATTTGTTTTGTGTTCTTATTTAATATTATGTCTAGCTAAGTTTATTGTTTGGGTTGGATGTAGATGAAGTGATTCTAAATTACTCGTTCAAACTTGTGAGGTCTAATTGTATTAGTTCGTTAATTGATTTTATTCCCGAAACACTTAGGATTAATTCTAGACTTAATTGATATTGAAGTTGATTGATCATCATCTAGATATTTTGAGATTAAGTCATCAACAGAAATTGGGTTTAACACGAGAGTGTCTTTCGTGCCCAAGAAGGTAAAGGGTGTTGGAGAGCAGTCGGTATTGACCTACCTCTTGGCTATCTTGGGTCTATTTATTCTTAATGCCTGTTGGGCAGCATCATTACTGAAGTGTCTTCGTGACTTTGCTGATCAAGAGAGGAGATCTAGCCTTCTGGTCAAGATCTGTAAAATTGATTAGACATAGGTTAAGTGTGTTAGCATCGTGACTTCGTGACCTAAGGGTGTTAACTAATTTTTGCCTTAAACCAAGTGATAAAATTAGTTAATTGAATATCTTTGCTTCGATGAACGAGTAAAGAGTAATTAGGATCATGGATTCGAAACTCAATCCAAACTCTTTTGTTATTTGATCTTGTTATTTGTTGAGTACAGGTTATTAAGGTACTTCGTGACCAAAACCCTTTTGTTGAGCAACATCTGAAAAACAGATTACACCAGGTCCCTTGGGTACGATCCCGCTTGCCGCTGACTACTACCTTGTTGGGCAAGAGGTGTTATAAATATTATTTGTGCGAAGTGTGTGATGACAGTGCTCCGTCAAACCTGCAGCGAACGAAGTTGAAACCCGAGCATCGACTTCTGTTCGATGTTATATCCAAGGTTATCTTTGGATACAGCGGAGCTTTTGGAGATATCAGTTGACCCAAGCTCAAGCAGCTGATAGCTTTGGAGCACAAGCACAACATCAACTGGTTCAAGTACTTCGAACACCAGTTGACAATGGAGAAACAGAAGATTTCAGAAACTACAGCTGATTCCGGGGAAAAATTGTTGAGTGTTAAGGGAACTCTCAATTTTGGAGTCAAAATCTCTGCCTTGATACTTCTCGCCATGAAGGATCAGAACATGGTGTGAGAAGACTGTGAGGAGACACCAGTTAAAAGACAGATGTTGTTCCCAACAGCCAAGAAAGCTCTTGATGTGATTCGGAGTGTCTACACTCCAAAAGACAAAAGGGAAGCTGTGAAATCAGCTGTGGAGAAAGATACAGCTGAGAAGCAGATGGAGTCTCAGCTGCCTCCAATTGTCGGCCACTCTTCGAAATTGACAGCT
The DNA here is from genome assembly GCA_029490685.1 of Schizonepeta tenuifolia. NCBI lineage: Eukaryota > Viridiplantae > Streptophyta > Magnoliopsida > Lamiales > Lamiaceae > Schizonepeta > Schizonepeta tenuifolia. The sequence goes on from CM055958.1 coordinate 77,391,552, forward strand.
ACACGCCGACTCAGAGATGAGTCAGATAAGGATCAAGAGGAAAAGCCGCGTAAGAAGATGTTGAAAGTTCGTATCAAAAAGTCAGTTGCAAAACCAGCTGAGGAGGTACCATCTGAGTCAAGTCACTCAGTTGAAGCGGCTGCTTTCGAAATTGTTCCTCGCGAAAGTGGAACAAGGAAGGAGAGGTCTCCCCATCAAGATGAGACAGAAGGGCTGGAAACCGATCCGGAAGATGAGTCGAACATGTCCTCGAATGCAGCTTCTTCATCCAAGGAATCAGACGATGTTCCATCCTCCCCCACGGCAGGAGCCGATGCCGTACAGCACAGCCATGTTCTCACAACTGATCTTCAGTCAGAGATTCCGAGCTCCCCACTCGATCCTAACATTACGACCCAGTCAGAAATTCTGAGCTCCCCACTCGATGCCAACATTACGACCTCTTCTTTGGCCAATGTTGAGGAAACTCTTGAACCGATTCCCTATGAAATTCTCTCTCCTTTCCCCAGTGACGAAGAAGCTGATCGTCGAGCTGTCGCGCTGGAACATGAAGGCAAGTTGGCATATTGCTTTCAGAAGCTGCTTGGTATGTTCTCCGAGGCGTGCGACATGCCCACCTTTGCCACGCTCGGAACTGAGCTGTTGTATCAATTCAACATCATTTTCAGCCATTGGTATGTCAAGGAAGATACCATCCGGATACACAGCTGGAACCAGCTCAAGGCAGATGAGTCGCGTCTGAGGGATACTTTAATTATACCAACCTCGAGGTTGCGTACAACAACAAGATCGCACTACTGACTCGCCGTATGGATATCAGCAAGGCAGAAGGAAGAGATACAAGGGAGTTGACAGCAGATCGAGAACTTGTCACCTTCCTTGACAACATGCTGGCCAAGTCTGCTGAATTCATAGATGATCTTGACGCAGCCGCAGCAGCAGCAAAGTAGGAGGAAGAAGAACTTCAACAGTACCTGGCCAATCGCCAAGCCATGGTTGTTGTTGAACAGCCAGCACCAGTTGAACAGCCAGCACCAGCTGAACAGCCAGCACTATCTGATCAGCCAACACCCTCCTCGGATGAAATATGCGAGCTGATCGCTGAGAGAGTTAATCAGCTGAGGAAGGAGATGATAGCCAACATCTAGCTCAACCGCGAAGAACATCAAAAAATGATAGAAGCTCAGGATGAGAAACATAAGAAGCTGCTGGAAGAACATGATGCGATAAAGATGAAACTGGATGACTTCTCAACATCCACCAGCAAAGACATCAATGACTTGAAGACAACAGTTCTTGGAATCAGATCAGATCTGAACGTGTTCAAGTCTATCTCAGAATCCAATCTTGCAAAATCTCAACAGACGCAAGACAAAGAATGGGATTCTCGGTTCGAACAAAAATGGGCTGAGTTCATCGCGTTTCAAACTGAAGTCACTGAAACCTTCGCTGCGATGAAGAAAGCTGATCAAGAGCGTCGTGATAAGGAACTGGCGAAGAAGGTTGATGTGGAATACGCTGTAGATGAACTCTTCAACCGGATCCAGCAGGCTGAACAAAACCTCACTTCTCTGGATGGCTCAGTCGCAAGCCTTCTTGCTGATGCCAAAAAAGGGGAAGATGAGATGCAAGCTGAAGAAGATATGCCAGCCGGAAAGGAATCTCAGCTGAAGAAGACAGCTCTGAAGAAGTCCGCTCCGAAGAAGAAGCCAACCGACAAGAAACAAGAACAGCTGAAATCTATTGTTGTCGGAGGAGAAGAAATGGCTAAGGACATAGAGCAGGCGAAGAAGTATGGAGTCTCCTACAACTCCATAGCCGAGATTGCAGCCGAGATCGATGCTGAACTCGACGGTATTACAACCGAAGAGTGTATTGCTGCTGCTAAAGCTATGGATGTCCCGGAGAAGGATTACATGAATCCGGAATGGGTGAAGAAATTCGCGGCCAACCAAGCAACAAGAGTTAACAAGTTCGAGGAAGAGCTTGCCAAGGTTACCAATAACTTGGATAGAAATGTTGCCTCCCGAAGCCGACGACGAATTGAGAAACATCAAGTGAAGGCTGAAGCAAAAATGAAGCAGCAAAGACTGCCGGGAAAGATCAAGCTCAGGGGACGCTTCAAGCATGTTGATAAATGGATGCCGGAAGAATGGAATGATGATTGAGAATCATTCAAACAAGAATTTGTGAATGATTTCTACTATAGGAAGGTGGTCGCAACTGAGGATTCAAGAAGAGCATTCAAAGAAGCCCTAACCGAGCTTCACTCTGGGGATCCGGGCATGTTCAACAAGTTCAGACGAGCTATGATTGATGCAAAGCTGGATATGATACCGTCCCTGTCCCTCAGAAGGTTACATATCTTCCTCCATTCATTCCAGATACAAGAAATCCTAACAGGCAGAAGATCGCAACTGAAGCCAGAAAAGTCTGTCAGGAACATGGAGTGGATATCTCAAAAGAATCAGATTCCAAGAGAGAAATTTTTGACAGGATTTTCGGCAAGTATGGGCTGAAGTATTAGCCGAGATAGAGTTTTTGAGCCACTGATGTAATTGATTTATATGCATATCTGTGTAAACACATCAGTTGTAATGAAAACTTTCATCATATAACCGATTCATCTTGACGTACAATTTTCCAGTTGTCCAAGCTCTGAATCGCAAAGTTATTTCAATACCATGTTATAACTGTGCTAACCCTTTGATGTTTAACCTTATAGACTGTCTAGAATTTCAACTGAGATTATAGATAGGTCAGTAGGGTTTAGATCAGTAGGGTTTTGGCATCATCAAAAAGGGGGAAATTGTTGAGAAATTTAGTAAAGTTTTGATTGATTCCAAAACCAACTGACCCTAATCGAGTAGATGTTGTCATATCCTAATGTTAGTATTTAGGCTCGCTGTTTGAGCAATGTTCAGATTTTATCTTTTCAGGACTCCAGCTGAAGACGACAACATGACTATACTTGGATAGAACTACAGATGGAAATTCGGACGAGGAACATCAGATGTAAGAAAGACAACTGAGCGTTCAAGCCAACTGCTCGGATGTGGTACATCAGATGTAAGAAAGACAACTGAGCGTTCAAGCCAACCGTTCGGATATAGAACATCGGATGAAAGAAAACATCTGAGTAATCAATTGTTCGTCAGATGTGACAATCCACCTGATCAGATGGAACATCAGTTGCAGGACTCAATCTGATAAATTGACAACATGAAGTTCAAGGCAGCTGAGGGTTCAACTGTTCCTCTTCAGACAGAAGGTCAGATGAAGGTAGCGATCAGATGGAACATCAGCTGAAGACCACTCGGATGAAGATCAAACGTCTCAACCGACTAACCAATGTTGAAAGACAAAGGTTGAAATTTGAATTCCAAATAGGAAGTCACATGAAGGTTTGACGTTCTGTCATTACCTCATTTGGCCCAACACAAGGTTGTCTCAGAAGGAAAGCAGAAGTTCACAGTTGCCAAATCGAGAAAATCTGCAGAGATGAGAGACAAGCCATTGCTTTCGTAGAACAGAGATCAACGGCTCCTCCAACGGCTAGTTGATCCTCACCGCCTATAAATAGAGGCATTCATTCATTCATCAAGACAGAAGAAAAAGAAGAGACAGAAGAGCGAAAGAACGACGATATACTGCGCACAAGCTAAACTGCAATTATTCTCTTTCTAAGAACATCACCAGCTGAGAGTTCATAGAGAGTTAGAATCTGTCTTGGTGTTTTCGATCTTAGTTTGAGTCTTCCTTTGTTCAAGCTTAGATCCTAGCTCACTTCTTTGTTAGAGCTAGTAGTTTGAAAACCCACCCTTATACACATCCCCTAAAAAGGTTGTTAGGATCCTGCTCTTCCCGAAATTGAGTAGAAAGGTTGATAAGTACCCGCAAACTTATCTGTACGGTTGCAAAGCCCGCGTAAGCTTTGTGGTAGCTGTCCTAAAGAATTTGGACTGAATTGTGTGGACTCACAACTCCCCGTGGACGTAGGAGTTCTCTCCGAACCACGTAATTCCTTTGTGCTGTTGTGTTTTCTGTTTAGTTACTTTCTGCATATCTAACTGTCCAACTAACCAGCACTCAAAACTGCATCTTTACATTTCAAGTGATTTGGTTGTTGACCGACCTTGCATCTGAGCGTGAGTTGTTTTATACGAGTTGTCTTTGTATCCACCACATTCCGCACATCACCACTCTTCCAGCTGAGTTTTCTTACTCAGTTGTGGTTTCAGCTGAGTCTTCTTACTCAGTTGTGGTATTTTTCGGGGGTTGTTTTTAAAATTCCTATCTGGTGTATTCCCCCCCCCCCCCATACACCAGAACTCGTATCGGGACCATCAACGATAATCTTATTAACAAACGTGCCAAATAAAGCTTGTTTGTAGTTTGAATTTGAATAAAATGTTAAGGTTGAGAATTTATCTACAACATTTCAACTATTGGATCTACCAAAAGACACCAAAAATTAGATATTAATTTATAATTAACCCAAATTTAAAGATTCGACCAAAAAAAATTAAAAAAAAACTCGCACAAGTATAAAAATACTTGTAGCCAGCAAAAGAAAGACCTAATATCTAGAGGTGGCCAAATTCGGTTTCGGTTCTACTTCGGAGGAATCGGAACCGAACCGCCTACCTCTTCAGTTTCTGTTCTAAATTGGAACCGGCGGTTTCAGTTTTGGTTCGGTTCTTCGGTTCTCGGTTTCAATTTGGAACCGAAGTTTTAATTATATGTATTTTTTCTTCATTTTTTTGCTATCTTTTTCATCTATAAATGTATATTTATGCATTCTAATAATAGTAATTGGGTGATATAATATGAATTATGATATAAATATAAATAAAAACAAGAGACATATTTTGAAATAGCCATAATGATCATTAAAATATAAATTTTGGCCAACTTTCTTCAAAAATATAAATTTTGGCCATTTTTTTCAATTTGGGACGAAAATACCCTTAATGAAATGTAGAGCGGATCGGGTTTGACGCGGGTGGGCGCGGGTCGGGTCGGACGGGTATGAGGCATTTGGTACTTTTGGTACAAATTTAGTCTTATTAGTACCAATTGTTCTAGTACATCTGGTACGAATTTAGCCTTATTAGTGCCAATTGTTCCAGATTTGGTACAACTGGGATGAATTGTCAAATTAGTTCCAGATGTTCCAAGTTATGATATGGTACTTTTAGGACGAACATTCCAATTATTTCAAGTTTTACTACTCCGATTTTGCGGCTCCGCCTTCGGCTCCGATTACTAATATAAGGATAATCGTCGAGCAACAATTTAGATTTTTTCGGCTCGCTCCGAGGCCTTCGGCTCCCCTCGCTCGAATCTTGACCAAAGAATAAACGGCAAACAAAAAAACGAAGAGGCAAACAAAAATTTGGAAATTTAAAAAAAAATTGAAAAATAAAAAAAAAAAATAGAAAAAAGGAAAAAAATCTGGAAAATAAAAAAAAACAGAAAAAAAGAAAAAGAAATCTGGAAAATAAGAAAAAAAAATCTGAAAAATAAAAAATAAAACAGAAAAAAAAGAAAAAAATTTTGGAAAATAAGAAAAAAATAGAAAAAGAAAAGAAAAAAAAATTGAAAAGGAAATTAAGTATCAATAAAATGGATCAAAGAGTGATGGATCACAAATAAAAGAGGAAAGAGGTATTTAGGTCCTAAATTCAAAAAAATGGCTGTAATTTATATTTATGAAGAGGGTGAGCCATAATTTATATTTCAATACTCATATTGGCTATATCACATGATATTCTCTAAAAACAAAATAAAAAATATAGAGGAACCGTCGGTTCGAAACCGAAACCGAACCGAAACCGACGGTTCTCGGTTCCACATTCTTGAAATCGGAACCAAACCGCCTCAACGACGGTTCCTGGTTCCAAAAAGGAACCGGTGGTTCGGTTCCGGTTCCGGAACCGCCGGTTTCGGTTAGGTTCCGCTTCGATTCCACCGGTTCCGGTTATTTTGGTCACCTCTATTAATATCTACTGTAATAAAGTGAATTTACTACACAACACCGGAATATCGTATTCAACTCACTTTCCTACAATTTTGTTTTGTTTTTGTTTTGAAATAATATACCACAAATCTCTAAATAAGTAAAATGAAGTATATATGCAAATTTCAACTGCAAAACACAAGAAAAACTGCTATTTCTAATTTCTATTGCTTCGTCTTTATTTTCACTTTAAATTAAGGGAGAATAAATATGTATATATGATGAAGAAAGAAAAGGGAGGTGAAGTTAAAATGAAAAGGAGGAGAGGAGATAGATATTTGTGCTGACTTGTCATGAAATCTAACCAAGTCCCTCAAACACTATGTGATAGGAATAGGATCATACAGTAGATGGCTTCTTCATCTCCCTCCAATTGCTTCTTCATTGCTGCATCCTCTCTCTCCTCTCTCTCACCTCTTCACTTTCACAAACCCTTCAACTTCAACCTTACACTACTTCCTCTCAAGACTACTACTCCCAAATTCTCACGACATATCAAAGCTACTCTTGATGACGACGCCCAAATTTCCACCACCTCCCCTTCGCTTATCATTCAGGAACAAACACAGCTCAATAGCAATAGGGTACTCTTACATTCTCTTCATTTGCTCAAATTAGTAATGGGTTTCTCTTCTCTTGATTTTAAAAAAAAAATCTTTTATCCCAATTTCGCGAAAGAATTTTATATATTTATGTCACAAATTATGTGCTCTTTTAATATGTTGTGCTTGGTGTTGATTGTAACATCCCTTGTAATTGTAACGCAAAATCATACTTGTGAAATTTTATAATTCTGGGGATTCAATAAAGAATTCTTGTGTCGTTCTTTCTTGCTTTGGTTATTTTGTAGCTTTCGTAATTCTTATTAATGTATTGTATTTCTATATAGATGATCAATTCATATTATATCCTATGCATTAACACGAACCTTGTGTAGTCATGAAATAAATACTTTAGCGAGCTTACTTTTGTTTAATGTATGAATATGTATTTTGTTTAGGAAGTAGAGGAGTGTGTAAGAGTGCTTAAGAATGCAGCCAAGACGAGAAAAGTTCCACAACAAGAGATTCTGAATGCTTTCTCTGTGATCGAGAAGGCAAAGCTCGATCCCTCTTCGTTTCTTCAAACTCTCGGAGGAACCAACTCACCTGGAAGAACTTGGATGCTCGTTTTTACTGCCGAGGTTACTCTCAAACTTTTATGCACTCACGTTGTGCTCCTTCTCTCATTACTTTATCTTGTCGACTCACATTTCTTTTCCTGTCCGTGCTGATATGATATGATATGATATGATATGATATGATATGATGATCGGCAGAAGAAGCTAAACCGCGGTAAATATTTCCCAATTACAGCCGTTCAGAGGTTTGATGCAGCTGTGAGTTTCCTAACCCTTTACATTATGGATGAACTGTTTTGGATTGGTTTTCAATAGTTTCTTTTGATAACAACAATTCTTGTTTCTGACATTAGTAGAATTACACTTATATATAGTAGCATAAATTGCTTGACCACATTAGGCAACTCCAAAGGGAGAAAGAAGTATATAATCTAGTTGAACATGTCGATCACCAATTACAAAGAAAGAGATATAATAAATTCAAGAAATTACGACACTAGTGTGTTTGTTTTGGTGGATGATTAAAATTTTTGCCATGATATGATATTTAGGGAAAGAGGATAGAGAATGGAGTTTATCTTGGGCCTCTTGGATCACTCACCTTTGAGGGCAGATTATCATGGAACAAAAGAATACTTGCATTCATATTTGAAAAAATCCGAATAAAAGTCGGCCCCTTCAATCCATTTGAGATTAGTATTAAAGGAGAAGATGACAGGGAGCCTAGCAACAAAGATCCATTTTTCATTTGGTTCTATATTGATGAGGAAATTGCTGTTGCCCGTGGCAAAAGTGGGGGCACCGCCTTCTGGGTCCGTTGTGAACGTCTTGGCTATTAAGCTGGGGATTATACATACTTAGCTTGTAGATTTCTTCATGTATATATATAACCTTCCTTCTAAGTTCTAAGTTACATTCATCTCTTACTAGAGATCTTTGCATTAGAAAAAGATGATAAGATTATCTGTCACATGTTGCCTTGTTTTGATTTGCTCATTTTGTTCCTCCATGTTTTGTTTTTTGATTGAGCAATCTAATCTATGTAATTTTCCATTATACACACCTCACATGTGACAATAATTTCCCAACATGATGAAAATGACTCTAGTGCGCATCTCGGGTAGCGAATGTAGTTTATCATCTTCTCAGAGAATAAAGACTTAACAATGTGACTCAACATGTGGCATTCTTTGGACCAAGTAAAGTAAGTATTGCCATATTAAGATGCTAATAAAACATCTAATTTCCAAGATTTTGAAAAGTTAACTTTCAATATGATGAATCAATACATCTGCAAAAAAAGAAAAAAACATATTGCCCCTTGTAACCTTGTTTTTTCCAAAACTTCAACAATTGCATCTCTTCATGACAATAACTCCACCGGAATCGTCGAGTTATAGACTCTCTCTCTAGCCTTCTTTGCCTACACAATACAAAACAATGAGTCAAAAATTGTAAACATCCACAAAAACAAATAAAATTCATTTCAAATTCTAGTTCAATGTTGCTTACTTCAAGTTCCCAGCTAGTCCTAAACATGATGACCGAAAGGCAGATCACTTGCACGAGCAGCGCACATATAATCCCCGTCCAAAGACCCTGCAAACAATCCACCCGACGCTAAATGTAGAAATCGGGAGGTAAACTAGAGGACGTCCACTTTGGGTATAAGAGAGAGGATTAGACGATCAGACAAGCTCAAAACTGTTTACCTTGCCTCCTATATGCACAACAAAAGCCAACACGATGGATAGAGGAATGCCAACAAGATAATACGATCCGAGATTGATAAACGCCCCCATTTTCTGCCATCCACATCCTCTAACTGTACCTGCACAGCAGCAACACCAATTTTAACGTGCGCACAAGCATGCTCGTATAAGATTAGTTCTGAGGAAGTGTACCTGATAGAACACATTGAAGGCCATCAATGAGGTTAGATGCGGCAAGAATTGGCATCATCGTTGCAACATATCTAACGATTTCTGTCTCATTGCTGTAAGCATATCCCCATATATTACGTATTAATATCAGAACCAGCCCTACTGCGAGGCCCTCGGTGATTGCCATAACTAATACCACGCCCACAGCTAACCGTGCTGCTCGTGGCCGCCCAGCGCCAAGCTCGTTTGACACACGTGTGCTGCATTGATGATTGAATAAGATATGTATTTACATATACCATAAGCGGATATGAATATGTTTGAAAGATTTGCATAGTTTCTAGTCAGTTGGTATATAATTAGTTAAAGTCGATAGTTCCAGATAGAAGAATTCAAGAAAGAGTGAACGTTTGACTATTTAGCCTTCTTAATGGATATTGACTCTAACATTTGCAGGATATTTAACTGACCTCACAGCAGAACTGAGCCCAAACGGAATCATCCAAACCGTTGCAGCCGTATTAAGGCTGACGACAAGACAAGAAACCAATTCAGTTACTACAAAAAGTACAGTCTAAGTTCAATAAAAGGAACCATAAATTTGACAAAATCTAACCAGATGGAAAGAACAGATGTTTCTAACGCGGGATTTGGAAGAAGACCCGAAAGCAGAACCATCATTTCGAAAGACCAGTTCTCCAAGCTGTTCAAATAGCAAATCAAGAAACATCATAACACAATCAAACAATCTCCCTTCCAAATACCAAGTGTCTCAAACTCGGCAAACATGAGTCAGATGAAGCAAATTTTCGTATGTTAGATGAAACGGCAGTTATCGTTATGTAAATGTTGGACACTGACCAGACCATAACTGCTGAAGGGACCCCAAGTCTAAGAAAATTAAGGAAATCCTGCAGGGCTTCTCTTGAAAAACCAGTCCATGTTTTCGAGCAAGACGAAGAAAACTTGATATAAAGAGAGAGAAACATAACATTAATCCAGTTGGATACAGAGTTAGCCACAGCAGCTCCCCTGCTACCAAGTCCGGACTTGAACACCAAACTCCAGCACACAAACAGGTGCAACAGAGTCGTGATTCCAGAACTTACCATCATCGGAAACACAATATTCTGTGTCTGCAAGAACCTAACTTGGCATTGAAGTATAGCGTACCCAAAGACGCTAGGGATCATGAAACGAGCATATATGCCCGCCTCCTTAGCTATAGCAGGATCTTGGCCTAATGCTTCTAAGATTGAACCGGTGTTTGCCCAAATTATAGCGAGGGGTATGCAGACTAGCAAGAGAACAAACATGGCTCTCTGCATATGTATTCCAAGCATATGGTACTGCTTAGCTCCATAGGATTGGCCACACAATGTGTCTAATGCACTTGCCATTCCCATCTAGTTAAAAAAAGAAAACACACGAGCACGCTCAGAATTGAGAATCAAACTAAGATTATTTTGATATATAATCATACATTTGGAGTGCAAGATTGCCAATCTGAAGGAACAAGCATTTGAATTAACACTAACTAATTTAAATCCAGACGTTGATACATAAAGTGAAAACACAGACTTATTAAACATCTATATGAACAAAATGAGAGAGAGAGAGAGAGAGAGGTGGTTACAGGTTAGCACTTACCAGCAGGCTAAAACCGGTGACAGAGGCGAAGGAGGTGGCCATGGAAGCACCAGAAAGAGCCAATTCTCCTAAATGGCCGACATACATAACTGATATCAACTGCAAAGAAAACTGCAACAGAGACACCATGATCAGAGGTCCCGCCAGCCACAGTTGCTTTCTCAGTTCCTCAAATATTAATTCTTTGCTATCAAATATGGGACTATTTTCATCTCCTATTTTTTCCGAGCTTTGAGTCAATGGTTTTCTGAGAGAGGATGCATTCTCTTCGTGCCCCTCCATCTCTCTCTCTCTCTCTCTCTCTCTCTCTCTCTCTCTCTGCCCCTCCTTGGACAAAACCTTGTTTTTACGAATGAGGAGTCAGAGTTGTGAATGAAAATGTTCAGAATATCGAAAAATTTCATGCGATTAGAAAGTAGAAGAGTAATATATATTAGTCACACTTATCATGGACCATTTAGAATCTTAGATAAAATTTGGAAGGAAGGTTGCAGTTGATTTCCTTTTTATTTTTTCAAGTAAATAGAAGATTTTGGCTTATCTTATTTTGTTTGTGGAATAGGAATAATACGAGTGAGTGGTGGGCGCTTCAAATCTTGATTGTCGGACGCATATTCTTGACTACATTAATATTCAACATTTTAAATTATGTCATCTCAAATGAAATTATTTTGTTGGTCATCACATGAAAAGAAATTTTTGTCCATGTCTTTTTGTATTAGGACAATTTTACTTATTATAGTACGAGTCAATGGTGTTCTCTCTCTCTCTCTCTCTCTCTCTCTCTCTCGTTCAATAATGATCAGGAGAGAGAGGAGGAAGAGGAAAAGAATTTGGCGAGCTCAAGAGACAAGTGCTGCATCGATTGTTGAAATATTATTATTTTTCATGTGAACTCAGTAGATTCTCTTGGATGCATGCATGCATGAACATATAGTAAGTATATGTTATGCAGGAGAGACTTTTGTGTTAACGTGAAATAATAATCTCCACTAATATAAGAAGAGTCTTATTTTATAAAATTTATTTTGTCTAAAATATTCTTACTATATATCTAAATTAAAGACAATAATATATTTTTAGTTATAAGAAATTATTAATTCATTAGGAATCAAACTTAATTACCTTGTTATAATTTCACCTAATTTACAGATTTAATATGGACTTCCCTATTCTTCTTTGTTATTAAAAGAAAACATTAAACTTTCTTTATTACATGATCAATTGAGAGAGTTAGTTGACTAACTTTTCTTTTTGTATAATAAGCAAATATTTAGACAATGATTTGTACTTCTTTATTTCAATTTTAAAAATATTTGTGTGAAGCGAGATAACTATACGCTGTAGCATCATTTTTGAAGGATGATAGCATACTACACCACCAAAGGCATAATGACGAGCACATCCTAGTATATATGAACTTTTTTTTTTCAATATTGTCACACTTTCGATATTTGACAAATCAAAATGCAACTTGATCAATTTTTTTTAAAATGTCACAAGGTCAAAATTTCAGTCGCATCATAAAGTCCATATGCCACGTCGGACTTGATCAAGAAATACTCGTATATATGGCGTCCAAGGGTGGTGCTCATGAATTTCTGGTATTGGAATTTGGCCTTGCGACATTATAAAAAAACACTAAAGCATAGGTACCAATTTGACAAAAGTTACTCTGAAACAAAAACAAAAATTGCCAAAACTTTTATAAAAAAAATAATGCTCCTTCCGTTCCTAAATAGTAGAGTCATCTTTTATTTTTTAACTGTTCTAAATAGTAGTTATTTCATTTTGAAATATGACTCCACCACTATCTTATTATTTTTATTTTTTCTCCACTCACAAAGGTGGATTCCTTTATTCACAAGTATAATATATATATATATATACATATATATATATATATATATATTTTATCATTTTCTCCTCCCACAACTACCTAACTAATTTTTCTTAAAATTTGTGTCGCCCGAAAAGACTCTAGACGTTGAATATGAATAAATTCACGAGTATCATTATTATATATACATGACACGTAAATAAAAAAGCGCCAAACCATGCATTTCAAAATTTGTGATAGTATAAAAAATAAAAATAAATAATTGTGAGTAAATATTCCGAAAGAGCCAAACCATGCATTTCAAAATTTACAGCAAAAAGTGCTCATAAAATGTCACTTGCTTTCAAAAAAAAAAAAAAAAGTTTATACATTCCTTCTACTTTACAACACTAAACCTAAATAACAACACTAGACCAAAATGTCATTTAGGGATGAAAAATCAACATAAAGCCAATATAAAAACTATGAGAATTTATTTGATCTTTACAGAGAGCTAGAGCTATAGCTAGAATTGAATGTAAACCAAATTATGACAATCTAAATTCTACCTTATATTACTCTGGTGTAGAATATATTTGGCACCCCAACCTTGCTCTCTCCCACTCTCGATCATGCCTCGTAGTACTCTCAAGAAATCTTCTGCTTCTTCCGAGCTTGTCAATTCTAAGTTGGTTTGCAGAAAAGGGAGCGGCGTATGAGAGCTGTTCCAGAGCTTCCCTTTTCCAGCATCATTTCCTCGTTTCTGATGCTGAAGGTTCTGCCGAAACGACGAATCCGAACCACTTCCAACTATGTGCACCACCTCACCATCATTGTCAGCAAGAATCACGCTATCCAATCCTATTTCAGACAGTATTTCCCACTTTGGATCGGCAGGAACTCCTTCAAAGTTGGGGCTACCGAAGTCTATAAAACTGGGGCAACTAACAACTAAGATGAGTCTTCCAGTGATCAACACATACTGACCACATTGCTCGAGTGCTTTGCAAATGACTAGTGTCTCGTCCCTCAGATTCACGTCGGTCTCAGTGAGTACGTATGTTCCAACTGCTTCATCCCATGAGTAGGGCTTCAAGGGGGTTTCTGCACTCAAGGGCCTAGGTAAACGGACCCTATAACACCGGTACCCCATCTGGTGAATCCTACTGCGGTTTCTGATACTTTGTGCAGTTTTGCCAGTGACCTCAAGTATACTGGCTGCTGGTCTTGCCACTAGCCCCGTAACACCCACAGCGATACCTGCAGTAAAGGCAATGCAAAATACGTCAACAGTTGAATATAAATTAAAGAAATCTCCTCGCTAATTGTACCTGAAAGTACTCCAGGCAGGCCATGTTTTTCAGCCCCTTTGATTGGTGATTGGAGTACCCCGGTGAGCCCCTACGCCAAAAAGTTAAGCTTTACGAATTGTCATAATGATGGAGATATTGGTACAACCCATACATGGAAGAGTGAAAAAGTCTTAGGTAATTATTTCAAAGGGGAGGTAAATTCATTATTCTCTAGATTCATAGAGTTTTATAAGAAATAAAGATATAAATAAAGCACCTCCAGGAATTCATTTATAACTCCTTTACTGCGTGAAGACATTCCTTTCTGTTGTCTTTCTATCATTGTTGCAATATGGTCATCAAATGTAAATGCTACAATACCCTGCAGTTCAAGATCAAGTGAAGAATGAGCTGAAAGTTAGATGTATAAGCTTCCATGAATTTTCTAGAAAACGAAAGCCAAACCTTATGTGCAGCTCTACTGAATTGACTAGTAGCATCACTTATTGCATAGACTGTATTGCTAAGGAGGCTAGTTGTACCTTGGGCCATACCAGTAATAAGACCAGCTGGACTCTGCAAATGATATTTTAACTTTAATATTGTTTTTCTCGCTTGCCAGACAGCAGGGGAAATCTATTTAGGACAGTATACCTGAAAAACACTCCATATAGGAAGAGAGAAGAAGTCTTTGATGCCGAGACCTACACTTCTAGCAAATCCTACAGGATTTCCAATAACACCGGCAGAACCAAAAACCTGCAGTGTTATGTTCCTAATGAAACTTGATTGTTGTGGAATCTTAGGGAACAACTACTTCTGAATATAATAAGTTCACTAAGGTTCCCATAATTTAATTGACTAGAGTAAACCGTAAGGATTTCCAAAACATGTACAGCAGAATCCTAACTTTTGAGCATATGAAAGCAAAAGACATCTCCATGATCAGTAATAAAACTATCCGAAAGAAATTATGAGATAATCTTTCAGCATTCTTTCTGGAAATGCATTAAAAATTAGATAGAAGAAAAAGTAATAATCACTGTCTGGTTAAAAGGACAGCTGCATTTTCCAGTAACATCAAAATAAAACAAACGGCTATAAAGGAAAAGTGAGCTGAAGTACAGGCAAGCAGACTGCAAATCCACATACAAAAGCGAAAAAGGTCATGTTAGGACATTACCTTGTACATCTCATGCAGAAATTGCCGCGTATAATGGCTTACAAGGATCTCTTGAATGGTTTCCCAGCTAGCTATATGGTGAGAAAGAACTAGCTCTTTGAAATGAATTTTTGCTCCCTCGACATCAGCAAGAGCCATGAGACCTCTCTGTGGAAACAATACTATAAGTCTACGAAATCGAGAAGTGCCAAATGAACTTGCTACAAATAATATCAAGTAGCTAAAAGTTAATATTGTCATGTTATTTGAAAGATACAGTGCCACTTAGGAACTGGTAAAAGTTCAGATCACATGGTGAAAAAATTTAATATCATCTTTAAAGCTTTCCACTTACATGAATAAGAGACTCTCCAGATGTTAGGACGCCGTCTCTAAGGATCCATGGACTGCTAGAAAAGCTGCGAGAAGAAAAATATGAATTACAGTTATTATTTGAAAGCACGTGGCTTGGAACTAGCTATCAGCTCACCTCAATGTAAGTTTAATTGGCCCCATATCAAACAGTTCAACATATACTTTCTTCTGCTTCCGTGCAGCAAGGTGAATTTGTTGCCAAGGAGCTCCAATAGGGACGATGAGGGGTAGCAAACACTTTCTTCTATGATCTTCAACGAGGATAGTAGTACCAGTGTTGTTATACTTTTCACCCAATTTGGCAGAATATGGAGCATTTCTAGAGGTTTCTCCAGCGATCTCCAATTCTGGAAACAACAGATTCTGTGTGGAGCCCATATATTGATAAACTCTGCTCTGCAGCCTTGATGATACAGTTTTGCAGAATTCAAACAATCGCAATACAATTTCTTGCTCAATCTCAAGATGAAGATCTGCCATTCTGCAAAAGAAGGGAACAGATTATGAAGAGAAATGACTTTGTGAAGTCTAGAAGTAATCTTAGAAATATCACCAACCGGAGACTAATAGATTCAAATGAAACAAGTGATGTTTCAGTGTTTCTCCACTTGGCAGCACCTAAGGAGAACACTGGCTCATGCAAGCTTGAAGTGGCAGATTGAATTGTACTTCCACTGATAACTTTTGAACTATCTTTAAGCTTCATCCCGTTTACCATGTTGCCCTTGTTTCCGCAGTTGAATGACAGAATTACAGGATATGGCGTTGTACGTAATTGGTTATCAATTTGCAATGACGCAATTTGCAAGGAGAATTGCTGTTGATCCAAACTCTGTACGAAGGTAACCTTAGTGTTCTTAGCAGAGGCAAAGAGTATCTCCTACAAAAACACAACAGGTGCTCTCGATTTAAATGGTTATTGGAACATAATTAAGACTGAAAAAAACAGAGATGCAAACGAATTAGGTTTCAGGATATGATACCTCAGGATGAGAGTTCATTAAGGAGACTCCAAGAAAAGGAATGTCAACTGAAATTTTTTCTTTGTAATTAACAAATGACTCATACTCTTGAGCTTGTTTTCCATTATGTTTCAACTGAGAAACATGAAGCCTCTTCAAATCATTCAAAACATGATAGCTTGAATCGATAATACTGAGAACCTGGTGAAACAAGCAAAAGCAAATTATATCCTGACACAAAAATTGTATTCTAATTGCAGAATTCGACACACACCTTTATCGCTCCTTCAGAATGGACAGATATAAGCAGTTTCCTTTCAGGCTTCTGAGAATGAAAGTAAAAGGAAGAGACATGAGAATACCAAAGCGAAATTTCCTACCAGACAGTCCCTTAAATTGCATCATCAGTTGAACGGACATGCAAAACACATGGAAAAAATTGGAGGTGGTCAACCATAGAGAAAGGCTTTAGGGGGTTCTTATTGTGGGGTCAGTTACATAAATTCATATTCTTATAAAAATCATATACAATATGTATCTATAGGGTTATGGCATATTGTCACGGCCAGCCCCACAGCTCCATCCCTGGAGGGATGCACATAACTGAACTTTTAAGTCACATTTGACACTGATTGCCATGTCTGAGCCATCACACAACAGAGGGGCATGCAAGCGAGACTCAGTCAGGTAGAACAAACCCAACCAGCACTTATTTCCCTTGCTTACTTAAATGAAAATTGTTTAACTAGAGTTGCTATCTACTGAATTAGGACTCAAAATGGCCTTTTGTTCATATGAATCAGTAATCAAATTTTACCTACTACAAAATTAATATTCTAGAACTGATTTGGGAACATAAAATAATAATTCTGGTTGCATCTCTGATTTAAAGGTCCTTGAGTAGGAAAAAAAAAAAAAAAATAGCAGCCGACATCCTTCAAGCACTAAAGGGAGAAGGAAAAGAAAAAATATAGAAAACATACATTTCAAGCAAAAGATGTTTTCACAGGTATTTAGTATTTTTGTACTGAATTAACATGGCCATTCTGGTTAGTGCTATATGAATTATGATAAATTCTTTCTCCCAAAAACCATATATATGGAAGTGTTGGTACAACATATGGATAAGGAGCTAAATCGGGCTTAGAATACTTTAAATGTCTGAAGAGTGGCTAGATGAAAAGTAAATTACAGGAGCCATTTTTGGTTAAAACTTCCAATAATCAGCTGGGAAAAGAAGAAAATCTTATTAACAGAAAACGGGATAGTCAGGTTATACTGACTATCTTTAACAATGTATAATTATAATTATAAAAATTCTCCGATTTCTCATCTCTTTATCTAGCATTTTGCTCGGGCCTATGTGATACCTCAGCTGCTTAACAAATTTTCTGTTTTCAGAATATTAGCTTAATGCAGAAAAAAATAGCATTTCTCTCAGCCTCCATGGGGCTAAGTAATTCTTACAACCTCCATGTACTTGAGTTATAGTGTAGTCTATCTGCTCCGAGGCTAAGTGGATCAAAGTATTACTGAGTCATGGAAACATTTTTCCTGATGCTAACCACTTAGAGTAAGGCGATAATAATGGCTTTCTTCAATGTATATCCACAAAACAAGGTAAAAGATTCAAATAAAAAGCTACTGCAACTATTTTTACATTAAGTTCACACCGCATGACATCAAAAGGTGACACCAAGTTCACTAAAAGATTCAAATAACAATATCAGCGAATATAAAATAGTACCTCCAATGTTGCTGGAAGGTACACAAGTGAATGGGCTGAAACATCATCAATAGCATATGACCCTAAAATGCGTTCACCTGGGACCTGGCACAGTTTTAAATTCTAAGATTTATCACCAAAAGCAACCAGTTGATTCTGGTCAAAATTATCATACCTCCACAACAAGACGATGGGGATAGCAGGGTTCATCCCAAGCATAGTGAGTAGATGTGTAGGAGTGAATAACCGTTTCAAAAGATTCACATTTCGGTTGGTAAATCCGTAATCTCTACAGAGTGTGAGAGGGATAGAGTTAGAGAAAATATGATCAGCACTATACAGGAATTTGATAGTTTCAAATAAAGAGGTTCGGCTATCCAACCTCTCATTGCAGTAAAGCCAGTAAGAAAACTATTTATAACACAGTATTCAATAATGCATACCATATTCTAGTTTATTTTAGATACAATATAATTAGTCAATATTGATGTGGAGAAAAAACGAATCTTATAAATTTTGCATAAAATAATACTGCTCTTTAATTTATTTGAAAAGGGTAAAATGAAGTATCATCTAACCTCCCTTGAATGGTTGTCAATCCTATATGGCATAAACCCAGTATCATCATCGGACAAAAGAATCAAGTTTGTCCCAGAGTTTCCAGTAGTGCTTCCAACAATCTTTTCTTCTCCAACAGAAACATCAGCATTGCGCACTTCTACTCGCAGCATGCTTACAGCAGTTGTCATATAGTTGCGCACCTTAAGCTGAGTGTCACCTAACTGCTCAGGCAAAAAGCACCCAGACCACTCCCATCCAGGTTCATCAAAGCGAACAGAAAGCAATAATTCCCTAAAGATAAGAGCCGAATAATAACAAGTAAGGATGCACACCATCGACCAGCCTTCTAAATACTACCCTATTATAGGTCTGAACTTAAAAAATTAAAAATAAAAAGGAATTGTGATAACACCTTCAATAAAATTCATCGGTACTGAAAGCATTAAGCCAAATCTTTTGGTGCTA
Source organism: Schizonepeta tenuifolia (assembly GCA_029490685.1). Lineage (NCBI taxonomy): Eukaryota > Viridiplantae > Streptophyta > Magnoliopsida > Lamiales > Lamiaceae > Schizonepeta > Schizonepeta tenuifolia. The sequence continues at coordinate 77,410,589 of CM055958.1, forward strand.
ACTAGGAATAAATGGCAGGGACAGAGAGTAGCAAACCTTTTTGTATCCATCCAATGAATATAGGAATGCTTTCCAGCTTCCAAATGGAAAGAAGAGTCCGTACCCTTTTGCTTATAGCATAAAATTTTGGTGCATGCATTAACAATCACATATCTGTAAGAGATGAAAAGGACTCAAGAGAATAGAATGCTAAATACATGAACCAACTTAAATTCATAATATAGAGAAAATACCTGGGCTGGAAAGTGATAATTTTTGTCCTCCCAGAAAATGGTGCAGCCACAGCAGAAACAGACAAAACATAACCAGATACCTTAGATGGCTGAGGAACGAGAACACTGGTAGAACCAGTTGGTGGAACTAGTGAAAAGGGGACAGACCATGAATGCTTTTGGAGACTTTCTATAACAGATGGCACATGTCTGCTGAGCATCACCGTAATCTCTCCAGAATACGAGTCAGGATCAGGAGAAAACAGGCAAGCGGAAACCTTTTTATTACCACTCTCTACAAGATCAGGTGTATTCAAATTTGCTTCAATAGTAGTACCTGAGGGAAAAGTAATGAATCAATGTAATGACTAGCACTAAAAGAATCAGTGCACGATTTCCTGAGCAGTATCTGGAGTTTGAGAAAAAAATACACCTGAATCAGGTATACTCTGATCAGAAAAAATAAGAGAAAGGCCATCTTTCTTTTTAACAAGTACATTCTTCTCGTCCAAGTCATAGCATGAAGGAATGATGCAGCTATATCCTTTCGTTTCATTACCAGAGCTTGAGAGAGCCAGAGGGAATCCAGTACAGTTATACAACAAAAACGGAACAGATATGAATAGTTCACGAGATCCCGAGACTGCATCCATCACTTTCTCCATTGTGACGTATAATGGTCCTACATCAATTCAAATGAGCTTCTATATAAATTCAAAAGTATTATTGACACAAACAGCTCAAGTGATACATGGTGTAACTAAATTTCGACATACCATTAGAAAAATCAGGCTCAAATCTAACTATTTCAGATACTGAGAACTTAGTTCCACTGAATCTAGCCTTTTCGCTAAATGATTCTGCACGTGGATACTTCAAAGTCGAAGGCTTAAATCCATGCATTTGGAATGTTAATGAAAAGTCATGAGAAGAATCAATATGGTAGAAAGAAGTTTCCACCTGAAAATCAGACTAACGAACATTAGATTTAAGACATGCATCTCCCAGTACAAAGACCAGCAGAAGCAAATATAATCATGAATTTTATGGCTCAAGCTGGTCATATGCACTGACCTCAGAAAGAAAGGCTGTACGTGTGACGCCAGCATCTTCTAATGTTACAGACATCGATTTCATGAGATAATTCTTCAACACTAATGGACTTGTTAACATCACTTGATATAGTAATCGAGTCCTTGGTATCTCCAAATTGTTAGAGTATTGACTATGACTATCTTGACATTTATTACCACTATCAACATCATTTGCGGAATGCACCCTTTTTCCACAGCCCACTGGAGACAGACACTGACCATTCACAGAAATGCAACAGCGGAATGCCTCACTGCTAGGAAGAGAAGGATAGCAGACAAAGGAACGCAAAAAGCCAATCTTGACATCTTGAGAGATGATACTTGAGATATTATAAGCTTCGCTCCATAGATATGAGTCACCAATAGGCCGCCATCTTATGCAGCCAGATTCAGCCAAATGAAGTGGGAGAGGAAACTCTTGACCAGGATATATTGGGCCTAAAATCTGATATAAGAGATGTTAGAAGCTTAAATTCACAGATCAGTCTCCAATTCCAAGAATGTGAGAGAAACTAGGGAGCAAACTAAGTTTTGCAAGACTACCTTTGGAGATAAACCAAATGGAATATCAAATCGCACTTCAAGCACCACTGCAGTTGAGTTTAATATTACAACCTGAAAGCAACAATTGTTTAGAACCAGAAGAGCCAAAAACAATTTCAAAAAGAGATCATAAAATTAAACATACTGTTGAGTATAACCGCATCAACTTAGTAAAACGTTGTACAGATACATCAATCACTACAGGAATAGCAAATCCTTTGATTGCATCTGCACCACCATTTCCATCACTTATTCTATTTCGAATAGAATTTGCAGCACTATGAAGGTCAGGGACATGTGAGGATTTAGAAAACTGAACTTCAAAGTAGCTGCGGCCAACAAGATCCATTGAGATGGGAGCAGAAGGTATCGAGGTACCCTCCAGTTGGAAAGTAACATATCTATGTGCGGCCTCAAGTAATTGTTTGTCATTGAGTCTGTCAGAAGATTGAACAGGTCTATATCGAAAAAGTAGTTCTTCAGGTGATTCATTGATGTAAATAAGAGTAGAAGAACCAGGTAGCAAGACGCCTTCTGATGGAGATACATCCAAATCATCAGCCCCAAGTTTTTGTTGGCAGACATAAAGTAGGGGCAGAGTAGTTAAGTTTTGCAGCATGTATGGAGCATATCTTCTAGTTCCTGCACTTTTAGTTATCTGTGAATTTGGCAGATCTGGGCTTTCTGTCATTTCAGTAAGGCTGCATGCATCCTTGACCATCTCAATTGCCCTCGACACAACCTTTTTTAACGAAATTTGGAAGGGATTAGGCTACTTAATTTTGAGGAAAATAAATGTATTCTAGAAAGAGCTTTAAAGGAAATAGAAATAGAAATATAAATAATAGTAAAAACCATGTTAATAGAATGATTTATACTCAATATAGTGAATATGAACATTTGATACGAACAACCAATACCATATTGGAACTTGGGATATCCCTTGACATGTAGCCATGATAAAACTTCTACTACAAGAAAAAAATAGAAAATAAAATTTTACCTCTATAATGGGTTCGTTAAGATTCAGGTTAAGATGTGTCTTAGATTCAAGGTTGATGTCTGTCATGACAGTACCGGTGAAGAGAGCTCTCTCGTCCTGCTTTCTACTCATGCTCAACTGAAATTTCCAAGGCTCCAGGAAAGGTTCCCACAAGACCTAAAAACAGTATAGTCACCAAAGTGCACCAATAGATATATAGTCAGGAAATAGTACATAATAAATAATATTTCTTACCTTGTCAATGTTGTAGTAATTCACTTGAAGTTCACACCCAAGCGATCCTTCAATTTCATCCTCAGTAACAGTAGACCAAAACATTGAATTTCTCACAAGAAACTCCAGCAATGGCCCATTCGAAGTCTGCTCCATAACCCACAAATATAAACAAACAAATAAACAAGTAGAAGGTACAAAAACTCAGAATATCACACTATAGATCAATAAGTTAGATGCAACTTAAACCTGTTTCTAAAAGAATCAAGTGTCAATAAAAGTTTCGGCGGCAAAAGATTAAATATCATAAGCTTCACAGTCAAGTCTGGGTAATTCCAAAACTGGAGGGCTCAAGAATCTCCTAAAGGACATAACCTCTCCCTTAACAAAGTTTAATAACTGTTAAGATGCTCTTAAGATTGTTTGCTTGAACAAGATAATTGACAGAAATTCCAATTCCACCAGTATAAACTTTTCATGTTTCTTCTGTCACCACCAGTACACAGACCAATCTCTGCAGTGCCCTACCAATATAGACACAGTACAAACAGCAGTTTTTATAAAGCCTATATACCTTAATTTTTTCTTTTTTTGCAAATACAGCAACATTTGAACAGACTGACATGTTGAGGGACGAGGGTTAGTCTTCATTCCCTATCTCATTTCCGAATATCACGTGTTCACACTATATTTTATGCCTGCAGGCATACTTTTTCACTAAAGGTAAAGAAAAGAGGGAACGGGGGAGGGAAGGTAATTAGGGCAGCGAATTGAAGTATCTCCACCCCTTCAACTATGCGTGCATATAATTTTGCCGCATAAGAATAAAATACTTTGAATAAGAACTAGTTTCTGATTTTAATGATAATAAATGAAATGACAAATGTATGCAATTTTCCATGAAAAGGTGGTATTCGAAAAATGATGTCATAGAATATATACCTTCCAGTCAGTCAGGTGAAGAGAAAATCTCCTTAGTTGCGCTTTTAAGTCCATTCTTTTGATATTAATTTGTGAAGGTGTATCTTTTGGTTTCTCAAACCATGAAAAGTAAAAGAGGTATAGGATGTGATTTCCGAGGGACACATCGAGACTGTCAGAACGAATAAACAAATCCATGCTCAGGTTTTCAGTCTGATACTCAAAAATTTCTGCCTCAAGGTAGATTTTAGATAACTGAAAAAGAGGCCAACTTTGTGCTGTGTCTCCAGATAATAGCTTCAACACTCCACTTGTGCAATCAGAATTGATCGCAACTTTTACAGTTTTGCCATCAGCAACCAGTTCGCTGTTTCTACTTTGCAGGCTAATGGAAAGAAAACAGTTCTGATTGCTACTTGGAATACCACAACTCTCATCGGAAGGCAACTTTTGAACATTGGGCTTTCCAAACGTGGTAAATTCATCACTGCTGACCAGTGCAGGAAAATGAATAGACAACCCAACATGTTCTAATGCTAAAGTGGAAAAACCAGCAGCTTGACTGATGTCCTCCAACTGAACATGATTTTCGCTATCACATGCTGCATACTGGCAATTATCAACTGGAATCTGCGCAGACAGTTTCTTGTTGAATGAAACAAGTAGATCAATAACCTCATTCCAGTCAGGCAAATACAGCCACAAATCCAAACTAGGAAAAGACATAACTATCCGATCTTCATCATGACCTGATACTGCAAGAATCATGTCAAGGACTGACAAGCCTGAATCAGTACAAGAAAAATCCGCCAGGGTAACAGAGTTAAGTAATGAAAATAGAGCCAGAGAAAAGAAAGTGATATCAAAAATGAGGGGCCTGGCATCCATCAATGATAAAGAACAAACAAAGTTCATCTCAGCTTCTGCTATGATTTCAGAACACGTTGAGTCTCTTTTCAACCGGTGTAATCTTACTGATAATGACCTCACACTGAATCTCATTTCATTGGATTTCAAATCTGAGTTTTTAGGCTGAAGTGCAAAATGATCCATCCTTTGTTTCTTTGACTGTAGAAACTGTTGAACATCACATGTGAAAAATTTGGATTCTTGTTCCACCAAAGTGAACTGATCGATGACATAACCAAGTGCATCCAGTCCAGCAATTGTACGTTCTGTAAATTAATGGAAGAGCACAAAAATTTAAAATAGAAACATTTAAAAAAGAGAGAATTTGTTTACAAATCAAATTCAGTTCACAATAATAAGTCCATACCTTCAATATCGATCAGGCAGTCATTGACCAAAGCCATAACACAAACTGGATAAGAAGCTGAATCAGTCTCAGAACAATAGGGTATTCTTATCCACACATCTGCAGTAAGTGACGCAACCAAGATGAGCTTTTGACATCTATCCAAGGGATTCACTGCATCCTTTTCCAGCAATAAAAGAGACAGAGATAGGTCACATCCAAAGAAGTCAAAACACTGATTTCTATCAGAAAATTTTCCAGCGCTAATACAGCATGCAGATGGAATACTTTTTGTCACAGAGCTTCTGTCACTGTTTTCAGAGAAAGCAACAGATAACTGTTTGATATCAATCTTTAGGAACTGGCAGCAATCATTGTCAGCAGGTGTATTCACATTACAGTCAACTATCTCAAAACTATATGTAATAGAGTCCTGAATATCCATGGCGGCAGTAGCTAGTTCTTGTTCATAAGGGCTCCAATCATGTAGTGAGAAGTAACCAATAAGCATAGCCAGAAAGTCCGGGGGTAACATGCAGGAGACATGCTGGATGTAGAAACTCAATTCAATTTGTGAATTTTGTGACAAGGTGTTCCTTTTCTTCAGACTTAAATTTAGAATAGGTGGAAGGTTTGAAGATAAGGGCCCCCAAAGAAATTCATTAATTATTTTAGAGCACCATGATGTAGACAGAAACACTCCTTCTGTAGAACAAACTATATCCAAAATGTCTTCAGAAAAAGTAAGTACTGATTTTGCAAAGGGCACCATAACTGTCCCTATAATGCATGCGGCATCATGAAAATGCACTGCAATGCCGCCAAGATTCAAATTGACAAAAACCGAATCCCTATTTATAGAAGTACACAAGGAAGAATCGGAATCAAGATTAATATTCACAGCTGTCCTGGGAAGACTAACTTTGGAGGGTCTGAATTTCTGGCCTCTCAAATTGAGAGTTTTACTGAACTTAAGCCTCATGTCATCAACTATATTTTCAAGGCTACCAAGAGCTTTACCATTCTCAAACGAAGTTAAAGGGAAGTGATCAAATGGGATGTTAGCTGATTCACTAGAACCGGTTTTATTCAACAGACCATGTTTCTGAAATTCAAAACCATATTTTGGAGAGTTTTTATCTTCTATGTTGTTTATCTTGCTATCAACATCAGATTCTCCATAAGGTGGTATTTTGTCAAAGAATCCAACCAACTTCCGAACAATAAATGGATAGCAATGAATGTCAAGATCACTCGCACATATTGTGTAGTTCTGCAGTATCTGAGGAGTAACTCTAACAGCTTCAATATGAAGAAAAATGCACCCAGTAGTAAGTGAAGATTCATCATCCAAATATCCATTTTGACCATCAACACTCATGTTATGCTGATTAACAGATCCACAGCCCACAATGCTTGAGCAAACAACACAATTTTCCCAATCATCTTGTGCGGAACTAGCAGTGACCTGACAAGCTTGCACGGAGACCCAGCAATCTGGAAAATCTCTTTGGTCACACCTGCAATCAAGAAAACCATGCATGAAAATAATTGACAAATGAAAGACATACAACAGGATATACACTCCATTGGTGAGTGCCAGACTTTTTCCAACTTTCAATCAGAACTACATCAAACTTCAGAGTTTTCAGCGTGGTGATATGAAAGTGATACTTGAAAACACTTTTGTGTTCTACAAGAACAATCTCATGTCAAACTTTCCTACACTTGAAAACACTTTGCCAGTTTTTATCATCAGTTTTCATATTCGTGGCAGGTAATAAAATGCAGTCTTTCAAATATTTCCAGTAGGATGGGAATATGTGAAACCAAGAATCACAATTATTTATGTCTAAAAAGGTGTGAATATCATAATTTCTAAAATACATGGGCTTTTAGCTTTCCAGATGGAAGTGAGTTCTTTGCACATGATAATCAGGAGCAGAAGGAAATTGATAATTTGTCATTACTAATGCATCATTAGGGAAACTGCTAGTTCAAAACAGATATCAAAACAAACGTATCTTCATGTGTTTCTAGGGCTCTCGAGACTCCATCAACAACAACTACCACTTGCATTTTGCCATCAACTTAACAAGTCATCAATGAAATAATTAATTGATCAACAAGAGAATTTCGAATGTGCATGAATTAATAGCAGAGAGAGAGGGAGAGAGCAACTTCTGTAAAATGAGTCAATTATATTTTGAGGGAAAAGCCCCACTTCCAATAACAGTACCTCTCTCTTTTTACATCATCACTGGTTATACAAAGTTAATTAATCGAAGTTTACTGGTAGATCATTAATAAAACACTAATTACTAGAAACAGCTTTTCATCATAGAGATTATATAGTTTTAATTAATTTGTCCCTTGAAATAAACCCAAAAGAAAATAATAATAATAATAATAATAATAATAATAATAATAATAATAATAATAATAACTAACTTTGATAGTTCAGACTATAACACCATCTGATTGAAAAGAAAAAGGTTCATTTTCCTCTCCATTATCCATATTATTAAGGCCCTTAAGTGATGAAGACAAAGACGGCCTAGTGGTCTGCTTTATGGTCCACTACCATGGCAAATTATTCTAAAATGTGACACTTCCTGCAGTATATAACCCCCTGGCAGGACACACACAAAGAACTATTTACCACAACTGCAAGAATAAATCACTATGAGTAATATTAAATATGTAACAACACATCATATCATATTTTTGACAAACAAATTCTAGACCAGCTGAAACAGTCCAAAACTTTAATGATACAAAAACAAGGTTACTTCGTTAGAGGATTTGGGATAAAAAAACGAAGTAGACAAACAAGTTCACCTAACAAATAAAAGTATCTTCACAAAAAGCCCCATTCGAATGGCCTAGTTGGTGGAGTGGGTGAGCTTGTGACTAAAGGTCGTGCGTTTGAATCCCTAAGCCTCCGCAAAAGAGAGGTCACCCTAGAATAAAGTAGGTGATCTTGTAGTTGGTCTGTGATGATGCGTTGTTATGTGCTACATTATCTATTCCCATTGAGGCCAAGCCTAAACTAGTGCTTGAGAGACAGCTGCCAGTACACTGATAAAGGATGTGTGGATTCTCGAGAAGAGACGAGTCATGATGTCCCCTACAGATTCCCTGGTTCTGATGAACAAAACGAAATTCTGATCTACATTCGATCTTACCTGAACCGCCACATCTATACTGAGGATAACTTTGTTTCAAACCCTGTTACCCCGGTTGGAACAGGAGTACCTTATGCTAAAGGGTCTTGGTTAAAACCTCAGTCATTTTTAAATATGGAAAAGGATTGGGTACAGTTAGTACTTAGTAGTGATAGTGTAGTGAGTCTATCCCCCGATTTACGACTAACGTGGTTGGCTTCTCCTATGTGATTTGCAGTCTATTGCATGGGAGCTTGGTTTACTCACACACCCAGAGGTGATGGTAGGTTTTTCCTTGTCTCTGGGGGGAAAAATAAAATAAAATCTTCTCATAAAATCAAACTTCAACAAACACCAGGCATACTGCTGACACAACTGTGAAACACTAGCAAGATTACTAGATCATTTGTGGTGCTTACGATGGAAAATAATGTAACTTTCTTGCAACAGCCAAAATTTCGCACACTTAAAACGATTTTACCTTAAGTAGTTAAGTGGGTAGAACAAATGAAACTTTCTGCCATCATACTACATGAAACAATCCAACAAAACTCACGGTATGACTGACATGTTTATAGTTTGGATGAAAATGTATGCTTTACAGTCAACCACTTTCATAGTTCAGAGGACAAAGTTTGGTAAAACAATATAACTTAAAAAAACGGTTTGGCAACCCTTTTTTTTTTTTTTTGTCCTAAGCATTAAAAGCTATCTGCAACTTTTACATTTTGATTCAAACTTAGGGTAATCCACATGCAATATTTGAAAGTCTGGGTACCAATAATATAGCATGAACAAGCAAACATTATCATAACATAAGAAAATTGAAAACCAACATGCAAAAGAGGTCAAGAAGAAAACCAGGCACCACAAATGCTATAACAAGTAGAATTACATGCAAAGGCATAACTAACTTCAACGTCTTTTTAAAGAGAATTAAGGAAGAAAGCACTGTACCAAACGCCTAGTTTCTGACAACAGAGGTTCAGTGTGCATCCATCTGCCACATCATCTTCAAGATTAACTAGCAAACAAACTGCATCCAAACTAGCTTCAACAGAGAACCAGGTATTATCAGAGTCCTTCAAGCCATTTGACTTTAGTTCAAGTAAATCTGAGGAGTCTGGTGGAAGAAGCACATTAAAGTGTGAAATCAATCCCATAATTTCCCCATAAATAGAAGCAGAGAAGTGAGCAACAAGTGAGGGCACTTGCACATGAACCTACAAACAAAATAAGAACAAGTCAAAGATGTAAGAAGATATACCAATTATTAACGGTAGATGATCCACTCCTCATTCTTGAACAATTACTGTATGCGAGACATAAAATAACCACTTACAGGTATAACCCAGAACAAAGACCCTTCTAAAAACAAGCTGGAAGTGGCTTATACTCGAAAGAAAATTTTAGGACAGTTGTATTTTTAAGCGCTAAAATGTTAATATAGGTTGCACACATCAACAAGAATTACAGAAGAGAAAAAAAATAACTCTACATGTGATACTACATTTGGGCACTCAGAGCACCAGGAAGAAATTTTTACACGTAATATTTCTAGTAAATCCTAACCTCACACGTGTAAATGTTGACATCACTTGCATTGCCTTTACCAAGGCTCACTTTGATTGTATAGTCACCTAAATCAAGTTTCTTAATACTTTCAACTCATTATATTAGAACATGGGACACCAGAAGGAGGTGGCCACTTAAGAGACATATGGACCATAACACCTAATGTTTAGATGAAAGTGCTGCTTCATCTCACATTAAAAACGTGCTGGGTAATATTTTTTATGAAATATTACATCCTACAAGTCAATCTTGTGATAAATTTATATAAGCTCGAAATTATATATTATTCAACAATGATTTCCCTTACTCTTCAACATTCTCATGACTCCTATAAAATTATACGAGTCCCATCACATAAGAAGTACCAGGAACAAAGATAAAATTATTCAGTACTGTAAAAAGCAAATACTCATCAAAGCTCCTCTTCAAATTTATCCCAAATTCTACCAATTTATTAGCCAGGCTAAAAAATTCCATGACAGTAATGACTTTGGAGAGAGGTAGCCTCAAAGAAGTTAGGATCACTTTCTTTCTCCTCTTTCTCCTTAGTCGGGGGTAGAGAGATTAAGATATTTCTGGAAACATTCTACATTATTGATAAACATAAATGGGCAAAGCCTCTTTACTTGGTGACAGAGCTGGAATCATCAAGGAGTGTTGTGGGGGGGGGGGGGGGGGGGGGGGGGTTTGGTTGGGCAATGGTCTTCACTTACACCATAATGATTTAATTGAAATTTAATAAGGCAGACCCACGCATAAGGTACGGCACTAAAGCACACCACTAGAGTTACTGAGACTAAATTTCAAAAACATTAAAATAAAAAGTAAAATTTCTTGAAATATCAAAACATGTGAAGAAATTATTTAAAATAGCTAAAAGTAAAGATAAGAAAAAAACCAAATACAAATAAATATTTAACATATCTTTTGAAGTAAACTAACCCCAATGTCCCCGTACTTTACATATAAACAGGGTTTCTTGGTAAAAAATTATAGCACAACTAATTTACTATTAGTACCAGAAAATCAAGAGGGCCTCTGTACCCCCCGGCCAAATGTGGTTCTGGTACTACTGTCCCTGTTATGCTATCTCTGAAGTTGTTTTCATTGTTTTCTTTTTCTTAATACTTTCAATTAATGGCCCAGTCCACGGAATAGGGTCTAATAGCAGTACAAATGATACCAGCGCCACCATCGGAATGCCAATTGCAAGACAATCCTGCAAAACAAGGCCGCAACAAAGGGCGTTGTGTCTGCAAGGGAGGTGAATTTAATGTCCCACATTATTGGGGAAATGAATGTTTAAGGAGTTTATGAGTGGATCTTATGAATTCTTCTAGCAACTTGGGCTAACCATCCAAGCAAAGAAACAAAGGACTTCAAGCACTTGATAATGAAGCCCTATTCTGTATCTCTTGTATTGCTACTAGCTCCTCTTAAGCAGAAATTACATTCAAGATAAATAACAAAAGACAAAACGAATGCAAAGCAAATACTATCTATCAGATACACCTGATCAAGTTCACGATGAATACGAGACTGTAAGTCAACTCCACACCATCATTCTAGATTTGACCAGTGAATCATCACTTTTGTGCTGCTTTTGGAGCCAATTCAAATGAATCAATGTGTAAGCACTTAGTTACCTAATTTGACGAGTTATAGGTTATCTCCCTCTATGATTATTATCAACATTGAGAATCTTGTCATTTCCAAAAACAAATCTTCATATTAGTGTTTTAGGTGTAACATGGCATACTCTGGAAGAGTCAATATTTTTCCAAAACATTACCTGAATTGTGTGGAAAGCATGTATTAAAAGTAACTAACTGTCAAAAAGTCTTGCACGCAATTCATTTCCAGATGATAACAATTCCATGTTACCACTTACTACCATTTTTTTGAGGTAATAATACAGAACATCCAATTTACAAAATCCCCACCCCCCCCCCCCCCCCCCCCCCCCACCCCCCAAAAAAAAAAAAAAAAAAAATAACGTGCAAGGAAAATAATAATGAAATTATCCACTGAAGAAACAACGATGTTATGGCTTTGTACTGAAAAGTACAGTACTCAACCGTTACCACTTACCTCCAATTTTTTTAGGACAGATTCATCCGGTAAAATACAGGATACCAAGCTTGCAGAAGCACTAAATTTCTCCACAAGAGGGAGGGTTACAGAAGAAGGCATCATTAGATTAATCTGCAAAACACGACGATTAAAATTCACCTGCTTGTCCATACAAGAAATCAACTTGGAGAGACTAAACCACTAACCTCTGCGTCAGTTATGAGGATTTCAAACCGGTCATAAAGTTCCTGAAACTGAAATCCAAATTCAGAATCTCCAGTGGGGCCGGATCCAACATAATGCACAAAATTAGATATATCTTCCACAGAAGTGTCTCTCTCAGGTTTGGATGTTAAGGAAATAGCTGCTACTTTAATAACCTGCCAAAGTAAATCTACTGAGAATAATGGATAGAGCAATAAAATTGCTTATTATATGTTAATCACTCAAAGTCAGTCACACAACATAAGTAAAAAGTAGAGAAACAATTCACCAAACATGAAATTTAAGAAGTGCCACTCTACAAAGCTAAAGCTTGCATAGGCCTGATATAGAGAATTGAAATAGCTGGAGATCGCATCAAGAATATACTATTCAACAAGGACCAAACCCTAGGAAAACTACATCAGCAATGTAATTGTAGATAGATTAGGATAATTTTAAGGCACAAATTTTGGATATGCGTTAAGCATGATTTTGGGGTAACGCGGAAAAGTTGAGATACTCATGGTAATTTGAATCAAAAGAGAAATTGGGTAAACACAAAAGAAAAAGTAAGTTAAATTGTCTTTAGTGGAACACATAAAACTTGACAGAAAAAATTTCTAAATTTTTGTTCAGAACATGCATTGCTGAGCAAACTACGTATTTTTTAGAATTTTTGAATTATTTCAAGAATATATTATACATACCGTACAGTGATGTCCTTCAATGTTAGCATTTCCCCATGGTATATTAAAGGAAGTATTGAAAACATCAATATCCCACATGACCTTCTTATGACTTGACAAAACATACCTGCAAAAAGACAATAATTATGATCCCCAACAACCGTGCAAAGAGATGAATGAAATAAGAATCATGTAAGAAATAAAGGACAATATAAACAAGAAAAAGTAGAGGTAGAGCAATCTAGAGACATTATACGTACTCAATTTTTGACAGAAGTCGTGAGTTAAAATCATCAATGCCATTTAGAGACAGCAGGATCTGGAAGAACAATAAAAGTAAACATTATATCACTTAAAGGAAACAACTGCGAATCAGATCGCTTTTATTCATTTTAATTTGCATGTAAACAAGGGTCAAACAGGCAGTAGTCAGCAGTGAACAAAATCCACAAGATCAACAAAAAGGGAGTCAGAACTAGTGCTCAAAGTGGGACTTCAACCTGATGGTGCATACACATCACAATATGTCCAGAACATTTTGGTCATATTACAGACTATTTAGCACCATTAACCTAATGCCGGAACACATGTGATGAGAGTAGCATTTTAATTGAATAAGTCTCGTATATGGTTATAAAATTTTGAATTAAATTGACTATGAGACTTATTTGTAGGAATGGATAAATAGGAGGAATATTTTCTAAATTTTTTGAAATCCATGAGAAAAGAAGAATTCTTGAGCTCAGTTTGTCCAGGAACCCTGAAAGATAATTAAGAAAAAAAACAGCAGTTAAAAAAAAATTACATCCCATTCGGAAAGAGAGAAACTTGATTTAGTTCACCAAGCAAGCTTTAAGAAAGAAGATGGATGATGATTAGCTCATAAATGCTCATAATGGAGAAGAACTGGATTCACGTTGCTATTTTTGTTTTGAACTTCCTTACAATTTAACCAAAATATGGAACTGAGTAGATCACCCTTTAATCAACTCTCTGGTTACATTTTAATACCAACCAATAATTGCTAGTTGATATACCTTTAGTTTTTTAGTTCCTACAAATTTGAAATGAAGACATCGATTCCAATTCAAAATTTTGTTGGATCTTATTTCCCATTTCCGTAATAAATGTCTTGAGATAGATAATCTAGAGGCTGCTACTAGTGACAGATTGGATGTTACAACATCAATACAGTACTAAATAAGTATTCCAGAAATTCCTGTAGTAAAGTTAATAATGACAAGTAACAAACCTCTTGCAGGATAAAATATTGCCTAATAAACAGAGAATAACTAGGCATTACATTACAAAATCTAATGGGTATCAGAATTCTCAACGTATAACCATATATCTAGTTCAGCACAGCAAGAAAAGGTGCACCATTGCTCCACTCTTTCAATAAATTGGTATCACAAGTTTCCCTACATCGTAATTTGAACTATTGCCCCTTTCTAATCATCTTCCTTATATACCACTACCAAACCTTTTACAAATTACAATTGGATGAGTAGATCGCTCTTAAATAGCACAAAAACCACCTTTAGTACCCAATATTTGTTAGTAGGTTGGGTAATGATACTGTGCGCTAAAACTGATCCCGTTGTATGTCAAAAAAATCAAGTAGGGTCTACGTCAGGAATAAAATTTATGCAGACAACTCGGAAAAACTTGATTGACAATCACAATGTGAGTTTCTAAACAACTGTGAGTGTAAGTTAATCTATTTATGTACACTATTCATTCTGTACAATGGCCTCATGTGAACCAAACTTTTCAGAGAAGCTAGCACAGGAATTCTTAAAACCTCAAACAAAGCAATAGAGTTCCACAATTTCATTTTTCTAGACTACATTTGTAGTGAATATAACAGAAACAAAAGAAACGGGAAAAGCCAGAACATATAGTCAGAACAAAGACTCAGTAATAAGACAAGTTTTTGGCATACAGGATGAATCGCAGAGTGCATTCCTTAAAAAACTCTTAGTTCTTCAATATAAATCGAATCTCATCCAGATAAATGCATGAGCACAATTTTCAAGTTCAGCCTCTATACAACTAAAAGAATCTCAAGATAAAGTTGATGCAGTTGTAACCCTATAATTCAAGATGTGTTAGTAAACACTTAAAGCGGCAGGTTAACGGAAGATCAACTGCAATAAGCTCATAAAATCTGTAGAGACAAAGTGCACAAAGATACACAGCTCAACAGCAATCAGATGTACATCAAACTGAGCAATCATATTCTTGCATTGGAATTTATATTATTACCCTCTGTTGTTGAAAGCTCAAGTGGTGCAGAACATCTACGAAACCCAAAATATTCTTCAAAAACTCTGAATCACAAAATAGTTCAGTTGGACTAAGCATCACCTGAATACAAAGCAGCCAGTCATCAACTCCAAAAGGCAGATAACAGAATAGCAGATAAATATTTGTCACAGTAAATTACTGAAGGACATAATAGCTAAGGGACATAGGAAAACCTTCACTGACAAATTACTATCACAACTTGGAGGGGGGAGATCCACTTTGATATCTAGAGATGGCCGCTGCTCTTCAAAAACATCATCCTCTGAATTCATCTGTGAACAATCAAGTTCTAATACAATCAATTAAAAAAGTGATGAGTTTATGACATCCAAAACAATGCCCTAAACAAAAATGAACCAATAGAATTGCACTCAAACAGAAATGCCCTAAACACTTATGATGAAGCCACCAACCAAACCTTAACCTAACCTTATATCACAATGTCTAAAGATAGTTCATGATCCTTGAAATATTTATTCCTTTCAAGGATATGCATATTTATGAAAAAATAATACATGTTGAATATTTGATGCTATAGCTGAATGACTTGTCAACTACATGGAGTGAAGTATTGTGCACCTTGTAATCATGACTAATGTCCTCAACACTCACTATTATAATTCCAAACACATGTTCACCAAAGACTGCCCCAAATTAAGAAATAGAATATGAAACCAAACTATTTTTACCAATACAATGATTTCACCCATGAACTTCTTTTTGCAATTGTACACAAAGTAGATATTTGTATCAATCAATCTGACATGCATACATGAATTAAATAGCATCAACAAAACTAATTAGCTAAGATATCAGTTTGCACTTTGCACAAACTTGAAAGTTTCGTAGATGAAATGGATATTAAGGATTAGACAAATAAAATATCAAAAATTAGAATGCAAAAACTGTAAAAGTTTGTATGATCTCTTGCAACTAACCCTTTCTATTTCGATACTACTATTTTGTCCCAGCAAACAAATGCATACTAGCAAGCAGTCAGTAAAGATGGTTGAATGAAAAATGCTTTAAAGCGGGAATCAACAAAATGTCCCACAAAAATATGGACTGCATTTGCATAAGGAAAGCCACCACACAAACAGGCTCCAGTAAAAGTTGACTGATGTAAGTCATCTCACATCTGTGCACTCCTTCAAAGTCCATGTGTCAAATCATATCCAAATTTGACTGAAGGAAATAAAGGAGCTATTAAAACCACAATAAATGAAGGGAAGTAAGAACATACAAACCTTTTTCGTTGAAAGAATAATTTGACTGTTGAATGGATTCAGCATCTTTGCAGAGTTGACAGATGCAGTAATCACAGCAGATTTCTCGCGCACCTTGGCCTCGATATAAATCCCATTGAGCATCAAGTCAGCAATGTTATGCCCCAGCTTCCTAAATGCACACCGCATTCGCAGCAAGTATATTAGTTTGACGGATCATAACAGAAAATCAAACATTCATTTCATCTATAGAAGAGAAAAGACACAGATCGTCAATATACATGATCGACCAAGTATAAGAACTTTGCAGTCAATCTAAAATCAATAATCATAACATACATGCTCCGAAGCCTGGTATGAATATCAGAAATATTGATCTTCATTGAAGAAAAGTAAACTTCTTCCATCACAGTAGAACTCCCAATCACTACAGGGGCAGGAGAGAATTTTGTTGCCTCATATATATCCTACAGAAAAAATATGCCAAATCTTCAGCACCAACCATCCAGCAGTTCTATGACATACATACATGTCTTATATTGCAGCAGTTCTATACAGCTTATCAATTGTATATAAGATTGAATTAATCAATGATGACCATACTTTGATCACATCATCCGAAATGACCCCAGAAAATTGATTAGTGTCATCTGTTCCCCCAGCTCCAAGCATCCCATAAGACAGCCAATTTAACCATCCCCGGGGTTTGTTAGAAGGCTGGTCATCTTCTATTGACTTGTCCATGTTTCCACCATTGCTACCATATCTTGATGATGGTTTTACCAGGAAATCCTGCCGGAAAAAGAAATTCATGATTATGAGAACCATACTTTAACAAAATGACATTTTGGTGTCTGTTTTTCCTCTAGTTGCTTCTCAAATTGTGAGTGGAAAGCATGACCGTATAAAACTTAAACCAAGGTAGTTAAGGAAGACATTCTAAATCTTGGCTTTACTCAAAGAATGAGTTTCGTTATGCTGACCCCAACGGTAGCAGCAATTAATTAATAATGATGATGATACTAGATCTCAGATGGTAGCGACAGCAATGAGATATGCAGTCAGACTCAATAAGCTACCAACACCTAAATGAAACCAAAATAAGGAAAACTGATGGCAGTGATCTTACTATATGATGATTGCATAAGAAACATGATAAATATCACTCAAATAATGATCATTTCACCTCTAGTTCCCGTTCGGCAACAGCTCTGTAACTCAAAATATCTTCAATATCAGTTTCTTTTTCCATTTCCTCCAACTCCCGCTGAACATCTTCATCCATCAACTGATGTTGGAATTACAGTAAACGATTATTGAAGAGAGCACGAGAGAATATAGACAAGAAAGAGCAACATAAGGATCAGAACACGTATAATTCTTCACATAATCCAGAGGAGGTATCCTACAGTGAGAATGACAGAAACAGCACAAGCCCAATAGACATACCATCTTCTGGCGGTCAAAACATGAATGAATAAGAATTCCAACAAATTGGTGGCAATATACATCTTTTAAGTACAAAACTGTATATTATATTAGATTGATTTTCCTAAATTAAAATTTTAAATCAGACTTCGAGTATACTCTTTCATCTTCCACTGCTTTGTATTATAAAAAGAAAGCTGATTGACAAACATCTCACGATGCTAGTAATTCCAACATGCCTGAATAACAGGAAACTGGCAGCAACACAATTTTAAGAACAAAAATATTATAAAATATACTGATTTTCCAGAACTAAAAGATTTTGTAATCTTAAAATTAGTATTGTACTACAATTTTGCACATGTATTAAAGCAGGCTACTAACGGCATACATTGCTAGTAAAAACAAATTCTAAACAGAACCGGGTCACAATTATCAAGATTAATTGACACAGATGGATAATGGTATGTAAGCAACAAGGATAACAAGATCATTTGAATGACCAGATTTCAGTCTAACTTTCAGCTTGCAGATAATGCAATCACCATCACTATATAGTATTGATACAACTGACAAAGCACAGTTATATAATATTATGTTTCTCTAAGTCTAAGTTATGTCTATAAAGGAACACCCTTACCTAATTATTACATTAAAGAATTCAAAATACAAAAGTTAACTGAAACAAATTGTAACAAAAATTCCTTCTAATTTCCTTACAAAGGAAAAAATAGTTATTGTGATTGCCAATGGTTATAAAAATAACTGAGTATCATCTTATACCAAAACAAACAAACCGCTTAGATTCTTAATGGCATCTTTCAGATGTAAATTCCCCTTTTTCCATTTATAACCAAACAAAAAGAGCGTTTTTCTTAGTGTTTATTTGCATAGTACTTTATGCATATCCATTCTTTAACCACAGATAACCATCTCACCTGATCGTGTCTGAGGTATCGTAACTTGGCCTTATATAAGTTCACATATTTCCGGCGAGAGTTTCTGCCATTAAAAAATAATAAAAACTTTAATATACACATTCAAATGAATATGCAAGAAGGAACCACAAGCATTATATTATTCTCACATTCTTTTCTAATAATTCAATCACACCAATATAAAAGCAATAAACCAGATGAGCATAACATGAAGAGATAGAAAAAAGTATATTCTCTTATTCATAAAGGTTTCCTTCGACGTACTCGTCTGAGCTTTCTCATTTTCATTGACACAGTGCTCAAGGCCTCATATACAAAGTCTAGGCAATTGATGCTTGCTATTTCATCTACATAGTGTGTCCATCCTTCACAAGAATTTATGCCCTAACGAATTGCGTGTTATGAGGTGTTCTTAAACCCTACACTAGATAATGTATTGCAATCTTACTGTGGAAGCATTAAAGGTCAATGTTAACTTAAAAAAATGTAGTACATGTTTCATTAGTCGGCATTGCTCATCCATCAGACCCATTATGGCAAGCATAGAAGAGTATCTTGAAAAGTCCTACCTTATACTTGATAATATCTTATGCAGCTAAATGACAAGATTAGCAATGAGGGAGGAAAAAAAAAATGAATTTATTGCAGATATATTAACATTGAGATAATACAATTTTCATTTTGTTGGGGGAAAACTAGCTTGACTTTCCTTTCAGTACATCAGGATATCCTGATTTTAGTTGGTTTCAGGTTAACAAACAGAGAGCAACTAGGACAAATTGTCACAAGAGTTGCATCATTGCAGAGGTTCCCAATTTATTCTTTTCATCGACATAAATTCCGAACCCCCAATATCACCAGAAACAAAATCACTCTCCTGCATTTGTTATTTCCACCAGTTCTGACGTCTGCCAACAAAGATTAAGAACTAATTCAGAACAACCAATGTGTTCAGGACACAAAAACCAGCCAGTAATTATGCTTATGCTCTGTAGCAAATATTCTGTGTTCCCCATTTTCCTCCGCAATCCAAAAAAGGACTTATTATTCCTTCTCAACAAAGTTCATGCAGATGCATAACTACTTGAAATTGCCACCCCCTCCAACCCCACCCCCCCCCCCCTTCCCCCCCAAAAAAAGACAAATTCCTAGGCGCAACAACTTTGTACAACAGTGACTAGCATAATTATAAAAATAGCTAATTGATCAGTTACTTCTCAGCCAAATAATAAAGTCATCATGCA
The DNA here is from genome assembly GCA_029490685.1 of Schizonepeta tenuifolia. Lineage (NCBI taxonomy): Eukaryota > Viridiplantae > Streptophyta > Magnoliopsida > Lamiales > Lamiaceae > Schizonepeta > Schizonepeta tenuifolia. The sequence goes on from CM055958.1 coordinate 77,430,681, forward strand.
GGGTTTGATAACAAGGTCATGTGCCGTAGTCAGAACTCAACAAGATTATGAATGATATTTTCAGAGATCAACTTACAGTCTCTCTCCAAAGTACTTCCAAGAAGTTCTTCTCAATTTCCGACGAACATCAGAAAGAACAGACTCTTGAGCATAGTGCCACCATGCCTTTTGCCATCCCGTGAGCTTTTCACCTAAAGGGCTCGACCAAGGGCGATAACACCCATAACTACGAGATGGATAAGAAAAAAAACAAAATCAAAGAGAGTTTAAAATACAACAGTTCACAATTTGATATGCCAAATAAACAGGATCAAAGATGAGCATATATGAATGTGAAAGGGGACGAAAAAGGTGTCAAGGTCCCATATAAAGTAAAGCAGACACTATCCCACTTCACGTCTTGACAAAGTCCAGGTATAGCCCAAATTATCCTCGTCAACTACGATTGAAGTTGTCCTTAGCTTGCATATTCACAAGGAAAACTAGAACAGAGGAATGTATAGATTACTATTGCTGCACGAGTAGATTATGGGCCGATGCAAAAGGTGGAATTATTTTTGGAATAGGTCGATACTACATGTTACTGAATTTAATTTATGTAATTTATTTATTTCTATTCCCTAAAGCTGGGGACAACCTGAATATAGATAAGAGGCACTGTCAGGATTTTGTCCCAAGTCACAACATATACAACAGACTTGTAGCGACTACAGAAGTAAAACAGGGCATAAGCATAATCAACTAGTGAAGAATGAAATTAGATAATAAATCACTGTCAGATTGTAGCAGAAATAGTAATAATTAAGATTGAATATGCATTCAGATCTCATCTCGAACACAAACAGTTTTCAAGTGCATCCTGCATTTTCAAAGGGTACAAAAATTATAGGACAAAAACATATCAAAGCAAGTGTACTGTCATATCCAGTTTCAGTTCCAAATTGACACACAAGCATGAAACAAACAAAACTGCTGTCTTGCTCTAAGCCACTTACAAACTGAGAAAAAGATGATAGCATAGAAGCAAGCTTACTTCTCTCTCAGTCGACATAAAGATACATAATCAAGAAGGGACAAGATCTGCTGCAGTTGAACCTCATTCATTGAGGTAACCTATAAAGCACAATACTAAAAGAAATCATCATCAAGAAGAATCAGATAAAAAAAGATAAGAAAGCTACATGCAAAAAAAGCAGAAAATATTGATTTTACCATGCTAGCTAGCTCAATGCTGACTGTATACTGTGGAGCATCATTTAGTAGTTTCCCTGACCTGTTTACCTACATGAAATTGCTGAAAGCTCAAGTAAATATAATATAATTACAGCCATATATAAAAAAAAAAAGTAGCCCAGATAGGGGCAAAAGAAGAACTCAAGTAAACAGTTATACAATGCTGAACATCATCATCATCATCATCATCATCATCATCATCATCATATTAGTTAGCTTACAATCACAACCACAACAGATATAGAGCTCTAAGAGCGGACAGCTAATTAAAACATTGATGAATAATATCAATAGAGAGATCACATGGGAAACAAGTTACTGTATTTTATAAATGACTGCAGTTACAATATTAGAATAAAAAATCAAGAAGATGCTTACAATAATAAATTTCTTAACTCTGTTTGATACTACATGTGTTCAGTCCAAATATGCAAAGAAATACATAGAACGTATTAAAGTTTTTCAAGTGTTTCATGTTCAATAACAAGGGACAAGTGGGATAATAGCCTTTTGAGATTTTTTTTTTTTTAAAACAAATTATAGCACCCCTTTTAAAACTACAATAAATTGCACTTTTTGACTTTTTTACCCTTCCCGATTTCAACATTAGTATATTATGTGAAATCACATCACTATAAACATGTAAAAGCACAAATGTGTACATGTGCTTTCACCTAAAAAAAGTTGTGAAATAACAATCATGTCACAAAAAATATGTGAATTCACATTTTTGCAAATGTGAAACGATACACATGTTGGCTTATACATGTGAGTTCACAGAAGAAAAAGAAATTGAAATCACAATTACGTGAAAATCACAGGTATAATAATATGTGAATCAACATTTTTGCAAATGTGAAAATGATAGGATATGGAGGTCATTAAATAAAAACATAGGGGTAAAAAAGTCGAAAAATGGTATTTTGCTATAATTAATATTTTTATCTCAAAAGTGCTGTTGTCCTAAGTTCCTCCAATAACAATTCCAAACAATACAATTCAATTTTTCAACAATCATATTTCCTCTCAGTGTTAGTAGCTAAAACATCCATCTCTAGGCTTCTAGCTAAAAGGTACAACCATCAAGGACAATAATGTACCCAATCGTAGGAAAAGAGGAATCCCACAGTGATTGAAAAATACAACCTAAAGTACATTGGTCAGGCATAAAAAGTGGACCGTGTAATAATATTTCTGGTTCGTGAGAGGTTACAAGTTCATCTTCCTCAAGAGAACAACTTTGAAATAAAGGGTAATTTAGAACTCAATTAGGCATAAAAAGTTAAAACTTTTCTGATTAAAAGAAAAGAACAAGTATATTTAATTGATTAAAATGAAGGTACATCGCATGAGCAACCCCATAGTGAATAAAAAATTACAATCTAAAGTACAATGGACACGCATAAAAAGTTGTGCCATGCAAGAATATCTCTGGCTCAAGCATTAAATTCAAAATTGCAAGATGTAGAACAGTAATTCTTATCATTATCTACGATAGAAAAAGCCAGAGATGCTTACCGACAAAGATACTGATACATTGAGTGGAGCTAATATTGAGGAATACTTATTATCTTCTAGTTCTTCCCTTTCCATACTATTGGAACTGCGGGTGTTCTCCATATTTGAGTAATCAGCTTTTCCGGAGGTATCACAATATAGTTCTAAACCCTGAATTTCTATCAATTTGTTGACTTGACCCCCTTTAACTTTTGCTGCTGTAGATCTGTGATAAAACATAAGTATGCATAAAGAATGGAACAAATGTCTTAATTATAAACTTTCTGCAAGGACCCAAAACAAGCCAATCATCAATCAATGGTATGGATTAATAAGTTTCACAGACAAGATTCGTGATGCATGCAAGGATGACCTTGTGCTAGATTGTGATCACCAAGTAAATCATGGCAGCTTCTTGTTTTTTTGTGAGAAACAGGAACATCTTATTAGACTATAATTACAACTAGCAGACAACATCCACTCCACACAAGACACGACCAAACTAGAACACAGGACTCCAAACTCAACTAGATATTATACAAATTAAATGACAAAACTCCTCTTACTAAACCTGACAACAACATACGGTTGAACTCTTACAAAAGTTTAGTCCATGATGCGACTGTGATATAACCGTGATATAACCCTACCACTATGCTTGAAAGAAGACTTCCCACCATCAAAGAAACCCCTCTTATCTCCAACCAAGCTGACCAATATGGAAACAACCCCTCCCTCTATTCAGTGAGAAAATAGACCCCAGCATGATTAAGGAAGGACCCATACGAACACACATATGAGCATTTTAACTGAAAGAAAGTACAGATAAAACTTGACAGCATAATAATAATAATAATAATAATAATAATAATAATAATAATAATAATAATAATAATAATAATAATAACGTTCTCATTGATGTACCATAACTTTTGGGCACAGTTATTAAGGAGAAGGTTAAAAGATGAAATATGGGTAGGTCCTACCATTTTTGAAGAGTTGATTATTTCCTTATTTAGAAATGGCACGTTATCAATGGAACATACGAAAAAAAGAAACTGAAACGCTATCAATGGGACAGGAGTAATATTTAAGTAACAAGCCAATACGATAAATTGGGAAGCTCAATGTCTTGGTTAATTCCAAAGTTTCAGTTTTAGTGATTATGTTACCCAACTTTACGAAAAAGAAAAACATAAAATGTGGTGCATTATGAAGTAGTAAAAAGTGTTTTTATTACTCATTGCAAATTTTTTTAGAATTGAACGTGCACTCGAACATACAAGAATACAATGTATAATATTACAATCAAGATTTGGTTAATTAAATAAAAAGCGAAAGTTGATGCAACAACAGAAGTACAGGACGGAGTGGATTCACTGGATTGAAACCAAAATGCATTTGATTTTGTTAAAAAAGAGGGTTCTAAATTATGATTGTGTTTTGGTTCAGCATGTAGGCAACTTAATATACGAATCCCTTTATGTTTTTACACCCGATCACGATAGATATTGTGTTGCATTTGGTCGAAGCTATCAGAGATTTGTAGTTCATCTGCTTTACATTACGGGACATCATCATAAACTTCCGTGATGAGAGTTTTTGTTTAGTTTTCTTTTTTGTTTTTTTCTAATGAAGGGGGCCATGGTTACCACATAGAAAGAAAATGATGAACATGTAAATGAAACAGAAAACAAGAATCAAGGTGAGAAAGAATACCCAAAAGCAGTTTGCCTCATAATTGTCAAACTTGTAAACTTCAAACCAAATAACATTTCTTCCTGAAAACATCAATCCAAGTAAAATTACCATTAGACTTTTATAAGTTGCTGCCTGGAGAATAGAATAAACCTACATCATAAGATTTAGTGATGAGTTTTGGCAAAGGAATTATATGTTCACTTCTTATACAAATTTCAAATAGAAATAAAGAATAGAACAAAAAGTAGATATTAAACTTGCTCTCAAACTATCGGGGGCAACAATCTTCCAAACTATCCTCTCATTGTAAAGAGAAATTGACAGGATCCTCATAGTTTATCAGATACTAATCAGAGAAACAACATTGAAACATAGATTAGTTCAATGGAGAATAGATCCTCATAATCGCATGATGACCTCAATGAGTTGGATTATTATATGAAGCCTAGATATAAAAATTTATTTCTTTGCCAAAATAATAGCGCCCACCCAATACTAATGTAGCAATTACAAAAAGGTATCATATATGCAATTCCTTTTTAGCAACCTGTGGTGGCAAAGATTCCACATGGATGCCCAGTGGAAGAACACGCTTCTAGGGAATATGAGTGTTATCCCTATTATATGTCTATTAGATTTCCCAGAAAGGTAGCAAATCACAGGGATAAAACAATAATGGAATTCTTATAAAAGACTATAACTGGCCACTCAGGCTCAGAACCGGCAGGTCTAACTGGAATAGGTCCATCACTTGACAATTCCAGAACCATAGACAATACGGGCCAGATAAAGGACCATGTGCGAGGAACGGTGAACCAGTGTTTTTTTATAAAATATTATGTATTCTAATCCAACAGCTCGTATTACAGATGAAATGGAAATCAAGTGAGAGTAAACAAAAATAAATGATCGACTGAAATAGCACAATCCACTATATGCCTAATTCATTAAGTTATACCAAAGCATGAGCAAGAGAGAGCAATGTAGAAAGACACGGTCAAGATCTTCAAAGTCAAAACAATATATCTCATCGCAAAAGGATGAAGCCAAAAGAAAATTATATCCAGTTCAAAGATACAAATTCATGTCCATCAGTAAATAAATAGGAAACAGCATAAATTTATAAGGAATAAATCATACCGCTGAACTCCGGTTCTCACAGTAGAGGACGTGGACATTTCTGATAGATACTTGGATGCTGTCAAGAATCTTGGACAGGATGCAGGGAAGTTAGAGAGAGTGAATAAAAGGGGGAAATTAGATAAATGAAACCTTATGCCAAAAATAAAAGTATACCACTACTAAAATAATTACATTTCCTTTCCAAAGAAAGTCCATGCCTTCATGGCAAATGTCAAGTCTGACCTATAGTCTATAGATCATCAACTCTTTGTGAAAATGCCAGTCATACACGCCTAAGGTTGATTACAAAGTCTATTCTAGGAACAGCAAATTGCTAAAGGGCAGTAGGAAAGAGGCATTAAGCAAGAGAAAGTCCAAGAAGTCAAGAAGTAGAGTGCTTTAGATATAATACTTTGTAGTAAGAACGCACATATAGCACCCAAAAAAAAAAAAAAAATAACACACCTCATCTAATTTGAGTTATTGAATCTTAAATAATCCCAGGGACGAGCATCATTTCTAGGGGTGAGCAATCTGTTTATTTGGTTAATCTTTAGTTGTCTTGCAACTAAAGTGAATCTTAAATTGTCAAAACCTAACAGAATAAATCTAGATAAAACCGAATCAATCGAAATTTTCATTTTGGTTATTAAATTGGAGCCAGCCTGATCTTAGGCCCTAGGCCATGACTCACCCTAAGTGGACGAACCTGGAGGAGGGATCCTTACATTTTCGGGGCATTGGATTATCACTAATGTTAGCGTTATTCCAGCCGACATTCTCGCTGAACTCTTTGGGCCATTACAGCTCGCGCAGGGGCTTCCTTCTAAGGCGGAATGCTCCCCTACCAACTTTGGAAAGTATGGACTATGAACAATATGGTCAAATCGCATAAAATTTTAAAGTTTAGAATCTCCCAACGAAGTGTGGCTTGAAATTAGGTGCAGTTGGGATTAAGTGAGTCTGTTTTTAAAAACATTTGGAAAGAAAAGAGAATTGTTGGCTAGTATGGTCTTTTCCAGAAAAAAAAAACAAATAGAAATGTTAAAATTTTAAAATCCAAAACCAACGCAGGAAAAGAAGAAGATACCCAAAATAACTTGAAGTTAGGTTTTCAGTTTTTGCAGACCCACATCATTTAAGATGGAAAGTTGCTTTATTACAGCTTCAAACATAGAGATTTTATAAATAGGTAACAGTGCTATTCAGAATACACCTTCCATGGCAAGGCTACTATAGATTGGTCAAATAACAGATCTTCTAAGAGATGAATCATTTTTTAGATGAAATTATTAATAAATGCTATCTCAAACCTTGGCTTTTAGGCGGTTATTTCGGATGAACGAAATAAAGATAATAAAAATTCAAGAGAAGAAGCCAGCATATTAAAAAATGTTTGAGTTAGTCTTACTATCTTCCTTAATTGATATTGAAAATACTGATTGTTGCTTCATGAGATAAATTACTGCGAAAATTATGGGTTATCTTACCCAAAAGAGAAGATAAAGATCAAAAGAGAGATGTTCTAACCAGATAATGGAACAAGTTGACCAGCTCACAGGTAGCGAAATATTACCTTTGCAGTGATGTATGAAGTAAAAGATTTTCCAGTCTGATTGTCTGCAGTAAAAATCTATCTGTGAGAAATATATTAAACCAAAAGGGTGTGGGTTATAAATCAAAAAAATGTAGTTGCATACTTGCACTTTACAGTTCACGTAAATATCAGGTAAGTCTGCTCCGGAGAGCAAAGTACATTTTATTCACAAATTGTTTTGAGTTGTCCATGGAGCAAAGGCCGCTCTAAACTCAAACGAAAAATGCAAGCTTATTTGTTATTATTTTGACAAGAAAAGGAAGGAAGAAAGAGATTGAGCTCACAGAGAATAAGCCCATGATCCCATTATAAAAAAAGATCAAGCAGACTGCAATTTTCATGATGATAGGGAACAGTCTTGATACGCTAACCAAAATGAGAAGTAGTTATTTTGTATGTTTTATGCCAGTTTTATGGACCATTATAAAACAAAGAAGATAAATGTGGTCAGCACAAGTAATGGTGGCTCATTATAAAATCAGAACACATTCATGCAGTCCAAAGTTGCTCATTCTCTGCAGAACACATTTCCAATTGACAACCAAAGAACTCAACATAAACATGGCAACATGGATTACAGATTCTATTAGTGACACGTGAAAGTTGAAGTCAAAGTGCTCACCACATACACGTCTTGAGAGCTTTGCAAGTTCTGCTGCTGCAAGCTGGGCCTTTTTGCTTGCATATTCTCTTCTTTTAACAGCATCCATGGACCACTGCAGCCAACACCACCAACACGCACACCATCCAAAAAAGAATTAGAAATGTAAGTGAGTCATTATTCACAAGGTAGAGAAATTCATGGAAATGATGCTAGGTCAGTAGGTCCCATGTATCCTCCCTTAAACACATCATGCAGATTTCTCTGAGATCCTAGACCTTGACAAGTCGGTGGAACCCTTCTCATTCGAATTCCAACCGTTCCTGCCATACTTGGGCCAATCCAGAACCAGCCACTTTCAACCACTCTTATTCAAAGGAAGTTAATCAAAGCATTATTTGGAATTCGGCTTATTGTGTTATCTGGGTCAACTAATTTAAGTTATGAATGCAAATTGTTCACATACTCAGAGAGGTCTATGATCGGTTACTCCTATAGGACATATCGGTGATGTAATGAAACTCATCAATGGTCATAATGACCATCTATCCATCAAGAACAAGAATAGCAGATCTGTTAAGATACCGGAGGAAATCACATTTTCTTGGAAACAATTCATGAAGAAAATTACCTCTTTGTCATCTCGCTGAGAGACGCAAATATATACTTCTTCCAAAATGATTATGATCGGGTCCCACCCAAGTTTCTTCCAAGGAATTTTGATGCTTAACTTTCCAACGCGGCCTACAAAAGCAACCACAGAGAGGTCATCACATGATACTGTATAAGACATGCAAACAAACTACAATATTGGTAGGTAGACTGGTTTATTCTCAAAACCAGATAAGAGAAGCAAATAAAAAACTATAGATACTAGCAATGCAATAGGGTAATAACTCATCCAGCATATCAGCTTCTTTCTTAATTGAATCATACAGTAGCCAATTTTAACCCAGACTTCCAAATCTTCTGTCATACTATCTACCAACCCACCCACTCATTAATCCTTCCCACCTTTGTTTTTGTCTTGGAAAATGAAGGAGTCTTATCATCACATTAAAACCAGCAAAAATTTCAACAAGCACATTGTATAAAACTAAGTAGAATTCTTAGTTTCATTCACTGCTCGATCCCCTTCTTGATTTACTTCCCACCCATTCTTCACAAAGCCAGCTGGAAACATCAGATCATTAAATGACTATAAACCCCTTGAGGCATCAGATCATTAAATGACTATAAACCCTATGAGGCAACTCGATTTTTTCTGAGCTACTTCCCCTGTCAACTGAGATACTTGCTGGGGGTGATAAGAAACAAGAATATCTTCTTCAAAAAGATTAGGCACTGTAACAGAGTTTATGTGTATTTAGGTTTTCTTGTAGGATTAGATTGGTGAAATCATTATAAACTCCATATATGCACTTCCACAAACTTCAAAAAGTAGCTATAATGGCAAAGTCAGCATCCTATTTGACAACTCTGGCACAAATAATTATTATCTTCTCGAAACAGCCACCACCATTCACTAGTAAAGCTATATTATTAAATCAAAAATTCCCAATACCCCCATCCACCCTCCAAATTCTTTAAGCCATGTGGTGACTTCTCAGGAGACAAGACAGGATTCGAGAATAAATTTCTCAACAGGACCCAGAAGTGTCCAGTAGACCATTATCCCACCAAATTCCCAATCATTTACTAGGGATGATTATCCCAACTTTACACTCACCCCTACGACTAGATAAATTTGTAGGAAATTAGAAATAATGGGTAAATATTAGGGTTGTGTAGTGGGTTTAAGAAACATGTGGATTCCAAGTATTTAATTGCATTCGATCCTATTAGACTTTGGAGTGACATTTCGCAGCTCATTTGTATTCAATTTTCTAGTTTCTCGTCACTTTGTACTAATTTCATTTTTCAGTAATTAAGTCTTCTTGGCTTCTTATCAAAAATAAATCATCAGAACATGTTAGGTTCAAGGTTATTTTCAAGATCATCACAATGCATGCCAAAAACACATGATTTACATTATAATTGACCAGCAAAGTAGTCAAGTTCAGTATGCTTTAAAGCCCCATTAAAATTTTACCTCGTTTGAAAGCAAACGGCAGTCGGAGGTAGTCAAATGCTTCAAGAATCAGCTCCACATTTTCTAGTAATACTTCCTCTGAATCCAAAACGAAAAATCAACATGATCATAAATAACCACCTTAAATTCCATTTTCAGCAAAAAAAAGTTTCAAATATAACAAATGGAATTATTGCAACTGGAATAAAAACAATGAAAAAATTATCACATAAAAAGAGAGAAAAGATTGAACAAAATTACCATTCCAGAGGGTGATCTTGAGCTGCTCTTTTTGGATGTCTTTTATGTATTTGCCCAGATAACCCCATATCAACTGCCTCACCAATCCCTCAAACATCCTTTCTATATTGCCTTTTCTTTAGCTTGTTCTCAGTTCAACTCCATTCACTGCAAAAGAACAAAAAACAATTACTATTCTATAGTTAAAAGGGGAGTTTCTAATTTGCAACTGATTTCAAGAATTAAACCGCAAATTCCTATTTTCAGAGAAATTATTATAGCAAAAGAAGTATTCTATTTTGCAGCCTTTTTGTCCACAGTACCCAATCTCATGCAGATATCTTTTTCGGCGTCTCAAACTAGGGCATTGATCAATTTTTACGATCCTATTGAAGTGAATTTGAAATTCAAAGTCCACCGCTTCCACTCTCTGAATAAAGTTTGCATTTAGATTTTAGATGAAGGCCTTCATCTATATTATGGATGGAGATGATCGGAAGAATTTAGAGAGTGAGGGATATGAAAGCAGCTGGATTACAAGGGATACACTCTACGTAAAACTAATGAAGAATTACCTATCCGTATAGCTTAAACGAAGGCAGAAAACGAGGGAGGCGGAGCCGGAGCCGGAGCCGGAGCGCTGGCTAGTCGGCGACGGTGGCGAACTGGCGGTGGCAGTCTGGCAGACAAGGTAAGGAGAGGGGGAGAGAGAGCGAGTGAAGGAGTCCACCAGCGGGTTTCAATTAGGCCGTTAATTAGTGGGAAATAGGGATCTTAATATTTTATTATAAATTATTTTATATTATTATTATATGTTATTAAAAATAACTGAATAACGGTAAAAAGATAGAAAGTGGATAGGTCCATTATTTTTTAAAGGATTTTGAAGGGTAAAAACTTTCCTTATTTGAAAGATAATAATATGGGTGAAACACCAAAATAAGAAAATGATGACAATACGAGTGGATCGGAGTGAGTATATACATTATCCCTAGTTTACATTTAATAAATTAATGCAGTTACTTTCGCTTTCTAGGGGGTGGTTACAAGATTACTGAAACAAAAACAAAAATGTCTTATTCTGAGCCGTCAACCGGACCAGCACTGTCAAAGGGACTAGCGGTTAACGTTGGACAAACAGTTAAAATGACTTTCTCTGAGCCTTTAACCGTACCAATATTGTTGGTGACAATTAACAGCCAGCGATATTCCGTCAATTTCGGTTATATATATTACCAATTACTCAAGTCTTACGTTAGAGACATTTTCTAAAGGGACAAAAGCAAAAATAGTCACTTATCAAAAGAAAAGTGCAACTATTGTCACTCTCTTAAAAACAATTAAATATGACCACTTTTTGAGATTTTTTAGTAAATTTACTATTTTGCCATTCTTACTAAACTTGGTCATCTGTGCATGGTCGTATATGAAGGAGGTCGTGTATGTTGTTATAGTCTTATATGCCGGTCGTGTATGTATAGTCATGTGTGCAATTTTCAAGCGACTTTTTTGGCGAAACAAACACGACAATGATCGTGTGTGTTGGTCGTGTATTCTAGTTATGTAAGCTCGTTGTAATGATTCCAAAGTTATTTTTCTCTTAAAAAATAAAATGTTGTGCATGAATACATATGATTGTATGAGAATGATGAAAAGTAAATACGTCAATGATGACTAGCATTCACGACAACTAACATCTGAGTTCGAGTGTACTAGTCATGCATCCTCATTGGAATATATTCAAAATTATTTTCCTCTTTAAGAAATTTAAAAAAAAAATAGAAAAAGTTATTATCATTCAAACTTTACAGTAATGGATCCACAATCAACCACAAAAACGACATCATTTATTGTGATATATACTTGTTTCACCCATATTAATTTGTTGCCGGCCAGAACAATCTTCCTGACTCCATCTTCAGGTTTATCAAAAATCAACTTCTGTTTTCCAGAAAAAACAAGGAAAAAAAATCACAAATAAGTTTCATTAATGTGTCAGATGAAGTGGTTGGTGATCTATGGCTAAGCGAGGGAAGCGAATGAAAGATCGAAAGTAAAATTTTATGTTTAAATTTAACTTTTTTTATGTTTAAATTTTAGAAAAAAATTGAATAGAAAATAAGAAAAATCTATTGTATAATTTGAGATAAATGAAAGATTCGATATACAGTATACTAATTTCATCCTCCTCCTCGTATTACTAACAAAGAAAGATACGCAAACCAGAAATGAAAGCTTGGTGTATGGTGAGAAGGAATAAGCTTTTGAAATAACTATATTGAGCAATAAAACACAAATTTTTAATCTACCCTCTTCAAAAATATAAATTTTACTCTTTCCATCTACGAAATGGTTGTCACATTGTGAACGACATGAGTTTTAAGAAAATGGTAGGTAATAGTGAATTATAGTGAATATTGTTGTGAGTGGAGTAAGGGTCACACAATAAATGAAGGGCACGCGGGTCGTGTCAGGGCGCGGATCGGATCGGATCGGATTCGGGTACAAAGGGATCGGATACTTATGACACTAATATGGTCATTAGTGCCAAAGTACCAAATTACTTAGTTTTTTTTTTGTACCTTCTGTTTGTATTTTTGACACGAATATGATCATTAGTGTTAAAGTACCAAATTACTTAGTATTTTTCGTTGTGCTTTTTGTTGGCACTTTTGACACTAACATTCATTAGTGCCAAAGTACCAAATTAATTTATTTTTTTTTGTGTTTTATGCTGACACTTTTGACACTAATATGGTCATTAGTGTCAAAATACCAAATTATTTAATTTTTGATACTAATATGGTCATTAGTGTCAAAATATCAAATTATTTAATTTTCTTTGTGTTTTATGTTGGCACGTTTGGCACTAGTATTGTTATTAGTGTTAAAGTACCAAATTATTAATATTTTTTTGTGCTTTATGTTGGTACTTTTGGCACTAATATGATCATTAGTGCCAAAGTACCAAATTTTCACAATCATTATATTTCGTCACGACAACAATGTCTACTTTTGAACATGATAAGTTATACTGCCCCGATTTTGCGCTCCGCCTTCGGCTCAGTCTTCGCTCCGATTACTAATATAAGGATAACCGTCGGGCAATAATTTGGATTTCTTCGGCTCGCTCCGAGGCCTTCGACTCTCCTCATTTGAATCTTGACCAAAGAAGAAGCGGCAAACAAAAAAACGAAAAAGCAAACAAAAAACGAAGAGACAAATAAGAAAAAGGCGAAAAAAATTTAGAAATTAAAAAAGATCTGAAAATAAAAAAAAAGGAAAAAAAAAAAGAAAAAAAATCTGGAAAATAAAAAAAACAGAAAAAAAGCTGGAAAATAAAAAAGAAACAAAAAAATTGAAAGAAATAACCCGGGTGGGTCAGTTGAAATGGAGCGGGTTTGGCATTGGATTCGTGTTAGTGAGGGTAGTTAAGTCCTAAAATAAAAATAATGGCTATAATTTGTAGTTTTGAAAAAGGTGAGCTATATATTAGGTATTAATCCTCATTGTGACTATTTTACTATATATTCTCGCTGATAAGTTAAGTAGTTACCTTGTACTTCTACTTGTTCTCAGATTAGAATTGAATAAGTCATAACTATATAAATACCTTTTGTTCAAGTAATATAGCAGAAGCTTCATTTTCTATTAATAACCGTGAAATTACTACAAAATAAAGAACCGACATGAAGATAGAGTGACAAGACTAGTTGAGAAATCGAACGCAAAATTGACAAGATAGAAAACAAACACGAGGATTTATGTTGTTCACTCGTAAAGAGCTACATCCACGGGACAAGAGGCTTGCATCTTTCATTCATGATTCAGACTTTGATTATAAGAGAATTAGAGAAAACGACGAACTCACTGTAACTACAAAACTAGGATTTACAGTAGTAGACTTCTCTCTCAACTCTCACTGCAAAAACTTGGTGCTTCGAGAAAAAATGAGCTGGCCAAGGCAGTTATAACAAACCCCTTTCCAGATTCAATCGCAGCCGTACAAGATAAACGGCTTAGATTCAAACCCAACGGCTATAGCCTAATTGCTAGTAAGTCCCTCCGAACAAGTAAACTTTGCAACCTAGTCCTCCTTCTCCCAAAACAATTTTTAGCATGCATTTGAACAGATTAAGCTCCACAGAACCAATCAATCATTATAAATCAAACAAAATTTAAGTGTTGTTAGCAAGGGAAAAAAAAAAGCATCCTAACCACAAACTACATAGTAAGGTTTTCCTTTCTAAATCTGCTTATTTGAATAAAAATGATATACCTAAAATGTTTTGTATAAAATGGCTAAGCTTCTAGAGTTATAACAGGACAACTTCATAACAAGCACTACAAAAACAACCAAAATACCGAGAAAATTATCGACGGGAACTACGCCGTCGGCAATTACCGACAAAATACCAACGACAAGAAAGGTCGGTCAATTTTGATAAAATTACCGGCAGAATACCGACGGTCAGCTTCGCCGTCAATAATGTCATCACCGACGACCAGTGCAATGGCGGCTGTTTCCCATCGGTAATGTTGTAATAACATTACCGACGACATTTGGTGAATTACAGACGGTACTATCTCCCCTCAGTAATCGACCCTTTTTTTGCAGTGAAGCCTCCTCCAACCCCTTGAATATATGTAGTGCCTAGAGAAAATTTTCCAGAAAATTAGTCGTCTCGACATGGTATGTAAATGTAAATTCCTGATAAAGGACCAAAAGTATAAGAGAATGTTGAATTAGCTATGGGGAGAGGAGTAAACTCAAGCAAAGGATGAACAGATAAATGAAAGCAACCATGAATACACGAAAATAAATTTTTAACTGAATGCAAAAATTTAGTTGCAAAAAATGCATCAAAGAAAGTAAAAGAGCACCAATATCATTAAATTGGGTATTAAATGAAATGAACTTTTATTTCATTCATTTATTTCTTTTAAACTAAGTAAAATTTAGTTGCAAAGAATGCATCGATTTAAATTTGTTTTTAAACGAAGTGAAAGAGCACCTATATCAGTCAAGTGTGTATTAAATTAAATTAACTTTGATAGTAAAATATATGGATTTTTCATTTATTTATTTCTTTTAAATTAAATAAATTTAGTTGCAAAAAAATGCATCAAACAAAGTGAAAGAGCACCAATATCATTAAAGTGTGTTGAATTATGAAATTTAATTCCATTCATTTAGTTCTTTTAAATTAAAATTAAATTTAGTTGCAAAAAAATGCATTTGTTCTTAAACAAAGTGAAAGATCACCAATATCAATAAGTGTGTATTAAATTTATTGAACTTTAGTTGTAAAATGAATTGATTTCTATTCATTTAAAAAAGAAATTAAATAAAATTTAGTTGCAAAAAAATGCATCAAACAAAGTGAAAGAGCACCAAAATCATTAAAGTGTGTATTATATTAAATGAACTTTAATTGTAAAATAGTATATGAATTTCCATTCATTTATTTATTTTAAATTAATTAAAATTTAGTTGCAAATAATGCACCTATTTAAATTTGCTTTTAAAGAAAGTGAAAAATTGTTGTGGAGTTGAATTGAACACACGACCTTAAAAATCATTGTTTTGTTTTGTTTTTGTTTTTTTGGACCAAACCTTAAGAATCATTGTTAACACTTAGCTCTTGCTCTTCCAATTGAGCTACCATTGTTTCTTAATATACATTATTATATAATTGAGCTATCATTTTTTTTTTGTTCCAAATGGCTGGGGATATGCATGTGGTCACTGTTTAGTTTTTCAGAATTAGATAGAACCCGTGTAGTTTAATAACTTTTGTAGTGTTAGTTTGGAAATTATGAGCATGAGCCCTAATAATTTCAAAAATAATTATTAATTTTTACTGTATTTATTGCACTTCTACATGATAAAGACCCATTATTTGTTTACCAATTAATAGGTAATTAAAAATTTTGTTACTTTATGCCATTACGAAAAGTCATATCAACATCATTATATTCAACCGCAAATCATCATCAGAATCATCATATATATCCTTCTTCAATTTTGCAAATCATCACTCATTAGTTACACTAATTCCGTGGAAAAGGTGTTACTTATAATTATAACTTAGGTTTATTGCCATCTTCCTCCTCACTATAAATTCCAACTTTTAATCACGTAAAACTACCACAATAATCTCTCTCTCTCTCTCTCTCTCTCTCTCTCTCTCTCACACACACACACACACACACACACAGTTAGCAACTGTGTGTCTAAGTAAGTGAATATGCGTGGTCCTATCGTTTCGAAAAGCTTTAGTCGAAATGAACGCTGGAGGTTTGGATGTGGTGCAATCTTTTTGTGCTTCATCAATATTATTGCATTGGGCATTTCCTTGAATTTGAAGCCTCATTTGTTTCCCCTCACTAGTAATTATTCATCTCTTTCTCTCTACTTAATTTATTTCAGGATAACATGCATAATAATAATATGATATTATCATTATATATGAAGCTCACTTTAATTTATATATAATATATAATTAATTATTGCTCTATCCTTGCAGTTGATGATGATGTCGTGAAAATGCAGTTATGGATCAATGCTGGAGGAAATATGCTTATGGTTGGTGATGGCGCCAGAAAAAACATCAATCCTATAGATGGTACCAATACATTTTTTTTTACATGGGTACCAATACATTTGGCTTTAAGCTGAATTATTATAATTCAATTTTGTTACATTTGTGTGTTTTTATTTGGGATACATTCTACTATTTAAATTTCAAACTTTGACTTGACAAGTGTCCAATCATCAATTTTTTGCGTTAAATTAAACTTCCTTAAAATTTGGACGGCTCAAACTTTCAAATTATCGTTGTTCCAGCCTTTGATTTAAGATTTCAAATCTGAATTTTAATAGATGCGAAGATGTAATATTTTGGCATACAGTCAATGTTCGGTGTTAACTGACAGCGACAATTACGATATTTATTGAGTCTAATGACAATTATTGAAAATTTCTTTGACGAAATTCATCTTCCTAAGCAAGTATCTGATATCGGCCCTTCATCTCCTTAAGCATTAAGTTCGTCAAAGCTTAAGCTTTCATTTTCAAATGAATTAAGATCTGCAGTGACATGAATTTGAAAGTTGGGATTGTCAGAATATTTAAGGGAGTTATAATTTCAAACAGTGACAGATCGATCATGCTTGTTTGTTACGTTTTAAAAGTGAAAGTTCAAATTCCCAAATTGAATAACAATTTCTGATTTGATAAAAAAAAGATGTATAGTAATGGTAACTTTTTTTCTCATAGTGCATTATTTTGTACATGTTGAAGAAACAAGTTTTTGTTAAGGACTAATACTCATCTTAATTAACTTAATTGAATAATTAATAATACCATTTTCCAATCCAGCTCAATATTTGCAGTTGCCGAGTAATGCTGCTCATGATAATAAGCGCATCCTTAACGCCACAACCACTATTGAATCTACTAATTTCGACAAAGGTAAGAAGCATATAAATAATTTTACTACCACATACCCAAATCGGATCCTCAATTGCATTTTTATGTGACATCTTCTATTACATTAACAAGAAGACGACGTGTCATATACTTACTAAGGCAACAGAAGATGTCACATATAAAGACAATAGGGAATCTGATCTCCCACACACTATATATAAATCAATCATATTAATTAAATAGTAGTAAACACTTAATTTCCATTTTTTTTTTCAGCTAGTATTAGTAAGATGAAGGAAATGCATGCAAATAACTGTGAGATCGAAGGTGATATAAGGATTGAACCCAACTCCTCCAAAATAGTGGTCATCACACAAAACTCCTCCTCCGAATCATGGATCATCGAACCTTACATTCGAAGCGGCACGTCCCGTGTGAAGAAATGGACAGTACAACACCAAGAAAAAGATGATGAAACCATCCCAAAATGCACTCAATATCACACCCATCCTGCAATCCTCTTCTCAGTCGCAGGATTCACAGGAAATTTCTTCCATGATTTTGCAGATGTGTTGTTTCCGTTATATTCGAGCGCCTCTCACTTCAAAGGGGAAGTGCAGTTTCTCGTAACTAATCACAAGCTATGGTGGATACACAGATTCAAACACATTCTAAACAAGTTAACAAAATACACGATATTAAACATTGATGGAGAGACGACGATCCACTGCTACAAGAAATTGCAAATTGGGCTCAAATTCCACAAAGAGCTCATCATGGATCCTCTCTCAAAATCTACACCTTTACCTACACCATCAATGCAGGGGTTCAGGGAGCTTGTGAGAGAAGCCTACTCTCTAAAGAGAAAGAGGGCAGACGGGCTAATAAGGCCCCGTCTCCTGATCATATCTAGAAAACGGACGAGGATGATAATGAACGAGGAGAGAGTGTGTCGAGTGGCAGAGAAGATGGGGTTTGAGGTGGTGGTGGCGGACGCAGGGGTGTTGAGCAACATGTCAGCATTCGCGGAGACAGTAAACTCGTGCGACGTGTTGATGGGAGTGCACGGGGCAGGGCTGACGAACATGGTGTTCTTGCCGGATAATGCGGTGGTGATTCAAGTGGTTCCATTTGGAAAAGTTGATGGATTCTGCAGGCGGTATTTTGGGTACCCTGCTGCAGGGATGAACTTGAGGTATGTGGAGTACAAGGTTTCACAGAGAGAAAGCTCTTTAAGCGAACGATATTCGATGGATCATCCTGTTCTCAGAAATCCGGAATCATTCAGGACGTGGAATCAGATGTGGGCGATTTATTTGAATCAACAGAATGTCACACTTGACTTGCCTAGGTTCAAACCCACTTTAGCTCAGGCCCTTAACTTGCTACCGCAACATTGATTGTTTTTCTTTTTCTTTTTTAATGTCATGAAGTGGCTGTTTTCCTAACGGGCGGGCATTATTTTATTTTATTTGTTTTTGTATTAGTATTGATAATTCTTCAATTGTGTATGATATTGTCTATTTAAAATATTTATTATTAGAAAACCTTAAACCACGTTGATGAATTAAGTCATAAGAGTTATACATCGTATGACTTTGTCAATTTTATAATTATGCTCAACCTGAAACGACGCTGATTCAGTACACTTGACATTTTAATATACACATTAGTTAGTCGGTCAGCTTATTCATTCATTCGAAGCCGAAAAATAAAGGCAGACCTTATTTAGATAAAATAGTAAAGTACTTGGTTCTTTTGGAAAATGTTAAAGTATAGGCCACAAACGGATAAATTTTCTAGCCACAAATTATAGATAACCTTTAAAAATAATGATTATTCCATCCATTTATATAGTGTGTGCGATTGATTGCACAACACGGTGGTGTCTCTTTCAACAATATTTTTTATAAAGTCTTATTGTGATCCGGTATTGTAGAAGCAAAATTATTGTATGTGGTAAAATAAAATTGAGATGTGAAGTAAACGATAAAGTTAAAATGGAACTGCAAAAGTTCATAGAGAACCAAAATAAAAATGTGATGCAAAAATAACAAAAATGATGAAAACTTAAACAAGACTCGTGACGGTGAGGTGATTTTACCAAAACATTCGAGTAAAGTATCTTAATGGGTCGGGTCATCCGAGACATGTTTTATGAATTTTTTAAGGGATATTAAACAAATTTATGCTATAAATGCTACAAATGATGTTGTAAAATATATGAATTTTTATCCATGTATCTTAAATAAACTTTAATAGCAAAAAATATAGCAATTTAAATTTGTTAATAAGTAAAAGGAAATATTACAGTGGGCGTGAGTTGAATACACGACCTTAAGAATCATTATTAGCATTTATCTTCTACTATTCAGAACTCCGTTAGAAAAGAAAGATTTACTATTCCAATTGAACTACCACTACTTATTAATAAGTATCATGTCAAATAAAAAAAAAAGTATTAGCATCTTATTAAGTAATTATTTGCTTTTTATACTTTCATATCATTATCACCATGTTCAAAACATAAAATTAAATTAATACTACAACTTGACTAAAAAAATGGAACAATACAACAGTTTCTGTTATCGGTATTACAATTAAAAGTTCATGGTAAAAAAAAAAATGGGATCAAAATTCATGATATTGTTAGCAATTACCCAAATAATTTTTTTATTTTGTTAAAATTTTGTTTTCTAATTTCGAGTAGACTAATTTGTTTACAGAACCTTGTTAACTATAGTAATTACAGTAGCACATGCATGCTCAAAGAAATTTCTCAGGGTTGAAGTTCATTGTCAATTAGGATTCGATTTATATAAGGCGATCTTCAAAATAGCTTAGAAAACCATTCACTCTAAACTTCCCCACTATTAATGACTCATTGCTATTGAGCACGCGAAATAAGAAGAATGTGTAAAAGATAGAAAAATGATAGTGCTTTTTTTGAATGGTTATTTTTTACTCTAAAAAAATAACAGAATAATTCAAAAAGAAAAAGTGAACTATTAATAGCAGGACACACGAAATACTAATACGCTTAAGAGCTAGTCAACTGAAGATAACCCGTAGGAAGGAAAATTATAATTGAAAAATCAGGTGCGATAAATTCTACTTATAAATGTTGATAAGAATTAAGATTATAGTTTTTAAATAGGCTTGTGTGAATATGTAGACATGGCTATACTTTTTGGTAGTAAGAGCCATGTCTTAAAGTAAGAATACACTGCATAAAAATTCATACTAGCTACAACTAAAAATAAATCGTGCAAAAGTATTGTTGATTGATTTGCGGGTGATAATAGTTAATTAATTAGGGGAAATCCTAACTACTACCCAGTAAATAATACTTCACTCGTTCCGCTCATTTTG
The DNA here is from genome assembly GCA_029490685.1 of Schizonepeta tenuifolia. NCBI lineage: Eukaryota > Viridiplantae > Streptophyta > Magnoliopsida > Lamiales > Lamiaceae > Schizonepeta > Schizonepeta tenuifolia. The sequence continues at coordinate 77,451,550 of CM055958.1, forward strand.
TCTCTATATTGTTGGGCACGAAGATTAAAAATAAGGGTAAAAAGATAGGAAGTGGGTAGGTCCATCACTTTGAAGGATTTAAAGGGTAAATTCTTTTCTTATGTGGTATGTGATAAATTGAGTGGGACATCTATTTAAGGAAAGTGAGACAAAATGAACAGGACAGAGAGAGTACACGACAAGAGTTGTCAAACAACTTGAGTAGAGTCGGGCCCATCACACGCAATTCAATCGGGCCACATAAAATGACAGCCTAATGCACTAGTAGTTTTAGTCTTAAAAACATGTCGAGTCGAGTAGGGCTGGTCCAAAATTCGGTCGAACCTCCATTTATACAGCCAATCACACCCAATTTTGGACCGGGCTAAGTTTTGACATCTATATTTACCAAGGTGTGTTCACTTGAAGTGAAAAGGAGGGAAAATGATGTATAATATTATTATACCACTTTATATCTTGTTTAGTTTCATTTTAAAAAAACTTGGTCAGGAGGTATAAAAGTTCGGGCAACCTCTTTTCCCTTACCCAAAGTATAAATTATACCTAAGAAATGGAGGTTTAATATTACACCTCAATTTAGTGACAATTTTCGACACGACATGATAACCCGACACGAACACGCATGAAACTTATGGGTTAGTGTAGGCCTTATTGTATTTGTGTCGACGCGATATGACATGAAGTTATCGTTTCGTGTTCGTGTCGAATACAGGTTGGATTTATGTAACACGATAAAAATAATGTTATTTATTTTTTATTTTTTATTTTATTTTCTATTATTTTTGCAGTAACTTTTCTTATTTTCTACGGATAAAATTATATTTAATCATATCGTATCATTATCTTGTCATGTCAACACGAAAGATATCGTGTTCGTTTCGTGTTCATGTTTATACATTTCGTGTTGTGTTCGTGTTCGGATCGATCAGTTTCTTAACAGGTCATTGTGGATTATGCTTGAGTATAAGCTTGCGAATCAAGTAATCACTAGCTGAGGTGGAGCCTTCTGGAAGAGAGGCGGTTATGCGGTTAAGAGAGAGCTGTTGTTGAGCTGTTCAAGTGTTGCGTTCGTTCCATCTCAACTTGTGGCGAGGGTTGATTGCATAGCTTGATATAAAAACGTTATAATCTCTTCTTTTGTAGTTAGAGAGAGGTTTCAATTCCAAGAGAGAGAGAGAGAGAGAGAGAGAGAGAGAGAGAGAGAGAGTTGAATCTGTAGCCTAAAAAAGAGAACTGAGAGAGAGATGAAAGCTAAGCAAGCCATGCATGGAGCATGAAGCTTGTTATCCAGATTGATCTGTTGTAATTCTGTTTCTTTCTTGATTAGTGAAGTTTTGATCTTCTTCCTCTGTGGGTGTAGGTTCATTGAGCTGAACCATGTAAATCCTTGAGCAATTTGTTTTACAGTTATTTCTCATTTTGCTACTCAAACATTTTAGTTTAGGGTTCTTCGTTTTGGAGCTAAGATAGCGATTAAAAAATCAACAATTGGCGCTGTCTGTGGGAAGCGAACTCATGACGATCGATGATAGATCATAGTTATTTTCAAAGTTTTCGAGATTAGCTCGAAGAAATTCGAAGAATCCCCCATGAATCCGTCCAAAATAAAGATGGAGAAATTCAATGGGAAAAATGATTTTTCTCTATAGAAGATCAAGATGCGTGCGATCTTGATTCAACAAGGATTAGCTGAAGCAACAGATGGAGAAGTTAAAGGAAAGAGAAGGAGAAGGAAGAATCTGGTTCGAGTCTGAAGATGAGTAAATCTGAAATGGATTAAAAAGCACACAATATGATTATCTTGTGCTTAAGTGATAAGGTGTTTCTCGAGAGGTTGCGAAGGAGAAGACTGCAGCAGCTGTCTGGTTGAAGTTGGAGTCATTGTACATGACTAAATCCCTTGCTAATCAATTATACATGAAACAACGCCTATATTTCTTGAAAATTTCTGAAGACAAGAGCATTGAAGATCAAATGGATCGATGATCTTGAAAGTGTAGATGCTCAGATAGGAGATGAAGACTAAGCGATACTCCTCTTAAATGCTCTGCCCAAGAGTTATGAGCATGTGAATGATGCTATCATTTTGGGAAGGGAAAGATCTATTTCTCTTGAAGATGTTCACATTGCACTTTGAGCCAAGGAGCTTCAAAAGATGAATGATGGCAAGCAGGAGATATTTTCAGAGAGTTTGAATGTCAAGAAGTTCAAAGGAAAGGGCAAGAAACCACAAGATGGTTTTAAGAAGAAGAGTCAAGGCAAGGGAAAGGATCCAGACAACAAGGAGGCCAGGAAATATTTTGAATGCCAAAAACCTGGGCATTTGAGAAAAAACTGCTATATATGGAAGAAGAAGCCGCAGGAACAAAAGTGCCAAGGACCAAGTAATGCTGATAATGTGCAAGAAATAGAGGTTGGTGAAGTCATGAATGTGATGCAAGGGGATGGTGAAAATCACTGGATCATGGACACAACCTGCACATTTCACATGTGTCCAAACAAGAGTTGCTTTCACACTTTGCAGCTTGGAGATCAAGGTTCTGTGTTGCTTGGCAACAATCAGGTATGTCATGTTAGAGGCATTGGAAATATCATATTTAGGATGCATGATAATTCAATCAAGATCTTGTCTGATGTTAGGTATATACCTGATATGAAAAGAAATCTAGTTTCTCTTGGTATGTTGGAAAAGAAAGGTTATAGCTGGGCATCTAATAATGGTGAAATGCATGTTAAGAAAGGTGACAAGTTGGTGATGAAAGGAAGAAGAAAACATAGCTTGTATTATCTAGATGCTAAAGTTCTCTTAGGCCAGAGTGATTCTAGTATTGAGAATGAATCCATGAAGTGGCATGCAAGGTTAGGACATGTTGGTGAAAAGGGATTGAGTGAATTAGTAAAGCAGAAGATAATTACAAGCAAATGAGTGTTGAAACTCGAACCATGTGAGTCATATTTGCTGGGAACGAGCATCAAGTTACTATTTCCTAAAGGAGTACATGTATCAAAGGCTCCATTGGATTATGCTCATGCTGATTTGTGGGGGCCTGCAAATACTGCAACTATTGGTGGTGCTAGATTCTTCTTGTCTATCATTGATGATTACAGCAGAAAGGTGTGAGTATATGTATTGAAAAATAAATCAGTTGCATTTGCCTGTTTTAGAGAATGGTGTGCAGAGGTTGAGAATCAGAAGAGAGTTAGCTTGAAATGTTTGAGAACAGATAATGGTTTGGAGTTTCTATCAAAAGAATTTGACAAGTATTGCAAGAAGAGAGGAATCAAAAGGCATAGAAGTGTACCTGCAAATCCACAACAGTCTCAACTGTTGCTTATCTGATTAACAAGTGTCCATCTTCTGCAGTTAAGTTCAAGACTCCTGATGAGTTATGGTCTGGACATGTGAGTGACTACTCAAATATGAAAATCTTTGGATGTCAGGCTTTTGCACACATTAAACAAAGTAAGCTAGCACCAAGAGCATTGAGATGTGTAATGCTAAGATATCAAGTTGGAGTAAAGGGCTACAGATTATGGTGCACTGAGCCTGGTGCTAACAAGATAATAGTTAGTAGAGATGTGGTATTCAAGGAAGATGTGATGCCATTTAGTAAAGAGAATAAAACAATACAAGATGCTGAACAGACTTCAGGAAGTAAAGATAATGGAAATTCAGAAGTCAAGGTAGAGCTGGTGAATGGGAAAAATGATTCATCAGTTGTTGATCAAGATCAAGAGTCTGAAAATGATGAAGATCAGACACAACAACTTGGAGTAGACGATGAATTAAGTGACTACATGCTGGCCAGAGACAGAACTAGAAGACAAATAAAGCCACCAGAGAGATTTGGGCATGCTGATATGATAGCTTATGCTTTCAGTATTGCTGAAGATATAGAATACCAGGAACCAAATACATACAGAGAGGCAATGAGTAGCAGAGATAAGGACAATTGGATTCAAGCAATGAAAGAGGAGTTGGACTCTTTGCTCAAGAACAAGACCTGGATTCTAGTTGATAGGCCCGCTCATCAGAAACCTGTTGGATACAAATGGATATTCAAGAGAAAATTTGAGATGGTAAACGGCAGGGAGATCATCAGATACAAGGCAAGGTTAGTGGCAAAAAGGTACACTCAAAATGAGGGAATAGATTTCAATGAAATATTTTCTCCAGTCATGAAGCATTACTCCATAAGGATCTCGTTATCTTTAGTTGCTCAACAAGATTTTTATTTGGAAGAGCTGGATGTCAAGACTGCTTTCTTAAATAGAAATTTGAAAGAAACAATTTTCATGGAACAACCTGAAGGATTTATCTTACCATGACAAGAGGGAAAGGTTTGTTTATTACAGAGATCCTTATATGGTTTGAAGCAGAGTTCAAGATAGTGGTGTATGAGGTTTGATGAGTTCATGATGAGTTCTGGTTTCTCAAGGTCAAAGTATGATAGTTGTGTGTATCTCAAGAAGGAAGGGAAGAAGACAGTGTTATACCTACTACTATATGTTGATGACATGTTGATTGCTAGTAGCAATTTAAAAGAGATTAAGATGATGAAAGACCAACTGAAATCTGTGTTTGAGATGAAGGAATTAGGATGTGCCAGAAGGATTCTTGGCATGGAGATTATGAGGGATCATAGTAAAGGAAGATTGTGCTTGCTGCAAAAGGATTATGCACTTAAGGTGATTAGGAAGTTCAATATGCATGAAGCCAAGAGTTTGGTAGTTCCTGTGTCACAGCAAATCAGGTTGTTAGCTACTCAATGTCCACAAGTAGATGCAGAGAAGAAGATTATGTATCCTATTCCCTAATCTAATGTAGTTGGTAGTATCATGTATATGATGATTTGCACTAGACCAGACTTGGCTTATGCTATTAGTATCTTGAGCAGGTATATGTCTAATCTTGGAAGAGATCATTGAGAAGCAGTGAAATGTGTATTTAGATACATAAAGAGAGCTGATGAGTGTGGTTTGATGTTTGAGAAGAATGTCAACTACAAAGGAAATCCATTGAAGGGGTTTGTTGATGCAGATTATGCTGCAAATGTTGATTGTAGAAGATCACAAACTGGTTATATCTTTACACTCTATGGTACTACAGTTAGTTGGAAGTCGATGCTGCAAAATGTTGTTGCTTTATCCACCACAAAAGCTGAGTATATGGCAATGACTGAGGCAGTGAAGGAAGGAGTTTGGTTGAAGGGAATTCTTGGTGATTTTGGTGTAAATCAGAAATTTGTGGAGATATTTTGTGATAATCAAAGCGCTCTGCACTTGGCCAAGCATCAAGTATTTCATGAGAGATCCAAACACATTGATGTGAGATACCATTTTGTCAGAGATCTTGCAAACAAAGGTCTTATATAGATGGTGAAAGTTTTAACCGAAGAGAATTCTGCAGACACGTTGACAAAGGCATTGCCTCGAGCCAAGTTCAGGCATTGTCTTGAACTTGTGAAGGTAGAGTAGTGAAGATGATGAGGAGGGAGGTTGAAGCTTACACTAAGCAAGGTGGAGATTGTGGATTATGCTTGAGTATAAGCTTGCGAATCAAGTAATCACTAGCTGAGGTGGAGCCTTCTGGAAGAGAGGCGCATATGCGGTTAAGAGAGAGCTGTTGCTGAGCTGTCCAAGTGCTGCATTCGTTCCATCTCAACCTGTGGCGAGGATTGATTGCATAGCTTGATATAAAAATGTTGTAATCTCTTGTTTTGTAATTAGAGAGAGGTTTCAATTCCAAGAGAGAGAGAGAGAGAGTTGAATCTGTAGCCTAAAGAAGAGAGCTGAGAGAGAGATGAAAGCTAAGCAAGCCATGCATGGAGCTTGAAGCTTGTCATCTAGATTCATCTGTTGTAATTCCGTTTCTTTCTTGATTAGTGAAGTTTTGATCTCATTTCTCCGTGGATGTAGGCTCATTGAGCTAAACTACGTAAATCCTTGAGCAATTTGTTTTATAGTTATTTCTCATTTTGCTACTCAAACCGTTTAGTTTAGGGTTCTTTGTTTTGGAGCTAAGATAGCAATTTAAAAATCAACAGTCGTGTTCGGGTTTGGCCTTAACAAATTGTGGCATTATCACGTTGACACGATAACGACCCGACTAGCACGATTTGCCAGCCCTAGACATTTCTTCCTTTATCCATCATTTTCTTCTAAGTGAATAAGATATAAAAATTGTGGATATATTCCCACTGTCCTATTCTTGACTCATTTCTTTTCGGCACTGACATTAAGAATATATAAGAGAATTAGATGTAAAGGGTGTTTAGTGTATTTTGTACAGAGTTTGCTGATGGTAAAATGGTTGTGAGTGCATTTTCATTGTTCATAAAAAGCAAACTATTGTACACATAGTACTTAAACACTAGTGTACTAAAATATTGCCTAATCTTTGCCAAAAAAGGAAATAAGCCAAGTTGAATGGGACACCCAAAAAGGAAAGTGAGTCAAGTTGAATGGGACGGAGGGAGTATATATTATCACTTCTACCAAACAAGATATAAAATTTATAAGTCGGCTGGGGTGGTTGGTTATGAAACTCGATATGAGTAAAGCTTATAACCGTGTCGAGTGGCATTTTTTTACATCTTATGTTGCTTAAAATGGATTTTTCGTCAACCTGGGTTGATCTTGTGATGCGATGTGTGTCTACAGTTTCCTATTCGGTCTTGGTTAATGGAGATCAGTCTGAAGTATTTTATAGGGCTTCACCAAGGTGGCCCTCTATCCCCATATTTGTTTTTGTTCTGTGCAAATGCTTTCTCATCGTTGATACAAGTGGCTGAAAGGGAGGGACGTATTCATGGTTATAAAGTGACAAGAAATGCTTCGCTTGTATCACATTTTTTTTTTGCAGATGATAGCATATTATTCATCCGAGCTACAATGACGGAGCTAATGGAACACAGATTATCAAGCGGTATGAGATGACGTCAGGGCAAAGAATTAATATGGATAAAGCTGAAGTCACAACCAGTCGTAACATCAAGGAAGATGATGCGTGTAGATTGTGTGCACAATGTGGAGTTCAAAGGGTTGAATATCATCAGAAATATCTTGGAATTCCTACCTTGATTGGACACTCGAAAAAACGGGTATTCTCAACAATATTGGAATATGTACATATTAAATAAAAAAATGAAAAGAGAAGTCTTTAACTAAGGCCAGAAGGGAGATTATGGTAAAAGCAGTTATACAAGCGATCCCTACATATACAATGAGTTGCTTTCTACTTCCAAATGAGATTTTTGCATGTTATTGAGATGCAGATGACAAGATTTATTTGGGGTCCAAAGAAGGTGAGAAGAAGATAAATTCGATTGCTTGGGAGAAGATAACAAAGAGAAAGAATCTAAGGGGCCTGGGCTTTCGAGAATTGAGATATTTTAATTTGGCCTTGCTAGCAAAGCAATTTTGAAGGCTAATGCATAACGAGAATACTATAATTTTTAAAATTGTAAAGGCCAAATATTTTCCTACAGGTGAATTGCTTAGTGTTGAAGTTGGATATTGTTCGAGCTATCTATGTCGAAACTTACTTAGCTCAAAAGAAATCATTAAAGAAGACATGTCATGGAGAGTGGGTAACCAGCCATCTATATGGGTCAAAGATGAAAAATGGATTGGAGCTCCATTTCCGAAAAAGCTATTGCTGTCAACAAATCATCAGTTAAACAATCTTAAAGTTGCTCACTTAATTGATCCACATTCTAAGTGTTGGAAAGTTGGTGTAATTCGGAGCCTTCTCCCGGATGAGGCTGACCAGATTTTGGCCATTCCATTGAGATATAGAATGCCACCGGATCGCCATGTGTGGGGCTTTACTAAAGATGGACGTTTCTCGGTACGGTTTGCATACCACGTGGCCATCGACATGCTGTCAAGAAGGAATAAAAACGATGTAGGGTCAAGTTCAACAGTTACTTTATGGAAGCAGATTTGGGGCTTGAAGATTCTCCTTAAAATATTGAACTTTTTATGGCAAGCATGCAACGAAGGTCTACCAACACTCTCAAATCTACTTAGTCGTGGCATGGATATAGATACAATCTGTAAACTTTGCGAAGAAGAGATTGAAACTCAATCACATCTATTTCTTTATTGTCAAGTGACGAGACAAAGTGTGGATGTTGAGTGCATTACGACTGCGTGATACAAAAGTCATGAATTCATTCAAACACCTGCTTTGTTGCTCCATTATGCAATATCCCAAGGAGTATGTGGCGCTATTAGCTCTCATCGCATGACATATTTGGATTGCTCAAGACAAAATATATTTTGAGGGCAAGAAATGGGAGTATGCTGAAATTATATCTCGGATACAGAGTAGATGGGATGAAATAAAAGATAACTATACGTCAATAAAGAGGTGTGGAAGTGTGGTAACTATATAATTGGCACCCTTCACCTCCATGTTGGATAAAATTGGATATTAATGTTGTAGGTTTAAAGATTGGCATAGGATATGTGTTGCGAAGGGAAGATGGTCAATTGATTCGTGCGGGTAAGAAAGAAGAAAGGGCAGTAGGGAGTACAACCACTTTAGAGGGAATGACAATGGAATTTGCTCTGACAATGGTCATTGAAGAAGGGTATGATTGTATGGTCGTACGGTTTGACAATCAAGTATTGATTAATGCACTTAATGGTTTGTTGGTCCCGGACAAGTTTGAAGTGAATATCATTGACGATATTAAGGAGTTGATGTCGATCATTGGGAATGTAAAATTTGTCTACAATCCTCATATGTTAAATCAAGCTGCACATTATATAGCTAGAGGTCGGATAGGTTGTTTTTACAATGAAATTCCCGATCATATTGTAAACTGTGTGTAATTGTTACATTTGAATGATTTGATTCCTTTAAATGAAAAGCTAATGCTTTTAACCTTAAAAAAAAGATATAATTTATAAAAGTATAAATTTATACCTCATTATATTATTACTCGTTATAGAGATATAAAATTATAACGAGTGAATGCATCTCTAATGTTGTTAAGGATACTTGTCCCCCAACCCCCCAACGTAGTGTATGTAGTTAAGGATACTTGTCCCCCAGAGTCAACCCCCCAACGTATGCAAACGTTTGATAATATATATACAGGACACGCACATACACATACATAATGTTACAAATCGTGTGGAGCATTAACATTAAAATATGAAAACAGACGTGTTTGTTAGCAAATTCAATTTGCCTGAGAAGATGGGTTCCAATGAAATTTCAGTCTGAAAAATGCCGGCCTTCTCTCACCTAACTAAAAATTACACACATATATATATACAGATAATTTCTTTCCTTCTTGATCTTTCTTTTCTTTTAGTTTGTTTGATGATTTTGGTTTAAATTTGATAAACACAAGTATAAGTTTAATTTGAACAAATAATAAGTACACATATAACTATATATGTGTGTGTGTGTGGAGAGAGAGAGAGAGAGAGAGAGAGAGAGAGAGAGAGAGAGAGAGAGAGAGAGAGAGAGAGAGAGAGAGAGGATGGCATACAAGGTGATATTGGCGAGAAGGTTGAGTGAGAATGAACAGAAAAGGATGGGATGGAGAGCTCTCTTGTGTTGCTTCCTTATGGCATTCACTTTCTGCAGTGTTTTCAAGCCCTATATTGCTCTCTTACCCCATAGTAAGTATATATATTCATTCATTTTTACACATGCTTGATGGATATCTCAATTGCAAATGCATGTAGCCATATTTATGGAGACCTGCCGTTAGCGCACGTTTAGAATTTTTCCTTTATAACTTTGCAATTTTTGTTTCTATATTCGTACGCATAGTCTCATTTCAGTATCCACGGTAAAACTTAATTAATTTTATTGCCTTTAGTAGTAAATTAATAACTCGTCCAAGTCCAACAAAGTGGTGTTGTGTATTTACGTACTCCCATGACCGTGACAATAAGCAAACATTTCCTTATTAATATATAGTTTTATATCAATGTGTGTTAAAAATTGGACCGAATCGGCCTGTTCCATCGGTCCAAACGGAATTATCATTACTTCATATATATAGATAACAATGCATATATATTTCTTATTGTCATGACTTCAAAAAAAAAAAAAAAAAACCATTTTGTATTAAAAAAAATATATATATATATATATCTTGAGTTTGATCATTAATATATTTATGGGATAATGGTAAAAATAGTACTTCCTCCATCCCGCCGAATACGGCCTAATTCATATGGGCACGGAGACTAAGAAAAAGAGAATTGAGTATAAAGAAAGTGTTTAGTGTAGTGTGAATGCAATATTTTATAATGTTAATAAAGTTATAGATGGGATAGTTAAGTATGTAGTGTGAGTAGGTTAGTGGGGTTTAGATGGGATGGTGCACCATGTATATAAATTAATTGTTTTCTTTAAAGGAAACAGACCAAGTATAGTGGGACGTCCCAAAATAGAAAACAGGCCGTATTCGATGGGATGGAGGGAGTAATTGGTGAAATTTTTGTCATCCAATTTTACTTACTTCAAAACAAGGTGTGGGACGAGACAATCCGCCGTATGGATCCTTTCCTTCCTAACTAGGTCATGTGGAAAAAAAAAAAAAAATTCAATGGAAAATTTTGTTAAACTTTTACTAGGTCATGCAATGCATGTCTTGAGAAAATTTGCATAATTATATGGATCTAGAATAACATTAGTTGCTATATATATATTATTAATTTTGTGTGCAGTGGCTTTGGAGAGATCAATGGCATCGGGTCTCAAGATGTTGATGGGCACACAAGAAGAATTAAATCAACCACCACAATCATGTAAGACTTTTTAAGATGTTTTGAATTTAGCTATATACTATTTCATTAATTACTATATGTGGATTACCACATTTTTCGTTAATTTAACCGCATGTTCGTTTCTATTAGTCGTGCCTCATCATAATATCGATCTTCTTTTTGCCTTTTTTTTTAATTGGGATTTGGGATTGGGAATTGCAAATTTGGAATAGGGTTTATCCTCCAGATTTGAGAATTGGTTATTTTTCTCTACTATCGATTATAATTTTAGACGACTTTAGTACTTAAGTTATGAACTAAAACTTTTAAAGGTATAAATATTAAATATGTTACATATAAATATAATAAAACAAATCCATGGGTTGGATCTCGACCGGATGTCCTGATCTGAAAAATCAAAACCCAAATTCAAATCCAAAAAATTGAATAACGGTTCAGATTCGATCCGGATCCGTCGTATCCAAATTTTAAAGGTCCAGATAATAAAAAACAGATACGGATTCAAGATCCGTTGTCATTTCTAAATTGTCAATACCCCGAGTCCCCGATCGGAAAAGCATGCACCATCCAACTAACATATTAATTTCTTCTCTTTTTCCAGATACAAATGTGGAGAGTGCAATACCAATTATTCAAAATCTCACCAACTCAAGATCTCAAGTATACGAAATAAATGGTGACATAAGAGTCCATGGCAACTCATCTACCATTTTCATAGCTACGAACCAACACCTCAACACAACATCTTGGACCACAAAACCCTACGCCAGAATTTTCGATAAAACGGCAATGGGAAAGATAAGAGATGTCAAATTAATAAATCAAAACCCTAACACAATCCCACCATGCAGCCGGAGTTTCGATGCTCCGGCCGTCGTCTTCTCCGTGAGAGGCTACACCGGAAACCCCTTCCACGACTTCACCGACGTGCTCATTCCACTCTACTTGACTTCTCACCAATTCAACACATCCGTAGTCTTTCTTGTAGCTAACATGAATTCGTGGTGGACATCCAAGTATAAACTAATCCTAAATTCACTCTCAAAATACGATCTAATCGACATGGACAACCAAGATGAGGTCTTATGTTTTCCAAGAATCATCGTAGGCCTCAAATCCCACAAAGAATTAGGCATTGATCAATCTAAATCGCCAAACTATTCGATGACTGATTTCACCAAATTTCTCCGAAATACGTACTCGTTGGAAAGAGGGTACGTCGGAGGTTGCAAGAACAAGAACCGGCGCCCTCGCTTGCTCATCATTTCAAGGAAGAAGACACGTCATATGAGGAACGAAGACGACGTAGCTGATCTGGCACGGAGCATTGGATTCGACGTGAGCGTGACAGAAATGGGGGGGCGAGTGGCGTTGGTGGCGAAATTTGTGAATAGCTTCGACGTGATGGTGGCGGTGCATGGCGCAGGGATAAGCAACATCGTTTTTCTTCCTCAAAGTGCAGTATTGATACAGATTGTGCCCATTGGATTGCAAGTTTTGTCCAAGATTTACTTTGAAATTCCGTTGAAAGATATGAATTTGAGGTATTTGGAGTACAGGGTGAATGTGGAGGAGAGCTCTTTGGTGGAGAAATATGGGGTTACAAATGAAGTGTTCATGAATAATCCTAGTGGTTTGAGTAAAAGGGGATGGCATGAATTTCGTTCGATTTATTTAGATAATCAAGATGTAAATGTGGATTTATTTAGGTTTAGGAGGACATTATTGGAAGCTATGGAGCTTGTTTGCAGCTAGTTAATTAGGGTCTCTTAAAAAAATTAGGGTTTAATTTGTCATTCATCCATATGGTTAATTATATGTATCAATTGGAAATATACTAGTATATATTAGAGAGGCGTTGCATGCTTTGTGTTGGAATGAAAGATGAATCATTGTTATAAGAAAGGGTTCCAATCGCATTTTATACATTTCTATAATTCCTCCTTTTAGCCTTGTTTTGTGTAGACTCAATGTGTTGATTATGCTTAAGAATACATTTGACTTTATCTGGAACTACATATATGCTGAAGGTGGTTCAATGGCTATGCGTATTGTCACTGGTAAAATAAGAAAATGAAATAATCTTCCATCACTAATTTCATGCATACACGCATGCACTGAATTCATTCATTTAATATCAAAAATCTCATTCTCGCTCAAATTTGGCTTCGAGAATGGAAAAGAATTGTAAAAGGTAGTTGTATGTATATATATTCTTTTATACCGTGGAAAGATTTAAGTGTAAGAAAAACAGGTGTTGATGTGTGTATAAGGGGCTAGATGGACTTTTTCCCTATATACTCCCTCCCACTCCGTCTCAATAGCATTGTCTCACTTCTTTAAGCACGGGTATTGAGAAACAAAAGTAAATGGATGAAAAGTGATGGGTCCTATAGTTTTGAAGAGTTAATTGTTTCCATTTTTGGAACGAGACTTTGCTATTGAGGCATCCCTCAAAGGAAAGCGAGAACTTGCAATTAGGACGAAGGTATATATATTAGAAAAATTATCGGATTAGATGGAAAATTTCAGATATTGTTAATGTGAAGTTTTCAATTCCTAAAAGCTCTGAATTTAGACTTCTAACCACCCCAAAATCTACACCAGAATCCAAATCATTCTAAATCTGTAAGCACTCTCAAGACTGTAGATTTACAAAACTCACAGAGAAATAAACATAGCTGACCACACAGCGAGGAATCAAAGACAACAAATTCATACATTCTACTACCACCATTTACTATATACAATGACAACAAATTCATACTTTCCACTACCACCATTTACTATATACAATGACAACAAATTAATTCAAGAAAGATGTAGCAACTAATCTCCTTCTATCAAATTCTTAAAGGCCCTCAGAGATGACATCGCTATAACCTGATAAATACTATGATAATGACTGGGAAAATATTACACAAGTGCATGTCAATATCATTACATACTAGTCGGCTGAAGAATGATTCGACTAGAAGCTAACAAATATGCTTTGAATTATTTGCAAGGAAATTCTTTATAATACAATAACCACTGGGATCGCTCCAACTCCACATTACATGATGCACTAATCTAAGTGTGGGAGCTAGAGGTCATGGCCAGAAGCAATAGATAAGAATTAGATTCAAATATGATACTTGAAATTGGCAGTAAATGCAAATCACTGACCTCATCAACTCATTCAAGCAAGCGAGGGGACTTCTTCATGAAACATATCCCTTCAGTAACAAAGTAACATGTACAGACAAGGTGGGCAGACTGCTGCATAAAGAATTTGGAGAACGGGCTGTTGACTGTGTTAGAGAAGAGTCGCCTAATAAGAACAAAGTTTCTGTACCAGCAAAATGTTGACTTCTTCCTCTAATTGCACGAATTCAAGGCACATTCCTGCTGTCAACAAGCATTATCCAACGCACCAGTAAACCAATAGAATCACAGAAACCGTCCCGTTCATGGTAGATGTACCGAACCAATTCCATCAATATCGGCTTCCAACAAATAATTACCTCCACCTTGAGCTTGAAGCTGAACTTTGTTGATTTTTCTTGCTTTTCTTCAAAATGGCAGACATGTACTCTACAGTTTTTTCAGATGATTTGCTATCGCCAGTCAACCACGTCAGAGCCTCAGCAGCAGCATCTTTTTCTGCCTCTTTTTTACTGCCACAAGGCTGGCCAGCAAAATCTAAACCATTAAACACAACGGTAGATCTGAACTTGTTGTTTTTTAATTGTTTTGTGTTGTAGGTAGGCTGCTGGTGTCCTGCCCTAGCGAGCAAGGTTTGAAGGTGAGATTTTGCATTACTACCCCCACCTGAACCTAGTTGAATATTCTTTTTAATTTTTTTGGGTGTTGGAATCTGATGCCCAAAAACAAATCTGCCTTCACATCGATCTTCTGAAACCAACAATCTCACTGCTGTTAGAAGCTCAATGTGACTATTGATGTCCAGCTTTAGATTTAAAAGCTGCAGTCATGTAAGCTGAGATTAGATTTGAAAAGAAAACAACACGGAAAACACAATTGGGTACACCAATCTAAAGGTGCACGAAAGAACAAAGGTTGAAGCATAGGAAATTTACAGCACAAGAACCAGTTGACATAAAGGTTTGATTGATAGTAAAACAGTTAAGATGGATAAAATATAGCACACAACCGGAGCCCACATATTTTTACCTTCTTCTGAACAAGTTCATCAAGCTCTCTCTTTAAACTAAGATACATAGTAGCCAACTCCGGCTTCATGAAAAACTCCAAGTATCCACCAAGCATTTTCATGTGGCCATCCTATAAAATAATGAAAATAGCATGAGAAAAAGGCCATGAATTTGATGTAATGTAATATTACGAGGAAAGCATAGATTTACCAGTCCACCACTGGAAACATTTCCTCCAAATAAGAGAACCACAGAGTCAGATACACCAGTTGAATCTCGAAGGAATACTGAATTGACTTTGATTTTTTCATTAAAAACAAGCCATGGGAATCGAATTCTGGCTTCCTGGGCATTCACAGAATTCTGGACAAAAAAAGTACGAATCGTTAATTCAAGCAGCATGCAAAAATAAAAGAATTTCAAAACCATTAATTGATCCACCAACACATTTAATGATGTGTACTGAATTATCTCACCGAATGCAAAAGCACAGAACCATCCTCCATTGTTTTCAATGATATTGACTTCTCCTTGTTCTGGATCAAGAGAATATCTATTAGTTCTAACATCTCCCATAACTAGTACCGGATTATTAAAAAGAAAGGAAAAGAAAAAAGCCAAACACTATCTGACATAAAAAAGAGCTGGTCCAGAGAGTCTAAAAGTTGATATCAAAGAAAAGCAACCAAAAAGCATCTTCGAAAGATATTTTCATTTTTCCTATCAAAGACTTAAATCTAGAATAACAAAATGTTGGAAGAAAAATATACATCAATGTTACCATGATGAACCCACATCTATTGGGCAATTAACCCAAGATATTCACATTCTCAGCATCCTCACCACAGTATACAAATTGGATATGAGAAATTAGACACAGAAGTAATGATTAACTCACCACAACAGAGCATATTCCAGGAAACAGACCCGCACATATAACAGCACGAACAAGATGTTCATCCCTACTATATGCGTTGCAACTCTCCAAATTTTCAACTAAACCAATATCTTTGAGCAGATAATGGAACTGCTTCTTTAGTGACTCAATGGCTCTCAGAGTTTGTGCAGAAAGAAAATTTCTCCAACAATATTCATTACCAGACTGCTGCCTTTCCGCGTCTTTCCAACCATCAAAAGCCCGGACCAGAGCAAGATGGTCACTGAAGTCACGAGCAGAAAACTGGGCCTTTGCAGACTCAGCAAGCTGCAAGAAGTCAAAAGAGATTACCAGGTTATTTATGTACCTTGCAACTAGTTAACTAAATGTATCCCCTAAAAAAAAGGTTAACTAAATGTGTCCTGAACAGGCAGAGTATATTGAGAGAATGTAAGGATGCATCATAGTAAAAAGTTGTATACAAATACCATGGTAAAAAGTTGAATTATATAATTCCAAGCAAGGATCCACATGTCTTCATTATTACCAGACATGTTACAAGCTAAACTCACGGAAAATTATTTCTAGCTACGGTTGGGGTCTTGCAGATCTATTCATCAATAGTATATTTATCACTACAGATTCATATGCTCAATATTGTGCAATGCCACCACAATTTGACATGGTCCAAATCTGAAAACTATCCCTTGCGAGCTAAAAAATCAACTGACTGTCATTCTATTTTCTAGAATGTTGAAGCTAAAGGTCAATGTTTTAATTGAGAGACAACACATAACACACACCCAACAGGAACAATAAAACAATGTATAGAAGAACCGTATACAGATAGAGATTAAATTTTAAGAGAAATGTTTTGGAAGAATTTTAAAAACCATTGAGAACCTACATGCATATAACCAGCCATCAAGGAACTCTACATTAGGAGATCCATATTTAATATCAAAGAGAAAAAAATGAAACTGGAAGAGCTGCAAGAGCACCAAACATATTTAAAAAAGAAAAGAAAAAGCATTTCCTTGGATTGGATTTCATCATTTTGCTTAAAAACTGTCCAGCGCTTATCCCCTACTAACAAAGAAACTAAAGCATGCATCTTAACTATTATGCTACTTACATCTTTTTTGTCAAATGGCATCAAGAATGGATCTCTAACACTTAGGCCAGCAACAATAGTCATTATTGGACCCAAGCAGTTGAAAATAGCACCAAATATGAGCATTTTACCGAGCTTTGGCTCAACTGGAAGCATCGATAAGTGGCGTCCTGGAATTAGAAAGCATATCATCATTACAAAGCAACAGATATTTGCAATCTCAAAAGCAGAAATCACAACTGTATATTAATAGTAAGAAATTTATATATACCGAGTACTGTCAGGTTTTCTTTTTCATCTAAAGCCCCAATCATCTTTAAATACTCAACTGCATTTTGAACCTGATAAATAGATCAAATATATATTTATAAAAGACATACTTTGAGACAGCAACAAACCTAGGATTAAATGCACGACCAAGGGTTTGAGGGGTGAGTCAGACATGAATGCAGGGTGTTCAATTAAGCTTACCGAGAGTGGCTCGGGTGGTTGCAACGCCTTAGCTAAGAAATCTGTGATGCTTCCAAGTTGCAGGCTCTTAATTTGCAAGCATAGAGACTGTAAAGGTGTTCTCAAAAGTTCTGGCAATTGATAATCTGCAAAGGCATCATGCACACATCTAGGATATAGATGGTAGCACTCTCCAGGTTGAACACGGCCTGCTCTGCCTTTTCTCTGATAAATAAAATCAAAATAATCCATGTTGATATTAACTGTATATATTTCTTTAAACAGTTGCATTAACAAAGAGCCAATTCAAAATACAGAGTAATGGATATACTTGGCGAGCAGAAGCCTTCGAGATCCAGGTAGGAAGCAAACAAGGAGTGTTGTTCAGAGCATCATAGGAAGTCTCTTTCGCTTTCCCACAATCAACCACAAAAACAACATCATTTATTGTGATACTTGTTTCGGCCATATTTGTTGCCAGAACAATTTTCCTGACTCCATCTTCAGGTTTATCAAAAATCAACTTCTGTTTTCCGGAAAAAAACAAGAAAAAAGAAAAACAAATAAGTTTCATTAATGTGTTAGATCATAGATGAAGTGCTGATCCATGACTAAGAGAGAGAGAAGCGAAGAGAGAGGTGGTGATATGGACAAGTTGAGTAGTATTACCTTCTACATTTAGGATTGAATAAATCATAACTATAAATACTTTTTGTTCTGGTAAGATAGCAGAAGATTCATTTCCTATCAAAGAACTTTGGCATGCATTTACACTATACTCCCTCTCCCGTTCAACTTGGCTCATTTCTTTTCGGCACGGAGATTAAGAATAGGGGGATTAAATGTAAAGGGTGTGTTTAGTGTATTTGTATAGAATATTTAATTGTTGATGATAAAGTGGTTGTGAGTGGATTTTCACTATTCATAAAAGCACACTACTATACACGTAATACTTAAACACTAAAATAATGTCTAATCTTTGACAAAAATAGGAAACGAGCCAAGTTGAGTGGGACACCTATAAAGGAAAGCGAGCCAAGTTGAACGGGACAGAGGGAATATATTATAACGAAGATAGGGTGACACCAACCATCATTATAAAGCAAACAAAATTTAAGTGTTGATAGAAAGAAAAGGGGGAAAAAATTAGCATCCTAACCAGAAATTAGAGAATAAGGCTTTCTTTTCTATATCTGCTTATTTGAATAAAAATGGTAAGACCTGAATTGATTTTGTTTAAAATGGCTAAGCTTCTAGATTTATAACAGCTTCATAACAAGCCTCCCCCAACCCCCTGTCAAACTGCCTCCTGACAGACAGACAGACAGACAGACAGAGACCCTGAGTTCTATGTCCCACATTTATCCTTCAGTAAAGTGACCCCACAAGAATAAGTTATGAGGAGGTCTATTATTTAAAATATGCATTGATGATCTGCACAAAAAACTTAACGTCTATAACATATAAAGGACCCATGAAGCAACCTGTTCTGTACTGGACATGGAACCATGGCATGCAAGCAACAAAACTTTGCTTGGATCTCCCAATAGGGGATGAGCTTCAAGCTGCTGTTTCAAAGAATTTATGTCATCCCAACCAGTCATAAACACTAATACAGCACCAGGCCTTTCTTTGCGACAAATATGACAGAGCACATGCTCAATGAGATTAAAGCCAATTGAATCAGGATTCCAACAAGAGAGTGACTCACGAACTCTAGGGTTATACTCCCTAAAATCAGCAGTCATAAGAGCTTCCTGTTTCCAAATTCAAAGACAAACCATTACAGAATTAGTTAAAAGATTAGGGACCAAGAAGCACAATTTGATCTTATGAAAACAATATACCTCAACAGATGATGCTATTTGAGTCTTTCTTCTCTTAAGAGTCTGCTTCTGCATTTTCCACAATTTGTCTTGACCGTAGTTATCAATTTGATTATATGGTGTCAATCTGTACCCAGTCATTTCTAGAATATTTTCCAGAAAATTAGTCCGAACAGGGTAGGTAAATCCCTGATAATGGACCAAAAGTATAACAGAATACTGAATTAGCTATGGGATCAGAAGGGAGAGGAGGGCAGGAATGTATTGAGGAGTAACCATCAAGCAAAGGATGAAAGTAACCATGAATGGAAGAAAATAAAATTTTAACCGAGTGCAACAATTTTCCACCTAGGATAAAGCTGAAAGTTATTTGTATAATAAATTATGAAACTTTAGGGGTTTACCACAGTATAGTGCATGCATATAGCACAAAATAATGCATGAGTAAATCAAACACTAGCTCACCGGAATGTGTATCATCGGTGCACCACCATAAAAGGAAGCAAAAAGGTCAGCATTTAATGTAGCACTCATCAAAATCAATTTTAATTCTGGTCGACGAGGAAGAAGATCCTTCAGTACAATTAGAAGAAAATCTGCCATGAAAGGATGATACTGAGAACAGATAATATGAGAATAAAGAAATTTGTTACATAGTGAATTGCATCAAACATTAAAATATATACCTTCATTCATCCCACGCTCATGAATCTCATCAATGAAAACATGAGTTACGCCTTTTAAATTTCTGTCAACCAATAATCTCCTTAAAAGGATTCCAGTAGTACAGAAAAGGAGACGAGTATCTCTCCCTCTCATTCCCTCGAGGCGAACTTTATAACCAACCTTCAGATTCAATACATAAGAATATATATATATATTTCACATAAACGTAAGAGAATACTTTCAAGCAGAAACATGCAAGAGACTTACGGATTCTCCTATTGCCTCACCACGCTCAGCAGCAACTCTCTCAGCAACAGCTATAGCTGATATTCGTCTAGGTTGGGTGCAGATAATATTACATGCAGCTCCCTGAGAGGCCTCAATTTCTGACTCCAATATGTATTGTGGTAATTGGGTGGTTTTTCCACAACCAGTTTCTCCAGAGACAACCACCACCTACAAACCAAATTGCAACCAAGTTCAGTATGCTCTAGATAATAATTTAACTTGCCTCAAAAGTGGTTTTCCCCTAAACTTGTTTAATTAAAATTGTCCAGTTATAATCCTGTATAGAGACAGGAACACATGCAAATTTGACGCAGCAAAATAATTAATCTAACTGCTTCCTCACCAAAAGCGAGGGAGGAATCTAATAACCAAGGAATTGCAGGGAAGGAAGCAAAATCTTAAAACCAAGGCCATATCGGGGAAGAGCATCCTAGTAAACATCTACCTAGTCTCTCGATACTGTTTTATCTCCTTACAGAATGAATGATTGCATATTCCTCTTCATATTCATTTTTTTATTAAGGCGAAAATTGGACTCTGTTCAGTCAATGTGATAAGATGACAAAGACTTCGCTCCACACCAACCCACCCCCTCGACAAACAGCTTTCTTAACAATTAAGAATCTAATAAGATAAGAACAAACTGACTAAGAGAACCACATGAAAAAGAAAATGTCATTAAACTTATTATGCTAAGAATTGAGTTTCACTGCTATTTCAGAAGAATCTCTAGTTGAAAACTTGAAAGACATTTCATAAATGATACTGAGGGCAGTTGAGCATTTAAGAAAGCTTCTAGCATTTCTTGGTATGTAAAATAAATATAAATAATATATATAAAAGCAAATCCATGTAGAATAACTAACTACTTCTAGAATTAAATCCCCTCAATTCCTTCAACATTTTGACTCAACCAATGGCGAGACAAGAAACAGTACCAGAGTGCAGCACAAAAGTCCTTAGGGTGCCACCAGGCGCACCACGCCCAAAATTCTCGCCTTTCTAAATAGTGTCACACCCTACCCCCAGAGACACATTCATATTACCTTCTTTTATTTGTAGTCGTCTCTAGTCCCAACCAATCTCACGAGAAGACTAAAAGAAGGCCAACTGATAGCAAGTCATAACACATACCCGCAGTAACACGCTTTTTTCTCTAATGGGGCATAAGAATAGGTTTAAGGCAGAACATATCAATTAATTTACCAGCAACATAGGACTTAACAAACAACCTGTTGAAGTTACTTTCCTGAAATTTACAGGAACACATTACATCGGTCACAAAACAATGTTGTAAGTTGTCATTATATCAATGATCAATTCACAAATCAATGTATTGTCATATACAAATATCTTTATAATGACATTAGATATGCTTTCATATTATGCTCAATTGATAACATATGAGAAATTGAACGAGCCGATGTGACCAAGAGAAATTCAGAAGGCACAAAGGAATTGATCTATTAAAGAACACAAGCACAAAATGAACTTCTACAGAGTAATCAATTCAACAACCAATTACCTGATTTTGAGAAATAGCACGCAATAAATTTTCTCTCTCTTTATGAGAAGGAAGGCTTTTCCTGAAGTCCAGCATCTTCTGACCTTCTGAAGATTCCTGTAACATGCAACAAGAGTGTATGGATTTCAATTTAAAGTCCTTCAAAGGAACCATATTTTGTCAGCAACCAACCAGAATCATATCCTTCTAGTTTGTATAAATATATAAGATATACTTACGTATATATGTAGATTTGCATACAGAAGGATTAAATCAAAAAATAAATAATATTGCTTATAAAGTATATATTTAGTCGAAATGAATAATAAGTTTGTATTGTAAATGTTTATATTCATGAATTAATTACGAATTGTGTGATGTTTCATACTTTCATCAATATATACCTAAATAAGATTATTTCACATAGTCAAGTGCTACTAGCCTATTTGAAAGATCCATCTATCAATCTCTTATATGTATAGTGAACAAGCCTGATAATTCAGCAGTAAGAAGTCAATAATGTCAATTTACGATATCGTTTACCTAAATAATATTAAAATAATAGCTTATGTGCAATGCTTCCGTGCAGATTACTCGTATAATTCAGGGGTTACTGGACCATTTGGAACCCCAATCTATCAATTTCTTATTGTGCCAAGCTAACAAACCTAAAACTGTTTCTGCATTAAAAATCATTCAAATGTAAAATTTTTATCTTTTCAATAGATGGTTTTCATTCCCTTGATAAGAAACTAAAGGGCTTTAAGAACATTCCACGTGACTATCATTAATATAAAACTGCCAGCAACTAATGAAGTGTAATACGCATCAGACTTGCGGAATAAGAGCTAAACTATCAGAAATCAATCTACAGCCCAGTGTACTCATGATAGACTTGAGAGCAACTGCAACCTAATGAATATAACGTACATGTAGCAACAGATACAGGTGCATTAGCGCACAGATATAACCAGAAAATACAAATGTCGATCATGCTAACCTGCCAATCTTTTTGTTTATTAAGCATCTGCAAGCTCCTCCGCTGAAGAACCCTCTCTGCTATCACACTTTTGGTTGAGGGCTCCTCAAGTCCTTCATCAATCAGCTGACTCTGACCCACATTAGATGCTGGATAGGCATTATGAAGGTTATCCCTGTTCACTGCTTTTCTTGAAAGGTGTGCCCTGAGATGAGAATTAACATCGTTCTGTAACCCAAATGGTAACACCACCTGCGAAAAAGAAATGTCTATTTAAATCACAAAGTATGCAATTACCAGCTAAAGAGTCAAAACTTGGACGAGATGGTACAGAAGCCATTGATGGCCAAATTATACTCAAAAGAGGTGCTTGGAGACCCTCAATTTTTGTAGAATAGTGATATGAAAATAAAGAAAATGATTGGTAGAAGGTCGAAAGTGTTCTCAATAATTTGGTGATACCTCCCTCTGAGGACGCTTGGTATCCAAATCAGATCTATAATTTGGCAGTGGAACTTTACTGAAAACAACTACTCTGTCATACTGACGACTGCAAATAAAAAAGAGACCTTTTAGAAAGGAATTATGCATAAATAGATCCTTGAACTTTCATATTTTGTGTGATTGGGCCTTTGAACTTTTGTTTAGTAGTTAGACTGAATAAAGTGTGAGGACCCAAAGTTCAACAAAACTAATTGAACCAAATGAGAAATCAAGGACCCCAGAAACCATGAAAGTTCAAAGACCTATTTATGCATATTCCATTAGAAACTATCTCAAACAAACATAATGCATAAATATTATATGTGTGTGCTTGCAAGTATATAGATTAGATATCCTTCAAGTACCAGTGCAACCCCATTCTGGTTGCAAGAGCTGAGAGTTGCTCAAAATCACGCCTGTCTTTTTTCTCTCTCGAAACAATCTCTTGCTCATTCTGACGGCGCACAAGTGCAGTCAACTTCCACTGCCAATCTTCAACATTTTCAAGAGTTCCAGCACCCTGGCAACATATATAAGAAAATAATCGCAAATTTATGGATACACACTGCGGCCAAATAATATTAAATCAACTTTCGATCTCTCTTCCTATGAGCTATTCAGAATATATTACTTAGATAATCTTCTCTTCAAAAATACTAACTTCTCATTTGAACTTTTCCCTTAACCCCAAACTAATGTTATTAGAATATTCCCGGAAAGAAAGGGGGGAAAGCAAAAATCAACACAGGGTGAGTAAGAAAATCAAGGGCAAAATTTACCAATTGCTTGGACGAAGACTGGACTTCGCCGTCGGACTCCTCGGACGCATACTCATCGAAAGCAAATCTTCCGTACCCCAAATTGGTCTGGTAATACTGAGCAGGGGAAGAAAACATAGAGTCGGCATTTCTGCGGCGTCGCACCACAACAGAAGATGAGGAAGAAGATGAAGCAGAGCAGGAAAAAACGAAGCCTGTCAGCAGATTCCTGCTTTGGGTTATGGGGTACAAATAGTAAAGCCTACGGTATGCCGTCACAGCGGAGGACCACGATTTCGTGGGGGAAGTGAGATGGGCCAGCGACATGGCTCTGAGCTTCTGTTGGAAGAAATTTTGGACGAACATTGAGGAGAAAGGCATGGCTGGCTAATAAGGCATGAGAAATGAGCGTAGTGTGTGAAAATACATGGTATTCATGATGATAGCGTGGGGAGTTGTGGTTAGGGTTTAAGTTTTAGCTAACAGACAGGTGGGTTGTTTTGCTTGCCGCTCACTGTCTCACTAGTAATAATAATAATAACAAATAATAATAAGAAAATGGCAAATACTCTATGCCATGCCACCGGGCGCTATGCGTGTATTACACGCGCATATTCGGTTTTTTTATTGCAGCTTTCTGTAATTTCAATTTTTTTTCTTTTTTTTAATTTCAATTTCTTTTTTTAAAAAAATTAACTTATTTTTTTCCACTTTTTCTTTTGTCTCTTCGTTTTTTGTTTGTCGTTTTTTCTTTAGTCAAGATTCGAGTGAGGGGAGCCGAAGGCTTCGAATTGAGCGGAAAATGTCCAAATTATTGTCCGCCAATTATCCTTATATTAGTAATCGGACAAAGGCGAAACCGTAAATAATTAGGTTAACTTCAACAGAATTAGGACAAACGCGGCATATTTAATTTGTTGTGAGTTTTATAAATATTAAAAAGCTAGTAAAATAATTATTATTTGTAAATTAAATCACAACTTTTATACTCATTTGAAATTATAACGTTACTTTTAAAGCATTGCAAATCAAATCATAACCTCTCCAATTTTTATAATTAGGATCATGACCAATATTTTCGGACGGCCGAAAATTGACGTGAACTAATTCTTTTTGGTGAAATTGCCTCTAAATTTTAAATCTTCTATAATCTGGTTTTGCAACGCGATAAAACATATAGCGTCAAAATATCTTAATTTTCTATTGTTCAATTTGCAACTCGTCGTCGAAAATATATAAATAAAATACATTTTCGTAATTTGTATAAAAATGATAGAAGACTACTTTTATGTATATATATATATTGGAATTCTTGTTCAATTCTCACAATTGAAACATTACATTCGCTTATTTTAAATTTAAATAAACTTTTAAGAAGTTCTAGCATGGAAAAAAGTCCGGTGCAATCCAATTTAACATGTCAAATCAAAAAAATATACTCCCTCTGTCCGATTGAATACGGCATGTTTTCTATTTTGGAAAGTCCCATTATATTTGGTATATTTTTATTAAAAGAAATAATTAGTGTATATACATGGTCCACTATATCATTTAAACCCTATTGACCTACTTCCACCACACACTTAATTATCAATTTATATCTTCATTAGTATTATAAAATATTATATTTACACCATACTAAACACTTTTTTTATATTTAATATCTTTTTTTTTAATCTCTGTACTCATGTGAACTAGTTCGTAATCGGCGAGACGGATAAAGTACCAAATTGGAAAAGGATACGCAAAACATAATACTGTTATTAACATTTTAAAAATAAAATCCCTTGAATAAAAACATTTCATTTTTCAAAAAATAAAATCATACTGAAAAAAAAGGTATAAATTCCGAAGAGGGATGCAAAACATTCTACACTTGTTAAAAATATTTCAACTGCACACACGCCAACTTTCTCTAGAAAACCCTTTTCCGCTCTCCCTCTCCATTGCGCTTTCTCTCTCTAGGGTTTTACATTTCAAATCTCGCTCTCTCAGTACTCCCGATTAATGGCTTCCGCGGCGGTGTCAAATGTGAGGCCGACAGAGACCTTCGTCGACAACAAGCGGAAAGATGACATCCGGATGGCGAATATCGCGGCGGCGCAGGCGGTGGCGGACGCCGTGAGGACGAGTCTCGGCCCCAAGGGTATGGACAAGATGATTTCCACCGCCTCCGGCGAGGTCATTATCACCAACGACGGCGCCACGATCCTCAACAAGATGGAAGTCCTCCAGCCCGCCGCCAAGTTCCTCGTCGAGCTCTCCAAATCTCAGGACGTCGTTGCCGGAGACGGCACCACCACTGTCGTGGTTATTGCCGGCGCCCTGCTCAAAGCTTCACTTACTCTTCTGAGCTCTGGTATTCACCCCACTGTGGTCTCTGATTCGCTCCACAAGGCTTCGATTAAGGCCGTCGAGATCTTGACCGCTATGGCAGTCCCTGTGGAGCTATCAGATCGCGATTCGCTTGTCAAATCTGCCTCGACGTCGCTGAACTCTAAGGTTGTCTCTCAGTACTCTACTCTTTTGGCTCCTTTAGCTGTTGATGCTGTGCTTTCTGTGGTGGATCCTGAGAAACCTGATTTAGTTGATTTGAAAGATATTAAGATAGTGAAGAAATTAGGTGGGACTGTTGATGATACTGAATTGGTGAAAGGGCTGGTTTTTGATAAGAAGGTGAGTCATGCTGCTGGTGGGCCGACTAGAGTGGAAAATGCTAAGATTGCTGTGATACAATTTCAGATATCCCCACCGAAAACTGATATTGAACAGAGCATTGTGGTGTCAGACTATTCGCAGATGGATAGGATTTTGAAGGAGGAAAGAAATTATATCTTAGGCATGATTAAGAAGATTAAAGCTACGGGATGTAACGTGTTGTTGATTCAGAAGAGTATCTTGAGGGATGCTGTCACAGACTTGTCTTTGCATTATCTAGCAAAGGCAAAGATTTTGGTCATTAAAGATGTTGAGAGGGATGAGATCGAGTTCATCACCAAGACTTTGAACTGCTTGCCTATCTCGAACATAGAACATTTTCGTACTGAGAAGATGGGATATGCTGATATGGTGGAGGAGGTTCCATTGGGAGATGGTGGGAAGATTGTGAAGATTATGGGAATTAAGGACATGGGGAGGACAACCAGTGTGCTGGTCCGTGGTTCGAATCATTTGGTGCTTGATGAAGCTGAAAGGAGTTTGCATGATGCTTTGTGTGTCATAAGGTGTCTGGTTAACAAGAAGTTTCTGATAGCTGGTGGCGGAGCACCTGAAATTGAGCTTTCAAGGCAGTTAGGTGCATGGGCAAAGGTGCTGCAGGGAATGGAAGGATACTGTGTCAAAGCTTTTGCCGAAGCACTTGAGGTGATTCCTTACACATTGGCTGAGAACGCAGGGCTGAATCCAATTGCCATTGTCACCGAGCTGAGGAACAGGCATGCACAAGGTGAAATCAATGCGGGGATCAATGTGAGGAAAGGACAGATCACTAATATATTGGAGGAAAATGTGGTGCAGCCCCTGCTTGTGAGCACAAGTGCGATCTCCTTGGCTGCTGAGTGTGTTCGGATGATCTTGAAGATTGATGACATAGTTACCGTGAGGTAGAGTTTATCGGATGTTAAAAAGATCGACTGCTGAAGTGTTTGTTTTCAGCAATTATCTTCTGCTGTTCTTGTGTTATTTTTTACTCAATTTTGTGGCTTTCTGGCTGTTTGCAAGTAGACTCGTTATCTTATTTTAGTCAATGGTGGTACTGATCTGTCATGTACTATTGTAGTGCTTTTCAATTTGGGTGTAGGAAATTGAGCAGATTTCATGTTACTGCAAGCCTTTCTTCTGTTACAACGAGTTTGCCGGATGTTAATTCTGTTTTGTCGATTGAAGTGGTTTGCATGAATTTATTCTAAATCAAACTGCCTTTAACAATTGCTTCTTCTTTTTTCCTTTCAATGTGGTCTCTCTGCTGTGCTTTATTTTTTATGTTTGAAATCAAGGAAAATTGAACAATTTGAATGAAGATTTACATGTTTATATTCTTATAATAAGCCTTTTTTGACATTTTATAAGAAATGACCTAAGACTTCTGAGCCTGTCAGCTTGTGAAGGCTCTAATTCTGTTGACAAAGAAAAAAGTTTATGGGATATCGACCCTTGTAGGGCTTTCTTGACTACTGTTATTGCCTTCTAATAGATGTTTAGTCAGAGTCTCTTCCTCGTCTTGGCTTTGGTATCTTGCTTCCGCTCTCTTACCCCATAAAACTAGATAGAGGCCAATCATTATTAGTGTAGCTCCGATGACTCTGCAAGAGTTGAAAAATCGTCAGAACAGAAAATTTGGTTCCCAGCTTCCTGGTTGTTTAATTTTTTTTGTTATTCTTTTTCTTGAAGTATTTTGAAGTGAAAGTTGACCACATACCCTCCAGAGTATAACTTATCACCAAGAACGATGGATGCCATGCCAGCAACTAATACTGTTTGAACTGGCTGGAAGCTGGCAACGAACACTGGACCTCCCTTTTGAATGCACCAGGTCTGTAGAGCTATTACAACACCGGAGGATATTATTCCCTGCAGTATATGTATATGGTAGTTGAGATAAGCCTTGATGTGAGGTGATTAGCATGTAGGCATTAGTTAAGATGGTGTGAAGTCTTACAGCATATAAGATCGTAAAAATTTCTTCACCCGACCCTATTTGCCAATGTGTAGGATCCCTTTCTGTGAATGCAGCTATACATAAGAATTGGAGTAATCCGAAGAATAGTGTGAAGGATGTAAGTGAGAGTTTGGCAGGGTACTTCTTTACTATAGGAGCCTGCATAGTTAGTTGAAGTTTAGTTAGTTGTTTTGGATTTTGAAACTCTTGAACTTGCATACTTGCTTTGTCAATTGATATCTAATGAACATAGAATCATCACAGAAAAGTAACAGCTTGATTTACAACTATAAACTATGGAATTTTAGTTTGTTCGACTCAAAGATGTTACCTGAAGAACCATCCAGCCAGCCCAGGATAAGCAGTGGCAAAAGGTAAATACACAACCCCATGTCCAGCTCTGCATTTTGCTTGAAAGCGTAACCATACTCTCTCTGGATGAATTTGTTCCATTCAAAATTGGAGGCCCTTTGTATAAGGTGATAACCATAGCACCTCCTATGGTTGCTAAAGTCCCGAGGATTTTCACCAAGCCATCCATTCTCGTAACATTGACCTGCTCAATCCTGATAACCGTGACTCCAGGTTAAGCTCTCAATCTATTCCATCTCATTTTTCTTACACTAAATTTGGGGTTTATTGGAATTAGATATAAGTTGTCTCCTTACCTTAAAGCAGATGCCATGACAAATGTAAGTGCGGGTACTGTGTTTTGCATTGCTGATACGAAGGTTGGTGATGCATAGTATATACCTAAGATGTAGTACACTTGGTTTGCTGTGATTCTAGGAATGAGAAAACACTAGTTGTTAGTACGAAGAGAATTTTAATAGAAAAAACGAGGTTGTTCGTCTCAATGCTTGATTGAACTCACCCCACAAGTGCCAGAAGGAAAAACTCAGCCAACAATGAGAATGTTAGAGGTGTTCTGTCCTTCCTGTAGATGAAAACAGCCACTGTTAAATATTCAAGGTAAGTTTCTGTAACTAAATTTATGTAGAATTTCAAGAACTCACTTTTCCAAGAAATAGGCAAACGGTCCTATCAATAGTAGTGCAATAATGTTTCTGTAAATAGGGTAGACAATCTTGCTAACACCAAGGTTCAGTGCAACTCTAGAGACAATGTGAAACCCTGCAAAGCACAACTGCAGAATAAGCAGCGATATTAGAAGCTTCGTTCTTTCGGAAACGATGCTTTCCTGTGCCATGTCGTTGTTTCTGTTTATGTTTTGTGTGTCTTGTGTTTGTTTCTGTTTGGTTTGTGTGTCTGAGATTGTGACAGCAAGTACATATATATATATATATATATAGATAGATAGCTACATATAGACATAATTTATATAGTGTGAAGTGTATTATTTGATGGAGAAGATGGTGGTTAGTTGCCTCCAAGCATATGCAGATTGGAGACTAATCATTCAAACTCATTATGAGAAAATGTATGTGAATTATTAGTGCAATGTATTCAGTTGCAGAATAAAGAGTTATCTAAATCCAATTTGATTTGTTGACTTGAAAATGAACTTTGTTAGGGAGACAATGCGTCAGTTGCCCATGTTGGGCAGGTAGTTGAGGGCAAGGACCAATCTACATTTTTCAAATTATTTTGGTATATTGTTTGAAAATTATGTCTGCACATTATCAGATGACAAATTGTGTGTTTATTAAAATCAATCATTTGGCAAAGATTTCAAGTTTGTCGGAAGCTGAATTTGTCCAGCAATGGCAGTCGCGTTTTATATCTTATTTTATTTAACTCTTGGCGAAATAATTCAAACATATGTTATTTTTTTCACATATTTCAAGTTTCAATAGATTAGAGGCTGTAGATACTCTAATCTTGTGATTGAGTTAAAAACGTAGTTTAATTGAATACCGATATTACTTGTTGGAGAGGAAGCATGTGCTTCTTATGATTTGGGAATCAATCTTACATTAGAAAATCTTAGAGAGACCAATGACAAAAATATGATGACTCATCGGTCCACGATAAGTGTGTTCGGAGAGAGGAGGGAGTGACACAGATTTTAAAAGAGAGAGTGAGATAAATGTATTGTGAGTGGAAAATGAGACTTATGTTTCATTTGAGTGGAGATGCGGTCAAGTAATTTCCAATCACGGAAGGATCGCATTTGTTATGGACGGGCCAAAAAGGAAATCGGCGTGAACTGATGAAGTACTATTCTGATAATCATAATCTTGATTAGCATTAAGTATTATTTATGATAATGAATATATATATTTAATAAGAATACCTACAATAATTTTATCAACGAAGTACATGCATCGGCGGCAGCATTAAGAAATTAGTCCAGCACTTTTTGACCTTTTTAATTTGTAAATAAGGATCTTAGAGCGATTCAGAATAGGTTCTCTTAATTCTGGATACAAGATACATGGGATTAAGCCAAGAAATCATTGTTTATTTCTACGTGTGCCTTACGAAAATGTTCAACCTATTTACTTATTTAATTATTTTTTGCTTCGAGCAATTAATGTTTTTTATAATTGGTGCAGAATTTAGCTTTATTATTTTAAATATGCTAGAAAGACTTTTGCCCAATTTAAAATGTCACTAATTGGGAGAAAAATATGTTGGTAAAATAGAACACACACTTATTCGGGGATTAAATAACTTTAATTTCATGTATTAGAGAAATAAATCAAAATTCTCGTGTAACACTGTGCTTAGCATGTTGCATCTTGTTGTTTTTCGACTCTTTCGTGCATTGTCATCTTAACAGTGCATCTGCATATTTCTCTAAAAAAAAACAATGCATCTGCATAACTGCTCTCTCTCTCTCTCTCTCTCTCTCTACACAGATGCTGATGCAAATATATGATGAACTCAACTTAATATCACTCCCACTCTCTCTCTCTCTCTAGTCGATTTATCTGTACTCTCTTCTGAGAATCTTGGAGCCAGGCCTCCTCTGCTCTGCTCAATCATTCGTTTGCGACTACTCGAAAAACCAGAGACTAAAACAGAGGAGGGCAGCCTTGTAACAATCCGGGTGCTCGTTCAAACTTTTACAACCGAAATAATAGGAAAAACTGGACTAGAAATAAAGAAATTAGAACAACAAAACAATAAATCGAAATTACATGAAATAAGAAACAAACTCAAAGATTTGTAGCCGAGTCAAGATAGAATCTCTGCCCGCAAGAAGAAATATGCCCCGATAGTGCTCACGGTTTAGCGATCCTCCCCAAAGGTAAAACGGCTTCGTCTCGACGGATGTAGCACCACAAGTCCGGCGAGCTCCGGCGAACGAAATTAAGATCAAGAACTTGAGCAAACTATGAAATGATATGCAATTCTTTTAGAGAATGAGAGATATGCCAAAAGTGGTGTGTCTAATGCTATGAACCTATCACTATTTATAAGCTACTCACACATGAGAGGATTAAAGCATCATTAAAACCAGCCATGAAGGCTCGACGGTTTTGAATTAAAACAAATTAAAGTTGTCGTTTAAGCAATCAAAATCAAGGCTGTTATGAATTGGAATTTGAATCAAATGATTACAATCAATTCACCTTGTTGCGGTTCAAAAAGTCACGAGCTGACTTTGTAAACCAAAATCAAAAATTGATTTTGTATATTGAACATTGGGCCAATTACCATAAAACTAAACAAATGTTTAATTTGTTTGTCATACCACTAAATGGGCCAAGCCCATTTCTATTAATTTGATTATTTGGATAATAAACATTAAGTCCAAATTAATCAAATTCCAAGCCCAAATCGACACCAAATATGGTTTAAGTTCAAGCTCATTCTTTAATTGTCGATTAATGAATTTATCAACAACAAATTCATTACCAACACACTACTCGAATATATCATTTTTTACTCACCAAATAATGGTTTTGAGAACATAAATATATTCTGATTATTTACTCGACAAGTAAATAATCCTTCATTATTTAATTCTCAATAATTAAATAATAAACCGCTATAAATAATGATTTTCAAACCATTATTTCCAACAATCCCCCACATGAGTAAGAAAGCCATATGCAAATGTATGCAGACGCTTAGCTCAGTCCTTCTAAGAAACACTATTGCATTTGGAAAGGTGGCTTGTGGCCTTGAACCTACCATAGTCAACATAATCGAGTATACCGGCGGCCTAGTGGACTTATTAAACCTTGAACTAGTCCTCCTTAGTGTATACAGAGACAACAATATTGACACAATATTGTCTCAACCCTCATTCGTTCTCACGTTTGTGTCCATTACAGGCCCTGGAACACCTTTTGGATTCATAAGTGCATCTTTTGAAGCGGCCACACTTCACACTTACATAGGTAATTCTTATTCCAAGTATCCTACTATACTTGTCCTCTTCGAGGTATCCAAGAATCATTAAAAGTCAAAGACTTAATCTCACCACGTGCAGGTTTTCAAACACTCACTGTTCTACAGAGAATAGGTAAGTTCGAGTGTTTACCCCTCGGACTCTGATAGCTTAGTTTTCCCATTGAACCAAGTTCTTGGGATCCTCCAGTCATCATGGTTGGGTTACCACTATAATCATTCTTAAGTCGTGGATTTTAAACTCATTCCCTCTAACAGTCTATACATTTGATCTCGATTAATACTCTTAGTCAGTGGATCTGCTAAATTATCTATTGACTTTACATAGTCAACTGAGATAACCCCACTAGTGATCAAATGTCTCACAGTATTGTGTCGTCGACGAATATGTCAAGATTTACCGTTATACACATGATTTTGTGCTCGTCCGATAGCAAACTGACTATCGCAATGTATTAACACTGAAGACACAAGTTTCGTCCAACAAGGAATATCCTCGAGGAAATTTTTAAGCCACTCGACTTCTTCACCAGCTTTATCCAAAGTTATGAACTCAGATTCCATTGTGGACCTAGCAATACAACTTTGTTTCTTGAATTTCCAAGATACAGCACCACCCCCCGCAGTGAATACATAACCGCTCGTTAAAAACGAGTCTTTTGAGTCGGATATCCAATTTGCATCACAGTACCCTTCAAGTACATGAGGTTCTCTAGTATAGAGGATTGCAAAATTCTGAGTATATTTTAAATATCTCAAAACTCGTTCAAGGGCTTTCCAATGTTCCACACTTGGATTAGCCGTAAAGCTACTCAACTTGTTCACCGAGCATGCTATATCAGAACGGGTACAGTTTGTTAAATACATCAAACTCCCAATGATCTTAGCATATTCTGTTGCATTAACAGGCTCTCCCTTATGTACACTCAAGTGTACACCGGGTTGGTTCCCAAGGCGTCTTAGCTATTGGTTTGTCAAACGCGTTAAATTTCTTTAACACTTTCTCAACATAGTGAGATTGTGTTATAGAAATTCCATTAGGTGTTCTTAGAATCTTAATTCCAAGAATCACATCAGCTAAGCCCATATCTTTCATGCGAAAGTTTCTATTTAACATCTGTTTCGTTTCTTGAATCACACGAGAATTACTCCCCATGATCAACATGTCATCTACATAAAGACAGACTATAATATAATCGTTATCAAACTTCTTAATGTAGACACATTTGTCACACTCGTTGATTCTAAAACCATTTGACAACATTACTTCGTCAAATTTCAAATGCCATTGAAGCGGCGCTTGCTTCAACCCATACAAAGACCGTTGAAGTTTGCAGACCTTGTGTTCTTGTCCAGGTACTACAAACCCTTCCGGCTGTTTCATATAGATCTCCTCCTCTAGCTCACCATTAAGAAACGCAGTCTTAACATCCATTTGATGAATCTCAAGATTGTGCAAAGCAGCAATCGCGAGAAGTAACCTAATGGAAGTAAGCCTAGTAACTGGCGAGTAGGTATCGAAGAAATCATATCCTTCTCTTTGTCTGAAACCTTGAACCACAAGTCGGGCTTTATATTTGTCAATAGTACCGTCAGACTTGTATTTCTTCTTTAGGATCCACTTACATCCTAAAGCTTTGCAACCAGGTGGAAGATCCACTAACACCCAAGTATGCATCTGCATAATAGAATCAATCTCAATATCAATTGCTTATTTCCAAAGAGCCGCATCCGAACCAGATAAGGCTTCTTTGATCGTCACCGGTTCGCCATCTAACATTAAGACAACGTAATCTGGTCCATAGATTTTAACTTTTCTAACTCGATTACCACGTCTCGGTTCTACATCCACAGGTTTGGACCTTGGTCTTTTCCTATTCGGTGGTCCATAAAACACCGGATTAGAACTTGTAGTTTCATCTACAACTCTAGAACTTGTAGCTTCGTCTACATGTTTAGAACTTGTAGATTCATCTTCAACTCTTTTACTAGAGTTAGACACAACCTTATCCTTATTAGGATAGATATTCTCAAAGAATATAGCATTCCTAGACTCAATCGTTGTTCCCACATGTATATCGGGTATTTCCGATTTATGCACTAGGAAACGATATGCACTGCTATTAAGTTCATAACCAATAAAGATATAATCTACCGTTTTAGGTCCAATTGTAACTTGTTTTGGTAAAGGCACTTCAACCTTAGCTAAACACCCCCACACTTTGAGGTATTTGTACGAAGGTTTCCTTCCTTTCCATAGCTCATAGGGGGTCACATCTTTCCCTTTGAGTGGAATTTTGTTCAAGATATAGTTAGCTGTTAAAACAGCTTCCCCCCACATGTTTTGGGGTAATCCCGAACTAATCAACAAGGCATTCATCATCTCCTTAAGTGTTCGATTTTTTCTTTCGGCAACGCCGTTTGATTGTGGTGAATAAGGTGCTGTCGTTTGATGAATTATACCACTTTCGTTGCATAATTCGGCAAACGGAGCTACATATTCTCCACCTCTATCGCTTCGAACAATCTTAATTCGACAACCAAGTTGATTCTCGGCTTTATTCTTGAAGTTTCTAAAAGCTTCAATAGCCTCGTCTTTACTTTTCAACAAGTAAAGATAACAATATCTTGTACAGTCATCAATAAAAGTAATAAAATACTTTTTACCACCTCTAGTTTGCACAAATTTTAAGTCACATAAATTGGTGTGAATTAACTCTAGAGGTGTAGTGCTCCGTTCTACCGACTTAAACGGCAACTTTGTCATTTTAGCTTCAACACAAACTTCACACTTATCTTGTGAATTGTATTCGCTTATGTTTAGTAAATTCATATTTACTAATCTTTTTATAGCATTTAGATTCACATGTCCAAGTCTACAATGCCATAAATCGGAGCACTCAAGCAAGTAAGCAGAAGTAGAAGCATTTTTATTAGCAACTGCCTTAGAAGGCTTACAAGCTCTAACACTAAGTTTGAAAAGATCCTCACAGGCATAACCCCTGCCAAGAGTCTTTCCCCACTTACGAATTACAACATGATCACCATGAAAGTTCAAATTAAAATCTTTTCTAGTCAACCTAATGCCAGAAATAAGATTCTTTCGGGCTGTTGGGACATGCAACACATCCTTCAAGGTGATCTCCACGCCCGAGGTTAGTTGAAGAACCACAGTGCCAATTCCAACCACTTGTGAAGTTCGATCACTAGCCTCAGTGATTGATTTGTCATCAACCTCTTTATAAGTGTAGAACAAGTTTCGGTCGACACAGATGTGAACAGTAGCACCGGTGTCCACGAACCAAGCTTTCGGGGTAGCCACAAGATTCACTTCAGTGATCATAGCCACGAAGTCCTCCTTGTCCCACTTGTCGAAGTCCTTCTTGACGTTGTTGACATTGCTCTTAGCCCTCTTCCTCTTCGGCTTCTTACAATCCTTAGCCATGTGGCCAGGTTTGTCACAGTTGTAGCAATTGCCATTGAACTTTGACGGTTGAGCAACTTGTTTTCCCTTGCCCTTATAATTAGCATTTAGGCGAGGGCGCTTGTGAGACTGACCACCACCTTCTTCGGTCAAATTGGCCTTCCCCTCCATAGGAGCTTTCGCCTTTTGATCACGACTCCTCACAAGAGCCTCCACTTGAAGCTTTGACACCAAGGTCTCCACGGACATTTCTGAGTGCTTGTGCTTCAAGTGACTTTGAAAATCCCTCCAACTTGGAGGCAACTTCTCAATCATAACTGCTACGGTGGCACATCGGCCAAGGGCATCCCTTCGGCTTGAACATCGTGTGCAAGAGCTTGAAACTCTTCCACTTGTTCCATCACAGGTCGAGAATCGACCATCTTGTAGTCCAACCATTTGGCTACGACGAACTTTTTAGTGCTCGCCTCATCAACTTGGTACTTCTTACCAAGAGCCTCCCCCAACTCTTTAGAAGTTGTGTGAATTCAGAACACCTTGTAGAGACCACCATCCAAGTACGTTAGGACAGTGTTACGACAAAGGTAATCTCCTTGGCACCAATTATCAAAGCCGGAACGAACTTCAAAGTTCGTCTCCTCTTCGCTTGGTGTCGCCGGCTTATCTTGAGTCAAGAAGCCAGCAAACCCCACCGTGGTGAGGTAGAACATCATCTTCTCTTGCCAATACTTGAAGCCTTTGCCCGAGAAGATAGGAGGCTTCTCGGCTAGCCCCAATGTCCTTGACATGTGCAACGATGCCATGGTAGAGGACTGACCGCCTGTTTGCCCAAACAGATGGGCAGAGGAGGACCCAATCGTGGAAGACACGGTTGATCCAATCGTTGCAGAAGAGGTAGAGCCAATGGTGGCGGATGCAGTGGAACCAATGGTGGCGGAGGCGGTGGAGCCAATGGTGGCGGAAGCGTTGGAGCCGTTGGTGCTAGACATCCTTACAGCAAAGGTATTAAAGTTTCGATAGTTTTAAGTCAATATTAAAATCCAGAATCGATCTCCAAGCTCGAACGGGCAGCAACGTTATTTCTTCTTGCGATTGTAACAATCCGGGTGCTCGTTCAAACTTTTACAACCGAAATAATAGGAAAAAACTGGACTAGAAATAAAGAAATTAGAACAACAAAACAATAAATCGAAATTACATGAAATAAGAAACAAACTCAAAGTTTTGTAGCCGAGTAGAGATAGAATCTCTGCCCGCAAGAAGAAATACGCTCCGATAGTGCTCACGGTTTAGCGATTCTTCCCCAAAGGTAAAACGGCTTCGTCTCGACGGATGTAGCACCACAAGTTCGGCGAGCTCCGGCGAACGAAATTAAGATCAAGAACTTGAGCAAGCTATGAAATGATATGCAATTCTTTTAGAGAATGAGAGATATGCCAAAAGTGGTGTGTCCAATGCTATGAACCTATCACTATTTATAGGCTACTCACACATGAGAGGATTAAAGCACCATCAAAACCAGTCATGAAGGCTCGACGGTTTTGAATTAAAACAAATTAAAGTTGTCGTTTAAGCAATCAAAACCAAGGCTGTTATGAATTGGAATTTGAATCAAATGATTACAATCAATTCACCTTGTTGCGGTTCAAAAAGTCACGAGCTGACTTTGTAAACCAAAATCAAAAATTGATTTTGTATATTGAACATTGGGTCAATTACCATAAAACTAAACAAATGTTTAATTTGTTTGTCATACCACTAAATGGGCCAAGCCCATTTCTATTAATTTGATTATTTGGATAATAAACATTAAGTCCAAATTAATCAAATTCCAAGCCCAAATCGACACCAAATATGGTTTAAGTCCAAGCTCGTTCTTTCATTGTCGATTAATGAATTTATCAACAACAAATTCATTACCAACACACTACTCGAATATATCATTTTTTACTCACCAAATAATGGTTTTGAGAACATAAATATATTCTGATTATTTACTCGACAAGTAAATAATCCTTCATTATTTAATTCTCAATAATTAAATAATAAACCGCTATAAATAATGATTTTCAAACCATTATTTCCAATAAGCCTCAATTCAGCCCTAGCTGCTCTGTAAATATTACTAACATCCCTTAAAGGCCTCCTTTTTCCGTTGATCTTCACCAAGGTTGATTGGCCATTTTCATCATCTGGGCCAGGCCTTTTCGAGGTCGAAAATGGTGGGATATTTAATAAATTAATTTTTTGATTATTTTTATAACTTTCTATTCATTTTAGATTGTTTACTTATTACGGAGTGTTACGTTTCTCTTTTTTTTTTTTAGGATGTTTGATAAGATGTTAGATGTTGTTTCAGAAAAATTTATTATAGTATCTGCTATTCATAAATTATTTGAAGAGCATATATATAAGGTTGTGAGTAACGGCGATCGCCAAGATCGCACTCGTTCACATGCCACGTCGTAACGAGCTCACGCGCTCGCTAGGGTTGCAGTGGCGAACTTTTTTTTTCTGTTTTATTTTTAAAATTACATTTATTTTATTTTTGCACAATAATTATATTAACTTGCATAAATATATTAAAACAAACATAATTAATTATAAAAAAACCCTAATACAATGATATAATTAAAAAAAATGCTAATAAGAAATACATTGACATAATAAAAAAAAAAACTCTAAGAACTAAAAAAATCGGGCACGTCCTTCACGAGGTTCCAAACAGCCAAATGTCTGAACGCCTCGCCGTGCATGGCCGCCCATTCATTGAGTGTCGAGTTCACCAACATCTCCTCAGTAACGTCGGTCGGGGCTTGATTCCGGGTAGTCCGGTACATCGCGTGGAATAACCCGCAATTGGTCTTGACTCGGGACTAGTGGTGATGCAACTGCGTCCAGTTACGCTCCGCCGAGTACTGTGGGCGATTCGCGTTGTAGCGAGTCTCCACTCTCGTCCAAAGGGCTTCGTTGCCGCCGCCGCCATTGTGGACGTACAACCACGCCCATGCCAATTTCAAGGTTTCACCATCGATGTAGGGATAAGGAGACATCGTCGGGAAGATTGCCGGAGATCGCCGAATGAGAAAGATTGAAAGAGAGGGAGAAGGAGAGGTGTGATGTTTGAGGGAGTGGAAGAGAGTATTTATAGGGGTAAAATGGAGGATTAAAAAAAAATCGAATTATAATCGTTGCGATCTCCAACGGTCGTCTGGCGATCGTTGTGCGATGGCCGCGTGTCCCTAAGGCTGTCAGCACGCGCGTGGAGCGGCGATCGGCAGAGCGAGCCTGCGCTCGCTAGGGTGCGCTTGACAGTGGTTCGTGCGCGGTGCGAGCACGCTCGCTAGGGGTGCAAGCGCGCTCGCACGCGCGCCGCTACAGGCAGCCTAAGAAGATGAACGTATCGAATGCTGGAAAGATAACTAAAAGTGAAAAAATTGTAATAAAATTTAAGACTTGTTTATTTGTGTTTGTTCGTAGTTTATAATTTGATTGATATTATTTGTATTGTATATGAGAAATAGTTCTTGAGATCATGCTTCCTGAATTTTAAGTGTAATATGACAATTGAAAACTGCCAATATTGATAAGATAAGAACAATAAAAGGCATAGACATAGATTTCTACAGTCTTTCTTTATAAGATACATATTGGACTCGATGCAGATTGTTTTTAATTTATATAGTGATATATTCTAATAGTCTATATTATCATTTTTAGTGCGCGTAACTGGTCACAGTGTGTCTGAATATCATTACTTATTTTAATATATATTAATTTGATTAGTATTAGACTACCTGTATTGGGTCTCCAAGGGGGGTCTCAAAGGGGTCTCGAGACACCCTCTCCTTGGAGACCATGCGTTGCAGCCTCACATGTCTCGAGTCCGGTCTCGACTCTTTCTTTTTTTTTTTTTCTTTTTTCTTTATATATATAAATATATATATTTTAAGTTTATTTATTATAATAAATACCACTATTGTACCTCATTCTTCTTTTCTTGTAAAAATGGATCTCAATAATTCCTTTTTGTCAACGTGGTTTCCCGACATGTCCGATGATGTTTATGTCTACACGCCGACGGGACTTAATTAACGAAACAATATGTCATCGACATGAAAATTATCTAAAAGTGGCGTGATTTTTTTAATTAGTATATTTTAATTTATTTACAAATACATGAATTAATTTAATAAATGGAAATGAAGAATTGTTTAATATGGTGCTAGAGATCCCTTGGAGACTGTTAGGTTGCAGAGGTAGGAGTCTCTAAGGGGTCTCTAATACTAGAGACATCCTTGAAGACTACTAGTAATCTCCAAGAGATGCAGATAGACTTATAGTGTATGAAGTGAAAAAATGGGATGTGAATAGAAGAATTCCTTCTTCACCCCAAAATTAAAAATTATTAGAAAGAAAAAAAGAATCGTTCTTACATTTTTTTTTAGAGTTAAAGGAAAAATACTCCCAAGCCCAAGCTGAGAAAGTGAAGTGACCATTGAGTAGACCACAAATATATGGGCCAATTATTAGTTGTTGGGCTTTATCAATATGAATATTTACATTTAAGTATATTTTCTATAAATCCATGTAGTTACTTTAATTAAATTACTCCGTATTTGCTAATGTGAGATAATCATACTCACTTGCTAGTAAAAAAAAAAACAAAGGAAGAATGTATTTTAAAATATTTTTTTATAAAATATAGAAGTTTTTAACACTCGAGTATAAGTTTTCTATACCAAAATCTGTAAAAAAACTAAATTACCCCTAATTAAAGGTATTGACATGTTGACTTTACTTTTTAGTCTTTTTTTTTTTATCTTTTTCGGCT
This sequence comes from Schizonepeta tenuifolia, assembly GCA_029490685.1. Taxonomy (NCBI): domain Eukaryota; kingdom Viridiplantae; phylum Streptophyta; class Magnoliopsida; order Lamiales; family Lamiaceae; genus Schizonepeta; species Schizonepeta tenuifolia. Next base: position 77,492,657 of record CM055958.1, read on the forward strand.
GACTTGTAAATCTTTTTTCTTTTTTTTCCTTTCTTCTTCCTTGAACCCAAAATCCGAAACGAAAAAAAAAAAGAAATTCTCACCACCTTGAACACATTAAATTTTGAACTATACTCATTTATGATTTGTAAGAGAGGTTGTTTGCTCTCATTAATGTATCATAACAACTACTACAATTGTGCAGTGCAAAATTCTCAAACACACAAAGTTGAAAACTCACGAATAGAGAAGAAGAGAGAAGTGGGTCTCCAAGAAAAAAACTCACGATAGTTAAAAAGAAGAAGGTAAAGCTCAAACGGAAGGCTTTTGTGTTTTATGGGGAAGAAAGAAGGTATGTAACTATATTCACTAAGTAAAATATGATTTTTTCGACGAGTTTTTATACCCACGATGGCAATCCACGATGGACCCGTTATTGCACACGATGGTAGAAAATTTTCATGTACATGAATTATATGTTGATATTTAGTCATAAGAGAGTATATTAACATGTTTAGAAACATTTTTAGAAGTAAAATAGCCGTAAAAATATATTCACTGTTGTGTGTATAAGATTTCTTCATGTTTTGACCCATTTTTTGCAATCCATGGTGACAACCCACGATGGGGCAACCCATGATGGGCCATCGTGGGTTTCCACCGTGTGTTGCCACCGTGGACACCCTTTTAGGCAACCCACGGTGGCAACCAACGATCCTGTGTGTATTCATCGTGGGTAGGCAGTAGATGCATTAGAAATGTGTTCGATCGGTTTTTTTTATAATTTGTTGGCTATTTTGTATTTTTCAGATGTCGTGGCAACGTGTTTTGATACATCACAGCGGTCGTTGAGATCGATCGAGTTATATAGATGGAGATTCTTTTTTTGTCTTCATTGATAGTGCCACAGTGAACCGTACAAGCCTTGTTGAACTTATTGGAGAAGGGTTGGGAAATATAAATCCGGCCGACTATACGCTGTGGTACTTGACACGCAAGAGCAACGGAAACAAAGTAAAAGTTTTATTGTGGAGTGATATCGAGTTACTGCGTATGTTAATTGAACAGAAAGACGATTCGGAGGTTTACGTTGATTACGGCGGCTCATCCGCCTCCAAGATTAACTTGGGTGGTAACAGCTCCGGATTTGAGCACCACGACATTGACAACCACATGCCCTACTCACATGAGCAATATGAAAAAGATGAGGAAGATGAGGATGAAGATGGTGACTACGACGAAAATGAAGAAGATGAGGCGAGTTCGTCCGAAGACGAAGCAGATGATTGTCATAAAGAATTGCTTGATTCGCTATCTATTGATTTTATTGCTTGGATGCGACAGCCAACACAAATGGATAGGGTTTTTGGTCATCGGAACTTCACACCGGACCATCAGTCCGAACGTGAGACTGAGTTTCTGCGCGTAATGCGCAATTGGATCATTCTATTCCCCGATCCTGACTGCGCAGGGAGATTAGATTGGGTCGAGCAACCACCACCAGTGTGTGGGGAACTCAAAGTGGGGGCCTTATTTAGGTCCAAGAAAGACTTGAGGATCACTGTTGGAATGTATCATCTGGAGAACTTTTTGGAGTACAGATCGAAACGTTCGACTGGCAATCGTACGACGTTCCTATGCAAGACTGGCAGAAAGAATTGCAGCTTTAGGATTTGTGCTGTTGAGGGCGGCAACATTTGGAGAATTACTAAGTTATCCCTGGATCACACCTGTCTCCACGATTTGAATCGTGCTGCTGCACGGTCGGTATCTTCTAATATTGCTGCATTTTATTTTGCCAAGATATTGACCGGTGAGGCGGTTACGTTGAAGCCAAGGGAGATGATGGAAGAGATGCGTAGAATGTTTGGTATTAACATTCTATATAGTTTTGTCCTCCGGACGAGAAACATAGTCATACAAAATACGTATGGCGACCACATCTCTTTGTATCAGAAGATCTCGTCGTATCTATATTTGTTGAAGCAGCATAACCTGGGAACTATTTATGACTTGGAGATGACCGTCGAGGGCTCGCTATGTCACTTATTTTTGGCGCTCGGACAGAGTATTCGAGCATTTGATAAGTGTCTACGGTCGGTGCTTGTAGTGGACGGGAGCCACTTTAAGGGAAAGAACCGAGGATTTTATTTGTAGCCGTCACGCTGGATGGGAACAACCATATCTTCCCCCTTGCAATTGGCCTCGGTCCCAAGGAGAATGATGAGTCTTGGGTATATTTTCTCTCCAACCTGCGCAGATGCTACAACCCTCCAGATGATTTACTGATTGTGAGTGACCAGCATTTGAGCATTAGGAATGCAGTTCGAGCCGTCTACCCGAATGCATTCCACGGGTTGTGCTACCACCACCTTTAGAAAAATCTCACGCCCTACGGAAAGCACGTAGCCACTATCTTCTAAGCTGCAGCATATTGTAATCGTCACAAAGAGTTCGACGATTTGTTCTCAAAACTGCATCAAGTGAGCTCCAACGGAGCTCACAGACGGCTTTCTGACATTGGACCAAAGAGGTGGGCTAAGTGTAAGTGTCCGGTCTGACACTATGACTTCTTGACCTCCAATTATGCCGAATGTTTGAACTCTCGTATGCTATGGGCGAGGCGTCTCCCGGTGCACTCGATGATTGAGATGTACCGTTTCATTGTAGAGAAATGGACCGATGAGCATCGAGAAGAAGCTGCATCGAGAGATCATGAGTTGACAGAGAACGCATTGGGAAAACTTTCTTTATCCGTGCAACACGGTACCTGCCTTCCAGCTCGAGGTAACACCACCACACATGTTTACAGGGTTGAAGAAAGAAATGTTTCTTATCACATTGATCTAAGAACCTGGACATGTACGTGCCGAGCGTGGGATTTAGATTTGATTCCATGTCGCCATGCTGTTGCCGCTATAAGGTAACAGGTTCAATTACTATTGTTTGGTTGCACCAACTTTCATTTAGCTTAGCCTTTCTATATGGTGAAATTGTCGTCATTTTCTTATTTAGGTGTCCTATTTATATTGCACCAATTTTTGAATTAGTGTCAATTTGTTTTGAGCGTGTAACACAATTTTGTTTAATTTTTTAACAGGCGTGCATGTAACAGTTTGTCTGTGTACGTTTTTGTAAGTCGTTATTTCAAACAGGAGACATTCAGAGAGACTTATATGGAGCATATTAACCCAATACCGCATCCAGATGAGTGGGTTGTGTCTCCGGAGATCTCCGCAATCGTTTGTCTTCCAATGGATGAGGTACGTCAGGCTGGGCGCCCAAAAGATAGTCGTGCACGATCCGCAGTAAAAAATTTGGTGAGACGTCCCCAAGTATGCGGTAGGTGTCATGGAAGGGGCCACAACAAAAAGACTTGCACAACATCCATCTCGTTCAGTGGTGTTGACTTGAATAACCCCCTAAAGATACAGAAGAGGCCGAGGGAGAACAGGTAAGGCAAATGCGTCGGCGGAAGAAAAAGTGTAGCAATTGTCGTCTTGATGATCATGATGCGAGGAAATGTCCCTATCGTGAAATGTAAATATGTTGTTTTTTCTTTGTTTAAGATGAATTTATGATTTGTTTTGGGAGAAAAGACATAACTAAATTCTCATTTTTGTAAATATTTGAACTTATTTTATATGTTATTTGAAGTTGTTTAAGATGTGAGTGAGTATACTTGAATTAGTTGAGAATAGAGGTGAAAAACATCACTCTCTGGAAGCCCACGATGGGCAACCCACGATGGGTGCCCACAATGGGTACCCACGATGGGCAACCCCACTATGGTGGCCATCGTGGGTTGCCCACGATGGGCAGCCTACGATGGATGCCCACGATGGTGGCCATCATGGGCACGGTGGTGAGAAGCCACCGTGGGCATAAGAACATGCGTGAATTTCATTTTTTGTTCGATTCTTTCTTCGATTTTGTTGTTTAGTGCTTCTATAATAGCTTATTTTTCAATTTAAAACTACTTAAAAACAAAATCCAAACACCCACACGTGACCTTCATCTAATTCATTAGTAAATCAGGTATGATGGTCCCGATACGAGTTCTGGTGTATGGGGAGGGGGGAATACACCAGATAAAACTTTTAAGAACAACCCCCTAAAAATAACTCAACCGAGTAATGCAACTCAGTTGGAATCACAACCGAGTAAGAAACACTCAGCTGGAAGTGAAATGCTGTGCGGAATGTGGTGGAAATTAACTCGTATAAAATCAACTCACGCTTAAGTGCAAGGTTGGTCAATAACCAAAACAGTTGATATGAAAAATGCAGTTTGTATGAAGGTTAGATGGTCAGTTGAATATGCAATAAGATAACTGAAAATAAACACAACACACACAGATTTACGTGGTTCGGAGATAACTCCTACGTCCACGGGGAGTTGTGAGTCCACACAACTCAGTCCAAGTTCTTCTAGATAAACCACAAAGCTTACGCGGGCTTTGCAACCGTTGAGATAAGTTTACGGATACTTATCAACCTTACAGATTAGTTTACGGGTACTAATCAACCTATCTACTTAGTTACGGGAAGAGTAGGGTCCTAATAACCTTTTCAGGTGTAAGAAAGGGTGGGGTTCCAACTAATAGCTCGAACAAGAAGTGAGCTATGATCTAACACTCTACGAACTCTCAACTAGTGATGTTCTCAAGGTTGGATCAAAAACTACAAAGATAGAATCTAACTCTCTAGAACTCTCAACTAATGATGTTCTTAGATGTTTTGCTTGAGTGCAGAATGAAGTTGTTCTTTCGCTTGTATATCTCTTCTCACACTTGTCTGTCTCGTCTTTCCCGTAGTCTTGGTGAATGAATGAAGGCCTCTATTTATAGGCGGAGAGAATCAACTAGCCGTTGGAGGAGCTGTTGATCTCTGTTCTTTGAAAGCGATGGCTTGTCTCTCATCTCTGCAGACTTTCCGGATTTGGCAACTGCATGCTTCTGCTTTCCATCTGAGACAGCCTTGTGTTGGGCCAAATGAGGTAATGACAGAGAGTCAAACCTTCACGTGACTTCCTTATTTGAATTTCAAATCTCAACATTAGTCTTTCAACAATGGATGGTCGGTTGAGAGTTTCGATCTTCATCTGACTTGTTCTCCAGCTGATGTTCTATCTGAGTGCTGACAGTTGAACTCTCAGCTGATTTGAACTTCATGCTGTTGATCTTCTTGGTTCGAGTCCTACAACTGATGTTCTGAAACTGAACGCTCAGTTGTCTTTCTTGTATCTGATCAGTTGGCTTCGAACGCTCAGTTGTCTTACTTACAACTGATGTTCTCTTGCATCTTCCTTAGTTGACTTCGGCATCTTCGCATCTGATGAACGCTCAGTTGTCTTTCTTACAACTGATGTTCTATCCGAGTGGAGTCTTGTTGCCGTCTTCAGCTGGAGTCCTGTAAAGATAAAATCTTAACAATGCTCAAACAGCGAGCCTAACTACTAACATCAGGATCTGGCAACATCTACTCGGTTGGGGTCAGTTGGTTTTGGAATCAATCAAAACTTTAATAAATTTCCCAACAAGGTACTTCGTACAAACGCTGAAGTAAGTGATACATAACCATTATCAAGAGAATCGCAACATTGTACGTATAGTATAAGTTATATTTTGCACGAAATGTAACATAATTTCATTAGTAATCATTGATTTAACAAAGCTAACTTACATGGTTAGCTTTAAGACATCTCGTAGTCCACATAAAACATTGAGGAACTCTAACGGCGGCTGATCGGGTTCCACAGTTCCGTCCCAACAGTGGAATACACTCGTAACACCAAATTTGTAAAATCCAAATCGGTCCGTAAAAGTGATAAGTTCCAATGTCACATTGGTTGGAATTCTTGGCGGTGTTGTTGATGTAGTAAGTCATGCCTGCTATGTGTAATCACCCCACGAAAACTGTTCCCAACTTTCCGGATCCTCAACTAATGCCCATGCCCATTTCTCGACATCCATATTATAGTCCCGACAAAGGAGAAATCGATAGTAAAGTAAGAGCTTAGCTACCTTCACATAGTCTTCGAGGTTGTCTCCCAACTCTAAATCTTTAAACATATTATGTATTTCTATGACTTTAGTTTTGCGGCCTTTGAATACTCTATGGAAAAGACTGTCAGGCCGGAGGAGATGTCTCGCATTTGGGTCAAAATTTGTCCTTCCGAAATTCAATCCAGTAATGCACGCATAGTGGCATGTTGTGAAGCGGAGGGTTCGCCCGAAAATTTGGAACCACGTCTCATTCGCGGGGATCTCACTACCCCTCAACTGACGGGCCAATAAGTGATGCAGGGCACTGTTTGTACTTCCAAGCTTCTTATGTTTAATGAGACGACCAACAATTCCCACTGTAAATTCATCAAGCACTTCTTGATACCGTACTGGATTGTGCGTAAAGTGTCGAAATACCTTCATTATGTCTTTAAATAGGATCTCACGACAATATATATATTTATTAATTTGTTATGATGATGCAATTCAGGTCTCATCCAATCACAACCAAACTGCAATATAAACACACAAACTATAAGGAAAAAAGATGGATCGCTCAAACCAACAAAATCACAAAACTCAAAGCCTATAAAACAGTGTCCCTGGACACCCACGATGGGGCTGCCCACGATGGGGCAACCCATGACGGGGCTGTCCACGACAGGATGCCCACGACGGGGTGCCCACGATGGGGGTTCCTACGATGGGTGTCATCGTGGGTACATAAACATCCACTGTGGGCAGCCCGTTTTTCACCTTCAAACCCCAATTTTTATCAACAAATCTTAGATATAACACTTCTAATGCTCATAAAATCAAGTACATTGTTCTCATATTTAATAAATCGAACATAAACACACACTTAGAAGCATATATTTTGCAAACACAAAATTCAATTTCGTGCGAAAGTTTAGCACTAACCGATGGTTCGTTATCGACGAGTCGTACTTCCTCCTCGCCGGAGGTAGATGTCGGCCTTCCATGGTGGTCGGATTGGTCACTCATTGCCGGCTTGTGTTTGTGTGGGTGTGTGCCGTCATGTGTGGGTGTTTGCCGTCGAGGGTTGACAGGGAGAGAGAAAGAGAGAAAAAAAAAGTGATGTGTGGGGTGTGGAGTAGTGGGGGAGACCGATAGAAATTGAGAGAATTTTATAATTTTTTTTGTCTTTTTCTTATTTTTTTATGTAAAATAAGAATATTTTAGTCTTTTAAATGATTTTGGTATTAAAAATTTATACTCTTATAAAAGAGTGCAAAAAACTTCTATCTTTAATTAAAGAGTTTGCCCAAAAATAAATATACCCGTAACACAATCATTACATATTGCAAGGGGATTCCACTAGGACAAATGGACATGGATAATTTTTTTTTTATTAATCTTTTTATTTATGTGGCATTCCACATCATCTTGTCATGTGCCTGGTTCATGCCAACAAAATTATCCAGTGAATGCCAAACTCAAATTATATTGTCCTAAATCTAAATTGTCATAATTTCCAAATCAGCTTAAGTGAGTTTTTTTTTTTTTTTTTTTTTTTTTTGAGAGAACATCTTAAGTGAGTTATCCAAACATCTTTCTAAAACATTGTTTGTCATTCACTTGACCCGTAACAATATCAACTACAATAAAGAATTTCGAACACCTGGTGGTGAGGCTATCAGGGTCGATCACGTAATTTCATTCATTAATCAAATAAATTGATTTAAATCCAAAAAAATCGGTTCATAATTTGTCAATTTTACCCTCCACGGTGTTTTATTTTATTTTAGTTAGTTAATCAAGTTTCCAAAATTAATAACTTGATTGTTTTCCTATATTAGACCTAATCTCCTAAAATAACGGGATTATCCTAATATTATGGAAAAAAAAATATTTTCATTTATTTCTGGTAGGTGTTTTTGATTGATTGTTATCCTTTTTTATAGATTTGATTTTAATTTATTTTCGGTAATTTTTTTAATTGATTTTCATTCAGAAGCCATATTTCGAAGTGTAGAAAAGTGATGTCAAATTTAAGAACTTGGGTATGGAATTGAGAAGAAGAAGTTACATGAGGCAAGTTTTAAGAAGAAGAAGTTACGTGAGTAATTTGAGACACAGATATAAGTGATTCTTGGATATATTATCCCACTAATTTAGGAACAAATTAGAGAGAGAGAGAGATAAATAATATATTATAGGAGAGAAATAAATTCCAAATATAATTCCACATATTATTATGGACCGAAAATTAGGAGGATTGGGCGGGAAATATTATCCCATCAATTTAGGAACAAATCAGAGAGAGGAGAATAATATATTATAGGAGGTGGATCAATTCCAAATATAATCCCATAGATAATTATGGACCAAAAATTAGGAGGATTGGGAGGGAAATATTATGGGAGGGAATAAATTCCAAATATATTCCCACATATAATAATTGACCGAAAATTAGGAGGATTAGGAAGAGATATATCATCCCATTAATTTAGAAACAAATTAGAGAGAGAGAAAAATAATGTATTACAATTTATTCTTTTTTTTCAACCGTATGATTTATTTTCTACTTTTTTTTCAATTGAAATATATGTACTATATAGATTAACTTCAATTAATTACAATTACTTTAATATTTTTCTAGTGGTCGATATTATGAATATTATTAAATATAATTACTTTAATTTTTATCAACTTAAACATATTAGTTCAAAAATTAATATATATTTTTATAAAATCTATAATGAAATTTAAATTGTATTTAATTATATTTTCATTATATTAAGAGGAATAATTATTTAAAATACACTTCAATAAAATAATATATACAAATCAACTAAATATAAAATTATCCCTAATTAAAAGATAATAGAACCAAAATTATTGTTAGATTTAAAAAAATTCGGTCAAAATTTAACCATAATTAATTAAGGTTACAATTGTCCTCACAATAAAATAAAAAAGGGTAATGATATTCGGCCACACTGTGGCCGGTCATTTTTCACATGATTACTAGAGTTGTTAATTTCCATCATTTTTCATCCTACAAATGTGGAAAATATTAACATGGGGAAGAGGTATGAAAATTATTTACAACCTTTTCTTTTCCTACTTTGTCTTTTCCTTCATTTTTCATACTATCAAAGTAAATGCACGTGAGTGGAATATGCGAGTAATAAACTAAAGACTATAAGGCTCATTTTCAACTTTTCGAAGAATATTAAACAACTTTATGTTTTTCCACTTGATTAAATTATAAAGGTCAGATAAGGTTATGAATTAGCAATGAGTTAGCATGCGGCAAGAAGTCTACCAAACAAAAACAAGTTGTGTAAAAACCATGCATGAATTGTGGGTCATATAACTGTAGTTCTCTAGAGGTGTGTAAAAATCAAACCAGAATTAACAATCAATTTTGGTGTTTTATACTGTGAATTTTGTCCAACCTCTGGATCGAGTTGTATTATGACGTGGAATGCTAAACTTTTGAAATGGTTGCAAATTTAGTTCGAGTCTACATTTTCAAACATGACTTTATTTAAAGTAAAAATCTAAATTTTTTGAAATGGTTGCAAATATAGTCCGAGTCTATGTTTTTGGACTTAATTATGACGTGGAAGGCTAGAATCTTACATGTATATTCGATTTTTATTTTGTAAAATCACATTTTCTTAGAGGAAAGTGCATTACTTCCTTTGTCGAAACAGTGAAGAAGCTGGAGAAAGACTACATATATGATATGGATGAAGTATCTAGAGAAGATGAAGATGAAGATGAAGATGTTGTTTGGTGAAATGATGAGATGGATTCAGGAATATGGAATATCTTGTGTTGTGCTTTTTCGCCTTCTTCGGCAGAATTCTAAGGCCGTGTTGGACGACGTCCGCGACGTGGAGGTGGTGCAGTGTTTCAGAGTAATGGAAGCATAGTCAGTCAATTAGTCATCATCACCACCACCTTAGAGTTACACGAATTTTCAACTCTATTTCAAATGTCTTTCTACGCATTTTTAACACATTTCTGTGCACTGTGATTTTCGGTGGGGTGAGGAAGCCGGAAATAGGATTATCGACAACTGTGCAGCTGCCAAAACTATGCTCTTTCTAAAAACAACGGAGAAATCGGTAGATCATTGCAGCAACATAGCAGCGGATGAACAAAAATCTCATATTCATGATCCCACCTACTTAAATCATCTTCTATGTATTCTTAATTTTTTTTCTTTCACATTGGATTAATAATACATGATATACATTGGAGACAATAATGCATGTTACACAGATTGATAATACAAAGATCTGGCCTGCTTAAACTCTCGATTACATGTGTTGCATTTTCTTTTGTAAATAAAATAAATAATTTTCAAGAAAACCTTACGTGTTTGTGCACGAGTTTAATTGACTCCTTCTTTGCAAACTCATAATTTTACAGGTGTGTAATATCAAAACAGAGATGATGAAATCCTATTACTGGGATATGGATGAAGAAAGAACAAAAATGTTTGTTGGATTTATGTCACTATGTGTTGACTTTCCTACCTTCCTTGAAGATGAACCCCAAAAGGTTATTTTCTAAATTGCAAATTATATCTTTATGGGGATGGCAGGCATCGCTAAAACTACCTTTGCCATAAACTTTTTCAACGATAAGTCAAGTTTGAGCCATTTTAAGCATCATGTGTGGATCACTTTAGGCCAAAAATATCGGAATGAAAATATTTTAATAGATATTCTAGCTCAAGTATATCCCGACATTGATAAATTGCATATGAAAGGAGATGAGGAATTAGCTAGGGAATCATGCATACGACTACGACTATCCCGTAAGAGATGTTTCATAGTGTTGGATGATGTATGTAGCAAAGAGTGTTAGGAAATAATACCCACACACACTATCACGAGAAAACACGAAAAGAGAACACGAGAAAATTGTTTACCCAGTTCGATACGATGTGTATCTACGTCTAGGGGTGATGCCAAGCCAGAGATTTCACTATATTTTTCTGGGATACAAATTACAATGGGGGTGATGCCAAGCCAGAGATTTATAATAACACAAATTGAATTCTAGCCCTAGTCAAGATAGGAAAAAACTTGTGGGCTAAGAAAAGAGAAACCTTGTGGGCCAAGGAATCCTTTTCAGGCTCCATACACCAACAATCTCCCACTTGGAGACTGAAACTCCCAAGTAACCATATCTTCTTGTCCTCCTCCTTGCTCCGCTTAGCATCGCCTAGCCTTATCTTCAAGTTCCAAGGCCAATTGAAGCTCTACATAGCTTCAATTTCTCTAAGATCACCACCTTAGTAAACATGTCGGCTGGATTCTCACTTCCAAGTATCTTCTCAAATTGCAAGATCTTCATCTCCAATAGGTGTCAAATGTAGTGATACTTCAACTCCACGTGCTTTGTTCTCGAATGAAACGCCGAATTCTTTGCCAAGAATATAGCACTTTGACTATCACTATAGAGAGTACTATTTTTGTGCTCCTTTCCAAGTTCACTCAAGAAATTCTGCAACCACACCATCTCTTTACTTGCTTCCGTCACAGCTACATACTCAACCTCCATGGTAGACAAAGCAACGATCTTCTACAACTTAGAAGTCCAAGAAATAGCAGTACCACCATAAGTAAACACATACCCGGTTGTACTTCTTCTTCCATCAAGGTCATTAGATGCCAAATCTGCATCAACATAACCGACCAACTCAACACTCTTGCCATCGAAACATAAGGCCTTCTCCATGGTACCTCTCAAGTATCTCAAGATCCACTTAACAACCTCCCAATGTTGCTTGCCCGGATCACCCATGAACCGACTCACTACTCCCACTGCATGCGCAATATCTGGTCTCGTACACACCATGGCATACATGACGCTAACAATTGCCGAAGCATAGGGAACTTTCTTCATTTCGACACGTTCCTCCTTTGTACTCGGCGACTCTTTCTTCGACAGCTTGAAGTGACTGCCTAATGGCACACTCACTCGCTTCGATTCATCTACGTTGAATCTTTCTAAGACCTTTTGAATGTAAATGGCATGTGAAAGATACAATTTCCTTGCCGCCTTGTCATGCTCGATTCTCGTGCCAAAAATATGTTTTGCTTCTCCAAGACCCTTCATGGAGAATCGTCCAGACAATTGCCTCTTCAACTTATCCATCTCTTTTGCATTTGCTCCTGCGATCAACATATCGTCAACATATAACAAAAGGATGAGATAGCTTTCGTCGAAAGTCTTAAAGTAGCAACAATGGTCAGCGTGGCATCTCGCATAACCAATCTCCAACATGAAACTGTCAAACTTCTTATACCACTGCTTCGGAGCTTGCTTCAAGCCATACAAGCTCTTCTTCAACTTGCACACAAGATGTTCTTTCCCTTTCACTATGAATCTTTCGGGCTGTGTCATGTACAAATCCTCCTCCAAATCACCATGAAGAAATGCCGTTTTTACATCCATCTAATGTAACATCAGGTTTTCTGCAACTACCATACTCAACACTAAACGAATAGTGGTTAGTTTCACAACAGGAGTAAACACATCAGTATAATCAATACCGTATCGTTGCTCAAACCCTTTGACAATCAGCCTAGCCTTGTAATGCTTTCTACCATCCGCTTCAATCTTGATTCAATAGACCTACTTGTAGTGCAATGCTTTCTTCCCCTTTGGGAGCTCCACAAGTTCCCAAGTGTCATTCAGGAGAAGAGATGTTAACTCAACATCCATAGCAACTCTCCACCTTCGCTTATTACTCTCAACATTTGCCTCTGCATAGCATTCAGGCTCACCACCGTCAGTAAGTAACAAATAAAAGTTAGAGGGCAAGTACCTTTCGGGTGCACGTCGCTCTCTAGCCGGTCTTGGCATCGGATTGTTCGGTGGTGAGGTTCTTGGCTTGTCCTCAAGAACCTCTTCAACATTCTAACCCTCCTTGCTCCCACTCGATTTTGAGATGTCTAACTCGACCACTTGGGAATTCGGATTGTCAGAGCTTGATGCCTTCAATCTGTCTTTGTACAACACATGTTCATTGAAAACCACATCTCTACTACGGATAACCTTTCGGTTCTGCTCATCCCAAAGCCTATAACCAAACTCGTCTCCACCATAACCAATGAACGTACACTTAACAGACTTAGCATCCAACTTACTTCTTTCAACATTAGCAACATGAGCATAAGCAACACAACCAAAGATGCGTAGGAATGATAGGTTTATCTTTTTTTCCGTCCATTCTTCCTCAGGTATCCAAAACTCCAATGGAACTGATGGACCTCTGTTGATTAAGAATGCAGCTGTGTTGACTGCATCCGCCCAAAACGTCTTAGGCAACCCACTTTTCAACCTCATGCATCTTGCTCGCTCATTCAGTGTCTGGTTCATGCGTTCTGCAACACCGTTCTGCTGAGAGGTTCCTTTCACAGTCTTCTCCATGAGAATCCTGTTCTCAGCACAGTAATTCTTGAACTTATCAAGTTCGTACTCTTCTCCATTTTCGGACCTAAAACACTTCACCTTCAGCCCTGTTTTAGTTTCTACAAGGGCTTTCCACTTCCTGAAAGCATCAAACGCATCAGATTTATTCTTAAGAAAATAAACCCATACCTTTCTAGTGCAATCGTCGATGAAGGTGATGTAAAACTCTGAGCCACCAAGGGACTTCATAGGTGCTGGTCCCAATAGATCGCTATGGACCAACTCCAACTTCTGCGTCTTCAAAGTTCTGCCGCCTCTCGAGAAGCTCACCCTTTTCTGCTTCCCAAACATGCAATCCTTGCATAGGCCAACTTCAACAATTTTCAGGCTAGGCAGCCTACCCTTCGAACACATTATCTTCATCCCTTTCTCGCTAATGTGGCCAAGCCGACAGTGCCACAAATCTGCATTGTTTGTTGCACTCGCGGGATCAATGCACTCCTTGGAGTTACTTGTCATATACAAGGTACCCTCCTTCTTTCCATGAGCTACTACCATAGCTCCTTTGGTGATCTTCCAACAGCTGCCGCCGCACGTCGTTGAATATCCTTCAACGTCAAGTTGCCCAAACGAAAGCAAATTTCTTTTCAGTTCGGGAATATGTCTGACCTCATTCAGCTTTAGGATGCCTCCATTTTATGTCGCCGCTCGCATGTCTCCCTTTCCCACAATTTTCAAAGGTTCGTCATCCGCGAGAAACACCCGCCCAAAATCGTCAGAGACATAATTTTGCATCACGCTTACAAAACTGCAAGAGTGAAACGACGCTCCAAAATCCAGTACCCACGACTCCATCGGACTGGTCACATTCAAGACCAACGCCTCGCCCTCATATTCGATTGTGGCTGCGTTCGCTGTCTTCTTATCTTTTTTATCCTTATTCTTATTCTTATTCTTTGGCGGTGCTTCACACTGACTTTGGTAGTGACCGAACTCTTCATAATTACAACACTAGATTGAACTCTTATCTTTCCTGGATCGGCTCTTTCCTCTGGACTTTGACCTTCCCCGATTTTGCCTTTCCTTCGATCTGCCTCTATTTTCCGTGCTCAGTGTTGACCCCGAAGAAGAAGATCCAGATTGTTGTCTCCTACGAATTTCTTCGCCAATCATCAGATCCCTTACTCTATCAAATGTCAGTTTTGCGTCTCCAGCGCTAACTGCTGCCATTAAGTTCACCCAACTTTCTGGCAGAGAAGAAAGCATAACTAGGGCTCGAAGTTCGTTATCAAACTTGATATCAACCGAGTCCAATTACGAGGTGATCAAGTTGAACTCGTTGAGATGTTGTTGCACTGGTGTACCCTTTGATAGGGGTGAGCGAAACCCGAACCAAACCGAAAATTCGAACCGCACCAAACCATAATTTATAGTTCGGTTTGGTTTTTTAAGATAACGGTGTGGTTCGGTTTAAGAAATAGAAACCCGAAATTATTTCGGTTTGGTTCGGGTTGAGCCAAAAAAATTCGACTTCTAACCGAAATCGAAATATTTTATATGTTATTTATTATTTTATTTATATATCTAAATTTATGTTTTAGTAAAACTTAAAAATAATTCAAAAGTTATGGGTAAAGTTTAGATAACCCTACAATCACTATATATTAAACATAAACCTTCCGACACCAGGAGGATTTGGAAAGCATTGAAAAGCTTGAAAAAGGTTAATTATTTAATGTTTTGTCATATTATTCTTTTCTTATTAGTAATTTTCTGCTTTCTTGATAGATCGTGTGTTTGTTTTTCTTTTTGTAGCCATGAAAAATCTTAGCATAAGTGAATTGAATGAGAACATCATGGAGCTATGAGGTCGTTGGTTATGGTGAAGTAGTGAACTAGTGGTGCATCGCAGAGTCGGAGATATTCTGCTTATCTTAATTTATTTTCTAGGTTCAAAATCTCTTTTTGTTGGAACTTGAATTTTACGTTTTTGCTTGAAACAGTTGTTGATATTTGCTTAGAACGATTGTGGATGTTTGGCTCAATTGTGAAATCATCACCAATTCACCATTGTTGCTTTTGCTTTGGTTGAACTAATAGAATTGCTCTGTTTTGTGCAAAAGTGTTCGAAAATAGGAAATAAAATAGGTTTGAACCAAATGAAAAATATGCACTTAAAATGTGTAAATTTTTTTGGTTAAAACCGAATATAATCGAACCCGAACTGCAAATTACGGTTTGAAATTGGTTTGGTTACACATCTAATACGGTTCGATTTGGTTTGCAAAAATCATACAATTCAGTTTTCGGTTAATTTCGGTTTGGTGCGGATTGGGCTCGAACCGCCCGAATGCTCAGCCTACCCTCTGACATGTTCAGATTGAACAAACGCCTAATTAGATGTACCTTGTTCGTCGTAGATGGCTTCTGATACATCTCCTCCAAGATCTTCAACATCTCCTTCATGGTTTTGGCCGCCCTCGTGTGATAAGCTACATCCTTGGACAGCGATAAACGAATCGCGCTCATCGCCTTTCTCTCCAGCAGCTCTCACTCCTTCGCAGTCATCTTTTCTGGCTTTGCTTTGAGGGGTTGATATAAATCTTTACCATAGAGGTAATCCTCAATCTGCATCTTCCAGAAACCGAAGTCAGATCTATCAAACTTCTCGATAGGCACCTTTCCGTCGTTCATCGTGACTGGTCCCTTTGAACCCAGACTCTTGATACCAGTTGTTAGGAAATAATACCCACACACACTATTACGAGAAAACACGAAAAGAGAACACGAGAGAATTTTTTACCCAGTTCGATACGATGTGTATCTGCGTCTGGGGACGATGCCAAGCCAGAGATTTCACTATATTTTTCTAGGATACAAATTACAATGGGAGAGCACCTATTTATAATAACACAAATTGAATTCTAGCCCTAGTAAATAGGAAAAAACTTGTGGGCTAAGAAAAGAGAAATCTTGTGGGCCAAGGAATCCTTTTTCAGGCTCCATACACCAACAAAGAGCTCATCCGTTACTTGAAAAATCTATTCCTAGATATCAAAGGTACAATCTTGATGACAACTATGCTAGCAAAAGTAGCCAAATTTGATAGAGATGATACAAAAATCGAAATGCATTTACTAGATGAAGAAGAAAGTTGGTATCTTCTTCGTCAAAAGGTGTTTGGTGAAGGATCGTGCCTCCCGGAACTAGAGAAAGTCAGGCTTAAGATTGCTGAAAAGTGTGACGGTCTTCCTCTCCTTATCCTCACAGTTGCAGATCAACTCCTCAAAGTCAACAACATGTCCAAAGAGTATTGGAACAAGGTCGCCTCAAGTAAAGAAAAACAAGTTTTCATAAATGCACATCATCAAATATCTAAAGCTCTATTTCCAAGCTACCTCAGCTTACCACAACATCTGAAAGCATGTTTTCTATACATTGGAGTCTTTCTTGAAAAATATGAGACCTCTCCATCGAAGCTCACTAACATGTGGATCGCTGAGGAATTTGTAGAACCAAATTCGTCCCAAATGGTAGAAGATTATGTTGCAGAATGTTTGTCTAAGCTTGTTCAAAATAGTCTTGTTGTCGTCCAACGCAAGGTCTCTGATCACACCATTAGTACATGCCGCCTTCATGTTGTCTTTTGGCATCTCTGTAACAATCAAGCTGTGAAGAATAAATTCTTCCATGCCATGAGTATCTATGATGATTGTTTGATAGACAGTCTAAAGAGCCAACGCAGATTATGCATTCGAAATAGCATTTTATTAGGCATAAAAGATGTACAATTGCCAATGGCATCAAATACAAGTACACATTCTTTGCTATGTGTTGGTCCACTTCAACAATACCCAGTCCCTTTAAAGTCTGAGTTTAGGTTGTTGAGGGTGATGAATGATTTAAGAACTCGTCTCTTTGAGTTCCCGGTTGAAGTGGTGAGACTAGTTAATATGAAATACCTTGGCCTCACTTGTAATGGAAAGCTCCCTAATTCAATATCCAAACTTTGGAAGCTTCAGTACTTGATTGTGAAACGGTACATGAACATTAGATTATTTGACAATTCTTGGGATTTGACATAATTGAAACATCTTCAAGTCGTGGGAGGATGGATACCTAATCGTAAATGTGGCAATGGTTTACGGAAGCTCTCAACTCTTTTAGATGTGAGCGTTCAAAGTTGTAGAAAGAAGGTTCTTAAATGGATTCCAAATCTGAAGAGGTTACGTATTCGAATTGAATTGGTGGCTGGTGATGAAGGCAATTCCTTCCGCTGCTTAAATGGCATATCTCGTCTTCATAAACTAGAATCAGTTAAATGCGTTGTTGTGAATCCTGAAATCAGAAGTGAGGTTGTTTCCCATCTCGATGTTCCCAGCAAGGCTTAAGAAGTTGAGTTTAAGTGGGTTAGGGTATCCTTGGTCATACATGAGTATAATTGGAAAGTTGAAGCATCTTCAAGTTGAAACATTATGCATTTCAAGGACCGAGTGGGAAATGGATTACACTAGTCCATTCGAAAATCTTAAATTTCTTCTAGTAGAAGATACCGATTTGGTGCATTGGAAAATCAACTCTTTCATCCCCATGTGGTTAGAGCGTCTACACATTAAACACTGCTACAAACTACAAGAGATCTCCAATGCTTTGCCTACTGGTTTTTCTTTAAAGATCATAGAAATTGTTGACTGCAATCCTTTGATTTTGGCCTGGGCC
Organism: Schizonepeta tenuifolia; assembly: GCA_029490685.1. Taxonomy (NCBI): domain Eukaryota; kingdom Viridiplantae; phylum Streptophyta; class Magnoliopsida; order Lamiales; family Lamiaceae; genus Schizonepeta; species Schizonepeta tenuifolia. The sequence continues at coordinate 77,510,769 of CM055958.1, forward strand.
AAGAGAAAGGGACGAAGGCCAAAAGTCCATCTTTCATGGATTGCTAATAAGTAAAGTGAGGTTAGTAATTCTATCGCTATTGCTCCTCTTTTCCTTATAAAGAAATATTCTTGCAAGTACATGATTTTTGTAAAAATCAAGTTAATGTTGTAGGTGGCGGTTTTTCTATTCTTGATTGCGGCTGAATGAGAATTCAAGTAATGTCAAGAACGTGAATTTTAAGTGCTTGTTTAATGTATTTGAGTCTTGTTTGGTTCATTTCTGTATGAAAACTCTGGTTTTCAGCAAATTTCTATTCAAGATTTGAAATTGTATTTGTCTTTGACAGCAGAACAATAATTATGATTTATGACTTACTGTGCGCACAACATTCCGATCAAGAAATTGTACTAAGTGTTGTGATGAATTTTCTCGTTTTCTTTTTCGAGGGGCGGCTTTATTTCTGCTACTAGCTTGATGGTACGAGCAATGCACGTACAATGTCATGTATACATACATATCATATTACTAACTATGGTTTAATAAAACTTAAAATCTTTGTGTTATTAAAATCTGTGAGAATAGACTTATATAATAGTACTAATATCTAGTGCATCCATTTTCACATAAAATCAACAATCAAAAATCCCGAAAGCCTGAAAACAGAGAGTCGACCAAAATGAAATATCAGCAATATAGTTAGGCCGATGTCGCCGAACAATATCTCGAGCATATCGAAATCGAGCCCCCTATTGCAACTACGTCAAACATTAAGCAAAACTTCAACTCAATAAACAGATAACCTCACTATGGATCTTGGCCAGTGATGAACAAAATGGATATGTGTGCTATGGCTTTCTGAAAACAATGATAATTGCAGTGCAGTTATCTTTGCACAAGCGTTCACGGACAGCTTCTCGGACAAGCCGGCGGCTCACAGCTGCAACTGATAAACCTTCCTGTCATATATGGTAAGTATTAGTAGAAACCGGGCAACCCAAATTTTAACCACCCCATAAGTAACCACAATGATCATAGAATGCAGTAATGCAAAAAACAAACCTTTAACAGGTTTTGAACAAAGTCGACAGCATCGCTTGGTCCAAAGACCTAAAAGTTGGATGGAATTTCGTTTATATGGTCAATATTCAGTAAAACTAAAGGCAAGTGGATTGAGCCTTTGTTGAAATATTGAAGATGATGAAATAGTTCATGGTGATGGAGAAGGAGATATACCCCCCACAAGCCATCGCAACCAAGAATCATAAACTGGTCTCTCTCTGTGAGGTCGAAGGAATGAACATCAGGAATTGCGATGACGCCCACCTGAAAATCATTCAATTTTGTCTGTTAGACAAGAACAGCATGTATCCTAGGATCAAATACTGCAAGATATATACAATGCCGTCAAGTATATGAAAGAACCCAGAAACCCTTCCAACACACAACACAACAAGAACAAGACAAGGAAAATTAATTAGTGCGAAAAATAGTGTAAATGTTATCAGGACGTTGGACATATGAACTCCATTTGGTTTGAATCAAAGTATAAAACGTGGTGAAAAACAAAACTTCTCATCCAAAACATACAGGCATGGCAGCACTGTGACAGTAACTAACTTGACCATAAGATGGAGCTTCCTTCCCCTTTGCAAGAAATAAAGATGAAAAGTGAAAATTAAAACATAGAATAAAGACAATATAAGTACATATTAATGTTATAAGATAACATTAAATGAAATGATACCATAGATGTTAGTAAAGCAAGAGGCCAAAATCAGACCTTCTTGAATTGCCTATCTCCAAAGGCTCTAGAAACTACAAGACGCCCTTGCAATCGTCCGTTTGAACCAACAGATCCACCAGCCTAATCATTCGAATATATTCAGCAGAGTATTTATCCATCATGTACATAAAGCAAGCAAGGGCAGTAAGGCAACCACACAACACACCACTAATTTTTAGTTTTATATGAAAATAATGAACAATAATAAGATAAATGGAGCGAATCTTAAAAATGGACAAATAATTTCAGAAGCTTCAGCTATCAGAGAAGTTCAGTTTCAATAAATTAGTCAAATGCACAATGTTCGCCACATAGCCTTAAATAGTCAGTAGCATGCCACATAGCTTTAATGGTATAACCACCCCTCTTCTTATTTAGCAGAAAAACACTCTATTGATGGCATAACTGTCAACAAGCAATCTCAAAGGCTTTCCTAACATCAATTATCAGGAAATATGTGCCACCATCAAACAATGTATAATATTTGAGACCCAGGCTGGATAACATGCAACTATGAACAATTACCAGCTTTACTTTCAAGAACTAAACCGCATAATAATGCACTAAAAAAATGACCTATTTTTCATATCATAGGCATTTACCCTCAATCATCTAATGCAAGGAGAACATAAAATGATAGGATCATGACCCGAAAATATCATTTTAGCACCCAAAGCAGACCTTCTGAATTCGTGCCCTCTCTTGTGGATATATGGCTTTGTGTTCTCTAGTCAAAACAATAGCCTTTAGTGGATTTGATCCATCCACACAACTCTGTGAGGAATCTACAGCAGATGAGCGTGCCACCACTGCCTTTGCATCACCAATATTAGCAACAAATACCTAATAAAAACACACAGAACAGAGTCATTACAGATTACAATAGAAACTGAGTTAGGAGAAGTGGAGAATGGTGCATTCACAACCAGACCAGAAAGGTGGTTCAAACACTTGTCTCATAATTTAAAGAGTAGACATTTATCGCCTGAGCTATCACTACACCAATTAATCAAAATCTAAAATTACCATGAGACTGTCCTATAGACAGACATAAAAGAATAGCAGAAATGCCAGAAATTACTACAAACAGGCCTTAAAAAAAATTCTCTTTTCATCCTATGGCAAGCTTGCATGCATAGTTCTATATTTCGATAATGAGAAGTCATTTTGGAAGGTACTTAGGAATAAGAGTAATAGGAAAAAATGGATTATCATCTCATTAACAAGTAACAATTTTTTTTAAGCAAAAGGGAAAAACAAATAAATATTTGAATACTTGATGTCCGTAGTGGGACATACAAATTATATTATAGGATGAACAATTTTTCAAGCAAAAATAGTCAAGAAAATACATAAGCACGTGAAAACAATGATTTCATCAGTGAGCTCACAGCTGCACAAGTAAGATGTATCCATGAAAAAATAGAGCGAGTAATAGGATTATCATCTCATTAACAAGTAACAATTTTTTTTTAAGCAAAAGGGAAAAACAAATAAATATTTGAATACTTGATGTCCGTAGTGGGACATACAAATTATATTATAGGATGAACAATTTTTCAAGCAAAAATAGTCAAGAAAATACATAAGCACGTAGTGAGCTCAGAGCTGCACAAGAAATTCCTCAAAAGACCCCCAAGTAAGATGTATCCATGAAAAAATAGAGCGAGTCTCTATATATATCAAATTAAAGCTTCTAAACTTGGATTTAATTCTAGAATCAAATGTCTTCAGCCAATAAATAGAGTAATTATTTTAATGGGAAATATTAGAAAAGGCTGAAACCATTCAATAAGACATTTAAGCCGTCTCCATTCGAATTCAGGCCAAGTATGACACTCATACAAGTAATTAGAATTAGCATTTATTATATGAAGATCAATAACATTTAATTATCCTGGATACAAAACAAAATATATACATACATATGTATATAGCTCATAGACGATATACAACCACTATATCCCATGACAGGAAGGAGTGCTATACGATGAATATCCACTTCATGATTCCCAATTATAATTCATTTGTAGCCAAAACATTTAAAACAACTTTATAGGCCATGAACATCCAAAAGAAGCGGGGAAAAAAAAATAACACCATGGGCATATTTATAGGCTAAAATTAAAATGCACAATTCCGTGTAGTCTTATTGACGAAGGCCAAAACTATTCTCCTGAGAAAAAGGTTTATGTCCGACACTATTTTCTCAACCCCCCACCTAAACACAAAGACTAAGCTACCCAATTGGCCCAAATATTGATGTTTTACGAATAATATAAGTTAGCAGATTAAAAATCGCAAAATAACAACAGGCTGGCAAAATTTTAAAGTTCTAAAAAATAGATGTAAACCAAATGTCAAGAATCAATTTACCTAAATCCCGAATTTTATGATAGGTCACACCTCCACAATGCAAGTCCATAAACAATAACAATGATGATACAAGGTACTGATTAGAAAGACAAAAAACTTACTCAATTGCTTGGAGCTGAAAATATTACTCCCTCCAAAAAACTCAATTTGTCTACTTACTGCTCCGTACGGAATTAAGAATAAGAGTAAAAAGATAGATAGTGGGTAGGTCTTATCACTTTTGAGGGGTTTTATAGAGTTAATTCTTTCCTTATTTGGAAGTAGACAAATCGAGTGGAATATCTATTTAAGGAAATGTAGACAAATAGAGTGGAACAGAGGGAGTATGTCTTACTCCCTAGCTAAGAGTTAAGACCGATCATGAAGTTTCCCATAAACTTCATGAATTCATAAATCATAATTAAAGCCTGTGATTAACTAGGAAATAAGGCAACGTCTGCCACCTATGTCATAGGCTAAACTATGATTCTTCTAACATTCAAAGTAAATAAATTCTTTCAACTTATATAATATGTTTACAATTTGATTCCAATTTTCTTCGTTTGCCCAGTCAAGTTGCGGAAGGGAACACAAATAGGCAATCGGCTCCCAACTACTATAGCTAAGCTGACAGCACCAGATACTTGATATTCACGATACATACATCCTATTGAAACTGCTTTAATATAGATTGCATAGCATAATTACTTAGTGAAAGAAAACTTACTGTCTGTTCCAATACCCAAACACATACTGCTGTAGCACCATCTTGCCATCCCCCTATCAACAAGCCAAGTTAAACATATACTACGATATTTTACTAAAATATCACAGACAGAAAATGTTAATAGAGAAATCATTTCGATCCATTTTCAAAATCTTGCAAGCGAAAAATTAATTGAGTGACATCAGGGTAGGCATAGAAATGTTTCTTCACATATCCAAAGTGTAATTGAAGGAAGTAGAATATAAGGGTAAGTGGTAAAATCACATTTGACCAGCAGCCTTCAACCTATAGAAAGTTGGCTTCAAGCAATATGGCTTGAAAAACATAGCACATGCTTTATATCAGCAAAATCAGTCAAGTTCACGGAGGGCATCTTTTCATTGATGTAATGCATTTGTCTGCCATTTAGTTTAGAAGCGGCAAGGAAAAGGAAAAACAAGCAAGAAACCATTAAGAACCTGTAGCACTTTCCTGAAGCAAAGCCTCATCTGTTTTCCTGAATCCTACACAATACGAGACAAAACACCGAATCATCATGTCGAATCACACATTCAGAAGGTTGATGAGCCAAAAAGGTCAGGAGAGAACCCGACGATACCATTAAGTATAGCCTTCTTCGCAGTCTTAACATCCAGCTGAAGTTTCACAAGAAAGAAACATTATCAATAGGAAAAATCCCAAAACAATTAAACAGAAGGACCAGCATTCTCAAGAGAAAACTCAAATTCGAACAATCAAGTAAATGCATAGATAAACAGACCAACTCACGTGGTAAGCCTGCCGAAAGCACACTCTTGTGCAAATGCCTCTGGGCATACTCTGCCGCTAGCCGGCCTCCATGTCCGTCATATATTGCAAAATGCGCACATCTACAAGCATAAGAAATTCAGAATAAATAAACAGAAAAGGTAAAAGCTTTTATTTCTGTAACCGTGACCGATAGAAAACGGGAGCTAAAATAAAATAAACAAAAGAAAAGAAAACAGTGGCATGAAAGAATGAAATGAAAAACAAAATTATCAGATAAAGCTTAAGCTTTACACGCTATTAGTAACATCAACAGATTATAAACAAATGTAACTGAAAACACCATAAATAATAATGATGAGTAGACCTCAAATTTCCGGGGGAACCAGACGCGGCGGCGTCTTCAAGTACCACCCAAGCATCTTCCATGGTGTGGCGCGAGCCTTTGTCTTCAGCTGCATCGGCCTCTAGCGCGAATAAACCCCCCTTGGTTGTACCCGACGCCGCGATGGTAGTACTCCGGGTCTCATATTCTTCCTCCGATTTCAACCTTTTTCCAATTGGTGGGGAATTGGAGCCACTCTCGTTGGGGCGTTTGAGGGCTGCCATTGCGGTAGCGGGATTGGATTCTGGTGCACTCGTCATTTTCTGGAATGGATCAAAGGAAAGGGGCCAAATTGTTGAAAAATGTTACTTTTGCTTTCACCGCTAAGGCCAAATTGCAAAATAATGGGTTATCGGTTAAGAATAAAGATATGAATAAAGATATCCGGACACACTGTGGCAGCTACACGCGTCAAAAAAGGAAAGTTGACTATAAAAATAGAAATAATCATATTTCCCTTTTAGGTTTTATGGTTCCCAATTAGAGTATATTTCCATTTTAAAAATATATATTACCATTTTTAGCTCGTGTGGCTGGCCACAGTGTGGCTGAATATCATTACTTTTTTTTATTTAATTATATGTTAATTTTTAAATTTAATTATTATTTTGAATTTTTAAAAAATTGTACATGATATTAATTTATTTTAATTAAAATTAGAAATTAGCATAAAATTAAGTGAAAAATGATATAATAGATAAAACACTAATTATATTAATTATTTGAAAAAATTGAAAGACGGGAATAACATATCATTCACCACTCTCGCTGGAGGGGTGTGATACAGAGGGAGCAACGAGAGCGACACAGAAGATGGGAATGGCTGTTGAAATTGACAGAACGGCCATCAGTGAGGGAGATTTCTTCGGGCTAGCCGGCTGCTGGGAGGGCGAAGATGTCAAAAGCCTAGCTCGATCTTTCAAGAGTGGTGAATGATATGGAATTGTTAACAAGGATATGGGGGATGAGGAGGAAATGGACGAGGAAGAGGAGGAGGAGGAGGAGGAGGAGGAGGAGGAGGAGGAGGCGGCAGAAGATTTGGGGGTGAGAGAGGAAAGAGAAAGAGGGGGTTAAGGATTTCATTTTTGAGGGGGGGGGGGAGAGGGGGGGAGAAGAGGAAGAAGGGATTGAAGGGAAGAGATTGCGAGTGGTGGGTACTAAGTTGTTGGAATTGGGGGATGTAGTTTTGAGGAGAGAAGAGGAAAGAGAGAGAATGGAGCAGGGAGGTCGGGGCAATAGAGGATGAGATGGAGAGGAAAGAGAGGGATTGGCGGTTGATGGAGAGGGAAGAAGGTGTTTATGACAACGAGATGGAATTGCTAGAATTGTAGGTGGAGGTCGGCGTTTGCTGGGAGGTGGCGGCGGCGGCGGAAGGAGGCCAAGGGTTGAGGCAGAAATAGGAATAGAGAGAAGGAGAACAGGAGAGAGATAGGAAGAGGAGGATTTTCTCTTCTCGTTTTTTTTTTTAATAAAATGAGTTAGCATATGTTGTGTTTAATTTTTTTATTTTTAAGTAAAGTTATCAAAACGACGTTGTTTTGTCTACTCCGGTGTCCAACGTGTCATTTTCGACCTCCACGTAGGATTTAGTTTGGGAAAAATCAGTGATCGGGAGCAAACTTAGAAAAAAAAATGACAGGTTAGGTTATATGTGCGAAAGAAAAAGCTCATGTACGATTCCCGAATTCGGAAAAAGGTTTGAATTTTACAAATAATTATCCCCTAAAAAATACTATTAAAGAAGGCAGACAAGCTTTCTTGAACTTGAAGGGCAGTGGGTGGGAGAAGAGAGATGATGTATATTTTAATATATATTTCATATACAAATATATATAATTAATTATGTACGAGTGAAAATACAATAATGTTAACAATTTGATTGCTGACATGACTTTTCGATATTAGAAAATTAAAAATTGCTAAAATGATCACAAAATCAAATTTATCAACTTTTAAATTTGTAGTATACTAAGATGAGGCTTAAATAGTTACATTGTAAATTTATCGAGCTTAAATTTTTGCACTTTGAAAAAATTTGATGCACAATAAATATTTAAATTTCAGCTCACCCTATGATTAAATCCTGATCCGCCCCTGCATACACAACCTGCATTATCGTGTATGCATGGTCGATGTATGCTGGTCATGTATGCAGGTCGTGTATGCTGATATGGTCGTATATGCTAGTCATGTATGCAGGTGGTGTATGCTGATTTGGTCGTTTATGCTAGTCGTGTGTGCATTTTTGTGTATATTGTTATGGTCGTGTATGCTAGTCATGTACGTTGGTCGTGTATGCATGTCCATATTTGATTGTTTTTTAAAAAGTGGCTATATTTGCACTTTTCTTTTGACAAGTGGCTATATTTGCAACACGAAAGTATCACATCCTGTGTCTTTCTCACATTCAAGGTCTTCACCATTCTATTCTATCATGAGATGTTGTGAAACGAGACATTAACGTGATCATGCAAAGAATTGCATTTTCACGCATTCTCGTGCAAATATTAACGTCAAATTAATGTGTTCTTTTTTGGAAAAATTGCAGAGAAATACCCCACCTTTTTCTAAATTTTAATTTTATAACAAACCTTTTAATTTTTGCAAACAAAATAGTTAGCTTCCAATTCGATGCAATGTCTGTCCGGTGAGCAATTCCCCCCTAATCGAAACTGAGGTGGCTCTCTAGAAAGTTGACCTGGCAAAATTTCGCAGCGACCAAAACGGCGTCGTTTATAAAACATAAAAAAACGTCATTTATATATGACAATAAATTAGGACAGAGGAGATCGATTAATTCATTTAAGAACTCCAATCCTTTTCTCCCATCTTTGTCGACGAAATATTTGCCATAGCCATCAAATTCCCAGCACCACTTGCATCCAAAGAGTTTAATCGATGGCGTCTTCTTAAAAAAATAAGCTCAACGAATTATCCCCAACCTATGAGGCTCTGCCAGCGTGAAGAACCAGAGCCTTGCCTCATGCAGGGTTCAAATTCCGTGACGAACCCTGAGCAGCTCTACTTCCATTGTTGTCATCGGGGTCGGGTAAGTATTGCAGTTGTCTTCTTCAAATGAGCTATGTCGTTGAATTTTTTTTTTTTTTTTTTTTGGATTGTAGCGAGGAGATTGTAAACCTTGGGATTGGGTTGATCCCGAGATATTTCCTTACTATAAGGATTGCTTCCTGAAAATGAAAATCAAATGGATATGGCTCTTGAGCAAATCATTCGGAGAGGAAGAAAAATGAAAAATTAAAGGGAAAGGAACCTGAAGATGTCGAACAATCAATGAATGCACAAGCAGCTGAAGATGTTGATGAGTCCAAGGGAATTGGTCGTGAAGATGTTGTTAACGTCAAGCAGCTTGGGAAAAAATGGTAACTGTAGAAAAAAGGATAAAATTTCTCTATCTCGGATTTGTCTTCGTGGTTATATTGGTATGCTTTGGTTGGTTTTAGGTTGTTTGTAGTTGGAATTTGGTGATATTTGCATTGTTTTACTGTTTTCGACTTAATGTATTTTGGAAGGTTATAACCATACTTCTTCTAGTTATTGTTTTGTTGCTATCGACTTCATGTATTTTGGAAGGTTAGAAAACTTAAAGTTGTAGTTGTTGTAGTTCTTGTAGTTGTAGTTGAATGACTTGTAGTTGGAATGACTGGTAGTTGGAATTCAATTTTGGTTGTTGTGTTGAGTTGAATGTTGTTTTTGGTGATTGAATGTGATGGAGTTATTGTTGTTATTGTGAAGTTATTATTGCAAATGCAGCAGTTGTGTACCAAACATAAAGTGAATAAGTAAAAGGGAACAAAACAGGGCATGTGCTAAGCATAAAATTGAACAAATCTTCGAACTTGCAAAAGTAGTGTATCTGTTTACAGTCACAAACAAAAAAAGACATCATCAAAATACCCCAAAGATAGTGTACTTAACGTCACAAAAAACGGCTAAAAAGAAACACGACTTGGCACAAGTGTAATAATTGTGTACATATGCACATGGCTCCCCACCCACAAAATGTATGGCAGCACAGACATGGACATATGGGATGCCAGTCAGTTCCCAAGCCCTACATGAACAAGTGTGTTCAACCATATCCACAACAAACCTCCTACACTTTAAGCTTACTTCATACTTCTTTAGCATGTTTGGAAAAACATAACTCTTAATACCCTTCTTCCTTGTTTTCTCCAGTTTTTTCCATTATAACAGGGCGAACTCTATCATACACCATAGCCATCATCTTCACTTTTTCTACTTGCATAACCATTAAATCCCTTCTTATCTGCTCACACATATGTATAATATGCATCCCTCTAGCTTTTAGTATGTACCCATTGAATGTCTCCGCTATGTTGTTAGATATCATGTCACTACATGAATGAGGAGAAATGAAGGCCTTACAGAATCTACTTACATCTCTGGCCACAAAATCTTCGTAAGTTGTTACATTTTCACCCTTCAACTCCTCCAAGTGCATGTTGTACTCTTGCACATAAGTGTTTCTTGCAATACTCCAGAAGATGTTCTTGAGACTAGTGCCCTTATGTTGCTTCTTCTTGTTCATGTATACATGTCTGGCACAGTTCCTGTGCTCAGCCATGGCAACTGCATTCATCAATCCCTAACCAACAAACACAAAAGAGTAAGATCAAAATGCATAAAATTGTATTTGTTCAACTTAAATAACAACAGTAAATGAGAATGAGTTTTGATGGTCAGAAATGAAGGTCCAGCCATTGCCATCTGATATTGCAAGATCTTGAAGGAGGTTTTTCAAAAACAACTGCCAGCATTGCTCATTCTCAACTTCAACAATAGCCCAAACAATTGGGAACATTTGATTGTTCTCATCCTAAGTCAAAAAATGAGATAATTAGCATCAACAAATGAGATAATTAGCATAAAAATTGAGATAATTAGCATCAGAACTTTACCTTTCCAACTGCACACAAGAGAACTCCACCTAAGTAGGTCTTCAGAAAGCACCCATCAAGCCCTATAACTGGCATGCAGCTCTTTTTGAATCCATATCTCAATGCACTATGACCTATGTAGAGTCCCTTAAAGAATGTCCTCTCACCCAAATTCATCAGGTATGTCCCATCCCTATCCACCTTGATCAGTTCGGCCACATATCTCTTCAACAATGCATAATGATCTTCAACAGATCCTCTCATCATCTCATATGCAATAGCCCTTGCTCTGTACAATCTGTCCTTGCCAACCACAATCTTGTTCCTTGTCCTAAGGTCCTCTGTTAATAGCTTGATAGGCACATCAGGCTGCACCCTAAACACAATCTGATACTTAGCTGCTATCCATTTAGAACTCACTAACCTGTTGTTGTTTTTCCTTGTATATTTATGTGTGGGATAGTATGTCTTGATCATGAAGACATCATTAGCTTGAACAAAAGAAGCATAGACTGACCATTTGCATGGTGGTTGTTTAGTCGTATTTTGTTATTATTTTTCATTATATTTTAGTTCGTCTTTTCATTGATTTGGTGAATATTTCTTGTCTTTTGGTTTATATTGTTTATGTTCGTGGCAAGTTGGTTGGTTGGTGTGTGTGCAGATTTCATAGTCGAAAAGGGCATATTTTGATGGTTGAAGATTAGTCGGGACGATGATTTTAAAGAGAAGTGTTAGCTAGCCAAGGCTGGGAGCTAGCCGGGGCTGCATTTCAAAGCAGTAGGTGGAGCTAGTCAAGGATGGGAGCTAGCCTCGGCTGCATTTTCGAGCAGTGGGTGGAGCTAGCCGTGGCTGGGTGCTAGCCGCGGCTGGTCGGAGCGAAAACTGCTACTTTGTTTAGTTTTTAAATTAGAATCTGGCGGTTTTTAAATGACTCTTATTCTACAGAAACTCTAGAACGAAATTTAGCTGCTTTTCTCTCATACTTTCCATTGGAGAATCACTCGGAAACGTGGATTTGTACTTTGGATTTGTAAGAATTACTCGTTTCTTTTACTTAGTTGAATTTACATTGTCTATGTTTTCCATATTTCTTTGTTTGATTTGTCTTTTCATTATGACTAAATACTTATTCTAGGATTAAGGGGATTTGAATCGGAATTGTTTAAATACTTGTGATTTGCTATAGCACGTTTTCTAATTCAATTGTTTTTTTAATTCTATCGAACAATTGATCACTGTTTGATTGTGTTGGTGACAAATGAGATCGAGAGATGAATTTATCATGTGTTTGTGGTTGAATTGGAGTTGAACTTGACCGGAAATGCATGGTTTAATTATCGAGTTGATCCTAGTATTTGATTTGCATGGGTCCATTTTATGAATACGAAAGTTAGTGAATGGATTTCTTTGTGAAATTGATTAATAGAACTAATCGATAGTGTGCTGCATATCACTTGTTTGTTAATATTCCGAGGAGAAGAACCAAGATCCTAGACCGTTTAATAATTGATTTCTCGTGTTTTTGTTTATGCATTTAGTTTATTATTAGTTCTAAATTTGATTCAAGTTTGTTAGGTAAAAAAAAATCATTCTCAAAACTTGGTTAGAATGTTTAGGATTTTATTTTCATTTCTCGTTTAGCATGAATTTGATTGCCCTGTTAAGTATTCCTTGAGAATACGACTTGGGACAACTTACTGCACTACAATCGACCTCGTTCTCTTGCGAGCCACTATTAGGTGCACTTTTAGTTGGAACAAAATTTTGGCGCCGTTGCCGGGGAAGGCTTTAGGCATTTATTTTCGTGCTCATGTTTGTGTGATTTAATGTTGTAAATATTTTGTTATTTGTGTGCTTATTGTTTTTGTTTTTGTTTATTTCTCTCCCAGGTGCGCTTGATTGGTTTTTGTGTTTTTGTTTGCAAGCGGCGATTAGTACATTAGGAGGAGAAAGTTTTGAATGATACGTGCCAAGCAGCTTTAGCTCTGAAGCACAACATATACAAATGGCATTGTATCAAGGCAACTTGTGGGATTACGCTTACCCTACCATTGAGGAGACTCCTGATTTTGATCTAATGAAGCAGATAGCAGCATTGACTCACAAAGTTCGCGTGTTGGAAAGAGTTAAAGAGCAGCAACAATTTATAGATGCAACTTATGTGATCTGTGGCGAATATGGGCATTATGCTTTAATTTGTTAAAGAATGGAAAAAAGAGGCAGAACGCCAACAAAAAGCTGAGGCTGCTGATCGCTTCGATGCTCAAATTGCACAGTTGGCTGACGATGTTAAAAAGATAGTTCAACGGGAAGAGGATAATGAGCTTATGGAGCCGATAATCGAGGATGCAACCAATTTCTATTTGGGTAGCCATGATCAATTGCATGCTTCACCTCTTATGCAAGAACATTGTTCGTACATTGAAATAATTGATCTATTGGATGAGAATGAAATTGTGAATGAATTTTTGGCGAACTTGGAAGAAGAGCCTATAGAGTTGTTGAAAGAGCCTCTTATGGTCACAACCAATGTATCAAGTGTCGCTAAAGTAGAAAATATTTTTGCACCATCTTCTCCTACTGTTGAACATTGTCATTATATCATTGCTTCTGATGATTTCTTTGCTAAGATTGTATTGCAGGGAGATCACTCATATCAGAAAGAGGCCAATCCAAATCACACTGCAAAATTAAGTGTGAATGAGAACTTCACACGTGGAAAAGGGACGAGCACGATTCCATCAACCTCAGGATGGACAAGTATGGAAGATGAAGATGAGCTAATCCAACCGATGTGGAATGACTTAAGCTTGAGTTTGAATTCGGATAATATTTTCTTGGTCGGGCTGGGGACCTAAAAGCTAGCGCTGCATGGGAGGCAACCCATGAATGTTTACATTAGTGTCGTAGAATTTTCAGTATTGTTCTTTGATTTTCTTACAGGTTTTTTGTGTCGTGTTGTGCCACTCGTACCATTACCGAATCTTTTGTTTTCACCAGGGAAGTTTTCTTTATTTCCTCTTTATTTTAGCCATGATGGCATTGCTTGTTTTAAGTGTGGGTGAGATGAATATGAAATTTTCTACTAGTGATTGATTAATTTGGTACTTGATTGAGTTCTTTTCTGTCTTTTTTTTTTTGTGTTTTGTGCATGTTTGTTTTGTTTAGAGTTTAGTATTTTGCTTGTTCTTAGTTATCATTGTTTATGTGGTAAGATTTGGATGAATTTGCTCTTTATCCAGATATACGTTGTGTTTTGATTCATAGAACTTCACAGTTGATCGATGTCCAATGAGGGTTTGGGTGATTGATAACTTTTGTTGTGGGGCATGTCTCTGTAAATTTGATTGACGAGATAAATGTGGCTTTGTTGTTGAGTGTAAGCTTCGTTAGTTGCCTAGAAGTTTGTCTCATTCGTTATAAAAATGTTGAGTAGTGTGGATTATGCTCCTCTTGATTCGTTGCCTTTTGAAGGCATGATTAATGAGCATGGAAAACCATGCGAGGAGGCTTTGAAGAATATTCAAATTAGACCTCGTGAACGCATCTTGATCTACTTGACCCAAAAGAAAATAAATAAAAAAAAGTTAATTAAGCTTATGAATAAGTTGGATTGTGAGATTTTACTCCTCTCATTTGTTGTATTATAAAAAAATCTCTAAGCGCAAATGATGAGTATGGAAAACCACATTAGGAGACTCGGATTTTAATTCGATGGTTAAACCTAATGATCTTGTCTCGTTGATCCAATTTTATATTCCTTGATTGATTTTCAAAGTTGTGTGAAATAAAGAGATTTACTAATAAAGGTGGCTAACGAAGTAGTGAGTTTTGAGTGTTGGTCACATTTCTTATCGGATTGAGAATTCACTTTGACGGGCGACTCACTTTAGTTTGATTTTTACTCGTTCCTAAATTTGCATTGCTTGATACGGAAGATATGAAGTCGTGTATTCTTGATTGAAGAGCATATTTGTTTGATTTTTATCTCGTTTCTTTGGTTTGCTTGAGGACAAGCAAAATGCTAAGTGTGGAGGAATTGTTTAGTCGTATTTTGTTATTATTTTTCATTATATTTTAGTTCGTCTTTTCGTTGATTTGGTGAACATTTCTTGTATTTTGGTTTATATTGTTTATGTTCGTGGCAAGTTGGTTGGTTTGTGTGTGTGCAGATTTCATAGTCGAAAAGGGCATATTTTGATGGTTGAAGATTAGTCGGAACGATGATTTTAAAGAGAAGTGTTAGCTAGCCAAGACTGGGAGCTAGCCGGGGCTGCATTTTCAAGCAGCAGGTGGAGCTAGCCAAGGATGGGAGCTAGCCTCGGCTGCATTTTTCGAGCAGTAGGTGGAGCTAGCCGTGGTTGGGTGCTAGCCGCGGCTGGTCGGAGCGAAAACTGCTACTTTGTTTAGTTTTTAAATTAGAATCTGGCGGTTTTTAAATGAGTCTTATACTACAGAAACTCTAGAACGAAATTTTACTGCTTTTCTCTCATACTTTCCATTGGAGAATCACTAGGAAACGTAGATTTGTACTTTGGATTTGTAAGAATTACTCGTTTCTTTTACTTAGTTGAATTTACATTGTCTATGTTTTCCATATTTCTTTGTTTGATTTGTCTTTTCATTATGAACTAAATACTTATTCTAGGATTAAGGGGATTTGAATCGGAATTGTTTAAATACTTGTGATTTGCTATAGCACGTTTTCTAATTCAATTGTTTTTTTAATTCTATCGAACAATTGATCACTGTTTGATTGTGTTGGTGACAAATGAGATCGAGAGATGAAGTTGTCACGTGTTTGTGGTTGAATTGGAGTTGAACTTCACCGGAAACACATGGTTTAATTATCGAGTTGATCCTAGTATTTGATTTGCATAGGTCTATTTTATGAATACGAAAGTTAGTGAATGGATTTCTTTATGAAATTGATTAATAGAACTAATCGATAGTGTGATGCATATCACTTGTTTGTTAATATTCCGAGGAGAAGAACCAAGATCCTAGACCTTTTAATAATTGATTTCTCGTGTTTTTGTTTATGCATTTATCTTATTATTAGTTCTAAATTTGATTCAAGTTTGTTAGGTAAAAAAAATCATTTTCAAAACTTGGTTAGAATGTTTAGGATTTTATTTTCATTTCTCGTTTAGCATAAATTTAATTGCCCTGTTAAGTCTTCCTTGAGAATACGACTTGGGACAATTTACTGCACTACAATCGACCTCGTTCTCTTGCGAGCCACTATTAAGTGCACTTTTAGTTGGAACAGTGGTTTGCATATGGCTCTGCACGATGTTTTGGTGACTTTGCCAAACTTGATGCATCTGCCATTTGCTATGGCATTGTCCCTCAGAGCTTCCCTACAATGATATCTATCTGCAAATATCATGCCTAGTTGCAATTTCAATTTCTTAGGCTTTGTCCTAGGATCATAGCTAGACTTAAACTTGTTGTTTCTCTTACTCTCATTCTCCACATGTGTTAAATTTGAGCATACCTCACTATCAGAGCTAACATAATCAGATTCCACATAATCATGTTCATACACATGGCTAAACCCAATCCCCTGATCAACTTCTTCATCAACTAAGTCAAATATATTAACTCTAAACTTCATCTTCTGCCTAGATTGAACATACTCTTCATCATCAGACATAAGCTCATCATGAGCCAATTCATCATCAAATGATTCACCTTCCATGGGGTAGTACTCATCATCCTCACCATCCTCAACATCCTCATCACTACACTCTCTTTCTTTCCATTTACCCTCAATAACAACATTATCAAACAACTGTTCTACTTCATTATCAGATAAGAGCTCAAGTGAATCTACCACTTTAAAAACTGTCTTAAGAGAATCATCAGAAACACCCCCATCAGTAACACCCCTATCAGTAACTACCCCATCAGTAACATTCCCACCCTCAGAAACTCTTGCAAACTCAACTTTATTTGATGCAATCCACCCTCAGAAGCACCCCCATCCCCATCATCTTAGATACATTCCCACCCTCAGAAGCACCCCCAACCCCATCAATCTTAGATACACTCCCACTCTCAAAAACACCCCCAACCTCAAGCTTTTCACCCTCATCACCACATAGAATTCCACCATTAATATAAACATGTAAAATAAAAATCAAGACAAGACAATATATTATCATTTTTCATGACTCTAAATGACTGAGATTTAAGAAATTTCCACCAGATATTTGACCATGAAGCATACCCAAGTTTCTCAACTAAGTCTTCAACACCAAATACCCAAATATGTCATGATCTAGATGAAAAATTCCCCTCAGATTCACCCCTTGCATACACATTTGTCTTATTTAGTTGCACAAATCGACCACCATGATGAATGTAAAGAGCAAATAAATAGCTGACAAAAGCCCAGAAAAAAAAAAAATCAGCAACAAACCCTAGATTCGACTACACCCCTAATATGGACAAATTTCAAATTAATTTTTTTTTAAGCAAAAGATCGAGTTTTTCATAAAGGTACAACAATAATACATATGAAATGATAGTCGGGACCTACCTGTTCCCCATGGCTACTTTTGTATTCGTGCTTTTGAGACCACTCGCGCAACAAAGATGCTTCGAAACGACAACCCTTGAAACAATAACCAACGACTTCAGCTGAGATTCGATCAATTTTTTAGTGTTAAAGAGGATTTGAGAACAAAGGGATTAGAGATTAGAGATTAGGGATTAGGAATTAGGGCTCTTTGAAATTAGGTAAAATAATCTAAGTGTGGAGTACAGGGTCGCGTGGGAGTCAAAATACCAGGAACCAAACGACGTCGTTTTGGGTCATGTATAAAACAACGTCGTTTAGTCCAAATCAGATAAATTATGTCCATATCATATAAATTATGGCCAAATCAGATAAATTTGACACGTAACCATTAACATTTTAGTCGGAATTGCTCACCGGACCGACATTGCATCAAATTGGAAGCTAATTGTACTTTGTTTGTAAAAATTAAAAGATTTGTTATAAAATCAGAATTTGGAAAAAGATCAGGTATATTTTTTATGTAATTTTCCCTTCTTTTTTAAATAAAGATAATATATATGTGCACAACTAAGGTAGGGAAATAAAACAACATAAATAAATAGAACATTTTTGTTCATTAATCTAATAGATAATCATAAGTATATACGTTAACTAATAAAATGAAAATTACAACAAACGCCAGCAAACTGACGAAACTCAATTTGATATTTTAAAGTAATTTGAGTTTATTAAATAGAAAAAAAAAAGAGTTCACGAACCTTAGGATCGACTTAATGAAATTAATTAATAAAAACACTATCTTAACATACCATATATATATATTTTTTTGATATCGTGGGACCTGCAGCCGCTACCTTCGGTGCGTACTGGGTAAACCTCCGTCCCTTGTGCAGTAGCCTGCAAACCACACAGGGCACGTAAATCACACTTTCCAAGTATAGGTGTGGCAGACTCGACCTATAGAGGCGTGTCATAGGGTTCGAATCTGAGACCTTTCGGTCTCAAACGCTTACTTTTACCACTAGGTCATCCCTAAGGGGATTTTAACATACCATTTGTTATACGTACGAAGGAGATAATGATAGACGGGATGTTTCGTTGTTCCAGAAGATAGAAAACATATTAAAGCCTCGAACTTTTGGAGGTAGCGCCCGTGAAATTTCTGGCAAAAAAAGAAAAGAATGCAAAAATAGCACATTATAGGATTAAAATATCAATTATAGCAACACTTTATAAAATTAGTAAATAATAGCAATCGTAGACTTTTATACCCTTTATTTAGTTTTCATATCACCAATTCTTAAGATTACCGTATACTCTTCTCTCAACATCTCTCTATCTCTCTCTCTCTCACACAAAACCCTAGCCTCCACCTTCCACAACCTCTCTGCCGCCGCTGCCACCTTCCGTCGCCGCCGCCGCCACATTTCCTCTCTCTTTCTCTCTCTCTCTCTCTCTCTCTCTCTCTCTCTATAGCAACTTCCCACCGCCGCCTCCTCCTCTCGCCCTCTGCCTCATCGCTGCAGCACCATCTTGGCCGTCTACGGCCCCGATCCCCGATGCACCGCCGGTGAAGAGGCTCTACTCGACTGCTCCTGCTCCTATTGCTGCTATGGCTGGCGAAGGTAAGTGGGAAAAAGAACAACGAGCACGAGGGAGGGTGGCATCTCCGGCAAGCTCGTCCTCCTCGTCACCACCGCCGACCACCTCCTTCCCGCCCTCTGTTGTTGAATATACGAAATTGTTGTGTGTTGATATGAAGATGAAATGTTACTCTTCTGCCCTGTAATTATTCGACAAAATGCTCAAAAGAAAACTTCTTGTAGATGAATACACATTGAGTGTTGTGGTGATTTTGGAGAAATATGCTAATTAGATACTTAACGCAAATTTCAGGCGAGCTACTTCCTTTTTATTTTCATCTGAAACTTTTTAGTTTTCTAATCTTCTTCTTCTCTATCTCTCTCGTCAGCATTAGTTTGATGCATAATGCGAATTAGTTTGATGTGTAATGCGAATTCTCATGGAAAAAATTGGGAATTCACATGAAAAAGCGAATTCTCATAGAAAAATATGAGAATTCACATGAAAAAAACGAATTCTCATAGAAAAATATGAGAATTCACATGAAAAAGCGAATTCTCATGCAAAAATATGGGAATTCAAATGAAAGAAAATGTGTAATTACATTATAATTTGTGTGATTTCGTATATAATTTGTATTCACATGAAAGATAATGGGAATTCACTGGAAAAAATGGGAATTTACGTAAAAATTAATGTGTAATCACATTATAATTTGTGTGATTTCATATCTAATTCGTATTCACACGAAAATAATGGGAATTCATATGAGTAAAAACAGGAATTCACATGAAAAATAATGGGGAATCACATTTAAAATTGTATCGTTTCATGTCGAATTCATTAATTCTGCAAATTCACAAATAATGTGAATTCACAAATTTTAATATGTGAATTAACGAATTTTACTAGGTGAATTAAAAAATATATAAATAAGGGTAAAAAAATCATAAAATACTAGAATTAATACTTTTAAAATGTTATTGTTATAATTTATGTTTTTTCCTTAAAACTCCAAGAATCCAACAATAACCTAAAAAAGAAACTATGGCAAATATGTATTTTACTGCCAAGCATGAAAATTTTATTTGATTTTTTCATTTACTTTACAACTGGGTTAAGAAAAAGAATATATAAAAATAAGATATATTGACTTTTAAATTGTTAATTTTTTCATTGGCTGGCTATATATATTACGTATACATATGCATCCTTTATATCATTTGAACAAACTATTACTTCTACTATTAAAAAAAAAAAGCCCAATCAATCTTTCTACTAAACATAGAAACCAAAGATAAATGTGCCGTTGTTTTCTTTCATCTTCCACGATTAAATTTAAACGGCTTCCATATATATATTATCTTTCTCTTCTTTAATATCACAGCCAACTCAAATTCATTCCGTCGAGCTTTTACGACTTGAAACTTCCTCCCTGTGAATGTATGGAAAGATGCTAGTATTCATCAACAATGCTAATTTATATATAGTGCGAGAATTTAAAATTAATTGGGTGAGAAAAAGAGTCTTGATCTGCAAACTGCAAACGACTCCTCTAATTTCTTCCTTTTCTTCTTCAAATTTTCTAGTTGATGATCGTTGATCTTGAGTAGGGTTGTATATGAACCGAATAATTTTAGCTCGGTTCGATATTCGATTCGGATTTGTGATATTCGAATTCAAAAATTTATGATTCGAGTAAACATACGTATACTTTTTATTCGCTTAGTTAATGAATACGAATTCAAAATCATGATATTCGATTCGATATTCGAAAATATTTAAAACCGTCGGTTTTTTTTTTTTTAAAACCGGTCCAAGTCCAACCAATTCCTTACACCCATCATTTTATTTTTTGTAAATAATTTTATTAATTGATTATAAATTATATTTTAATTGATTTTAGCATAACGTTTCGTTCGAGCTTAATTAAGGGATACAATAGTAAAACAAGAAAATAAAAAAATCGATGGTTTTAAATAATATTGGTTGGACCGATTTTCAAGCTTAAAACCGATTAGTTGTCCGGACAATAATTATCCGTTTATCATTATATATATATATATATATATATATATGAAGCAAAAGGGATTATGATGTTAAATTTTTGTAACATATAAATGATGTTAAAATTTGAAAAAATCTCTCAATCTAAAAATCTTAAAACTGATTGTATGTAAATTTTGACATGATATTTTACTATTACTATTTTTTTAATACTGTCAAATTCACAACTGCTATCTTTGATGATGTTGTGTGACGTCTATGGCTGATAATACTTAAATTTGTTTAAAAAAATACTCTAACTTAAGTTAAATTGACCCCCTCCCCCTCTATATCACACCAATTTAAATTTTAAGTTGTTTCAGGAAGGAAAAAAAAAATTACCATTTGAGTTAATTTGACACCTCCATTGTCATGCCAATTTAAATTTGTTCGAATTTCAAAACATGAGGCTTTTGCAGCAGCAAAAACAACAAGCGGCGTTTGTTGTCTGAAATTTACCGCAGGCGGACTGTAAGACTTGAAAATATCCGAAGTGTGGACGATACAGACTTGATGTAGATTGTGCAGTAGATGAAAATAAGGGTTAAGAAGGAGTGAGTGCCATTTTAAGAAACGATAAAGGAGCTGTTGTTATTGCTATGGCCAACCTAGTAGCACAATCGTGGCACTCCTTCACGGTGAATTGAAAGCACTAATGTTTGGAATTTGTAAGTGCATCGAAGAGGAAATGTCGCCGGTAGAAGTATTTTCCGACTCTCTACTGACAGTTTTAGCTATTGCAAAGGAGAATGAGGAATCTTGTGTGCTCTATGAAGATATGTTTGATTTCTTCGCTAAAAAAACTTAATATTATTTTAGCGAATCTTCGCTAAAAAAACTTAATATTATTTTAGCGAATCATGTTTGTAGAGAAGCAAATAGAGCGGCTTATGAATTGACTCGATTCGCTAGAAGTCTCGATACCACCATAGTGTGAAATGATAGTTGGTCGTCATGGCTTTTGAGTATTGTTCTTGAAGATACCAAGTAATGAATGAACTTTTTTCCCTTAAAAAAAAAAGAAACTCCTAAAAAGTATATTAAAAAAATGAAGTTTAGCGATAACTCTTACATGTTGTATATGCAAAGCCAAAATTCATAGTTTGTGATTCTATCTTCCTAATTTTATTTAAGAAATTTTATTGAAAATCTTTAATTAAATTTCTAGTACCAATGCAAGATTTTGAATTATAACAATATCTTGTTCATCTGAAACATCCGTAGGGATGACAATGGGGCGGATTTTGACTGGGTCTTGCTTTGCCTAGATCCAGATTCAATTTTTTGATCGTTGGTTCAGATCCGGTCCAAATCTGTTGGGTCTTAAAAAATAATATCCATATCCAGATCAGTGAGATCTGCGAATCTCTCGAGTCCAGATCCAGATCCATAATATTTTCACTTTGATTTTTCTTTTTAAATGCAAACAATCAAGAATAATGCATATATATATATATATATATATATATACACTTCTACTACAATCATTTTAAAGTAGGATTTGAGAATTTGGGGTGAGCTTGTTTGATTTTCAATTCTAAAGCTACATAAATTAAATATGACTTACAAATAAAACTAAAATATATTACATAGTATTATATACAAATTAAAAAATATATTTACATATAATATAGATCGGGTCCTAGAACGGATTTGAATCGGATTTAGATTTGAAACTTAAATTCAGATCCATATTTATTTTTTCGACATTATGTCCAAATTTGACCAAGATCCATCAGGTCCAAATTTTCGATGTCCAAATCCTATGAAACGGATCTGGAATCAATTGTCATCCCTAAACATCCAAATAGTAATAAATCTAGTCAAAGGTCTCAGATTCAAACTTTGGCACTCTACTTCGCCCAAGTAAAAAAATAAATGTAAAACTAATATTATCTTTTGTTTTACACAAAAATAGTTCATTGTCTCAAATATTAAATTTCAATTTTTTTTTATCAACACATGTTTATAATTGTACATTTGTTTTTTCATTATTCATCAATAAAATATAAAAAGTCAAATTTTGATTTTGGTATATATCTTTAAACTTATTTTCTTACAATAATAATTAAAATAATGGTATAAAAATAAAATTCCAAAAAAAAGTTATTTTAATATTTACACGATGTCATAAATACAAAAAGAAAGTAAGAAAACCAAAAAAAAAAGTAAGAAAGTATCATCATATATTTGTATTTATGTCAAGGTTGTACTATTGTTTATTTATTGTTGAACGTGTTACCATTAATGTGTAGTATCATAATTTTATAATAATTTGATGTTTTTCGTGTATCTCTATTTCTTATTTAATTTGTGTTGTTGCCAAGCCATACGAAATTTATATATAGTATTTGATTTCATATTCATATCTTGAAGAATGAAGAATCCTATGTGACGTGCCTGTATTCAACTTTAATGTGATATGAAAGGTTACTTGGTTAGTAGCGGACAACTTATCAGTTCATACCAATTTTTTTCGGTAAAATGAAGGGACAGATTGGGATAATATAATCCATACTGAATACCGTGTCTTAGCTTTCAAACAAATAATTAAAAAAAAAATTAAAGTATATAAAAATATATGAAACTTCACTTTAGTATATAAAAAATTATGAAACAGGTCACTTACTATGGAACACCTCAATATGAAAAACGAGTCACTTGCTTCGGAACGGAGGGAGTATCAATCAGTTAAATAGTAAAGTATGATAATTTAATTTCCCTTTTTAACAACTACTGGCGTGTTCTAAATAGTTCAATTAAAGTATATAAAAAATTATGAAACTTCACTTTAGTAAGAAAAACTTGTATGCGGCTGCCGCACTCCCATGCAACCACACACAGAATTAATGCTTAATTATGGGGTAGAGCGTCGTTAATTATAGATTAAAGTTAAATTAAATAACAATCTTTCTTTCTTTTTTTGAGAGAATATTTAATTAATTATTTGCTCATTAGAATTTATGACTTCATAATTAGAATTTAGTAATTTATGATTAAATTTAATAACCTTAAATTAAGATTCTAGTCGGACGCCACACCGTGAAGACATCCCCAATTTAATAGGAAGGAGTCATTTCTCATACTCATATATTTTCATATTCATACTTTTGTCTCATCTCCTTGTCTGTTTAACTCCAGAACGACACGAATCTCTCTCTCTCTCTCTCTCGTGGGAAAGGAAGTCAGAACAGAGTAGATATACAACCACATACTTATATATTGTTATGAATGGTGTGAGTTGTGCCCAATGAGAAAGGGAACTTAATCAAATCAAAATGATAGGGGAAGAAGGTGAGTTGGTGAATCTGGGGGAGTTGTACAAATTGATGAAGAAAATAAGATTGATGGAGGAAAAACAACTGGCTATAGTGGTAGTTCCTCTGGGGATGGGGGTGCTGCTGGCCTACCATTTTTGGCTGATGCTCACCATTATACGCCATCCTAGAAGAACTGTGATTGGTCTCAACGCCGAGAGCCGCCGAATTTGGGTTTCCTGTATGATGTCTGTCAGTATCAATTCTCACTCTATTATTACTTGCTATTTCAATGTTTGCTCTTCAAATTATAACACTATGTTCACTGTAGATTTGCGACTTCAATCCATGTGATGTGATTGTTTGTAGATGGATGAAATGAAATCATTGAGATATGGTGAGCTGTTGGGATGTGAGTGAGTCAAACTCAAATTATTGGTTGGAGATAATAATAATTCAAATGTGCTATTCAGATATAGTTGACTAAATTTTTGTTAAATAATCTTACTGCTACAGAGAAATCTATCATCTGCATATTCTTTTTTGAACATGTATGTAGTTGAAAATGTTATTCTGTTTAGTGTTTTCAAATCTAAGCTAGATATGTAAGCTAACAAATTAGAACAGGTTTAATGCGTTAATAGGATGTTAAAATGATGAAACGGATTTAAATTATTGTAAGGATTGAGCATTAAAGGTGGAATGAGTTTCTTTGTTACCAATCTGAACAGTTTGTGATAATTTGCTGTAAAGATTTAGTTTACAAGAACTGCAGATCATTAGATTCCTATATTACTTTTTCGGAATAGGAGATTTGTATGCCTGCTTCTACTGGAATGCAAGGCTCATGTCAACTAGGCATCAGTTCAACGGTGACTCAGGGAGGTTCCGTTTTCTTACAAAAACTAGGTCATTCCGTTTCTTATCGGATGCCAACACCACTATCCCTATGACTTGATTCTGATATTGTATATTGTAGAGTGCAAACCGTTGGAAATACTAAGTAGTTTTAACTTTTGAGAACATGTATTGTGAGTTAGTTGCAAGGTAGACTTGAGTAGAGATTTGAATCACGGATACGCTCCTTTTTCTTCTATGCTGCTGATGAAGGAGAGTATTCTTATCCACTTCATAAAAGTGGCCACTTAAACCTAAGTCTTCAAAAGAGATACTCTGGAGTCCATTTGATCATGAGTGACAGACTTGCTTTCCTTGCACAAGTAGAAGCTGGTCAATGTTATAAAATGCTAATACGAGTTCTGTAAAATGCTCCAAAGTTTAAATTAAGGATATGGCAATGGTCACTTTACTACTATTTAAAAGTAAATGCATGAGTTGATGTTATAGTTATATTGGCATATACGTACACTGTTTTCGGTTATTTGGCTTAGAGTATTCTGGATTGAGAAAGTAACTCTTAGTATTAACGGTGATTATATTCATAGTCATCAGTTTAAAAAGAAAAAGAAATTCATTTACTCATCTATATGAATGTAGCTCGGTTATTGTTTTCTTCGGATTCTATTCCTTTATAAGTTCTGTTACAGAGCATGTCTTTAATGTTTTCATTCGTGTTTGCCATATGAACATATTTTCTTGGTGTGTTTCATTGTCAAGCGTTAGATACACCTTCAAGAGTTGATATAAAATGCACTTTCCAAGATAGAAAAGCCATATAGTGTAAAAGCCTTTGTTTTATTGATTCTCTGTTCTACGTTTTATTTGGATGCAATGTTGTTTGAATGTGCTGACTATCTCTATACTTGACTCGATCAAAACATTACAGGATCCACTAAAAAATGGTGTTTTGGCGATCCAAACCATACGCAACAATATAATGGCATCAACGCTTTTGGCCACAATAGCCATCACTCTCAGCTCACTAATAAGCGTGTATGTTAGCAACGAATCAAGCTCAGGGTTGAAGTATGGAAAAGAAATTTCGGCCGTCTCTTCTGTGAAATTCTTTGCTGTTTTGATCTGCTTTCTCGCAGCCTTTCTGTGCAACGTACTGTCTATAAGGTACTATGCCCACAGCAGCTTTCTTGTCACTGTGCCAACTTTCAGGGACCGAAAGGATGCCATTGAGTATGTCGCAACGAACCTCAACAGAGGTGGTCTCTTCTGGTCGCTTGGACTACGAGCATTTTACTTGTCGTTCCCTCTCTTCGTCTGGGTTTTTGGGCCAATACCGATGTTCGTATGTTGTTGTGTGATGTCATTCATCCTCTATTTTCTGGACACCACCACAAGTTTTACAAGGGATCTGTACAATCAATCTGTAAGTGATGAAGACTTGGAGTCTGCTGTTCACCCAGCTTGATCGCCTATTGCCTATACCAATTAAAGTTGCTGCATTTGTTCCAAAATTTGTTTTGACGAGCAAATGTGCATGATTTCATTTCATCTTTTGGTATAATTTCCAAAATTTGTGTACGTATCACCATTTTTTTATATTGCAGCCCACAGTGAGATCCCAAGTTATTTCATGTTAAATATTAATTTTACGCGTTGTTCAAATATGATACCTATATAAAATACTACTGCAGTACTACTTTTAATTTCCAATGTCTTGTAATTATACGAAAACTTACAATTTATCACGGCGGATTAATAAGGTTGATTATTGAAAATAATTTTATGCGTTAGAACACTGGTGTTAAGAAATAAACATTGTCTATAAAATGTATTTTCCAATAAAATATGATTTACAGAGTTTAATGTCACGGATATGAGGAGGTATGACAGTACGTAGTACATAAAACCCAACGTGAGCGGATATTTTCATTTGCATAAATAGTTAATTATTATGCGTTTGAGCCTAAGACCAAACGTAATTGAACAACAACAAGTGATTATTTTTAGCATTAAATAGTTGGATGGTGCGAGTGATGAATGTAAAACTTATGAAACTAAAATATGTATATATATTATTTATTAAAAATAGATAAATGATATCATAATTTTTTTCCATACAAAAGGATCTATCTCCATATATATTAAATTATTTCCAGATTGAACAAAAACAAAAGAGAAGTGCCAATTAAAATATTGTAATTAAATCTTATCATATTTTTATACAAACAAAAGGATCTATATATATATATCTCAATTACACTCAAATAAAAAAAATAAAAAGTTATGCAAAGACAATTGAATAAGAGGGAATTAAAAGAAATGGAGGGATATATAGGGGTTTAATTAAGAGGAGTGAAAAAGGAGTGAATTAATTAATTGATGGTGTGATGACAGAGCATAGAGAGCACAAAGGAGTGAGATGCAGGAATATAAATTGCATTTTCATCATCAGTGCTCTCTATCTTCTGTCAACAAATTAATTAAAATCAATCATTTCAGCACTGCCGGCCTCTTAATCAATTTCCTCCCCTCTCCCACTCCCAAGCGCAATCCATCAAACTTATGTCATTTTTAACATCTTCAATTGTGTGTGTGTGTATGTGAGAGAGAGAGAGAGAGAGAGAGAGAGAGAGAGATGGATGAATGTTATACACTGTGAGAGATATATGACTGGGGCAACGGTGGTGTATTTAAAGGAAGAAAAGTGTGTGCGTGTGTGTGTGGGGGGGAGGGTATGAAGAAGAATTGGTCTAGTTGTACCATGCATACGATTCTCACGAGTTGAGTTGAACTAGTCAGTCAAGGACTCAGGGGGATTGCATGTACAGCCTGTATTTTTGCAACAACCCGGCCCCTAGGGTTTCTCTCTCTCTCTCTCTCTCTCTCTCTTTGGGGGATTGCATGTACAGCCTGTATTTTTGCAACAACCCGGTCCCTAGGGTTATCTCTCTCTCTCTCATCCGCCGTGCATGAATTCAAATAACTATGTAAATACACATTTGGTATTGGTGGCAACACATAGGGTTGAAAAGTTAGAGGGTAATTAATTAAAAACAAAGCCCGACAGGTTTGATCAAAATTTATCGAGCTAATTATTAAAACAACACTGTAACTTTCGGTGTTTTCAAAATGAGGACCATACGTTACGGAATTTGAAAAAATGAGGTCTATAACTTTCAGTTTTTGTATTTATTCCTATTTTGGGCTCAAAACCAACTATTTGAGCTTTTGGTGATACCTAGAGTCCGTGTAACACCACCCAAAAACCGATCTATGAAAAATCCGAATAAATTAAAACTTTTTAAAATAGATCCTTATTCCCGGAGATTTTCAAAGGAAAATAAATTCTTTAATTAAGAAAAGATGAAGACTTTATTTATAAAGTTAAAAAGGGATTTTATTTAAAATAAAATTTAAATTCGTTTTCGAATAACTTCATATTTTCAAAATGAGCACGAGCATGAATTTCTGCATTCATTGCATGACATCCTACGTGTCGCATTCTAGATGATAATAAGTAATTGATGTGAATTATCTGCAAATTACTGTTGCGTAATTATGGAGCCTGCCAATTGAGCTTGACTGTACGAAGTAAATTATACAGTGTCGCATTCAGTATTTAGACAAGCTTAAAGGAAATAAATAACTTATAATTATTTATATGATTTATAATTAAAGCAAAATATTAGAAGTGATTCGATAAATTTTATCGAGCTACTTTGCGTACGAGCCGGACTGTTAATATATTGCGATAGAAATAAAAAGCAATGAAAAGAAAGCAGAATTTGAAAAGAGAGAGTTATACAAGTGGGAAGAAAAAGAGAGAAGGGTGGCCCACATGATTTTAATTGATAGACCAATTAGATTAGTGTTGAAAATAAAACCACTCCTCTTTCCCATAAATCACCCACATATTTCTCCCTTCCCCAATGGAATTACGCAGAACAATAATCATTCTCTGCAAACTTCTCTCTCACAATACTCAACTCTCCTCCTCTCCCTTTATATCACGCCATCACCTTCATCATCTGCAATCATCTATTCTCCATCTCCCATCTCCCCAAGAAAGCAAGAACCCTACCCCCAAAACCGTCGCCCCACCATCTACCGCCTTCACCACCGCCGGTCGCCACCTCCTAAGCCACCATACAGCCCTCCAAGAGAAGAAAGGAAGGAGGACGTTCGAGAGAGAAAGAGAGAGCATACGGGGGAGAGAGAGAGAGAGAGAGAGAGAGAGACGATCAAAAGAAGAAGAAAAACAAGGGTTTCCAAACCCTAGCCCTACTGCCGCCCTTCCCTCCGCCGTCCGCCGCCGTTCTTGCTGTCGCCGGAGCCATCTCAGTCGTGCAGCCACCTCGCAGGAGAAGGGAAGAAGCTGTTCGAGAGAGAGAGAGCAGTCCAAGAGAGGGAGGAATTGAGGAAGAAACGAAGAAGAAAGCTAGGTATACGATTCCACCCTTTTTGTTCATGTTTCTTCTTTCTTTCCTTCAAAAGTTTAGCACGATTTGGGGTTGGGAACGTTGGAAACCTCTGCATTTTTGTAAAGAGACGATGTTTTGATGAATTTCGTGATACACGTGTTAGCCACGTTCGAGTTTGTGTGTATTTGTCGCTTGCCTTGATCGTATGCTCGTTTTTGGCTTTCTTGGACAGATTCATGATCAATGATATAGATGTATGTGACTATATGAGTGGTATAATTGATGTATGAGTATGTTAGGCCGACATATGAGTGGGTATGTCGTTCGAGTTGAGTTTAGTTCGAATAATTGAACCTTGTGTGAATTACGTGCAAAAGACGTAAATCTGCCCTCGTACTGATCTGCTCTGTTTTTAGAGTTAGAGGACGAATTTGAATCTCATCTTTTAGTATGTGGAAGATTAAGGTGTTCGCTTCAACATATCCAAAAATCAAGTTAATCCGACGAGTGTAGCTCCCTCGGTGAATTTTATTTAAATCTGCCCTGTGATTGAACCAAAAATCTGCGCAGAATTATGTTTTGGGATACTACTACAAATATTCACATACATGACACCGTTTTTATGACGGTTTATATGGTAAACCGTCATGTATGTGCGCCTTTTAACATTTCATGACGGCTGTAAAGTATTACGTCATGTATGCCCGTACTAAATCAGTTATACATGACTAAATCATGAAGACTGACAAGTATTTATTGATTTTTCTTGACAGTTATAACAACTGTAATTGTTAACCGTCGTAAAAAAGCTTTTTATTTTTTATTTTTACATTAGTTTTAATATATTTTTGAGCTTTTCTTGATAGTTATAACAACTAAAATAGTTAACCGTCATAGTTTCTATTTAATTTTTTTACATTAATTTTAATTTTAGTATCTATTTTTTCATGATAGTTATAATAACGGTCATGACAGTTTGTCATAAAAATATTTAACTTTTTTTAATTTACATTAATAAATTAAATTCCAAATTACAATATATGTGCACGTACCCAAATTGAAATTGAAATCACACCCAAATTCCAAATTCTAGCGCCTCCTCTCCATCTGTGCCTCTCTCCCTCGCTTCCTTCTTTCCGTCCGTGCCTCCTCTTCGTACGTCGGCGTCGGTCTCCGTGGCTCGGCGCCTGTCTCTGTGGCTCTCCGTCGCCTCCTTCTCTACCCATCGGCTCACCGTCGCTCCTCCTCGGCGCCACCCCGTCTGGCCGTTCGCGGTTTTTCTCTCTCCGTCGCCGCGCTTCCCGCAAAATCAAAGGTAAGGTTCTGATTTGGGATTCGAATTTAATAGGGGCCAGGGAAATTCAATTCGATTTTGATGAAATTCGATTTTGGGGTTCCAAATCTGGGCAGCTGGCGTATCTCCCTTTCTCCTCCTGCTACTGCGTTGGGCCTTTACTTTTGTATATAACTATGGGCTTTGCTATTAGATTGATTGCATCATGTGTTGAGTAATGGCTTCCGCTAGTATATGGTGTTTGGGATTCTTTAGCCCCTCTTAATGTCTCATTGTGCTGTGTCGTTCCCTTGTTCGTCACCAGTTGTAAACATTTTGGTTTGAAAATGTTAAAAAGTGAAATTAGGTAAGAGCATTTCAATTAATTGAGGTAAGAGCATTTCAATTAATTGATTTCTAAAAGTGAAATGGTTTTTTGTTTGCCTTGTATAATAAAGCATACCATCAAGCCTTTTTTTTTTTTTTTTAAGCTTGGGGAGGGGGGAATAGGGATTGAATCCCGGTTGCTCGCCTTAAATGATGAGGAAGCCACTAAACTACATATTTGTGATAAGCATAAAATTAAGGCTAAAATTGGAATGTTGAACATTAATAAACCAAATCTACAAGCTTCTAAGGTCTCTAAGTCATTCGATGATTCTCCATGGAAGTTGCTTAGGAGATTTCTTGACCTCTTTCATTCAGCAATAATATTTCAAACCTCGGTGCCATTGAGAGAGAAAATTATCCTTGTTGTATGTATAATCATTGTTGATATGTGTCATTGAGCTATTTATGTTTAATTGTTTCACTGTAGTTATATATGGTGTTGCCTTTCTCATTGTGTAGGAATTTCATATGATGATGAACATGATCTCATCGGAGACGCACACTGTTCTTGAAGTAATCAAATCGTGTCGAATCACATGAGAGCAGATTTTGTACAGACATGGGTGATGTTATCTGGTAGTGTGATCCTCATTTTCTTTTGTGCTTAGTTTGTAGTTCCTCTTTTGGTTTGGTTATCTGATTCATTATATTACATCATACACATATTCTGAGGACCTCAGTTGCCTTTGCTAACTTGGAGGATGATATTATTGTATACGAACAATTATAAAAATCTCTCCATTGTTCTTTATAGTGGTAATGTAACTTTTTTCGTATGTGGACTACTTCTAGATTTCCTTTATATAGTATTTGAGAGATTCTTATCTTTGATCCCGCCTTCCGTTTTCTTTTTTGAGATTACTTTACATAGTGGTAATATATTGATTTTGCAGGAGGTTCCCTCTGGAACTGGCCAATTTGTCGAAACTGGATGTGGTGATCAAGGATTTGTATGCAAACAATGCAGCAAGTTTGAAATTTCTAAATTCGGTAATATAATTCTCCTTTAAAATTCATTGGTGTCATCACTGCATACTTGACATGATTATACTTCCAGTTTGGTCCCGTTTTGCTGATTAAGAGATGTGGACCTTTATTCTGTATCCTTTTATATAATAAATAAGTTTGCTTTGTTTGACTTGAGAGTGATTCGTATTCTTGCTTCTAAGGCACTATGAAGAGAAAATATATAGTAGACTGTTAGAAGTGTATTTTTTCTTGTTGGAAACATAGAGGAATATCAAAAGAATTATATTCAATTTTTTGATTAATGAGTACCCCAGTATGTTGTTGCTAAGAATATAATAATGCGTGAAAAAATAATCTCAAGTTTTACAAAAGTATTTGATTCTTTCTTGCATTCATCATTTTGTAGAGTAAAATTAAAATATAGATGCAATCAATCCATCAGCTGATCTAGGGCTGGCTGAGTGTGTTTTGGAATAAACTTTTCCTCCATTTTCTACCACACAACATCATACTTGTAAGTTGGAAGGTTAGCCATTAAAAAGACATTATTCTTATTTACAAATTATAGTTGAGAAAGATACAGCCGCTTATTTATTGCTCATATATCTAATGATATAGGACACCCCAAATAAGGTTCATTCTCCTCAAATGTGCATCTTTTCCAACTGATGCAATAAGAGACAACTTAACAAATCAGCAACCACTGGTAGTCATTTTGATTATACATAAATAGCTCATCACTTGTTGTATTTTGAAATATCTTTTTGTGCATTTGTTTTGTCTATAGTTTCTAACAAGTACTAGTTATTCTAAAGGCGAGATTGATGAAGTCGGGGATGAGTGGGCTACTTGTGTGATTGATCATGTACGAGATCCAGGTATACATTATTTCATTTAATGATGTCATGCATATTTTCTAAGTAACGTACTTGATTAATATGTTGAATTTGAATATATATTTTTTCTAATGTTAGGTAACTTATATCGAGTTCGTGACATCCAACCGTTATTGCCGGCCTACATGAGAGAAAGAAATCATTGAGTGAGGTCTTTTGTGAACAATTTGCACCTTATTTATTTTGTTATTCAAGAACACAATATTTTGCTATGTACTCAACTAAAAAATGATGTATTTGGATATTTAATTGATGAAATGTATGGAGATTTAAAGTATTTATTATTTTGGAATGCTTTCCTATTGAAATTCTTGGTTTACAGCAGGTATAAATATAAAAAAAAACAAAAAAAATATATTAAAAAAATTAAACATTTCATGACTGTTATAAAGAGACAAGAATTGTATAGAACTCGTGACAGTTATCAACCGTCATGATAGCATAAAAATTCTGTCGTGAAAAGAAGGGAAACACTACAGTTGAATATTAAACATGACGGATATAAAACGTCATGTATACTACATCTTAGATGACGGTTATCACTGTCATGTAAAACATGAAATTAAACGTAAAGAAAACTTTTCTTGACGGAAAATTACGCTCAAACATGACGCATATAATCCGTCATTAAAAGTACTTTTCATGACGGTTTTTCTCAGTCATCTATACTATGTAGTATAGATGATGGGCGCCTAGACCACGGTTGGGAGCGCTCATAGATGACGGATTTTATCGGTCATGTATGTCCATTTTTGTAGTAGTAGCCTCCTTGTCTTTCAAAATCTTTGAAATCCGCCTTTTGATTATGAAACTAGACATCTTGAAGTTTCTATATTGTTATTAAATTCGATTTTTGGGTAAACGAGTGATTTTAAAATGAATTTACGAGTGGACTGATTTACAGCGAGACCTCATTTTTGACAGATTAACTGTTCTGTAAACGGAGCCCCGTTTGGGCTAGTAAAATCTAATATTTTTGGATTATAAATTTTTTTGGAATAAGATGAACATGTTAGGAGTCTCCAGTAGAAATCTCAAGACGATTAGATAACGTTTTCTATTTATTTCGGATTTTACGGTGCTAGGTGTCTCACTGAAAATTTCAGAAAATGTCTTATTACCTTTTCATGCCTAAAATCGTTTTTATGCTTAAAATAAATACAAAGATGACATGTTGAAGTATGAGTTAATTAGAATTTTTATAGATTTATTTTATGTGCTAATTTGCTTAGTTATTAAGTTTGGACTAAATTACTAAGTTTTGGGCTAGAATAATTTTTATAAATTGGACTTGAGTTATTGGGTCAAATTTCCAAATTTTATGATTATATCTTTTGTTGGGTCAAATTAATTGTTTGTGTGTGGACTAGGTGATTTGGGCCTTGACCAGATTTAATTCAATATAAACTTAGGCCATGTTTTTCCTATTAAATTATTTTTTCCTTAAGAGGCCAACATATTTAATTATTTTCTATGGGTCAAGACTAAAATAATTATATGACTAATGGATCATGTCTAATTTTATTTAATAAACCTCAATATGATGTTTATGTGCTAGCTCAGTCTAGATATTTATATGACATACTCCCTCCGTTCACAAGTAAATGTCCAGTTTGCTACAATACCAATGTTCGCAAGTAAATGTCCAGTTTACCTTTTCGTACAACACTACCCTCTCTACTTTCCAAATATTACTACCCTTTGCCACTCAATTATCCACCATCTTTTAATTAGGCCCAAATTAACATAATTAATTAAATTCCTAATTAAAACCCAAAATTAAACTCATGCACCTCAGCCACGTGTGTCGCCACCTCCAGCGACGCCCCCGCCCCATCTCCGCCACCAAAATCCCTATTCTACGACACCAGTAGCAGGACTCCCAAACAAACTCCAGCAACAGCAGCATTCAATCCAACCTCTCTCTCCTCACCCTCCCCTCCGTCACTTCACTTCAAAAACTCACTCTCTCCCCTCTCAACCACGCCGCCACCCCTTCCTCCTCCGTCGCCGCCCTCCTCACCCCCCACCGTTGCGCTCACATCCATTTCCTCGCTCTCCACAACCACCTCCTCTACGCCGCCTCCGACGACCAAATCAACGACTACGAGACTACCACCAACACCCACCTCGACTCCTTCAACGGCGACGGATCCTACGCCTGCGTCGCCAAATCCATCGCCTTCCACGGCGGCAAAATCTTCACCGCCTATCAGGACTGCAAAATTCGCGTCTGGAAATTCACCGATCAGCAGAAACACAAATTCACTAATCACTTTAGTGGCTTCCACATAGCTTATCCGGGCAGTCATCTCCTGGATCCCAGTCATTAGTGATAGTGTCGAACTCGACGGCGAAGTCGGAGGGGCTACTACCGGAAAGATTGAAGATTTTGAAGTTGCCGCCGCTGGAGTAGACGGGAATAACATAGTCGACCGGAGCAATGAAAAAGGTAAGGTCGTCGACCGACGCAAAGCTGGAGCGTCGCGGCGTGGTTGCTAATGTAGCGGTTGAAGGACGGACGCCACTCGACGTCGAGGCCGACGATGAGCTGGTTCAGGTTGATGTGGCGGCGGTGGATGACCTCAACCTCCGAGATTCACTGCGTGGAGGCGATGGTCGGATCGCAGATGACAGTGGTGAAGACAGAGTCGCCGAAGAAGATGATGTCGTAGGTGTTGTGCGTGTCGAAAGGGAGCTCGTGGTCGACGATGGTGATCGCCGGCGGCGTTGGGTGGTGGTCGAATGAACAGAAAAAGAGGAGGAGTAGAAGAAGTAATAGGAAGGAGATGGTAAACAGTAAAAGAAGGATTAAGAATATAAACACTTTAATTAACAATACCCCTACATTCTAATTTTTGCCCACTAACTTCCACTTTATCAGTTTTCTTAAACTCCGTGTCCAGCACAAACTGGACATTTACTCATGAACGGAGGGAGTATATGTTTATGATTAATAAGCCCAATAAGATTAATAATTATTTCTTGGACCTATGTGTTGGGCTTTGGGCCACTTTTGCCTAACCAATTTATTTGATTAATTATTAAATAGTCCAAGACCATTAATTTATGATTTTAACTTCTTGAAGGTTAATTAAATTACTTAATTAACTTATGTTTCAATTATTAGCATGCACTTATGTGTGACTTGATTAATCGTGTTTAATAATTAATTGTTAATTAATTATTGCTATGTTATTAATTAATTATGTACTAATTAATCATGAGTGAATTAATTATCTATATGTGTGTTAATTAATGGTGGTTAATTAACTAAGTATATGATGAAAAATACGTGCTATATTGCTTAAGAATACTTGTTGGAGCATGCTAATGAAATGTGACATGATTAAATAATATGACAAGCATGCATGAGTTTAGCTATATAAGTAAGATGTTATATCATACATGGTTAATTATGTGACATGCATACGTATATGAATCATGACAAAGTATGACACGGCATTGTATAGCATGACATGATTTCAAAATCAAGTATTGATTAAACCTCTAAGATGTATGTCTTCACTAAGAATCTATGATTCGATTTCTATAAAAACATCAAGGCAATGCCTTGATAGATTTTCAATTTCAAAAGTTAAAGACCGGGAATAGGTTGACCTTTAGGATTATCAATAGACTAATTGACCCCTAGAGTCAAATGTTTAAGAATCTAGATTATCTTGTAGGAGACACCAAGAGCTAGGGACGCAAGAGGAAATCCACACGTCAAGGACAAGAGGTGGGTTCTATTTTCAAACTGTGGGTTATAAGCCCCACGGAGGTAATTTTTCGGGTTAATAAGCCCTAACTGTTTTCATGAAAAGTGATAATGCATGCTAAATGTTTTTGCTCACTACTCGTGTTTACCATATATAATGTTATTGGCTTCGATTGGCCTTGGAATCCGTACACCCCAAGGTAGTGCGCGCACAGGTACTTATGACGGTTCAGAGAGTGGGAGTGGCTCCCCACTCGAAGAATCGGGGAAGGTAACACGATAGGCGAGCTATGATGCGCGCAAAGTTAAGTTAAAATATTTTTACGTATGCATGGGTTAAATATTTTCTTTTTAAAGTTATTGCTCTTGTATACGAAATGAGCATGCTTTATCTTTCAAATGTTTCTGTAAAACGTTTTCAAAAGGGGCACGAACCTCACTGAGTACCAAAAGTACTCAACCCAAAACATTTTCTTTTTCAAAATAGGTTGAGTGACAATCGAGATGGAGGTGTGTTGGCATCAAAGAATGTTCCGGATGACGATCACTTGGATCGTCATTGAATGCATGTTGAATTACAAACTCAAGCTCAATGTTTCTTCGAACTATACTGAACCGATCACGGTTAGTCTTAATCGACGCTTCCGCAGTGTGGGGCCAAAATCCTCATACTTTGACCCCAAAACGACCAAACTAGGGTATTGTCAAGTTGACGAAGTCTCCTCGGTTCCTTCGAAGCCAAGCTTGTTTGAAACCTCCATTTCTTGTAAAGTCAATTTATGTAAGTCAACGGTTTATCTTACGGTTTCAAGTGACAGTTCGGTTATCCACATAGGTCGGGTAGCAGGCTATTACAGTCCGCTGCTGATGTGGTGGTGCCATGTCACATTTTTTGGCATTTTCTTTTCTTTTTTGTATTATCGATTTTTTAACACATTTACAGCCTAAAATAAAAATAAATGTTGATATACACTCTTGTTGGATCAGTCTTTGTACATTTCCAACTTCATTTGATCCTAATTGCATAAGACCGCACAACCTAGTTAAACTCTTTCCTCGTGGAAAATATCATTTCCAACTTAACATTTATTTTTATTTAGGTTGTAAATGTGTTTAAAAACAAAAAAATTGATAATACCAAAAAAGAAAAAAAATGTCAAAGAGGTGACATGACACCGTCACATTAGCAAGGTGTCATCAAAAGCCCAAATAATTTGTGGGCCTAAAATAGGAGTATTAATACAAAAAATTGAAGTTATAGTCCTCATTTTAAAATTCCGTTACATATGGTTCTTTTTTTAAAAGCGCTGAAAGTTACAGTTCTGTTTTAACAATTAGCTCAAATTAATCCTGTGTTGCAAAATGGAGCTAATTGTTAAAAACGACCGTAACTTTCAGTCTTTTCATAAAGAGGACTATATGTTACGAAATTTAAAAATGAGGACTATAACTTTCATTTTTGCATTTGCACTCCTATTTCGGATCCAAAACCAATTATTTGGATTTTTTTGTTGACACCTAGAGCACGTTGCTGACATGGTCGTGCCATGCCATCTTTTTAGTAATTGTTTTTCCCCTTTATTTGTTATTATCGATTTTTAGCATATTTGTTATTATTGAAAGAAAGAAAGCAACCATTATCAAAACTAATTATTTGCCACATTTGCATACTAAAAAAGAAAGAAACTCTTCATTTCTGCCCACCCAAAAGAAACTTGTCATTTCTTTATTTTTATTTTAGGCTCCATATGTGGCATATAATTGATTTCTTTCTTTCAATAATAATAAATATGCTAAAAAAATCGATAATAACGAAAACAGAGAAAAAATATTTAAAAAGGTGACATGACACGATCACGTTAGCAACGGACTCTAAAAAGCCTGAATAATTGGTTTTGAGCTCGAAATAAGAGTACAAATGTAAAAAATAGAAGTTATAGTCCTCATTTCAAATCGAAAAATACTAGAAGTTACAGTCCTATTTTAACCATTAGTTTTTGCAAAATGCACGGAATGTATGAAAATTATATATGTACGTACTAGAGTTAGCTGGGTCAATCATCTGGCTATGTTCAAGTCATTAATGAAGCATGTTTATTTTAGAGAAGATTTTAAGAGTAGCACTTTTCTTATAGATTTTTTAAAATCTAGCACTCCTTATAAATCTTTGAAAATATAGCACTTCTTGACATTTTTGCCCTTCCATCACCTTTCTAGTAAAAAAAAATTGTGACTAAACAAAAAAAAAACATTCCACCACCACAACCCCGCCGCCGCCGCCGCCGCTACTGTCGCCGGCGGCCACAACTTTTTTGTGAAGTCAGGAAAAAAAAAAAGAAAAAATTTGTGAAGTCACGAAAAAAAATATTCCACCACCACTTTTCCGCCGCCGCCGCCACTGTCGCCGGCGGTCACAAAAAAAAAATTGTGACTGAACAAAAAAAAACTTCAACCACCACTTTTCCGCCGCCGCCGTGCCACCATCGCCGCCGTCGTGCCGCCGCCACTGTCGCCGGCGGCCATAAATTATTTTACACGATGTTTGTGAAGTCACAAAAAAAAATTGAAAATTTTTGTGAAGTCACAAAAAAAAATTGAAAATTTTTGTGAAGTCACAAAAAGAAAAGGAAAAAATATTAAGACGTCACACAAAAAAATTGGCAAAATTTGTGAATGAACAAAAAAAAATGGGAAGGTCCAGCCGCTTTCCATCTGCTCCCATCAAACCAACCAACAATCAAAATACAAATTTGAGGTCAAAATATCAAACTAAATTATAGTCATCTCCACCAACTCCTAATTAAACTACTACTACTACCTTTTAGTCCAAAACAAATCAAAATACTGTAAATGTATACCGATTCGGCAATTCTCATCCCAAAATTAAATAAATGTAAACCTGGGCAAATGAGTCACTTAATGAATGGGCAGGATCAGTTGAAACCACTAGGGTTGGGTGACCATTATTTGCAAACTTAACAGCTAGTGATGCAGCACAGCTTGTCTTTCCGACTCCTCCCTTTCCACCAAGCATGTAATATTTGCGTTAAGTTCCAGAGATCATTTCATCAAAGCCAACAACTACAGGTTGAATCCGATCTGCGAGAGGCGGTCGAGCATCACCTCGAATCCGGATCCGAGCAGCGACTCCGACATGGCGGAAGGCAGCGGGCGGATTCCCGTCCCCGACCCGTTATTGTAGTACAGCTCGTAGCTTCGGCGGAGGCGATTCTGGTGCACTGGTAGCACTAGTACGATGGCGAAGGCGAAGGCGGAGGCGGAGGCGGAGGCGGAGGAGGTGAATCCATGGGTGAAGCTGGAGGAGATCGACGGAAAAGGAGGAGGCAGAGGAATATTCTGTCGATCTCACCAGATGTACAGAGGAAGGTTGGCAGAGAGAGAGAGAGAGTGAGTGGAGGAGGGCGAGACACCGTCGGAGGTGGCGGCAGCGGTAGCGAGGCGACGGTGGGAAAGCTAGGGTTTTTAGAGAGAGAGAGGTGCTGGATGGTGAAGTTGGTGGGGAGATAGGCGGCGGCGGAGGTGAACGCCGCCCTCGTTGGCGGCAGGGAGAGGAGGCGGAGGAAGAGGGCAGTGGAGGGGTAGGATTTGAGAAGAGAGCAGAGAGAGAGAGGGGGAGATGTGGAGAGAGAGGGAGATGTGGAATGATACTAGATAAGAAAAAAGGGGGACACAATGAGAAATACAAAAATAAAGTAGGGGTACAAAAGATATAAAGTGCTAAATTTTAAAGGATTTATGAGGGGTGCTATTTTTTAAAAACTATGTTAGAAGTGCTAGAAAGGGGGCTTTTCTCTTTATTTTATTTCCATTATAAATTCCTAGTAAGCAGTACTCCTTCCGTTCCATTCATCTTGTAATATTTATTTTTGCTACGAGAATTAAGAAAATAAGTATTAAGAGCAACAATGATGTTTAATGAAGTAATATAAAGTGTTTTTAAAGTGGATAAAGTGATATAAAGTGTTTTTTGATGTGATTTAAAGAAGTTTTAAAAGTGAATAAAATTAAAGGAATTTTCTAATTATTTTCATAAAATGAAATGGTACCAAAAAAGAATATGTTACAAGATGAACCGGATGGAGGAATTATTTATTTTATTTTGCATAAAAACTCATATGTATACTACTATTTTTTTCCTTGTGTTATACTTTGATTATATTGATATTTTAATTTCTGCTAGTAGTAGCTGCTATATATATATTGAAGCGAAAAACTAGCGCCATATATAAATTGCTTTATAACACATAAAAGAATCAATATACCAGATAACAAGTCCAAAAGATTAGTGTGATCTGATTAACTAAACTGCTTAACTAGTATTAGTATATATGATGTTTACAAATTATTTAACACGTTCTTTCGTTCCAATTCTTAATGCTAAATCTAAGCCATATATACAATTAATAAATTTGATTAGAATCAACGGTTTATATATTAATTAATAATCCCTAGTTAATTAGTATGATCACATGAAGGTCGACGTTTTGTATTAGGACTAAAACCTAGCTAGCTTAATTAATTACAGGATGCATGCATGCATGAAATCATCAAAATGCAAGCGTTCTGGGATTATTATGATCACCCCTGCTTCCTCCACTCTCCTCATCATCTGGCGCCGTCCGATGATCTCTGAGATCGTCTATTTCATCATCATTTAATTGGAATGCATTTTCTTCCATTATTCTGATAAATGCATGTGTTGCCCAACCTGCACACACACAATGACACAATTCACAAAACTTAGGTTAAAAATTTCTGATTTCATGCAATCTAGACTGGCCCAGTTTTTA
Source organism: Schizonepeta tenuifolia (assembly GCA_029490685.1). Classification (NCBI taxonomy): domain Eukaryota; kingdom Viridiplantae; phylum Streptophyta; class Magnoliopsida; order Lamiales; family Lamiaceae; genus Schizonepeta; species Schizonepeta tenuifolia. The sequence continues at coordinate 77,552,425 of CM055958.1, forward strand.
TGACCTAGCATCATACAACAACCTACCAAGCCCAATCCGATTCAACACTTTCAAGACTCCAAAAAGGGCTTAGGGTATAATATTTTTTATTATGAGGTACTATTTCATTGCATACATTTCATACTTATTTTCTAAAAGTAGTCGGCTAAAATAATTTCCATTTGAAAACCATACATAATAAAGTGTGCGTGTGTGTGTGTTTTTTTTTGTTTTTTGAGGAAAACTAACTATATATGATAGAGATAAAATGGCATAATTAGTTTGTTTTGAGATACTCACCGTTAATGCAATTCGGGAATGGGAAAAATTGGAGGTAGCAAATTGAAGAAACAACGAATCCTACATTTGCCGCAACAGTAATGGATGAGTAACATGCATGTTTAAAAATTTCAGCCATAATATATATATATGTTGCCAATGAGGCGATGTGGTCCCAACGATATCGTAGAATCTGAATGTACTGTTGTGACATGTCACTTGTGCATATTTCAACCCTCTGACCATACACCAAACTAAGTTTGACCTTTAACATGCACAGTGAAGTAGCAATCAGTTTCGCCGACAATAAATTCAGATTCCACGGCATCGTTCCAACATCGGCTCTGTCAACAATAAATTCTCACTGTAAAAAGGTCACCGGCCGCCTACGAGAAATTTAAAAATAGGGTGTTATTGGCACCCTATTCAGGATCGAACGAACGAGTCACTCATTCGTTCGATAAATTAGATTGAGTGATGAGTCACCTAAGAGCGATCCAGCAAATACATCTGTCCAATGATGCCAATAGTCGTCCACACGAGAAATGGCAACAAGGGCAGCAAATAGAAATGGCAGCAGCGCAATGCAAATCTTGGCTGCATGCCCTCTATTATCAAACACTCTTATCTTCCCAGATAAGTACCATGCCAGAAAACCTAATCCTGCAAACGACCCTGCACGTGCACCTTCATAATTACAATTTCATCCCCCATTTCTTTTACTATATACAATAAATTGCAATAATTTTGCTTGCTACCAACATGAAGAGTGCCCACTCGGAAAGCTTTTATATCCCTCTTTTATGAGCTTTGGATCTCCGGTGCACGAAACGTCGCCGTTTATTGGATTAAATACCTACACACAGAGACAACGTAACTAGTAATTATATATCACATGGAATTTTGATATATTTTTCATCAAGAGCACGTAATTTTTTCTGCTCCACTAATTATATATATTCTAAAATAGAAATTGGCATCTATCACAAGTATTTTTTAGCAAGCCGATAATCTTACTCAACATTCAAGTAATGAAGAATTTGTCCAATGATTGGTTAAAGTCAATGGTTACGTGCATGTATACACCTACCGCGATCCCATCGGGGAAGCACCGGAAAAAGAAGTTTGGTCGGGGTCGTCCAACGGCATCTTTAATCGAATCGGTTATGACTGCTGATACCAAAACAGAATACGCAAGACCTAACGTATAATAATAGCTACAAACACCATTAGTTCTCAAACACAAACACACACACACACACACACACACACACACACTTTTGAATGAGCTGAGGCATGCAGCTAGCTTACCAAGAACAGCATGGTGTAGATCATAAACATCCTTTCTGTGGTGGTAATATATCAGAAATATGCAGCAAGGGAAGATCACAGCATACACCTATATATATATATATATATTTTCCCAACAACAAATTTAATCACCTAACAAAACTTAGTATTAAATATGTGTTTTTGGTGTAATAATAATAATAATAATAATAATAATCTATGTAAAGTTCGTGTATTTAGATGCAATTATATATATCATATCCCGACGCACTGCACGTACCGGGACAGCCCACATGGGCACGGTGTCGGGTATCTTGAGAGGGTATTTGAGGTCCGTCATCAAGTCGGAGCTGATATAGCGATGGAAGGGCTCGATCATGTTGAGGCCGCCGTCGATGGCAGCAAGGACCAGCAGAATTAGCCAATCCTGGATATGCAATCTTGCCAGCTTGGCTCCATGCGATCGCACCGTGTGCCGCACAAAATGATTTTCTCGTGGTCTCATCATACCACATGCAATTCAATCTGTAAATTAATTAATTAATTAATGTGCAATCACTATAATTAGGTGTATATATATAGTAAAAGCTACTACTAGTATTTAAACAGAAAGAAGTTTTCAGCGTGCGTATGAAATTGCGGATGGTGTCATTGTACAATTATGTACTACTAGTACTCGGGAGTCGGGACTCACCATTTTTTTTTACTATTTATAAAATTAAATTGTTGTTTTATATAATTAACCACGATGTGCATTTTTACTAAAAATGTAGATTTTTAAAAAAGGTTATATACCCCTATATTTAAAATAATTAATTCTGATAACTGATTATTAACTCAAAATTGCAAAATAAATATAAAATAATAATTATAAACCTCATTTAAATTAATGAATCCTAATTAATAATCATAAAATTGAACTAATTACACATATTAAACAAATCAGAAAATGGTAGCGGGGCACCAGAAAGGCAGAAAGTGGTGATCGAATGAAATTAATTAGTAAGTTGTGTTTTTATGGACCACGTTTTTACCTTATGTTTGATATGTAATCTTGAACCAACACTTCCACTTTCGTGATAGTTAATTTTCATGTCTGAAATAAATGGTTATTACAACACACCAACCCAGAGACATTATTGAAAGTTTCTGTAATATTATATGATTGCAAGGTTCCCATAAATCGGGAAAAATATCATAAAATACAAACTTTGCATGCTAATGATACTCATTGGATCAATCATGCATGTATTACAAACATAAAATATCTGTGTGTGTAAGATTACTTTAGTAAAATCTTTTGATATTCATAACAACAATCATCAAGGAGATTCTTACTTTCACATAAAACGTAGAAAATGTTTTACATTTCTTAACTACACAAAATGTTTGGGGCTATTTAATTATTGATATTCATGCATAACATATATATTTTACAACGAAACGTCGAATTCCATCATTCCTGCTTATAAATTCATGATTTATATGTGTACGTATATCTATATAAACAACGCTATCAACAATGAATTGAACTTTTCAGAAATGATTTTGAGAGATCGAAAAAATTATCTTTCACATATATATAGGAATTTGCATTCGAAATGTTTTTAATCTTATTGAAATGGACAATTAAGATAAAAACGTACCGTCGTAGAGAAAGAAACGAAAGAAGAAACAAGAAATTTACGAGGATGCTCGTGCGTGAACTTTGAGCAATTCGAAAGGAAAATGCATTTTTTAAAATACTAAAAATAATGGTAGAAAACAACAGGATATCTTCATCGTCCGCTATTATCATTGCATGTATAGCTTGTCTTATGCACACGATATTTATTTATCATTGATCTTTTAATAGAAGGATTTATTATGAATTTATGAGAGAGAGAATCGAATTTCCGAAAGTTTTGGAACGCCTCCATTGATCTAGCTATATTGTAAATCAATAATATGAACATTATAGTTATAATATTGAGATTTTATAAATGAATTAATGAATTCAAGGGGTTTAAATTTACTCTAACTGAAATTATCCAATCAAACTCAAATAAAATTACATTAAATGACCATTGAAATCGAAAATAATTGTACAAGGGCTAATAGATTGCTGATCGCATCACGTGTATATATATATATGCAATATATGGTACATATATGATATATGTACTATTAAAATTAAAATTTTGGATCAATTTTTTGTCTTTATCATACTGTTGAAAATATATTTGGGCTTTCAAGTTGGGCTAATAAAATTATAAATTGAGCTTTAAGTATAAGCATGAATTGGTTTAGACCATAGAACTTGAATAGAAGGTGAACATTTTTTTTCTTTTGAATGTGAGAAATAAGCGACGAAAAGGAATTTCATCATCACATAAGAGGTTCAAATGCGACAAAAATAAATTTGTTACAAAAGATGGTTACAAATACTTTGTTCTTTTTCTTTGGTAGCGAATGAGATCACCGTCAGCTTTCCTTTATTTTATGTCCTTAAGCACATATTTGACCGGGCATTTTTGAGCATGAGAAGAGATTCACTTAATTGAATTTATTTTGTTTGAGTAATGGGTTAATCATTATTCTTATTTAAAGATAACTCAAATTTTAAAATGTTACCCTTCAAATTAGAGGAATAACAAAATCATTTTATCTTCAAATTTATTTTTTTTACATGTGAATTTTTTTTTTATTGTTAAACCAAACACATTATAAAAGTAACGGTTATTGTTACCGTTTCTCCCTTGGACTTGATTTCATTTTATTTTCATTCCTCTACTTGAACCAAACGACTAAATAGACAAAAGGTTGTGTTGGCAAAGTATTAATGTGTGTGCTGGTTTGAGAGGCCCTTGCATCAGTGTATGTATAATATACTCATCCTCAAACATGATAATATTTTAATAATATAATTAATTATTAAAATATTATTATATGGATGGTGAATGTGGTATAGGTATATTGTTACAAGAATTTCTCGAGAGGACGAAAAAAGGAGGCCGATTGTAGACTATTATCTTACAATTTGAGGATTTTTTTTCTTAAAATATGATTATTTTTTTAGGCTGCTAAGAATATGATATAGGTACACATGGTGGATTTCACGAAAATTTAGGGAAATGATGACATGCCTCCCCCCATGCAAACCTAGTTACTGAATTAAAGTAGTAGAGATAATTAGATAAATTCTTGTTTTTCCCAAAAACTTTTGCTTTGTGATTTCCTTAAAGATTGCGCAAAGCTGGTGTTGTAACCCGAGAGAGTAAATTTTGGTGACCCGCTTTCGAATCCTTCAATTCAACCTGGCTTCCACCCTTTATAAATTGATTTCTAGTTTCTACACGGTTGAGAAATGAATTGCCTTTGCGTGATGTAAAGATAATAAATAAACATTATATATATTTGCCGATCTAACATTGGTTATTGATTAAAGCACAAATATCCACGAGTCAACAATTAGTAAAATAAACGCCAAATTGTACTCCAAAATTGCAAGTAAAGCTTCTTCAATTCTCTCACCACTTGCCTCTTATTATCATACTAGTATCATTTTCTTATGTAAACGCATTTTTTTCACCTCTAATCAAGGATCCCCCACCACCATGGATCCACCACCACCATCGTCGTTCCCCGCCACCGCCAACTCCGCCGACTCCTCCCCCCGGTCCCGCCCCGACACCACCTGGGACGACAACTCCTCCCTCCCGCCCGTCCCCGGCTCCAAGCTCCGCCTCATGTGCAGCTACGGCGGCCACATCATCCCCCGCCCCCACGACAAATCCCTCTGCTACGTCGGCGGCGACACCCGCATCGTCGTCGTCGATCGCCACCTCTCCGTCGCCGACTTCCACTCCCGCCTCTCCCTCACCCTCCTCAACGGCCGCCCCTTCACCCTCAAGTACCAGCTCCCCTCCGAGGATCTCGACTCCCTCATCTCCCTCGCTACCGACGAAGACCTCGACAACATGATCGAGGAATACGACCGCTCCACCGCCGCCGCCTCCCCGCTCAAGCCCACGCGCCTCCGCCTCTTCCTCTTCCCTTCCAAGCCCGACACCGCCGCCTCCATGGGCTCCCTGCTCGACGACGCCAAGTCGGAGACGTGGTTCGTCGACGCCCTCAACGGCTCTGGCCTCCTCCCTCGAGGCCTATCGGAATCCGCCGCCATTGACACTTTGCTCGAGCTCGATCGCGGCATGGCCAATAGTGATTCTAGCCCCGATTTTGGCGACGGAAAGCAGGCTCCGGTGAAGAGCACCGGCCATGAGGTGGTGGTGGAAACGAGCTCGTCGTTCGGGTCGAGCTCGTCCTCGCCGTCGATGGCGAATCTGCCGCCGATTAAGGTTAGGAGTCAGGAATATATGATGGTGGGATTGGATGAGCAGTTTTCAAATATGAACATACCACCGGTGCAATTTGTAAACATCCCCGCCGCCGCCGCCGTTAAATCCGGTGGCGGAGGAGATCGGGTTATGGGCGACGATGAGAAGTCGGATCATGGAACCGTGGCGCCGACCAAGCTGCGGAAGCCGCCGCTGCCGTTGCAGCCGGTGCAGAAGAAGCTGGTTGATGTTCATAATCTGCCATCGCCGGATTCAAAGCATGCCGCTAGCTACAGCTTGCCGTCGCCGGACTCTGTTGCTAGGTAACAAAACTTAATTCCATAAACTTTTAAATTTTAAGTCTTAAAATCATGATTTAAGTAAAAGTTAACAATGAAACTTGCATCAATTTATTGATCTATCTTATTATGCAATCGTATAGTGTGGCATATATAAATTCTAAGAAGCTTATATTTGATGGTTTATTCCATAAATAATATTTAAAAAACAATTTCAATTCTTAGTTAATAAATAATGATCGTGGTTGATTACATTATTAGTTGGTTTTGATTTCACAATAATTATTATTAAATTTAAAAGTGAGAGATAACGTAACAATATCAAAATCGTGGCACAAAATGATCTCATCACAAATACCCGACTTGAATTCGTATTATTACTAAACTAGCGTGTAGCCCATCGATTTTTGACGGGGATTTATTGTTTAATACTACCTTCGTCCCACATTACTTGTCTCACTTTTTATTTTGGGTGTCCCACTCTACTTGTCTCACTTTCCATTTAAGAAAATAATTAAGAAATCACTTTATTCACTTTATATCACTTCAGCACCACTTTATATCACTTTATGTCACATCAGCACCACTTTATATCACTTTATCAATTAAAAATTACTTTATATCACTTTGTTAATTACACTAACCACACCCTTTATATCTAATCTCTTTTTTCTTAATCTCCGTGCCCGGAAGAAATGAGCCAAGTAATGTGGGACGGAGGGAGTAATATAATCAAATTTATTAGACAATAGTAAAAGAATTTTTTGAAAATCTTTAACTTCTAATTAAATTTAAAAAAGTGTTAATATAATTTGTTTTAAAAACAAAAAGAACCGTTGGTTTGCAATCGATCCATCTACCCCCACAGTTCCAGGTCGGAATTGCATGTCTTGTCGAACATGGTTCTAATACAAACTTTATTAAAAAGTAATTATACTACTTGTTCTTGTCTGTTACCCCTATAGTACTATAGTATTATTTGTTATCTATCTCTCTTATCTCTCTCTCACCACCGCCTCATTCATCCGTCTCTTTATCTTCCTAAAAAGCTAAAAGATTCAGCTTAAAAGTCGTTCATTTATTGAAGATTGTCTATAAGAATGAAAACGATGTTAAATACCCTACATTATGAAATTAACATAAATTTTTTTTCAAAAACAATTGAACTGCCATTTGGAATCAGCCCGTCGATCTCCATGGTTCCGGGTTGGAATCGTTGTCGACCACAGTTCTGATCAAAACTTAATTACAAAGCCCTTAACCCATATAGTATTATTCACTAATTTTCTAAATTTATTTTAAAAATTATAAATTATTTAAATAATCAAGAATATGTGTCATAGAATTTTTTTTTTAATATTTGAAATTATTATTTTATGTTCGATCAATCGAAAAATTGGAGAAGTTAGATAATAGGAATAAAATAATCCTATAGGTAGAGTTTTATTGAAAACCGATATGGGATAACAATTATATTACTAATATAATAAGGTTATTGATAGAATTTGTATCAAAGATAAAATAGTTAACTCTAGATTGTTTCCACATAAGATGTTGTTATATTATTATTATTATTATTATTATTATTATTAGAAACTTTAATTATCAAATTGTCTTAATTAAATTGCATTTATATTCTTTAATAGAGTATTCTTTTACATAAGTTTTATTGTAGTAGGATACATAAGATTAATAAAATTGATAGGATTATATGAATGATTAAAAATTGAACCAAATTTAAAATGATAAATTATAATTCAATTAGTGAATAGGACGAGCATATAATCATTCAAACAAAACATGTGATTAAATTGGATTATTTTATCAATCAAATTTTATTATGTCTTATGTTAAAAAAAATCATATTTGATCGAACAAACCAAAAAATAACACTCCTTTTAAATAAAAATTAAAAATGATGATTCATATTGGATAAAGTGACATTCCTTATAAATAAAATCACACACCACGTTGATGATATTTATATACGTGGAACTTTTTTCATCTCATTAATTAGTTATTCAACAAAAAATTATGTGTATGGTGAAAAAAAAATCACTCGATTATTAAGGCTCGACCTCCAACTTTATAATGTGTCCCATCTTTTCAATATCAAATTTAAAATATATAGGAATAAATTTGAAGATTTGATATTGTTAATCTATACCATATATATTTTCTAATATATTAAAATATGATAGATATTGATTTTAATGGTTTGATTTTGTTAAGATTTTGTTTCCATGTCATATATAATGTGTAGAATATAAATATGATAAATATTGATTTTAAATTTAAAAAAATTAAAAATTTAGATAAATGAGAATGAAGAAATTTTAAGGGTGCCATATAGAATTTTTTTAAGATAGAGACATTTTTGTTTATATAATATATATATATAGATAGATAAGTTATTTCATGATATATATTACTAGTATTATTAATGTCGGAATAAGTGGATCATAACAAATAGATCCAAATATTTTACTTTATTATAACGTGCACATGTTGTAAAGTGGATGCAGATTAGTTACCATGTTATCAAATAATCTACTTTTTTTTTATATAGTGATTGCAGCATTGCATCCGGCGGATCGCTAGCAAAACACGCACTCTACCAGGACATTACTCAGAACTCGACTCGAGAAAACAGAATTCCGACAAATGCAAACGGTCAAAATCAAGAGCCTAGCCCTCAAATTCAAGTGCAAGTGCAACAACATGCAGCTGGTGATTCCTCGCAACAACAATGGAGCCAACAACAATATATCCCAACCACACATTACATCCACCACCAACACACACCAATGCCGGTTTCATCCTACTACCCTATGTATATCCACCACCAAACGCCGCCACCGCCGCAGCAGCAAAACGACCACCAATACCCCATGTACTTAATGTCTCCGACGACGACTCAGCCCTCCTACGACGCCTCGTCTCGACCGCTCACGCCGCCAGTTTATCCAACCAAGACTGAAATGGCGGCGGCAGCGCCCATGCTGCTACAAGTTCCTGCTCATCAGTTTCAGCAGCATTATATCGGCGTCTCGCAAATGCAGGCTGCGCCAAATCAAAATGTTCCGGCGCCGGCGGCAACTGCTGCTGCTGCTGGTGGAAATTATGGATATGATCAATATTCGCATCATTTGCAAGAGCAGGCGTATTATGCTCAACAAATGTCTGCGTCATCTGCGCCGCCGCCGCAGCCTCAGTACCAAACTATGACTCCGGCGGCCGCCGTGATGTACTCTCAGGCCTCATCTCAGATTAATTCCGACGGCAATAATTTGCAACACTCATGATGCATGCATGTGAAATGATGAACTAACATAATAAGAAAAGAGGAATCAAATCTATTTAATAAAAAGTCTTGCCTGGTTGACCTTTAGTAATTAAAAGATAATTTTTTTAAGAAATATTTTGTTATTAATCTATTATAGATATGTAATTGTAATTTTATTTTATTTTATTTTCTTTTCTTTTTTTGAAAAATTGTAATTTTATTGTCCAAGTAATATTAATTAGTTTCAATTTGTTTTTCTTCTTTAAGTTTTGAGCTCGTATCCTTAATTAAATAAGTTTGAGATGTTGATTACTTGATTTCGTGTTGTAAGAATTCGAATAGCATATAAGCTTTAAAAAAAAAAAATTGAATAGCATATAAGCTTTGGTGTTACGGATTTCCTTCTTCAATTCGCCTTGGACGAATACAAGTCTAGTTTATGTTTAGTTCATTTTTGGTGTGTTTTTCTTACTGTTATTTCCATGTGTTTGTGTGTTTTTGTTCTTTTTTTGCCACGATTTGTGGTCGTATATTTGGTGTTTGGTGTGTATAGATATGTGGGTGGTCCAATTATGAAGCATTGAGTTTTAAAAGATGGAAAGAAGTGAGCAAATAGGTGATGCAAAGGAGGAGAGGCAGTCGAGGCATAACTCCAACTGCGGCTGGAAGCTACAACCCTCCGGCGCGGGAATCCAGCGGACGTTGGGATGTGTTTCGGCTGATTACTTCCAGCTGGCGCTGGAAAGCTCGATGGAGAAGACTCCAGCCGCGGCTGGAATCTAGTAGTCGCTGGATCGATTAGCGGCGCTGGCGTGAAACTTATTGTGGGGATTTTAAATGGATTTCGTCAGTTTCTCTCACACTCTCTCTCTCTCTTAATTTTTCGGAAAAAGAAAAGTCTGCAGAACTTAGTTTGTAATTTCGATGTTCAAACAATTCGTATTTTACTTTAGTTTTTGGCATTGGATTGACAGTTGAGTTGTCGAAGTCCTTTGTAAGAATTCTTGTTTCGTTTATGCAATGTTTATTTCATTTTCCTTCGTTTTCATTTCCAGCATTATGAACTAATTTTTAATCTAGGATTTGGGATATTCAAGTTGAGATAATTACCAAAAATCATATGCACGTGCTTGTTTGATTGAATTGATATGTTTGTGATCGAGCTTTGGCCAAAGTTAGATCTTGCTAAATAACGAATGAGATCGATAGAAGAATTCATTATTCGACTTAGGTTCAATCAAAGGTAGATTTAATCGGAGACTAATAGTCTAATTTAAGATTGTTTCGTATAATCTACTTCGCTAAGATTTGATTTATGAATACGAAAGTTAGTATTTCAATTCTTATGTGTGAGATGTTTGTATGAATTAATCTGTTTGCACGTTGCGTGATCGTTGGTTTGTGTTATCTCGAGGAAAAGAAACCATTGTCCTAGATATCTTTAATTCGACTTTTATATTTGCAATTTATTACCATTCTTGTTCTATATTATTAATCAACAAAACTCATCTGATTAGAATGTGTAGGATGTTTTTATCTTCTTGTGTAAAGCATGAATCCATAGCCCAGTTAAACTTCTTCAGATTCGACTTGAGTTAGCTAATTGTTGTACATAGGACTTCTTCAGATTTTTAGTTTTTTTTTTTAAATGGTAAGCTCATATGCACCACTTCATATATTCAGATGCCCCACACTATATAACGAGATGCACCACTAAGTGCATTTAGATGCACCAGAGTTTTGATTTTTTTTTCCGATATTTTTTTTAATTTTCTGATTTATTATCCCCTGTTTTTTTTGTTTGCCTCTTCGTTTTTTCGTTTGCCGCTTCTTTTTTGATCAAGGTTCGAGCAAGAGGAGCCGAAGGCCTCGGAGCGAGCCGAAAAAGTTCAAATTGTTGCCCGTCGATTATCCTTATATTAGTAATCAGAGCGAATGCGGAGCCGTAAAATCGAAGCTGAAGGCGGAGGCGGAGCCGGGAAAAAATATTTGTAAAAAAAAAAACTGAAAAAAATCTGTAAAAAAAATGAAAAAAAACTGAAAAAAAATCGGATGCACCACAATGTGTAACCAGATGCACCACATAGTGTAACTAGATGCACCACACAGTGTAACTAGATGCACATTGTTTTATGAAAATAAAAAAAAATTAAAACAAAACCAGGATGAACTCTCCATGGGATTCATAGTTGCAGTACTTATAGCTTCCTTGTTCGTAGACAAAGCAGATTCGGAATTGTCTTTCATTCGAAGGCATAACTTGTATTCATGCGCTTCATATTCGCCCGGAGTTCGCTCCCAGAAATATAGCCATCCCTGCCCCCTCACGTCAATCCCACGAGCCTCTTATCCATTCTCGTTGAATCACGGCGAGGGGCAAATCCAAATAGAAAAACTCACATTGGGTTTAGGGATAATCAGGCTCGAACTGATGACTTCCACCACGTCAAGGTGACACTCTATCGCTGAGTTATATCCCTTTCCTGTCCCCATCTAGAAATAGAACTGACTAATCCTAAGTCAAATGGTCGAGAGACTGAACGCCACTATTCTTGAACAAGTTAGAGCCGGGTCTTCTTTTCGCACTATTACGTATATGAAAATAATGGTCAAAATCGGATTCAATTGTCAACTGCCCCTATCGGAAATAGGATTGACTAGCGATTCCGAAGGAAGTGGAGTTACATCCCCTTTCCATTCAAGAGTTCTTATGTGTTTTCACGCCCCTTTGAGACCCCGAAAAGTAGACAAATTACTTTTCTTAAGTCTTAAGAACACATACAAGATTCGTCACTACAAAAAGGATAATGGTAACGCCACCATTAACTACTTCTTTTATGAATTTCATAGTAATAGAAATACATGTCCTACCGAGACAGAATTTGTAATTTGCTAGCCTCTTGCCCAGTAGGCAAAGATTTACCTACGCGGAAAGGATGATTCATTCAGATCGACATGAGAGTCCAACTGCATTGCATTGCCAGAATCCATGTTGTATATTTTATATTTGAAAGAGGTTGACCTCCTTGCTTCTCTCGTGTACACGCCGAGCCCCTTTTTTCCTCGGCCCACGGAGACAAAATGTAGGACTGGTGCTAACAGTTCATCACGGAAGGAAGGACTCACTAAGCCAGGATCACTAACTAATCTAAATCACTAACTAATTGAATACTAATATAATAGAAAATACTAATATAATAGAAAAGAACTGTCCTTTCTGTATACTTTCCCCGGTTCAGTTGCTATCGCGTGCTTTACGCAACCGATCGGATTAGATAGATATCTCTTCAACATCAACACAACATAGGTCATCGAAAGGATCTCGGAGACCCACCAAAGTACGAAAGCCAGGATCTTTCAGAAAACGGATTCCTATTCGAAGAGTGCATAATTGCATGGATAAGCTTACACTAACCCGGCAATTTGGCATCCATCCAATTCGATATTTTTCTTGGGGGGTATCGGGAAGGAATTGGAATGGAATAAGATCGATTCATACAGAAGAAAAGGTTCTCTCTTGATTCTGTACCTATGGGATAGGGATAGAGGAAGAGTAAAAACCGAAGATTTCACACATGATCGAAAAATCAATCAGATTTATTTCGTACCCTTCGTTCAATGGTCAAATTCTACAGGATCAAACCTATGGGACTTAAGGAATGATAAATGATATAAAAAAAAGAGAGGGAAAAAGAAATTAGTATTAAATAAAAGTAATAAAAATGAAGTAGAAGAACCCAGATTCCAAATGAACAAATTCAAACTTGAAAATTTCTGATTCCCGAACGGACGGACCCTTGAGCACTCCATTCTGGAAGATCTAGAATTCTAACCTTCTGTCAGGACCTACGGGCAAAGGCCCAACCTTGCTTTACGAACAATAGAAGTAGTTCTCCTCGGTTTGAAGTTGAAGCGCAGTCTCGTCCGCATAAAGCATTGACTTCAGCTCTTACTCTGAGATACGCGGAAGAACTGTCAATTCCGGGTTCAGGTTACAGAGCGGGGAAAGAAAGAGAATGTGGGAGAAGACGGAATGGGAGCTAGCCGTGGTCTCGGACATGAAAGAAAAGAGTGTCAGGATCCGTGATCGAGAATGGACTTTGAATAGCCATATGGGGAATCACCCTTTCATGGTCGTCGAACGAGTGGCAGTGCAGTCAGTAGCGTCGACAGAGGGCAGCTTTCGGGGCTTACTAATGGCCGCGTAAACTTTCTACAAAATCCTTCGTAAATTGGCTCTATACTTTTCAACTGGTTGAATAAAGTAACTTGCCCTTGAAGAGGGTACTTTAGAAGAGAATGTTGCTTGTCTTGTTCTTCCTCATCTAAAATGGTTGAAAGGGTTATACAATATCAGAGCTTTCTCTTGTTTTCCGATTTTTCTCAGTGAACAAGTAGTTCTCTTTCCTTCTGTGGACTAAAGAATAAAGATAAAGGACGTGGCTTTCTTAAGCGATTACCGCGATTGCATTAACGAGCTAAACCAAATATGTTGCATTCAAGAAATCAAAGCAGAAATACCAGTATGAGTCCATTGGAATCATATAGTATGAATCCATTGTAGCTACGAAATCAACTAGTACATTATGAGTCCATTGCCAGTATGAATGCATTTCCGTGTTGTTTCTTAATAACCAAGAGGACAGTGTTAGCATTCTTGTTCTAAACCTCAGATATCTCTTCCCAGAGCACTTTCGGTTCAAAACCAAGCCAAGTAGGGGTAGGGTCTCTGACCCCAATGTGACTTCCCCTGTATAATACATCGACTAAACTCACCTTGGTTGAGTTTCGGAGCTATGATCTCTATGCTCGATGGGCTATCGCTACTTCCCCATTCAATGATTGAAGTTTGGTTGTTGAAGACGGTAGGACCTGAGTTCAAAAAAAAATCTATTCAACATCAATATATGACAATTTCGTATGTGATAATGCCTAGTCTCGGAATTGAGCTTCTTCATCAGTGGAATGGATAGCAAAACAAGGCTGGGAACTTTATATAAATTTGCTCTTTTCTTGCGGTTTTCGAGCTACACGTCGATAGCAGCAAAAACTAGATACAGATCCGAAGAACAACTACACTCTTTCTTGCTTCTTGTCTACTCCCATACCTGCTTTCGGTAGGAAGGTACAACTTTACTCAGGTCGGGCACTACCCAATGATCAAGTACCGGTTACAGTACAGGATACCACAACTAATTCACGACTCCTCCATCGAGCAATGAAACTCGAGATGGAACATGTATTATTTCATTCAAAATGCAACTTTAAAATTGCGTAGGTGATGGCAGAAAATCTTCAAACAGTGGTGTGATCCACACGAGAAGATACAAAAAAAGATGGGTGAAGAATTTCCATCCATTTGTTGTTTCGTTCGCTACCTCAGGTCAACATTACGCCATTGGCCCAGTTGGAGTTCTGACTATAGCTGCAATCTATCTCATATTGGGGAGAAGTGTACCGCAATGGAGATATTGATTTGGTAAACGGATTTACCGGACCCCAGAGCTCAGACCGGCATATATTTTTTGAAATAAGAACTGGCCAGACAGCTCAACCGTTGACCAGCTAACCGGCAAATACATTTATACAGAAAGACCAAGCCACACCTTCAACTCCTACTACTACAGGAAAGTCCCTCTCATGAATCAATTTGATGGATCGTACCTTCCTCTTTTGGAAGTTGGAACTCCCGCCAACCGGTGACTCTGGTTTACCATTATTCTTATTTCCCCTTACTTCCTCCTCCCTATTATTTTATTAGTGGTTAACTACTACTTTACCCTCACATTAGTATGTTGTTGTTACTATTCCCCTTCCTCTCCCATTGATCGAACGTCTTCAAACCTTAGTTAGCGCACAAGCACTAAGTAAGAAACCTACCTTTTGACAACCTTACTAATAGAAAGGGGATGCGCTCAAGCATGCGAAGAAAGCTCTTCGAGTTTATTTTCGATTAGATTAGTCAAAGGTTTGTAGAAAGAGGCTTCAAAGCTTGTAGAAAAGGGGTGCGCAGGTTTGGAACCCTATACAAGAGGCTAGCGTGCAATGGTTTTCTCTGATGGGGGCTCGCTTCTGAAAGTTCCGCTTGCTGCTTTTCATTTTGTTAGGAGTAGGTAGGTGCTTGCTGCTCGCTCGCTGTCTACTAAATGAGCCTTCACTGCCCGCCCGACCCCTATCTTTAATCTTAAGTAAAGTGAAGTCAAATCAATGAAGTGAACAGCCCAACCTCTTTGTTTTGTTTGAAGCTTTGCCAGAAAGCTTCAACTTCAAGAAGTAGAAGCTTTCTTTCCCCCGGACCTGCAACTATAGGAAATTCTCTTTGATAGCAGTCATAGGGGAGTTCAGAAAGGATCTGTTTGTAGATGGAGACTTAAACCTGTGTGGGGGTAATGGATGATGTAGCCAAGTGGATTAAGGCAGTGGATTGTGAATCCACCACGCGCGGGTTCAATCCCCGTCATTCGCCCATCAATAAATGGACCATTTCTTCCGCATCAACTGGCTTTTCCATTCATAACTCTCGTTGACTGAAAGCAGAGAAGGGACTCATTGGTATGAGGCCCAATCGTACTAGAGGTGTCTACTCTTAATGGCATCACCAGTAGTTGACGGGATCACCTGGAGTTAAGCCAAAGATTTGCTCACTGGGCATGACCCGGGCAAGAGAAGGTTGTTTTAGGGTTGTTCAAGCTAGATTGTGTTAGAGGAGGTTCTTCAAAGGTTGCTTAAAAGCTTGTATTTCGTTTTCTTTTAGCAAGGCTGAAGTATATCTGAGTAGGGTAACCTTCATCTCAATTGTAGGCTTTCTTCTTCGGCTCCTGATGAAGCTGTTCCTTTCTTTAGTAGCTTCCCTCTTTCTTTGTTTGATGATCCTTCAGTCCATCTTGGTTGTAAAGTCGATTAGACTCAAAAGGCATACTTGACCTTTCGTTTCGTTTTAGTAGTTATTAGTTGATCTTTCCTTTTCTGCTTTTGAGCCAGATGTGGGCTCGATCCCAATAGACTTAGTTCTGTTCTTTATCGTGCTCAAACTCTGGTATGTAAGGGAGAAGTGCAACTTCTCCTGAAACAGTATTAATGGTAGAAGAAACTTCCATTCCCGGATTATAAAAGCAAAAGCCCAGACCTATAAAAGACATAGTCTATACTATATATACGACTTCTTGCTTCTAGCTTAGGGAAAGAATGGGGTGGGAGGTAGCCCAATCAATAGGGGTCCGGGGCGTCAGACTACGGATTGTTGGCAGTTGCTACTTGTTGTTTTAAGAACCAGAGTTTAACTGGTCTCTACCGAACTGGTAGTGAGTGATGCCCTAAAGGACAGGATATCACGAGCGAATAGGATAAAGAAGCTAAAGGGAAGCTCCTGATAGATAGGATTACAAGGCCTGGTTGCATAGTGTGAAGCGCAGAAGAGAAGGCTTAGTGTACTTCGGCTTACTTTCTGGTTCTACCGAATACTTGAAAGTAAGGAAGTTTGCCTTCGCTTTGTAAAGAAGAAAGAGAGGGAATAAAGTAGCTCGACTCGTCTTGTTGGATGCCTCAAAGGTTGGTTCAAGCCGATTCCTTCTATCATAAGAGAAGTCAGTGGTTATTCCACTCATATTCCCATCCGGGTTCAGCGTTCAGAATATAGGGGAGCTCACATCTTTGTTTCATTATTTGGTTTCTAAATAAAGTAGATATAATGGGCTCATGAAGGTTTCATCAAGAGCTCTCATTATTTCATAGTAGAAGTCAATGCTGATTCAATTCATATTCCCTTCTGCCTTGTTCTCTTTTAAAAAAAGTTCATAAGTGAAAGACTTACTCTCTTTTACCCGTTTGAGTATACTACTATTGATATTGAAAGACAACATTTTCGGTCAACTCGGGAACACCCAATTCCTCTACAACATCGAATTCCACGGCACCGGCGCAAAATCGAGGAAGGAAAAGCGAGTTAGTAGCTTTTCCATATAGGCAAATAGTGGCTCGTCCTTCGCTCTTGTTCTTTGGGAAAGAAGACTGGTCTAAATTCCCTTATAAGATGTATGGGTTTTGTCTTTCCTCAGATGAACGAGTTAGATCAATGACCTCGGAATATTTCCCAAAGGGGAGCTAGTCTACGTAGCGTTGTTTCTCTTTCCTATGCAATTTATCGATTGAGCGTTCTCTTTCAAGTGTAGCTGATCAGGAATCAAGGGCCCTAGTATTATCCCTATAGTCTTTCTCTCATGAGCCAGTATTCAAGCTCAAGTAGAGATGTACGTAAATCCCGCTCTGGGTTTTCGAGTGCTACTAATCAGAAATCTCGTCAGTTTATCCGCTCATCCAGTTTAATCAAGAATAGCTTTCCTTCGTAGCACCAGGATGCTAGTTGCTCATTTGTTCGTTTGTTGCCTTCCTTGTTGAAAGAGCCCTTTTAGAGAAGAGATTTGGGAATATTAGCCCAAAGAATAGACTTGATTCTTGCTTAGTCTTTACCTTTTCATAAGGATTTGGGAATAAGTCCATCTCACCTATATGGAAAACCTCATAGATTTCTACTTGATCAAAGCAACTCAGAAATGCTGCCTATTCGTACTTCTCTTCGCCAATAACAAGGATGCCCGATCTGTTGCTCTTTCATGCATCTCCGAAAAAGTAACCATTTGAATCTACCTTTGCGCCTCCGAGTTACCCTATGGATAGCTGATTTATCATGTTTTCCACTGGTGATTCCGAAACTGATCCTCCTTCGACTGATATTGACAACTCCAACCCTGACTTATATAGGTATGGGGGGTTTCACCTGTCTCCATGGTTGAGGCATATAAGGTCAACTCAAACCTTCGACGGTACGTAAGGAAGGGTTTATGCCTTACTGGCTTGTTAAACTACTGAGTCGATGCTTCTATTCCAAGGGCGAGTGCCCCCATTGCGGACTCCTTGCTACCCATGACTGACCTTTACATATGATATTATTGATATGTATTGCTCTAATGCGGGATATACCTGTATTCGCTCCTCTATGCCATATCAGTTGCTCTTTATTCATGAATTGATAGGTTAAGGGAAAGAGTGGCCCTTCTATATATGAGTGGAATTAGAGTTTAATTGAACTATTCTATATAAGGCATTTCGAACTATGAAGTATCTCGTGTCGGCCTTGTCTTGCGAGTGAAAGACCCAATTGGTACAAGGAACCGAGAACAAACCCGGGACATGAGTTGCCTATTTGTTTACCTCTTACCCTGATATCAGGCATTTGTCCTGGGTTTTCTTGATACTGTCCCTTATTCCTTTCTTCGAAACTGGACCCGGATAACTGGTATTTACATCTGTCCCTTGACTTGGTGAGTCTCTCATAAGACTTGGAATTGATCCCTCTAGCATCATGAGTTCGAGGTAGCCTTCGATATATTAATGGAGTACCGTGATTGAGACAGTTTAGCGATATGTTGGGAATTACGCCTTTAAAGGATAATCTTCTGCCTTTCATGATAGGAGGTTTGATACTTCTCATCATAATGAGGCATATTACGATCCTATTTTCGAGGGTAGTCGTAGTTTTTCTTTTACCTATTTCTTTAGGTAATCTATTATTAACAACTTCGTTCCAACTTCTTTCACTGTAAAGGGATAGAATATTATATTCTTCATAACTTGTCTCAAACAAGAGAAAGAAATGAGTAAAATTATTTATAGCTATTCCGACATGTTCCCTATGCTAACTTGGTTCTTGAACTCTGGTCAACAAACAACACGAGTTGCCTTGGTCAAGGTTTCGTAATTACCTTGTCCCACGCGAATCGTTTACCTGTAACTATTCAATACCCCTGTGAAAAATTGATTACATCAGAACGTTTCCGAGGCCGAATCCACTTTGAATTTGATAAATGTATTCATCGTGAAGTATGTGTTCGTGTATGTCCTATAGACCTACCCGTTGTAGATTGGAAATTACAAACGGATATTCGAAAGAAACGATTACTTAATTACAGTATTGATTTTGGAATTTGTATATTTTGCGGTAATTGTGTTGAGTATTGTCCAACAATTTGTTTATCAGTGTCCGAAGAGTATGAGCTTTCTACTTATAATCGTCATGAATTGAATTATAATCAAATTGCTTTAGGCCGGTTACCGCTATCAATAATGGAAGATTTCACAATTCGAACAATTTCTTCGAATTTACCTCAACTCAACAATGTATAAAAGTATAAAATTCTCGATTCACAAAACACTTACAAATAAACAAAAAAAGATAACTTCTTTTTTCCTGGTCAGGTCAACAAAGACATGAAAATTTTCAATTTTTTTTTATAAAATCAAATGGCTTTACCCGGACCAATACATGATTTTCTTTTAGTCTTTCTAGGATCGGGTCTTATATTAGGAAGTCTAGCAATAGTATTACTTTTGAATCCAATTTATTCGGCCTTTTCATTGGGATTGGATCTTTTTTGTATATGCTTATTCTATATTCTATCGAACTCTTATTTTGTAGCTGCTGCGCAGCTCCTTATTTATGTAGGAGCTATAACTGTTTTAATCATTTTTGCTGTGATGTTTATGAATGGTTCAGAATATTACAACAATTTTCATCTTTGGACGGTTGGGGATGGAGTTACTTCAATGATTTGTACAAATCTTTTTATTTCACTAATTACTACTATTCCAGATACAGCCTGGTATGGGATCAGCTGGACTACAAAATCAAATCAAATTTTAGAACAAGATTTAATAAGTAATAGTTAACAAATTGGAATTCATTTAGCAACGGATTTTTTTCTTCCATGTGAACTCATTTCAATAATCATTTTAGTCGCTTTATTAGGTGCTATTTCTATAGCTCGTCAATAATAAATCTTTAAAATAAGTAATTTATTAATTCAAATAGAATTAACTAACACAAAAAGTATAATTCGTTAATTTGAATTACTGTTTCTGTTTAAAAAATGGAATAGAAAAGCTTTACTTTGTATATCGATCTATTACCAATCTATTTCCTTGTTTCATATTTGTTAGAATCCAATCTATTGAATTATTGTTCAGATTAAAACGAATCAAAATTGATCTTGATAGGGAGTTTATTAATGATGGTCGAACATATACTTGTTTTGAGTGCCTATTTATTTTCTATTGGTATCTATAGGTTAATCACAAGTCGAAATATGGTTAGAGCCCTTATGTGTCTTGAACTTCTATTAAATTCAGTTAATATAAATTTTGTAACATTTTCTGATATTTGTGATAATCGTCAATTAAGAGGAGATATTTTTTCCATTTTTGTTATAACTATTGCAGCCACTGAAGCAGCTATTGGACTAGCTATTGTTTCATCAATTTATCGTAACAGAAAATCAACTCGTATTAACCAAACAAACTTGTTGAATAAATAGTATTCATTATTGTATCGGTGCAAAATTGAATATTTATAAATAAGTTCAAATTCATAGGTTTGAGACGGGAGGAAATCAAAGTATTTTGGTCCTTTTTCATAAAGAAATTAGGAAGTAAATTGATTATGATCACTCATTGATTCGTCCAGTATCTAACTATAGGATTCATTTATAAGTTAGTTTACTAGACCGAAAATTTATGACGTTCTAAATGTATAGATCCAATGTCACGTTCAGTAAAGATTTATGATAGATGTATATGATGTACCCAGTGTGTCCGGGCGTGCCCCACCGATGTATTAGAAATAATACCTTGGGATGAATGTAAAGCTAAACAAATAGCTTCTGCCCCAAGAACCGAAGACTGCGTTGGTTGTAAGAGGTGTGAATCTGCATGTCCGACGGATTTTTTGAGTGTTCGGGTTTATTTATGGCATGAAACAACTCGCAGTATGGGTCTAACTTATTGATACATTCCATAAAACTCTACTTGAACCCATTTTCTTTTTTTTACCGACAAAACTCGTGCTCAATTTAATTTGATTTTGGGCACGGGTTTTTCTGGCCCAAGTGTATCTTGTCTTTACCACGAACCGTTTTCCCTGTTTAACAATAATTGCAGTTTTGCCAATATTTGTAGGTTGCTTAATTTTTCTTCTTCCACATAGGGGAAATAGAGTAATCTGATGGTATACTCTATGTATATGTATCTTAGAGCTTCTTCTAACGACTTATGTATTCTGCTATCATTTTCAATCAGATGACCCATTAATCCAACTAATGGAGGATTATAAATGGATCCTTTTTTTGGATTTTCATTGGAGATTAGGAATAGATGGACTACCCATTTTACTAACGGGATTCATCACTACTTTAGCTACTTTAGCGGCTTGGCCGGTTACTCGAGATGCCACTTTAGGCCTAACCCCAGAAACCAGGTATGCCTCAACGACCCATAGTCACAATTTGTTGCCCCTGTTTTTGGTCTTCCTAATTCCTATTCTGATTTAGATTGTAACTAGAGAACTCAATAGGAGATCTCAAACCCAAATAAAACCAGTAGGATTTATCGTAATAAAGGAAGAGCCCCATATTCGAATTAATGGGTTCAATAAACGAATTAATTTAGGAGGCGCTTTCTATTCTTCGCTTTGATAGATCCTCGCTTTCGAATTCATCAATTCTAACAAAACCCACTTAATGATGGGGAACACGGATCCTAGATTGGACCTAGTAATTGCACTCCTTAAGTATTCGGCCTTTTTACTGGCCTTGTTAATAGTCTGGGGGGCTGGTATAAGAGGCGATATCCAGTTGCAAATAGGTTCACTCTTGTTCAAATTTGAAAGCATTAAACGAGAAATGACAAAGCAAGACTGGAGGTTTTGTTTGGTGGTGGTCCTTATAGCCACCCTATTATCTATTTGGATATATATATATATATATATATATATATATATATATATATATATATTGATCTATCTAGTAATAAATAGTGTACTAACGAGCTACACCACTCCATCCGTAGAGGCGGCTCAATCCGTCGCTACACCTATCGTCGCGCCCGCGCCCTTTGATCCATTTTGCACTGACCCTTATGTTTATGCTTTTTTATTCTCTATCTCCATCATAGCTCTTACGGTCTTCTGGTTAAAGAATAGAAAGAATCAAAAGCCTAATCAAAGCAGGCAAACAAGAAGATCTGACTGAGTTGATGATGGACCGGATCTTGAAAGTCTAGCTAGAGCAGCTGTTGGAATCGGAAACGTCTTTAGTGCTTTGATTCACTCGGTAGCTCGAAATCCTTCATTAGCAAAGCAATTGTTCGATTATGCTATTCTAGGATTTGCTTTAACTGAAGCCATTGCTTTAATGATGGCGTTCTTAATCTTATTCGTCTTCTAATTAACCCGATTCAATGTATTGATAATTGATAGAATATGACTGTTTTATAAATTGATTAACTACAATAACAACATAGGAGTAGCTACGATCATCGAATTGCTTACGCTTTAAACAGTGAAGTTACGTTCCGATTAATCAATAGTATAATAATAAGATGCTAGTATACAAATTATGAATATATTGAATAAATAAACAAAATAAACAACAAATAATAGAGTAATGAATTCTTATACAGTTAACAATTAACTCAGATAGTATGAAATGAGGAAAGAAAGCAAAGATAAGACATATAAAACAAGACAAGACAGAAGAGAACAAGGACAAGGTTCATTCGGGTTATGAGCTAATAAATCAAAAAAACTACCGAGCAAGAAAAGCGACTAGTTCATATATCTCTCCTCAAAGAACAACGAACTCATAGCCTCCTGCGGATGGAAGTCGTTACATGAACTCAGAGGAAGAAAAGAAAGATTAGCCTTAGGGACCAGATATCCTCTAATAAAGAGACAATAGCTTCGTCCCTAGGGTTACAGTTAATGAATTCATAGCCAATAACAAAGGAGCTACAGTAGCTACAATTGAATTTACCATTCTGAGACTATCAATAGAAGTAGTAGGAATGAGAAGAAGGATTAACTCATTTACTGATAGGTTAGCTGCTAAGCAAGCTGCAAATGCTCAACCTCCAGCTAAGCAACGACTCTAACTCACTATCTGCTTACTAGGGCTCAACCATAGCTGCTTCTGCTGCCTATTCATCGGCTCCTGCTCCTAGCTACTATTGAATTAAATCGTAGGAGTTTATCAACCAAATCTAGTACTAACAAGATGAATTAACTAATTTATTACTACTGGTTTAGCTGCAGATCGGTCGGTGCAATCCTCCCTTGTCAGCTGCAGGCTTATCGGTCGGATGCCTCTCTTGTTTGGTTACTACTATCGCTCTGTGCAAGCCTCGCTTGTTAGCTACACAGGAACAGATGAAACCTTGCAGTTAATATTTCACTATAGCGTGTAAATCTTATTAGTAAAGAAAAAAGAACTACATCAATGAAATACCTTCTTTTTCCCTATGGCTTCTATAAGGACTATTATCGAGAGTTATAAACAAGAGAGCAAAACACATAGCTACAAAGCAAAGAACAACGAATCGGTAGACCTAGCGATCACTGCAAAAGTATTTGTTAGTGATCTCAGGTCGACTATTTGTGAGTTATTCCAATAAGAAGTAGAACAACTTGAGAAATATATACGAATTACCCAACTCTCTGGTATGAGCCGGTAAGGAATTTGTCCCTCAAGAGTTCGTTAATTCGTCCTTAAAGCGCATTTAGAGAAGGGGTCAATAGCTCTTGCTAAGTCGTTCAAAGAAGAACAAGGCAGTTCACCTATCTCAAAGTAGCTGGAGTCGTCTTGTCTTTGTTGTCTTTTGATCAAGGATATCGGAACTCTAGAAAAAAGGAATCCCTTAGGTCTTGTATTTCCTTGGACTCTGAGTTATTACTGCCCAGACCCAGAAAATGACTCTTTCTTCCCAGAACGGGATACCAATGTGATCAATACAACACAGATTGAGAAATACGTATTTACTTACCCGTAGCTTCGGAAGCAAACTTGAACACTCACTTTATAGTAAGTCAGTACTTTCGTGCTATACCATGGTAAACTAATGTTAGTTATTAAGGCTTTGGTAAACCTAATAGTTCTTTCCTTGCTTTGATTTATCTGTTGTCTCTACGTTTTCTCTGTTGTTGTTGCTCGGTTGATCTGTGTTAAGCATTTCACAAGAGTTTCTAACCTTGAATTGATACTCAAAACTGGTAACTTGATTCTTTACTTGAATCGAAATCTCTGTCCTTGTCCTTACACGAGGAAACAGTCCGAAGCATTCTTTTTCTACAGGTGTTGTGTCACCTCTCGGGCTATCTGACCATTCATTTATCGAAAAGGCCACCAGGACTAACGAAGTCCCACTGAGCGAAGAAAAGGAACGAAGGTCGATTAAAAATGAAAGATTAACAATCAACAAAGACTGCATACGTACGAGTTGAGGGGCTAGTGATGGTCCCGATACGAGTTCTGGTGTATGGGGGGGGGAGGGGGGAATACACCAGTTAGGAATTCTAAAACAACCCCCTTAAAAATTACCACAACTGAGTAAGACGACTCAGTTGGAATCACAACTGAGTGAGAAAACTCAGCTGGAAGAGTGGTGCTGTGCGGAATGTGGTGGAAACAACAATAACTCGTATAAAACAACTCACGCTCAGATGCAAGGTCGGTCAACAACCAAATCAGTTGGAATGTAAAGATGCAGTTTTGAGTGCTGGTTAGTTGGTCAGTTGGATATGCAAAAAGTAACTGAACTGAAAACACAACACAAAGGAATTACGTGGTTCGGATAGAACTCCTACGTCCACGGGGAGTTGTGAGTCCACACTCAGTCCAAATTCTTTAGGACAGCTACCACAAAGCTTACGCGGGCTTTGCAACCGTTCAGATAAGTTTGCGGGTACTTATCAACCTTACAGATAAGTTTGCGGGTACTTATCAACCTTTCTACTCAATTTCGGGAAGAGCAGGATCCTAACAATCTTTTTAGGGGATGTGTATAAGGGTGGGTTTTCCAACTACTAGCTCTAACAAAGAAGTGAGCTAGGATCTAAGCTTGAACGAATGAAGACTCAAACTAAGATCGAAAACACCAAGACAGATTCTAACTCTCTATGAACTCTCAACTGGTGATGTTCTTAGAGATTAATTGCAGTTTAGCTTGTGCAGTATATTGTCGTTCTTTCGCTCGTCTGTCTCTTCTCTTGTGTGTTCTCTGTCTTCTGTCTTGATGAATGAAAGAATGCCTCTATTTATAGGCGGTGAGAATCAACTAGCCGTTGGAAGAGCCGTTGATCTCTGTTCTGTGAAAGCGATGGCTTGTCTCTCATCTCTACAGATTTTCCCGATTTGGCAACTGTGAACTTCTGCTTTCCTTCTGAGACAACCTTGTGTTGGGCCAAATGAGGTAATGACATAATATCAAACCTTCACGTGACTTCCTATTTGAAATTCAAATTTCAACCTTTGTCTTTCAACATTGGTTAGTCGGTTGAGACATTCGATCTTCATCCGAGTGGTCTTCAACTGATGTTCCATCTATCGCTACCTTCATCTGACATTCTATCTGAAGAGGAACAGTTGAACCCTCAGCTGCCTTGAACTTCATGTTGTCGATCTATCAAATTGAATCCTGCAACTGTTGTTCCATCTGATCAGGTGGATTGTCACATCTGATGAACAGTTTATTACTCAGATGTTTTCCTTCATCCGATGATCTAGATCAGATCGGTTGGCTTGAACGCTCAGTTGTCTTTCTTACATCTGATGTTCCACATCCGAGTTTCCATCTGAATTTCTATCTGAGTATAGCCATGTTGCCGTCTTCAGCTAGAGTCCTGTAAAGATAAAATCTGAACATTGCTCAAACAGCGAGTCTAAATACTAACATTAGGATCTGGCAATATCTACTTGGTTGGGGTCAGTTGGTTTTGGAATCAATCAAAACATTACTAAATTTCCCAACAATTTCCCCCTTTTTGATGATGCCAAAACCCTACTGATCTAAACCTCACTGACGTATCTAAAATCTCAGCTGAAATTCTAGACAGTCTATAAGATTAAACATCAAAGGGTTAGCACAGTATAACATGGTATTGAAATAACTTTGCAATTCAGAGCTTGGACAACTGGAAAATTGTACATCAAGATGAATCGGATATATGATGAAAGTTTTCATTACAACTGATGTTTACATAGAAACGCACAAAAATCAAAATACATCAGTGGCTTAAAAACTCTATCTTCGGTTAATACTTCAGCCCATACTTGCCGAAAATCCTGACAAAAATTTCTCTCTTGGCATCTGACTCCTTCGAGATATCTACTCCATGTTCTTGACATACTTTCCTGGCTTCAGCTGCAATTTGTCGTCTTGTTGGGATTTTTTATGTCTGGAATGGCTAAACATGCCCGGATCCCCAGAGTGCAACTCGGTTAGGGCTTCTTTGAACGCTTTCCTCGAATCCTCAGTAGCGAACACCTTCCTGTAATAGAAATCATTCACAAACTCTTGTTTGAATGATTTCCAATCATCATTCCATTCTTGTGGCATCCATTTATCAACATGTTTGAAGCGTCCCTGGAGCTTGATCTTTCCTGGCAGTCTTTGTTGCTTCAGTTTTGCTTCAGCCTTCACCTGATGTTTCTCTATGCGTCGACGGCTTCGAGAGGCAACATTTCTGTCCAAGTTGTTGGTAACCTTGGCAAGCTCTTCTTCAAATTTGTTAACTCTTGTAGCTTGGTTGGCTGCAAATTTCTTTATCCAATCAGGATTCATGTAATCCTTCTCCGGAACATCCATAGCTTTAGCAGCAACAATACACTCTTCGGTTGTAATACCGTCGAGTTCAGCATCGAGCTCGGCTGCAATCTCGACTATGGAGTTGTAGGAAACTCCATACTCCTTCGCCTGCTCCATGTCCTTAGCCATTTCTTCTCCTCCGACAACAATGGATTTCAGCTGTTGTTGTTTCTTGTCGGTTGGCTTCGGAGCGGACTTCTTTGGAGCTGTCTTCTTCGGTTGGGTCTTCTTCAGCTGAGATTCCTTTCTGGCTGGTATCTCTTCTTCAGCTTCTTGCATCTCATCTTCCCGGGTCTCATCTTTCTGCATCTCATCTTCCTGGGTCTCATCTTCCCCCTTTTTGGCATCAGCAACAAGGCTTGCTACTGAGCCATCCAGAGAAGTGAGTTTCTGTTCAGCTTGCTGAATCTGGTTGAAGAGTTCATCTACAGCGCATTCCACATCAACCTTCTTCGCCAGTTCATTGTCACAGCGCTCTTCATCAGCTTTCTTCATGGCAGCGAAGGTTTCAGTGACTTCAGTTTGGAAAGCGACGAACTCAGCCTATCTTTGTTCGAACCGAGAATCCCATTCTTGGTCTTGAGTCTATTGAGATTTGGCAAGATTGGATTCTGAGATGGACTTGAACACGTTCAGTTCTGATTTGATTCCAAAAACTGTTGTCTTCAGGTCATTGATATCCTTGCTGGTGGATGTTGAAAGATCATCCAGCTTCATTTTCAGCGCATCTTATTCTTCCAGCAGCTTCTTATGTTTCTCCTCCTGAGCTTCCATCATCCTCAGCTGTTCTTCTCGGTTGAGCTGGATGTTGGCAAGCATCTCCTTCCTCAGCTGGTTGACTCTCTCAGCGATCAGCTCGCAGATTTCATCAGAGGAGGGTGCTAGCTGTTCAGCTGGTGCTGGTTGTTCAACAGTAACCATAACATGGCGATTGGCCAGGTACTATTGAAGTTCTTCTTCTTCCTGCTTTGCTGCTGCTGCAGCTGCGTCAAGATCATCTACAAAGTCAGCAGACTTGGTTAGCATGTTGTCAAGGAAAGTGACACAATCTTGTTCTGCTGTCTCCCTTGTGTCTCTTCCTTCTGCCTTGCTGACATCCAGACGGCGAGTCAGCACTGCGATCTTGTTGCTGTACGCAACTTCAAGGTTGGTATAATTGAAGTATTCCCTTAGACGGGACTCATCTGCATTAAGCTGGTTCCAGCTGTGTATCCGGATGGTATCTTCCTTGACATACCAGTGGCTGAATATGATGTTGAATTGATACAACAGCTCAGTTCCGAGCGTGGCAAAGGTTAGCATGTCGCGCGCTTCGGTGAACATTCCAATCAGCTTCTGAAAGCAATAAGCCAGCTTGCCTTCATGTTCCAGTGCGACAGCTCGACGATCAGCTTCTTCTTCGATGGGGGAGGGAGAGAGATTTTCGTATGGAATTGGTTCAAGGGTTTCCTCAACATTGGCCAAAGAAGTGGTCTCAATGTTGGTATCGAGCGGGGAGCTCGGAATTTCTGACTGGGTGGTAATGTTAGCTTCGAGAGGTTCCTCAACATTGGCCAAAGAAGTGGTCACAATGTTGGCATCGAGCGGGGAGCTCGGAATTTCTGACTGAGGATCGGTTACAAGAACCTGTCTGAGTTGTACGGCATCAGCTCCTGCCGTGGGGGAGGATGGAACATCATCGGATTCCTTGGATGAAGAAGAAGCTGCATCCGAGGAGATGTTCAGCTCATCTTCCGGATCGGTTTCCACCCCTTCTATCCCATCTGTTCCACTTGCACGAGGAACAATCTCGAAAGCATCTTTGTTAACTGAGTGACTCGACTCAGATGGCACCTCCTCAGCTGGTACCTCCTCAGCTGGTTTTGCAACTGACTTCTTGATACGAACCCTCAACTTCTTCTTACGCGGCTCCTCCTCTTGATCCTTATCTGACTCATCTCTGAGTCGGCGTGCAGCTGTCGATTTGGAAGTGTGGCCGGTAGCTGGAGACAGCTCCTCAGCTGTATCTTTCTCCTCAGCTGATTTCACAGCTTTCCTTTTGTCTTTGGGAGTGTAGACACTCCGAATCACATCAAGAGCTTTCTTGGCTGTTGGGAACAGCATCTGCCTCTTGACTGGTGTCTCCTCACTATCTTTCCACACCATGTTCTGATCCTTTGTGGCAAGAAGTATCAGGGCAGATATTTTGACTCCAAAGTTGAGAGTTCCCTTAACACTCAACAACTTTTCCCCGGAATCAGTTGTAGTTTTCGTAATCTTCTGCTTCTCTATTGTCAACTGGTGTTCGAAGAGCTTGAACCAGTTGATGTTGTGCTTGTGCTCCAAAGCAATCAGCTGCTTGAGCTTGGGTCGGCTGATATCTTCAAAGGCTCCGCTGTATCCAAAAATAACCTTGGATACAACATCGAACAGAAGTCTATGCTCGGGTTTCAACTTTGTTCGCTGCATGTTGCTCCTCATTCTTTCTGCAGTGATGAGAGCATCTTCAAGAAATTGATCTGCATCTACATCTGTGATGTTATCAACGGTGTCCGTGGCAATCAGATTCGGTGGAATGTTGGTGCTTAGAATCTCGGAAACTGGTATGTGGAAGGTGACACGGCGGACAGTTCTGGCAGGGATGTCGAGCTGTCGACAGGAGATTTTTGAAACGAGGCCTACTCCCTGTTCGTGTTGCAGATTCATGTAGAATTCTCCGACTTGTCGCCTGAGAAGGTGGGTGGAAAAGAGCGTCGCCCACTCAAGAAGGCCATTATCCCTGAGAAGATCGGCGAGAGGGGATAACGCCGGCGAGTCCAGAGCTTCTGTTGACAAAATCTGCTCGAAGTGTATTCTGGATATCATCATGTCGTAAGATTCCTCGTACGACGAAGGGACTAGAGCTGGTCCAGAGGATGCTATCTTCTTTCCTTGAGATGAAGCTTTCGGTGCCATTTAGTATTGCAGTGTAGTTTATATATAGAGAGAAAAGAAGAAGAACTTAGTCAAAAATGGTGAGACAAAATCAGAGACGAAGATGAACAGTTACTCAGATAAACACAAGTATAGAAGGTAAGAAATCACTTCCTGATTTTCCGCCTTTTATAGGTTAGTGGGTCGTTTGAAACAGATGGCCAAGATTGTATGGCGCGAATCCATCAACGGCTGAGATCTCGCGACTGTTGACTAACTTTGACTGACGTCGAATTCCGAGTTCCAATACGCGCGAGTGAGAAGGTGAACTGTTTTTATGTCAGCCCAGTCGCACTATAAAGTAAGGCTATTGATGTTCAACCATACTTTACATTAAATGCGCTATGATGGCTATTTTAATCTAGCTGACATGCTCAGGAATGTTTGAATTTATTTCAAACATTCACATTTAAGAACTAAACACCTTCAGCCATAAATGATACCTGCCAGCTGATGTCGGAATCAGCTGTGTTCCAATGTTGCGGCATACCATCAGCTGACTCGAGTTTGTCTGTTCAGCTGACGTCTGATGTCTTCGGATGGCGATCCGCATCTGAGATTCCCCCTTCATCTGAGCTTCCCCCTCAGATGGATATCTATCTCTTCAGCTCGGCTAATTCCTCATCTGATGGATCCAACAATCCAAGGAGATCACATAACATCTTGAATCCTGCTTCAGCTAGAGGTTTGGTGAAGATATCCGCTCTCTGAATTTCAGTTGAAATCTTCTCCACAGATACATCCTTCTTCTCAATATGATCTCGGATAAAATGATGTCGGATGTCGATGTGCTTCGTCCGAGAATGGTGAACAGGATTCAAAGAGATAGCAATGGCACTTGAGCTATCACAATGGATGGGAACCTGTCCAGTTGCTACTTCATAATCTCTCAGCTGTTGCTTGAGCCACAACACTTGCATGCAACAACTACCGACAGCCATATACTCTGACTCGGTTGTAGAAGTGGCAACACATGCTTGTTTCTTGGAGAACCATGAAACTAGCTTGCTTCTCATGAATTGACAATGTCCAGATGTGGATTTCCTGTCCAACCGATCTCTGGCTAGATCTGCATCTGAGTTTCTGGACAGTTGGATAATGTCGTCAGTTGGATACCACAACCCAACATTAACAGTACCCTTCAGATACTTAATGATGTTCTTTGCTGCCAACATGTGTGCTTCCCTCGGCTGAACTTGGAACCGAGCACACACTCCAACCGCGTGAGATATATCTGGTCGACTGGCGGTTAGATATAGCAAAGAACCAATAATCCCTCTATACTTACTGGCATCCACGAGTTTTCCCTCAGATCCGGGTTCAATCTTCCAGTTAGTATTCATCGGGATCCTTGTGGTTTTACTTGTCTGCAATCTGAACTTTACAATGAGCTCCTTTGTATATTTAGATTGATTAATAAAAATCCCTTTTGATGACTGCTTCACTTGTAGCCCAAGAAATTAGTTCATCTCACCCATCATTGACATCTCGAATTTCTCTTTCATGAGAGTTGAGAATTTCTCGCACAGCTCCTCCGACTTGGAACCGAATATGATGTCGTCAACATAGATTTGCACAACAAGTATGTCTTCTCCAACTTTTATGGTGAACAGTGTTTTGTCAACTGACCCTCGTTTGAACCCCGAGTTCAGAAGAAAACCACAGAGAGTGTCATACCAAGCCCTAGGTGCTTGCTTCAATCCATAGATTGCTTTCTTCAACTTATACACTCTTCCATCACCAGTCTCAAAACCGGGAGGCTGTTCAATATAAACATCTTCCTTAATATCACCGTTGAGGAAAGCACACTTCACATCCATCTGATAAACCTTGAATTTGTGAAATGCGGCATAGGCTAGAAATATTCGGATGGCTTCCAACCTTGCAACAGGAGCGAAAGAATCTTCGAAATTAATTCCTTCTTGTTGGCAATATCCTTGAGCTACCAACCTTGCCTTGTTTCTCACGATGAATCCAATGGCGTCTCTCTTGTTCTTGAAAATCCACTTTAATCCAATGACTTTAACACCATTCGGTCTTTCTACCAACTCCCATACACAGTTGCGTAGAAATTCATTCAGCTCTTCTTGCATGGCTGTTGTCCAATGAACACAGTTGAGAGCTTCCATAACATGCTTCGGTTCTGGCACATCAGCTACGAAACATAAAATCATGGCAACATCTCCTGCCTGTTCGAACTCCTCAAGAACTGCCAACTCCTCAGCATATTGGGCGTAAGTGCTGGAATCTTTCTCAGCTGAGTCTGGATTTGTAACTCTGCTCCTAGTACGCACACCCTTGGCTGGATCTCCGATGATGTTGTCCTTGGAATGATCTTCATACCATCTCTTGTTGCGTCTTCCTTCTTCTTCCAACAGTGGTTGTTCCATGATTTCAACTGATGGGATAACCTGAGCTGTGGGAGATGCTGGGATCTTCAGAACTGGTGATTTATCTGTTGTTGAGTCTGGATCCTCAACATGAACTATATTTTGAACCGAGCTAGGTTGGGCTTCGGATGCTGATGCAGTTGGAGTGACATCAGCTGAAGTTCCCCCTTGAGATGAGCTGGGGTCCTCACATTCATCTTCAGAGGAATAAGGATCATCATCCTCGGTTGCCCATACCAATGGTTCAGCTAGATTCTTCTGCCTTAGAACCTGCGATCTGGTGAGAGCTGGTGGAACATGTGGATCTGCTTGTTGTCCTTTAGCCTGTTCCCTGCACTAAAAAGTAGATTCATCAAAACTAACATGAGGTGTTATCTCCACAACACGAGAACTGTTGTTAAAAACTCTATAAGCCTTGATCCGAGCAGCATATCCGAGAAATATGCCCTTCGAAGCCTTGGCGTCAAAAGTTTTCAACTGAGTTTTCCCATTGTTGTGAATATAACACTTAGAACCAAAAACGCAAAAATATGAAATATCAGGCTTCCTTCGTCTCCATAGTTCATATGGAGTCTTTCCCAACCGCTTGGTCAGAAGGGACCGGTTCTGGGTGTAGCAAGCTGTGTTGATTGCCTCAGCCCAAAATCTCTTTGGCAGAACTGAGCTTGTCAACATGGATGTAGCAGCATCCTTCAGCGTTCAGTTTCTTCGCTCGGCTACTCCATTCTGTTGTGGAGTACGAGCAGCCGATGTTTGATGAGTGATTCCGTGATTCTCGCAGTATTCGATGATGGTTTCATTGAGGAACTCGGTTCCACAGTCTGATCGGATAGAAATGATTTTCATCTCTTGTTGGTTAGATATCCGATCCATCAGCTTGGGTAGCTCATCTCGGGTTTCACTCTTGTGACGCATGAAAATGGTCCACGTGTATATTCGTTACCATTCATGCTTTTGAGAGTAACAGGCCCGAAGAGATCCATATGGATCAGCTACAATACTCGGACGGTTGATGGAATCGTTTTCAACCGAAAGGAGGATCTAGCGAGCTTTCCCAGCTGACAAGCACTGCAGATATGTGTTGTTGAAAACACACGGTTCGGAATACCCTTTGCATGTTCCTGTCTCGCAAGCCGGTTCATTGTCTTGAAATTCAGATGGTTGAGCCTTTTGTGCCACAGCCAGCTCACATCTGAACTGCTCTTTGATAAAAGACAGGTGTCAGGAGGACTACTATTCCAATCTGCATAGTAGACATTCCCGGTTGGGGATCGATTTCCCAACAATATGACTTGTTTTGTTCTGACATTTTTTACCCTGCAGCCCTGCGCATCAAACTTGACAGAGAAACCATTATCACAGATTTGGCTGATGGAGAGCAAGTTATACTTCAATCCATCAACATATGAAACATTGGGAATAGACACGAGATTGGTTTCAAGGGTACCGTAGCCTTTGGTGTGACCTTTTGAGTTGTCACCAAAGGTAACAGATGGTCCTTCCTTCTCCACGAAACTTCCAATCAAATCCCTCAGATTTGTCATGTGTTTCGAGCATCCACTGTCCATCACCCACATGGTATGTGATGCTTTGTTCTTCCTCAGCTGTTCATCCTGCTCCTGCACAGAGAAACACGCTTAGGTCCCCAATTTTAGTTGGGTCCTAGAGGGTTAGAACTAGTTTCCCCTTGAACTGTGGGTCGTTTTTCCCTGTAGATTCGGATAGATTTGTCATTCCAAATTATTTTTCCTTCTCCATCAACTATAACAACACCTCGGTCATTCTTAGGCTTGTTGTTATTGTTGAAGTTCTGTTTCTTGGGAGGAGATTGATTTCTCCCATTGTGGGCTTTAGGAGGAGAGGCGTTCCCCCTGTTTTGTTGACGTTTCTGACCCTTTTGGTTTTGCAGATAAGGTCGAACGCCATTTTGGAATCCTTGTGGCTGAGTCTGATTCTATTTTCCTGACTGTCGATGACAGCTGTTCATGCCCTGTTGTTGATTCATATTCTGGCATGAATACCGGCAGCTGTTGGAATTGTTCCACATTGGTTGATTCTGATGGAACCCCTAGTCGTTCTGATGATGGAACTGATGTTGATTCTGATGGTTGAATCCCTGTCGGTTCTGTTGATTCCATCTCTTCTGAGGTCGGTTCAGAGGTCGGTTCTGAAGTCGGTTCTGATTGTATCTCCGATGTCTCTGATTTCTCTTCTGAGTCCTGGAACATTCCCCATCGGTTGTTATCCCAACCGATGGATTCTTCAGTTCTCCAACCACAGCTCATTTTCCTTTCTCAGCTGCAGTTCCCTTAGCAGGTTGTGCTGTAGGTAATTGCTGTGACATGATGGTTGGATTCAGTTGGGGAGTTGCAGACTCAACCGGATTTGGTTTGGCAACCGTGACATCCACGGCCTTGATAAAGGTTGCGGGTGGAATTCCAGTGTCCTTGACCATGTCGTAGCCGAGTCCAGACACGTCATCCATTTGTCTTCGGTAACTGGTGAGATTCTCGATGATTTTGGATGATTGATATAGCTTTATCAGGTTGTCCTTCTCAGTTTGTAGATCCTTGAGAAGAACAGCTATATGCTCGGTCTGTGCGTCTGACATCTTCATCAGCTGGTCGATCTGTGCCTCTTGCTTGTTCAACTGCTCATGCTGCTCCTTGATCTGCTCCTTCAACTCCTCATCGGTTGGAGCCTTAGTTTGGTTGGCCACATTCAGTTGACTTTTGAGATCATCAATCTCTTCGATTTGACTTTTAATCAGATCGTCCTTTACGGTTAAGGATTCTTCAAGTCTGGCAAACTGTTCTTGAAGATTCTTAAACTCAACCGATTGCTGATGCAATTCCTCACTGAGTTCTAGGAAGTCACCCCAAGAGGGTTCCAACTCTTCATCTACTGTTTCCTGCATGTTAGAAACATTGGAAGAATTTAAATTAATTGGACTAGAATGTAACTCAGCATCATCCTGGTCGGTTCCAAATGCCATGAGACATTGATCCTGTCCGATAGCGTTGTTGGTGGAAGTCAGCTCGTCCTCATCTTCGGTGTCGGTGAAGATGTCCATGTCATCAGCTGCTTCTTCTGCAACCATGTCCTTGTTCTTTGCATTTTGCTTGGCCCTCAACGCATCTCTATCTTTCTTCGAAAGATCTGGACAATCAACTTTGAAGTGTCCCTCTTTGCCGCATTCAAAGCAACTGTTGGTTAATGGCTTTGAGTTATCTCGAATTTGGTTGGATTTATAGAACCGCTTATATTTTCCGAACCGAGTATCCATGTCAGCTAGCTTCTTTGACAAGGCGGCGATACTCTGTTGCAGCTCTTCCCTGCTCGGCTCCTTCGAGGCTGTGTCCGCAGATCTTGTTGCCCTTGATGTTCGCGGCTTGGAATAGTTGGCTCGAAGTGCTACTGTCTTTGTTCCTGAACTAACATCCTCATGTCGACTCGTCTGCATCGAGGACTGAGTGGATCTTCGTCGGTTCACCTTGTACTCATTTCCTTTCAGAATTGAGAACAGTTTGTCCGTTCCCATCTCTCCAAGATCAGCTCGGCTTTCATGAATGTTGGTGAAGGTGTCCCACTCAGCTGGTAGGGCTTGTAATACTTTGAGGTTGATCTCTCTCAAAGTATATTTCCCTCGTCGGATAGACTATATCCTTCGGATGATATCCATGAACCGAAGCTCCAACTGATCAATGGTTTCATCGACTTTTAGACAGAAATTGTCAAAATCTTGACAAGCATGGGAGAACTTGTTCTCCTTGGTTTTGTCACTCCCTTTACTAAGAGATGCCAAAATGTCCCACATCTCCTTAGCTGTGTTGCACTCTTCAATCCATGGAAGATTGTCTTGTCCAACTGTGGACATGATAGTGCTCTGAGCCCAGATATCCAGCTGGCTCACTTTTGCTTCCTCAGGAGTAAAATCTTCTGGCTTCTTCTCGACTAACACCTCAGTTGCATCCCTATCATTGGGGTTTGTAGGAGTGCGAATGACTTTTTCCATGATGGTGATCGGTCCGGATGTAATCACTTGTTGCATTCGATGACGCTTGGACAGCAGAATCTCTTTATCCGAGTTTTTCAGGATGTATAGTTCACAACCGAGAACATGACGACAATCTTGTCTTTAACATCCATCTGCACACAACAAACAGACGACAAATGCAAGCAGAAATGCACTAGCGTGAAAAAGATCTATTCAGATGACCACTGAAGAAAAACACCTCGATTCACACCTTGTGAAACAGAGACAGCGGTCTTTTGAACCACTGCTCTGATACCACTTGATGGTCCCGATACGAGTTCTGGTGTATGGGGAGGGGGAATACACCAGTTAGGAATTCTAAAACAACCCCCTTAAAAATTACCACAACTGAGTAAGACGACTCAGTTGGAATCACAACTGAGTGAGAAAACTCAGCTGGAAGAGTGGTGCTGTGCGGAATGTGGTGGAAACAACAATAACTCGTATAAAACAACTCACGCTTAGATGCAAGGTCAGTCAACAACCAAATCAGTTGGAATGTAAAGATGCAGTTTTGAGTGCTGGTTAGTTGGTCAGTTGGATATGCAAAAAGTAACTGAACTGAAAACACAACACAAAGGAATTACGTGGTTCGGATAGAACTCCTACGTCCACGGGGAGTTGTGAGTCCACACAACTCAGTCCAAATTCTTTAGGACAGCTACCACAAAGCTTACGCGGGCTTTGCAACCGTTCAGATAAGTTTGCGGGTACTTATCAACCTTACAGATAAGTTTGCGGGTACTTATCAACCTTTCTACTCAATTTCGGGAAGAGCAGGATCCTAACAATCTTTTTAGGGGATGTGTATAAGGGTGGGTTTTCCAACTACTAGCTCTAACAAAGAAGTGAGCTAGGATCTAAGCTTGAACGAATGAAGACTCAAACTAAGATCGAAAACACCAAGACAGATTCTAACTCTTTATGAACTCTCAACTGGTGATGTTCTTAGAGATTAATTGCAGTTTAGCTTGTGCAGTATATTGTCGTTCTTTCGCTCGTCTGTCTCTTCTCTTGTGTGTTCTCTGTCTTCTGTCTTGATGAATGAAAGAATGCCTCTATTTATAGGCGGTGAGAATCAACTAGCCATTGGAAGAGCCGTTGATCTCTGTTATGTGAAAGCGATGGCTTGTCTCTCATCTCTGCAGATTTTCCCGATTTGGCAACTGTGAACTTCTGCTTTCCTTCTGAGACAACCTTGTGTTGGGCCAAATGAGGTAATGACATAATATCAAACCTTCACGTGACTTCCTATTTGAAATTCAAATTTCAACCTTTGTCTTTCAACATTGGTTAGTCGGTTGAGACATTCGATCTTCATCCGAGTGGTCTTCAACTGATGTTCCATCTATCGCTACCTTCATCTGACATTCTGTCTGAAGAGGAACAGTTGAACCCTCAGCTGCCTTGAACTTCATGTTGTCGATCTATCAAATTGAGTCCTGTAACTGATGTTCCATCTGATCAGGTGGATTGTCACATCTGATGAACAGTTTATTACTCAGATGTTTTCCTTCATCCGATGATCTAGATCAGATCGGTTGGCTTGAACGCTCAGTTGTCTTTCTTACATCTGATGTTCCACATCCGAGTTTCCATCTGAATTTCTATCCGAGTATAGCCATGTTGCCGTCTTCAGCCGGAGTCCTGTAAAGATAAAATCTGAACATTGCTCAAACAGCGAGTCTAAATACTAACATTAGGATCTGGCAACATCTACTCGGTTGGGGTCAGTTGGTTTTGGAATCAATCAAAACATTACTAAATTTCCCAACAGCTAGCTTCCCTTTGCTACCCTGCCATTACAGCACCACTATCTTGATTCTAGCGGAAAATCATTCATTCAATCCTTCTAGTCTCCCTGAAACCTTCGGTTGAGGATCTACGTCTCCTTGAACAGCATCAAAAAAGGGCGCAAATGGACATTAAACTGCGCAGTTTTCGATTCCCCGACTTGTCTTTTTCTCTTCATTTCTTGTGATCATGGAGTAGATGCCTCTACCATTCCTAGTTGAGTCTAAAATCCATGAATACATCGATTCCGAATCAGTGGAGTTCCCTGTATCGGAGCTTCCTACCACTTCGCTTCTCTGCCTACCAATCGATTGAACCTTTCTGCAGCTTCTCCTTAATCAATCAAGAAGAGGTATTTCATCATTACGGGTGGAAGAGCATGGTCTCTTTAGAAGCTTCATTTCCCGGTAAACTTCACCTACCTTAGTACGGTGGACACTGAGCTTTGACCCGCTGGAATCTCCTGTTTCAAGACCAGAACCAATGGAAACTCTTCTTTCATACTTTCACGCTGCTTGTGACAATCACATATTATATAGGTATATCGCATTCTATTTATATATAATAATGGTAAATCCATGCTTCTTCCCGTTGGCTCTATTGCTCCTTTACGTCTCAGCAATCACTTGTTCTGATTCTACATATTGATCGTTTTGAACTAAAAGAAAACTTTGGGGTGGAATATTTACATTATGTCGACTGTCTTCACTTTCAATAGTTATATACAAATTTATCGAACAGAGAAAAGCAGGGTGTCTGTGGCGTGTACGTGTGGGATGAACCAAATCTTCATTGAATTTTATTTTTCCAAAAATCCAATATTTAAAAATAGTATCGAGAATAACCGGAAAAGTGGAAACAAGACTTTCTTTTCTTCCTTGTCTGGAATAGCTAGATTTACATCGAGCTCTAAAGGAATCGGTTTCGGATATCGGAGGAGTTACTTCTTCCCTTGAGGCTGGGATTTCATCCAAAGGTTTTACCAATCTATGGACAAGAGAGTCGTAAATGGATTGTGAATTCCTTTCTAAATAGGAGTGGGACTATTCTTTCCTTCCTATTTAGGAGCTATTCTTTCGCTCCTTGCTCGCAGAGCTACATACCGGAAAAAAAGAAGAAAAAAATGATTTCTTGGCAACTTGGACAATTAATATTAGGTTAGAAATTGGAGCTACTAAGCCGAAGCGACCGACTGACGTCCGATTCAGAACATAATCAATACAAAACACATTGGAAAACTTCGACGGAAAGGCCTCTTAAAAGGCTAATTTCCGTGTTGCTTTCCAGTGTGCTGAAGAGGAGAAGGGAGGGAGAGAGGCCCTCGTAAGATTCACGAAACTTTTCTTCTGGTGTTGATGAAACCCTCGGACAAGGATTGCTACTTGATACCGTACTTCTTCCTTTACTCTCAACTCAAAGCAAGACTCCTCTTTTCGTGAATAGTTACGAGAGGGAGGAAGAGAGGCCCTCGTAAGAGACGTTCTCACATGCTTAACACATCATGGTTGGAGCTGCATATAGGATTCTGCATATAGGTACTAAATACAGTGAGCTAAAGCTCTATAAGTACTACGTGCTAACAGGCGTTAGCAATAGCTAACGTAGGAGTGTAGCTTCGCTAAACAAGGGCAGCTAAAGCTGCAAATAAAGAGTAGCCATCCTAAAGGATGTCTACGGTAGCTGCATAGCAACAATAGCTCATAACTCATAGCTACAGTAATGCATGCCACCCTCTTACTTTATTTCCGAATCCTGCTTGAAGGGTGCTGGCTACCGCTCGCCTATTGAATATGGAGAATAACTAAGATATTCACTGATTGGACTAAGTCGAATACCTTTATTTAAATAATTCATTTACATCTCTGTTCTTGTGTACCATTCTTTAAAAGGGGTTACATTTACTTCTGTTTCGGCTCAAAACAACCAATTTGAACACTATCGATTTCTCTTTATTATTAGTACAAGATGGGTTACTTTTGAGCTAGATTCAAGTTCTCCTCCCAGCATTCTTTTAATGAATACCCGGTAGCAAAGGATCCTCCGAGATGGAACAACTTCTGACCCTGGCCAGTAGTATACGATTTAACTCAGAGCTACAATTCTTTTAATAACTGCTCTAGCCGCCTCCCCAGGGATTTTAATAAATAACCAAATATGATACTTGGGCTAAGGGTCAAGTTGGTAATTTTTCTTACATCTCCCCCACCCGGAGCCCAAGTATCATATACGCCCCCAAAATAAAGAGCCTTGAAGACTAGAAGAAAAGCACCCAGGCCCAACAAGATTAAGTGAATACCTAAAATTGTGGTCATTTTATTTCTATCTTTCCATACATAACCGAAGAATGGAAAAGATTCGTCCAGTGTCTCGGGTCCCAGAAGTGCATGATAAATACTTCCAAAGCCCAATACTGCAGAGGAAATTAAATGAAGTACTCCAGATACAGTGGCATATTTATATGCAGGTCTTACCAAAAAAGGATTAAGTTATTTTGGGAAATATATTCAACCAACAGTTTGAGTGATAGCAATGATATTTCCCAATATCATGCTAAGAATAGCTCTTATGAAATTTCTGGTCACTAAAAAGTGAATTTCCTTCCTTCGACAGTCGGAAAGTCTCTTAGGCGGTCTGAGGATACCAGCTTCGCGCCTAGTTGACCTTTGACCGAAATTGCCTCTCTCTTTTTCAACAATAACTTAGTAATTGAGGCTTTAGTAAGTACATCTTCCTTCTCAGAGCAAGTACCCCTCAAATAATGGCTTCAATTCGCTTTCGATCCGCCAATGTCGATGTTCTATTTCGAGGTGTAATCGGTGGAAACCCTGCCTTAAAAGACTCCCGAGATTCGTGAGTTGATTAGTGCAAACAGCTCATACTTAGAGCCAGATTTACATCCGAAGAGAAAAGCAAGACAAGAGATAATCCTTTAGTCCCAAAGGATTCCTCTAAGCCTTTCTATTTAAATATGGTACCGGGTTTTCCCTCTTAGATCATAGTGGAGGAAATCTTTTTATTTCGGTTTGAGACATTAGATAGAGATCTGCTGCTTGCCTAGCGATTGGATCTTTCGACTCCATCCTCTGGTTACGCTTTCATCCTTTTCTTACTAGTTCCTAGAGGTCTTAGACAAATAAAGAAATATGATTTTTTCCGAAAGTAGAAGGAAGTGCAAAACCAAGGGCAGAAATCTGGTCAAAGGAAGAGAACAACCCTTCGGTCAGGACACCACCTCGGCTTCGGGGAGCAGTACTTGATCCGCATGAGAGTCTAAGAAGAGTTGGGTTAAACAACAGATCGGCACAAACAACTGGTATCGATGCCGATGAGTACCTGACTTGTAGAAGAGTTCATGTTCATCAATTGGAATGATGAGCTAATAAATCAAAGAACAGTTAACATTCCATAGTTGATTAGTAGCAAAGCAAAACCGATTCATTTAGGGTTAGAAAGCTCCTAAGAGACTAGGAAATACTGGGCTCTAACTGGACAAGCACTCCTCTCCTATCTTCTATTAAGAACGGGCGGGGGAGCACCAAGGACTAATCCAGAAGACCAATCAGTCCCATCTATCGATCTAATCTAAATAGATACCAGGAATATCAGAAGAAAGGTGCTCGGAGGGTCTTAGAAAATGACGTTTCAGATTCTCAGGTACAAAGACAAAGGGCCACCTCTAAACATGCGTTAAACGGGCCTATAGAGGGGTGGGTTTTTCCTACCTCTTATAAAAGGCAATAGCCAAATAGTCGCTTGGGCATAACAGCCTAGCAACGGGGGATACAAAGCAGATGCCACCTTTTATTCTATTTCTTCATAGGATTCTCAAATAGGAGGGATGGGGAGCTCAGAACAACTAACAAGCAGCTATAGGAACGAATAGCTCTACTCTGACTTACCTTTGGGTGGTTAGAGTTTCTTCTATCTCTTTTAGGGGAGGTTAACAAACCGTAGGATATATAGTTAAATGAATTAATCGAACTCATAACAAGGGGATACTCTCTGTCGATCAGGATATTTCTTCGGGATCCCAATCTTACCTAGGGCTGTTTAGAGTTATATCTATTTCATATAAGGGGAACCAAAAACCAATAACAAGAATTAGAACAGTAGGATTGGCTGCAGGCGAGGAAGCCATCGTTAGCAAAGCAACTCTTACTGATAGCGTTAGTGTTGGGCTCCTTGATCTTATTCGTAGTCTTAATGGCACAACTAAAGTCATAAGAAGTTCTTTTATCCATACCGAATCCAAATTTTGATTCCTAACTTAATTACTCCAAAATTTTCTTTATTTATCATCCTTTTCCTTGTTTTTTCTATAATCCACCTTGTGTCTTCCTTGGACAGTCTTCTGATAAAGGAATCAGATTGCCTTTCCACTTCAATTAATTACATAGTCCCAAACCTAACAAACAATAAAAGCGAGGTGGAAAAACAGGAAAGAAAAAAGAGATCAAGACTCCTTTTTGCTTTGGGAATGAAAGTATATCCCTCAGCACTCTTTACTAGTTCATAGAAAGGGAAAGTTTTCTTTTTGTATTTATTGGATCCGTCGGGACTGGCGGGGCTCGAACCCGCAGCTTCCGCCTTGACAGGGCGGTGCTCTAACTGATTGAATTACAATCCCAGGGAAATAAGGGATCTGGCAAAAAAATTGATTCTTTTTTATCTTCGTATGCACTCTCCCTAGCCAGTCCCTTGTCGAAAACATTCCGCATCTCACGGGCTAGGCTCTATGAGGTCAGGAAGGTACTCTAGCATCTTGACTTGATTAAAGATTGATTGAAATGACGATGGTGTAGATCTTACTATAAGATGAAAGATGAAATGCATTGGATTCAAAGAGTAAGCGTCTAAAATAGGCTTTCTTTCGATTCATTCCCATGCTTGTTGGAGAAAGGAACTCATAAGAAAGTATAGATCGACTAGAAGTTGTAGCGACATCAATCCTGTCGGAGCTAAGGTGTATGAAGAATGGCTTTTTGGTCCCTTTCGTCCAGTGGTTAGGACATCGTCTTTTCATGTCAAAGACACGGGTTCGATTCCCGTAAGGAATAAGTACTCATTCCCGGCCACTTTCAGTCAGTGTTCATTGCTGAGTGATCGCTCGGCTGGAAAAGGTGGTCCGGAAGCTTCCTCTCTCCCAGCAAGCAAGCCAAGACAAAAGGGATCAATTCCCCTAGCTTTGGTTATAGGGCTGCAATAACAAAGGCAAGAAACCGCTACTTTTGCTTTCTAGTTCCCCAATCCTTGATCAAGAGACAAGCCAACAGGAACGAGGAATTCCTAGTTTAAGGTACAATCACTCGAAGACCCCTTCAAATGAGGCTTAAATGGTTCTAGATTTCGATCGGTTTTTCACAAGAGCTATAACTAATCCCTAAGGAGTAGAACAAGAGCGACTTTTGCTTTAAAATCCGTTCATGAGAATTCTCCTAAAGAACAAGGAAAGACCGAACTCTTAGCTCATAGCAGCCCTTGATTCATGATTTAAATACTGCTATCCAATGAAATCTGGAAAGCCGAGAATCAGCTCTTTGAAAAGCTTCCCCGGGAAAACAAAGTCCTCGCCCAGTGGAGTCTTCCGCTGGAACTAGATTCTAGCTTCGCATAAGCGGTCTTAGCTTTGACTTCACTGTATAAGACGATGTGGGGTTTAGTCCTTCAGCCCAGGTTAAAGTTGAATTAGGCAAAGAACCAGCACACGCCTATTCATCCACTGAAAGGGAAATAATGGTTGGAACTCCTTATCAATTACCTCTCCCGCGCAGCGCAAGGAAGAGTAAACGATTAATGGCAAGTCAGAGTGAAAGGCAGAGACTTCAGTTGCTTAAAGATACGTAGAACTGAGAAAAGAAAGACTCACTCCATTCCTTGAACTGAGATACGTATTATTATTTGACTTGACTATACGTATCTAGGTTATTGACTATACGTATTCACTCCAAGTATATCAAGTATATAGGGATTCGTTTCACTGCAAGATACGTATCTAGTACAATAAAAGAATGCAAGGAAGGGTTCCCCAGGAAAGGCATCTCGACTGCTTCCAAAATAAGGTCATCGACCAGTAATGCGCCTTGTAGAAGACTCCCTACCTATACCTAGCGGAGTTGGCACTAATAAGGAGAGCAGAAAGCAGCTACCAGCCATCAGGAGATCCACGACTTTAAGATCCGCATGCAAGGGCCGTTGCTATTGGAGCTGTTAGTGCACCGGAATCTCCGATTCTAGTGAAAGCATGAAGGTACTATGTATGTATTTTAAGTATTTAAAGCCTTAATAAAAGCAATCTTGAGGGGCCCGTATGATAGGCTAGGAGTGCTAAAGGACCGGATAAGCAGCTAGATCGATTCCTAAGAAAGAGTAAGAGGGTTGGCAAATCTTTCTTTGTTAAGACAGAGGTAAGCGGTAGCTTACTCTTTGATCAACCAAGCCAAAATACGGATCTCATCACAGCACTTGTAG
Organism: Schizonepeta tenuifolia; assembly: GCA_029490685.1. Lineage (NCBI taxonomy): Eukaryota > Viridiplantae > Streptophyta > Magnoliopsida > Lamiales > Lamiaceae > Schizonepeta > Schizonepeta tenuifolia. The sequence continues at coordinate 77,597,199 of CM055958.1, forward strand.
TAACCCTCCTAGTCCCACCCCTTTCATCTTGGGGGCGACTCTATGCCATCCCGGCTTGCTTTCTTGGCCCGGACAATTTCTCTTTACTTGGCTTAGTCTCTTCGAACCTGTACCTAGAGCATCTTCAAATCTTGTTGAATTGAACTGGTTACACTCGTACATAACACGAGGACCTCCTTTTTTAGTAGATAGAAAAAGAATAAAGCACTTCTCAGCGAGCAGTTCTCTGGGAACTAAAACCCCAAAAGCAGTGATGTCCGTTAGCACCAACCCGAAAAGTGAATGTTACTAAAGGGCCGTAAGCTTACTAATTTAAATTACTTTGACTTAGTGGTTCTACTTTGATAGTAAGGACAGGGGCGAGTCGACATCTGACTTCCCAGGATCAGCCTATTGTGAATAGCTTCATTTCGCACTCTCTCCCTTAGTGAGTGACCGAGGCAAAATTTCTTTGGAAGTCTGAAAGAGTTGTTGAAATCTTAGTAATCAAAAAAAGAAGTTAGAACTGATGCCGGTACACTCCGGACGTGTAAAGGGATCTCCTCTCTATAGGCATTAGCCCTTCTACGTGGATAAGTAAGACACTAGGCAGAATCATCCAATGGACCATCAAAGCAATACAACGTGCCGGATTGACTAAGCTAACCAACCCTTAAGTTTAAGTTAAGGAGGCTCTTCCATAATTGGGTGCTCTGCTTTAGTGTGATTGACAAAGGCTAGGCTAGGTTTGGCTAGCGAGAGAGACCTTCCTTGTGGACTGACAGAGCGAGCTGTAAAGGTAGCTATAGCTCTTTGCTCTAAGAGCTAGTTCGGATGGAAACCCGGATGATGACTTCATCGCCTCCTCTTTCAATTTCATATTATTTCTACTATTTATGAATCTTCGCTTACCAGCTCTACCGTGATAGTAGGAAGCCCCGATCCATAAGATTCTGTCAGTAGTTCCGCTCGTACTTTTCTTGACTTCACATCTCGTTGAAGGTCTCGGGCAGGCAAGCAAAAATAAGTTCTAGATTTTGATTTGGGTAGAGAAAACCCGTTAAAAGGCTTTCTAGAAGGGTCGATTTCTAGTAGAGTATAAAGACTGGAGTAATTCACAGATCTTGGATCAAATTGGCAAGATATAGAACCAGGGCTAAGGTTTGATCTTTCTTTTGAATAGATTCCCAAGTGGTTTATTAAAGGCAAAATGCATACTTATCAAGTCAAGTACATAAGAATAGACTTATCTCAAATGTTAGTAAGATATTCCTTCGTAGACAGTACTACGGTATTCAATCAAGTAATCAAGCTCAAGTGTAGGCCTTTGGACGGCTCCTATGGTAGAGCTCTTGACGAAGTGTAGGGACAACTGAAACAGCGATACTGCGATGGCGATACAGCATTGTGTGGTGTTACTCTGCGGATGTTGACCAGCGGCTGGAGTACTACTTTGTGGAATAGCATAGTGCAAGACTGGCAGGTGTACGACGGATTGCGGGCATGTTTCGTCGATTGGGCAGAGCCTATGAAGATAGGCAAGACCGGTCAAAGGCGCATTCCAGAGTAGCTGTCAGGGCAATAGAAGGTGAAAATCATCGATAAATGTCATCTGAAAGGGCAGCCCCAATGGGGAAGGTAGGAATAACTGGTAAAATATCGTATATAAAGAATGAGCAGCAAGAGTCATCAGAATGTGCGTGAGTCCGGTGGTATCGACTCATGAGTAAGAGCAATTGATGGTGTTCCTTACCGCATTGGGATTAGATCGAGAAAGTAGACGACTTGCTGAGTTATGACCAATAGTAGAAGACCTGGGCAAGTATCTTCTTGCTTCAAAGGCGGAATTGGGAATATCATCATAAAGGTCAACCGAAGAAGACTCTGCAAAAGGAAACATCGAAAATGTAACATCTGCAGCCACCCTCGTATTTGAGAAGTGAGGTTTCGTCGAGTGGGTACACATGAGTAGAAGAAGCCCGAGTCAAAGAGGCATGAAAGAGTAGCGGAAGGTGCATCGATTACATTCTTATTGGAGAAAAGAGATGCAATCCTGGGCAAAGGTCAACATATAGGGCATCGATTTGGTATTACCTGTAAGGTTGTAGTAGATACCAATATGCCTCAACTGGGGAAGCAGGTGAAAACCCCCTCTCAAAGGTATAGTCATAATTTCCAATATCAGCAGAGGCAACAGTAAAAAAAAGGAAAGATTTCAAATAGGACATGTCCAGCGGAAGTAGGAGGGAAAGAGGCGCTACATGGGCAATAAAGGTCTGGACAGAGAAGGTTGGGACAAAGTAGTGAAATCATCCTATTGAAAAGAGAGATACCGTCAGTGATCCACGACCTGAATTCCCCTCGGCAGTAGAGCAGAGTGGAGGCAAGATTGTCAATGTGGGTGAAAGAGCAACAGGATGAGTACCGGTTTCGTATTACCTGTAAGGTTTTGATTGTTCCGACTATGCCTCAATGGAAGAAGAAGGTTTCAACTTCCTATATAAGTAAGAGGCGGAAATGTCATCAAAGGAAGGAAGTGCCTCAGTTTCATAAGCATGAGAAGGAAGCACCGGAAATAGAACATCAGGAGGCGTCCACGAAGCAATGAAGGCATGTTTTGGATAATACTTGGCCGGGGATTCATGAATATAAGATCCACAAGGCGGAGATAGAGGCAATAGTGACGTGAAGGTCTTGGATTGCTGAGTTCCTGGATGAGGAAGTGTAAATGTAAGACAAAGATAGGCAGAATGGGTTTAGGTTTCCCTTGTTCTTGTAGGCGAGATTGGTACTGGAAGGCAAATAGAACCAGGATTGGCTTTGGTTTTGTATTCCCCTTCGCCTTGTCAAGGGGGTTAAATGTCACCTCTTATAAGAGATATATTGAAATCAATCCATAAATGGCAGCAGAAACAGGTTTAGGAAAGACAGCAAAGATTCCATCAATGGGCACAAGTGGTGGCTTGAAGGGCAGGAAAGGTTGGTATTTGAGGGGGGGAGTCACGAATATAAGACCACGGGCTACATGTGGATGAAAGAGCGTCTGAGAGGTCCTGATTTGGTGAGTGATTGTCGGAAATATTGTAATAAAGTAGTGAATATCACCATGCTTAACACACATCGCTTTTACTTGATTCGAGGCTGGAAGGGAAAATATTGGTGTTTGTGGGTCTTGAGAGGGTGCGGATATGAGCACTCGGTGATGGAAGGGGAACAACCGAGCAACCGCGTGCTTGAAGGGGGGTACATCTTAGATGCCTATCAGGAGGAATAGAAGCCTATAATATCGGTGCTCGATTTGAGGCCTATAACGCGATTTCTCTACCCCTCGTGATAGTTTGTTGAAATAGGAAACATCATTCTTGTGCTGAGTGGATTTCTTGCCAATTTCATCTGCTACTAACAAGTAAGAGAAATGGGTCTTTCTCCAGGAACTAACTCTAAAGAAGTCGCTCTTCGCTATTCTACAAGATAGGTTAGTCAAATACCTCAGGTATAGTAGGCAAAGCAGTCATACCCTAACTGGTCATCTAGAATTGCACCAAAAATAAGGCATTTAGGAGTGAAACGTCAAATGAGCTTACACGAAAGCAAAGAAAAGTAGACAAATAAGTCAGATTTACCTGCCCTTTCTCAACGACCTATATTTCTTTTTTTTTCTTTTTTCCCACCCCCTTCTTCCTCATAAATAAAAGTTAGAATCGAAAGATTCTTCTGACTACAATTATTGAATCATTTAGTTTTTTATGAATGTTCTTATAGGACTGAGTTTGTTTAACCCTGCTTTGATTTATTTCTCTTAAGGTTTGAAAGGCTTTCGATTTCGAATGCGGAAAGGCCCTACAGCCGTGAATTAGGGGTCTTATTTCTCTATAGTGAGCCTGAATCGACTCCCTTATCCAACCATCTTCGACTAATTGATCTTCGATGGCTTTTTCTACCTCCACTTGTCTCATGAAAAGATTCTGAAGCTGATCTTCCGAAGGGATCGTCTTGTTATTGGACGAGTAAAGAGCATTGAATTGGTTGATATTATATCTCATACTTACCGCTGCGAGTCTTTCCTCATCCATTAATAGGTGGGCAGGGGGAATATCTCCTAAACCCGGTGCCGCTTGAGGTTGATTGACCTCATGCAAAGGCTGCTCCACCTCAACATCACTTGCCATGAACGGCAATGAGGGGACGGATGGCACCGAGTCTGTGTGCAAGGGAGCTAGGTCCGAAGGTATCAGGGGGAAGGAATTCCATAGGGAGTTGGATTCCCTCGGCCCAGGATTAGAAGGCCCAACCCCCTGTCCTTCGTTGTGGATATTCATCCACAAACCCCATTCTCCTACAATTCCCTCGCCACCGGTACCAGATGGGCCGACCATCATCATGATGATCGACGACTCTGACAATAGAGCCGAGATATTGCTAAATATTCTCAATGCCGGGCTGAGCATTAACATACCCAACCCAAAGAATAAGAATATTTTAGGGTATTTTGCTCTGGCTATCCAGAGCCAAGCTGCTAGACCTGATAAGAGTTGAAATGGATCAAGGGGGCTCTGGGCTTGGCCCTCTTGATCACATTCCTTTAAAAATAGAAATAGATACATTCTTAAAAGAATGTGCTTTAGCTTTATAGCTTTCTCCAACACAATTAGTAGTTCCAATTCTTTATTTTAGAAGCCTTTGAGAAGATCGGAAGGTCTTTTCAACGGTGCAAGAAAGAACGACATTGGTTTGATCCTGGCTCATAACATAAGGGTCGGGTATGTCGGCAGCAGGTATTTCCTGTTCAACCAAAGAATGAGTTGAAAATGCATATCTCAGATAGACATCCTACTCTACATATGATAAATCCGCCAAAGAAGTAAAAAAGTAAGGTACGATTACTATTACTCTACTCAGATTTACTTTTTTTTTTATTTCGGCGGAAGACTAGGGGCTTAGTCAAAGGCTCCTGCACCTAAACACAAGTAAAGGATGGGGATGTCGCAGATCCGCTGACCTCCCCCTTTTCTAGTTCCGCGATCACTGAATGATTGATTCCTATTCTTATTATACAATATTCTTGGATGGTGGGAACAATGAAGTGGATTCTTCATCTGCACCGGAGAACATGCATCTCAGAAGGAAAGTTTTTGCTCTTGTCATTATGTCATTCTAAAGTTTTTCTAATAGGACAGACAGGGTAGAAGGAGTTTACTTAGAGTTTGTTAGGGGCTTGTCAAAGGTTGTTTACAGGCTTGTTAAAAAGTCTTTAGTTCTTACTTGTAAGGTTGTTGCTTAGTTCTTATGATTAAGATAAACTATATCTAAGACGAGTGCATTCGCGGGCTTAGAAAGGGAAAGGAAAGAGAAATCTTCTTGTGGCTGATATGCCCTTAGCAGGGCTCGACCTGACGTTTTTGGGTATGCGCTTAAGCGGAGCTATCCATAAAAGGAATGGCCATGGAACCAACAGTCACTGAAGATACTCGTGCAAGTAATAATTCGGCGTTGTATGACGCGACGAAAGTCGGGCTTTTTTGACTCCGTCATTCATAAGAAGTCACCTTTCGGGTCTCCCTTTTTTGTTATTTCGTATAACCTTTCAAGCTAGAATAGATAGCAGTGGGAGACCATACAAATCTTTCACGCAATGAAGTCCTACTAAGCTAAAGAAGCAGATGAAGCATCGGGTCTTGGAGAAAAGAATAAGATCACAGAACACAGCAAACCGCTAAACCATGTGGAAGGAAAAAAAGAAAGAAAATCCTAGCTTTAGGGAAAAGAGATTGATTCTATGGACTAGATCCTAGGAAGAGTAGAGATTTTCAAGTAGGAAAATCAATAGAAAGGGTCTGCAAGAGACAGGCTTTCATGGATAGAAGGATCGATCAAAGGATTTATCATCTTCACTGGCGACTTGATTCCACCAGTGGGTCATCTCTCTCAGCCGTTCCTTCATTCTCCTCAACCTCTGCAGAAATAGACAACACAGTTAACCGCATTTCCCCCAATAAAATCAAATTTTACAAAGGAGAGAAAATATCGAACTAAAAATTTGCAATCAAGAACCCAACCTTAGTACTGGGACTCTCTCCGCAGCTCGGAGACCTGGAAGGGTTCCTATTTTTGATCCTTTATTCAGATCTAATCTCCTCCCTTTTATCGAGAAAGTATATTATTACTTCTGCCCTTGAAACAGCAGCAGAAAAGTTCCTGCCTCTTGTTTCAGAGTCAATTTACAGAATCTCCTTTCTTCGGACCGGAGGTCGAAGATTCTATATGCAACCTTACTTTCAGGATGGCTTTACGAAACATTCCATCTAGCTGAAGTAGGACGAAGCGGTATGAGAGAAGAGGGAAGCGTCTGCTTGGTTCTGTTTTGAGCATCTTCAAGAGTAGTTCTTCTTCTCTCCTTTAGTTCTTTGTTAGGGGACTTCCCTCCGAAAAGGTGATAGAAGGCAGGCAGAGCAGGGTGCCTATACATAACCAACAGACAGAGAGAATGTGCTTTTTTTTCTTTAGGATTGGCAAGAGGGTGGCTGCATCGGTGTAATGGGCACCGGTCTTCATACTTTCGGACTAGGCGCCTCTCTTTTCTTCTTATAGATCGGGGTTGTTCAGGCATAAGCTTGACAAGCACCAGGTCACCAACTCCCTTGGCCTTCTTCATAAATCTGCCCACTTCTTCATGCGCTTGGAAGCGTCTAGAGAGGCTTTTAAGCTACGTTTGCAACCTCATTTGATAGATTGGACGTTAGACTCTGAACAAGGACTCGTAAATGCCTCAATTAATGGCTCATTTTCCAGGAACTAGAATTCCTTTCTAAACTGATGATATTAGGCATTCTACAAAGATTTTATAGGTATACGTGTTCATGAATAGAGGCTTTCGTAATAGCAATGGGTTTACTCAGCTGATTGAGAACGAGATTCATAGGTCACGCAAGCTGCCTTAGAGGATCAATTTACAGGGATATCTATTTTACGCAACCCTATCATCAATGGAAAGTTTTCAAGTTCATACTGAGGAAAATCAGATGTTACATCAGCATACGAGGACGCCTCAATGAAGAAAGGTTTGATCAATTGGGTGCATTCGGCAATATTTTCAAGATAGAAGCAAGGGTCACATATTAGGCCTCGATTACTTTGCTTTTGGATGAATTAGTAGGACTGGAAGACAAAGAGAAGACTTTGCCTTGTTTGTTTATGAAAGTAGGATGAATCCTAGGCAAATCAGACCAGTTTGGGTATTCGATTTGAGAACTTATTTAATATTGTTTCCCTTTGGGGGTGAAATGACGCCTCGTATATAAGATTTAAGGGTAAATACCAATAAAAGAAGAGAGGGCATCATAAGAAGAATGATCAAAAGGAAAGAGTACATACATGGTCACACACGCATGAGTATGAGCTAGTTTTCTGCACTATGAAATAAGCAACTAATATAGGTATAGGGAGGTAAAAACAAAGAGGACAAAAAGATTATTGGCTTGCTTTTCGCTAGTAGCTGTTTTGTTTTTGTTATAGTCGGAATTGCTTTGTAGCTACCTATCAGAAATCTCTACTGGTGCTCGAGAAGAGGCCTAAAACCGCCTTGTCAACTAACTCTAATCTAGGCGTTGAGATTCGTAAAGCGGGTGTTTCTGAGTAGAGAGATGTCTATTGGTCTTTGTAGGATGCTCTAATGTCACATCCCGGTTCCCATAAACCGAGACGCAACAGAGTGGAATAAAGAAGCGGGAAAGAAAGGGGCTTAATTTATTTTTTGCACATATAACAATTTATTCATATATTTCACATATATATAATAAGAACATTATTCAGAGTTGCACAATTAAATAATATAGCGGAAGCACACATTAGCTACAACGATCCCCGCCTCAGCCTCGCGTCCCATCACCTGCCTCCCAACTTGAAAATATTTTGAAAATATTTTGGGTTGAGTACTAGTGTACTCAGTGAGCATGTGCCGTTTTGGAAGCATTTTTGGAAACATAGCAGATTATCCATTTAACATGGTATGGATCAGAGGGTTTTAAAACAGAAAATCACCCCTGACCATACAAAACATATTTTTTGATGCATGATGTGACGTTCGATCTTTATACTCGGACTAGGCACCATAGCTATGGTTACCATAGTCTATTTGACTTGTATCCAGGACAGAGTCCGTGGAGTAACACAGTCAACATTAACATAGGCCAAGAGCCTTAGCTCAAGACCGCTAGCTACAAATACAAATGGAGATCAACCCATTGCATGCAACGTGGTACATAATACTTAGCTAGTACCTGTGTATTCACTAAGTATCTCGATCAATTAACTAGAGTATATCACATGGAACGCACATGAAAACATTTTATGGATAACTGAATTTTCATGCTATTCTAGAGTTTAATAACTCAAATATAGTTTTCGAAAAGATTACCCACCTGATTGAGAATACCAATGCTGACCGTAACATCAAGACATCATGATCACACAAGAAGATACGACGAGCTTATGTTGTAAGATAAATGAGAGAGAATAGAAAACTGAACGATGAAAATGAAAATCTTAAGCGCCTATTTATAGGAAGAAGCAAGTAGGTGTGCAGTAAGCTACTGCGATGTGGGAGCAGCTGAGCAGTAAGCTGCTGTGAGGCGGAAGCTGCTGCAATGCAGAAGTAGCTGCAAAGCAGAAGCTGCTGAGTAGTAAGCTGCTGCGAAGCGAAAGCTGCTGCGCAGTAAGCTGCTGCAAAGCGGAAGCAGCTGCGACGCAAAAGCAGCTGTGCAGCAACTTACGTTTTAAAACCTTTAAATGTGCATAACTTTTTCATGCGAAATCTTTTTTGAGCAAACTTAGCGTCTATAGACTCGAAATAAAATACTCTACACAATGACTATAAACATGATATATCTATTTTCATAAAAAGATAAAAGACTTTTTTTGCTGTGAAAATATTTTTAATATATTTAGGAGTGTTAACTTATATAATACTCTATTTGGAAAATCCGGGATGTTACATCTAAAACATCCGACCTGCTTCGATAGATTATACATTAAAAGGCTTAACTAGACTAAAATTAATGCACTTTTCCTAACTTCCAAAAGAACTAGGCAAGAAGACTGGAAATCCCGCAAATGACCACGTTCGAGGGTGGTGTTGCTAAAGCCATTCAAATAGAGTAAAGAGGCGGTACCAAAGAGTGATGGTAGAGTAGCATCATGGTTTTCTCTTCCTTGTTATTGATGGAAGTGGAGGCAATGACAGCCAAAGAGTACCAATCTTGTAACTCTTGTTCTTTTCCTACGTTCCTCAGGATTCCCTTCCACGGTTCTTAGATAAAGGGCGAAGGAAGAGAAAAGAAATTAAGACCTTAGGGTTATATTTCTCTTCTCTCCTAGGAGACATAACCAAATAGAAGAGGTTAAATAGAGCTTTCAGATACCAGTTTAATCATTTTTGTTTAAGCCTGCAGAGCTGTCACAAAGAATAGGTTGTATTCACTGGAACAAGAGTAACCTTCGTCTCCTAGGGTCAAGCCATAGTGAAGACTCTTTCCAGGTCTAACGAGAAGATTCCCTGGTAGAGCTCCAGATATTATAAGAGAGAGATTTCAGGTGGAGACATATAAGTATAAGATCATGGTAATAGGGTATAAGATAGCTATATAATTGCGGGCTAATTGTACCAATGTCACTACCAAACCCTACCCACTCATGTTTTCCTCCTACTAATATAAAGATTCTAGAGATTTGGGGGAGAGTTTCTAGTTTCCCGACAGGTGAATGCTTTACCAAACTCGTGTACAAATCATTTCTACCTTTAGCACCTAAGCGGGTGCTAATACCAACCTTTTGAAACTAAGTGTAGGCTTTAAGAACGTCGTGATTAAGATAGCTGCCTTGATAACTTTGGGTACTACCTGCGAAGTTCGTGATTCCAAAATCAACGTCTACAACGGGTCCAACTGACCATCTTCTCCACTACAGGAATCCCATGGCACTGAACACATCATAAGACTCTCTGATGTGTCGTGTCTTCCCAGGCCGTTAGATCAAGATAAGAACGGAGGTTGTCTTTTTTCTTTCGTTTGTTGGGTTCTTTTTTGAATGGTTTACCCTACTAGCAAATAAAGTCTGTCAGCTATCGAATAACTAGTAAATGGGATTAGTTAGCAATCAGTATTCATAAATAAGGAGACGGAACGAAAGTGGTGAACAAGTAATAGGAAGGGGGGCGTGGCATGGCCCACCAAGCTGACGTGAACCGGGCCCAGATTGACATGTTAACCACTGAGAGGGTTAGTTACTCCCGTTGCTCATCATGGAATGAATTAACTTCGGCTTACTTTCATCTTACCAAAACCCTCTTTAACATGATGTAGGTAGAGTGGCGTCCATGGGAGGATTCCTTCCATTGGCATAAAGATTGCGCGGTCTTGGCCCTCAGATGTGATGTGTCTCCTCACTTATGAGTCGCGCACGATTCTATTAGATTCTTCAATCGGGCATTCTCTCAGAAGATCTTAGCTTCAAAGTCTATTTTCATCTTTTTCATCTTCCGTCAATAAAACCGGAAACTGGGGATTTTTCCAAGGTGGAAACAACCAGCTACTCTACAATAATTCTTTCTCCATTTGCTCGATCAGGGGCAACATACGGAGCGCTTAAGGCGAATGTTATATAAAGAGAGGAGGACTGGTTGTACGCAGCTTTGCGGTTAGACGGGTTATAGCTTGACTGGTTTGTTCTTTGGCTTTCGGAGCCTGACTTAGCTAGGTTCTTTCCAACCTGCTCGCGATAGATTACCTTAAAAGGTAATCTATCGAGGAGGGAACTAAACGTATGTTTTCATGCTATGAGCTTGAACGAGCTGGTCAGTTAGATGATAAATCAACAGGGATTAACGGGCAGGATAGACCCATGGTACACACTCAGCAAGCCATGCGACCTTCACAGGGATTCTGCACTGCTATCTTCAGATCACCGATTGTAGCATAAAGAGGAACATCTACATACTCCATCGGTGTGAAGTCATAATTAACATCAGCATTGAGATCAATTGGACTCAATATCAGTCTGCATATGAACTTTAGAGACTCATGATCCTCATCTCCTTCACAAAATGCTTACTATGAAGAATCATTTGAGCAGCCAATTCCACCGATGGAGACTCCGGATAGTCCAGCAAAACATTTATATACAGATAGACGAGATCATCTTAAACACTTCTTCCAGGACCAATACTACATGTCCAAATTGGCTCTTTCACTTTTGAGTGGTAAACCTGTTTGTCACCCTTGAAATCTTGAATTGCGTATAGAAACAAAATGAACCACTTCTATTCTCGGAGCTAAGGTATATGAAGAATGGCTTTTTGGTCCCTTTGATCCAATGGTTAGGACATCGTCTTTTCATGTCAAAGACACGGGTTCGATTCCCGTAAGGGATAGGTACTCATTCCCGGCCACTTTCAGTTAGTGTTCATTGCTAAGTGATCGCTCGACTGGAAAAGATGGTCCGGAAGCTTCCTCTCTCCCAGCAAGCAAGCCAAGACAAAAGGGATCAATTCCCCTAGCTTTGGTTAAAGGGCTGCAATAACAAAGGCAAGAAACTGCTACTTTTGCTTTCTAGTTCCCCAATCCTTGATCAAAAGACAAGCCAACAGGAACGAGGAATTCCTAGTTTAAGGTACAATCACTCGAAGACCCCTTCAAACGAGGCTTAAATGGTTCTAGATTTCGATCGACTTCTGTTTGAGATCCCGGACTGTAAACTCTTTCTATATAGAAGGATATCTTGATTTAGCTGGCTTGTATGGAACGATTGCTCGGGATTCATCTGGCTCTATTCCCCGGTTACTTATGATTTAAGAATTTGATTGGGATTAGTGTTTGAATGGAAAGATAACGCCCTAAAAGAGATTGAGATCGAAGACCAAAAGGTACTAGTTTGTGGTCCAATAAGGGAATGCTCCGCGAGTATGCCTGCAATCATCAACAAAGTGCTTTGCACTGACCCGTCCTTGAACCGGTAATTCATCCCAGAGCCTAAGCTTAATTGATATATTTCGACTTGATCTTATTCTCCAACCTGCTTATCTCGTAATGAGAATAGAATAGGAAAAACGAAAGTACGCCTGCGCGCTCTATAGGGCTGTTCGAAATGACAGCATGCCGATAGCAAGCGACGCTGGCTCCATACTGGGATACAAATACCTGAAAGGAATGCAGCCAAGAACAAAGAAAAAGCTTTACTCACAGCTTTTCCGTTGCATTCGAAGAGCTCAGGTGATCAACTACTATCGGTCGTACCTCCCTTGGTAGCAAAAGGAAGGATAGGCGGAGTTATTTCACAAAGACTTGCCAGGTTAAGGAAGAAAGGGGGAACAAGCACACTTGGAGGGACTTCTGCTTAACCTGACAAAACAAGCTAGTTTACTCTTGGCTTTCCAGCTAGTTAAACGCAATTCGATCGTGATATTCCTTCGGTTCAGACCCGGTCTATTTACAAAAGGGTTCATTGTAGAATGATAGAAAGAATACTTTTTCTTTTCTTGTGTTAAGTAAAAAAAAAATGAATTCTCTATTTTCCATTCTACCAAGCAAACAGAAAGATTCGAAATCAACAAAAGAAAAGGTAAGTGGATCTGACTCATTGAATTATAACCATATCCAATGGTAGATAGGAACCGAACTTGCACTGCCCCTTCCAACAGGTTTTGAAGAGAAAATCCGACGTTCTCACATGCTTAACACATCGTGGTTGGAGCTGAACAAAAAGGGCGTTCCTCCATTGATCAAGAATTTCCATTTTCGGGAAGTATCATGATCATCCAATAAGAAGGGTTTCCATTTTTTTAAATGAACAATTTGAAGACCTATTGATTCTAACAGCTGATTGCAGAGTTGATCATTCGGACCTTTCAATTCATAGATGTAGATCTCGGACCCATGAATGGGGATATTCCCGAAACTCACACAGAAAAAAAGAAGGCGTTAAGAGACCCTCCTGGCCCAACCCTAGACACTCTAAGATCCTTTTTCAAACCTGCTCCCATTTCGAATCAAGAGATAGATAAATAGACACATCCCATTGCACTGATCGGGGGCGTTCATAGTGACTGAGGGGGTCGAAGACAAAGAAGTGAGTTATTTATACCAAGCATTCTTCTTACAGCTAGATCCAATCTCCTGGTCCCTGCGGAAAGGAAAAAGAATTTCACGCTCTTCCTTTCGGGAAGGAAGGATTAGGGAAATCCTATTGATTGCAGCTTTTTCCAGACCTCCGGGAAAAGCATGAAAAAAACGGCTCGAATGGTACGATCCCTCCGTCACCCCAGAATGAAGGGGGCGATCTCGTAGTTCTTCCAGCTTCATACCGATTGAGCGAGAGGCTCCTTCCGGTTTAGTTTTTCTCTTCCTTGTTTTTCAAATCAAACAGGTAAATTGCATTATTACCCAATTCCCTTTTTATAGAGTATTGCATGAAAACCTAAATTGCATTGATTTATCCTAAAGATTTCATTTCAATTGGAATTTGGTTATACACCATGTACGAGGATCCCGAAAGGTGAACAATTGAAGAAGGAGGCTGGGTTGGTGTATTGATGATCTCAACACAGACTTTCTACAAAAAGAAAGAAAAGATGCAATTTGAAGACAAGATCTCAATGCACTTAGTGGTGCATCTCGTTATATAGAGTGGTGCATCCGAATATGTGAAGTGGTGGATGTGAGCTGACCCTTAAAAAAATTGAAAAAAAAGTCAACGGGTTGTCCCGAGTTTGACCCGCTTTGACCAGGCCAAATCTTGACCCTTTATGTAGATATAATCAATGGTGGAGATTAATTTCTAATTCTCACTTTAAGATCCATTTGCATAGGAATCACTCCATATATATATATATATATATATATGTGTGTGTGTGTGTGTGTGTGTGTGTGTGTGAGCTTCAGTTTTCTTTTGAAAGTTTTGAGCCCTAATGTTGAAATTGGAATTCGACTGCCAATTGTCTTTTGACTCGAATTTGTTTTTCATTGAAGAGTGTAAGTGTTACCAATTGACAATAATATTTGCATTAACATTCCTAAAAATCATACTCTGAGACAACCTTTGCTTTGTCTTCCAATCAATCGCGCTCCTATGCCCAAGGGAAAAAGAACAGTACTCGTCACAGACAATTTAATTAACCGAACCGGTAAGAAACTGATTGGGATCATTTAAATTAAGTGAACGAGTAGTATTTAGTAATACGACAACATGTTCCCATCAACTTGGTGGGAGGTTTGGTGCAGCCAATAATCGAGCTAGGATTTTAAAAATGAACATTTATACTATATAAAAATAAATATAAATATAAAAAGTAAATAAATGTAACCTAAAAATTTGGATGGCTAATCATATTTATATATTCAACAATTTAAGACAAACGTCACCTAAAAATAAATACAAAAAAAAAACATTGTCTAGACGATTGCTAAGAACAGTGGCAAGAAGGAGCTTCAGCCCCTACCAAATATATATATATATATATATAATTATATAAATTTCTAAAATCATCGCATTTAAGGTTTAGCCCCCATCATTCAAATGTCTATAAAGTTCAAAACGACTGAAATTAAGGGTGAATAGGGGCTGATTTTGAAGAAATTACAGAGAAGGAGGAGAAGAAACGAAAATGGCGTTTCTGGAAGAAAGAAAGAAGAAACGTATGAGTAGGACAAGTTTTTTTAATAAGGCTATCAGCAGCAGCGAGCTCCACGTAGGAGCTCGCAACCCATGTGGGTGGGCCCTCCATGCTCTCCAATTTTAATCTTCAATAGCGAGCTCAATGCGAGCGCACTCTAAAATATGGGCGGACCCATCATAAATTGCCATTTTCTCTCCTTGCGAGCCCGCTGCGAGCACGCTCTCTCTTGTGAGCTTGAGGTCGCGAGCTCGCTGCGATCTCCACGCTCTATAATGGACAGCGAGGGCCACGTGGAGCTCGCTTGGACAGCGAGCGCGCGCGCAAGCTCGCCGCTGCAATAAGCCTAAGAAAAAGAAACTGACACGTTACACATGTTTTCAGGATTCAAAAGGAAAAAGGTGAAAATAAAATTAAATGGCTATCCTGTCCACAATTTTTAAACTAAATATTAATAATGCTAAATGTTGTTCACAATTTTTATCTATATTAGAACCCGTTTTCCTTTTTCCTTCTTTTTTCTTTTACATAAAACCAAAAGGTTTTAATGTATTAAAATACTAGTTTAGCGTATGAAATAGTTATAACCTCTCAAAAAATTATGTTTAGGTTAATTTTGAAGTATTAGATTTTTTTTCTGGGATGATATTAGACTAATAATATAACTATACATTCTTAACACATAATAATAACCATTATTAGTATAATTTATACATTTATATCATTATTTAATAAAATTTACATAAATAGAAATAAAAATATATTGATATGAAGCTCCCTCTAAACTTTTTTTCTGCATCCGTCACTGTCTAAGAGTCCAGAGGCTTGGTTCCGTCCCAGTGAGCAAGAACCACTACATTTGATTGATATTTCTCTCTCTACAAGTGCAAGAAACGCGTATATAAAAATATAGTCATGGAGAAGAATTCACCAGCTCCAGCCTCCGGTCATAATTCATAAAGCATGTCGACTATAGGCAAAAGCATTTTCCATTACAATTGTGAAAATTTTAGCTACCTTTTAATAAGAAAAACAAATATAGACTCGGTGATATGTAAAGTTACCTACTTAACTTTTGACATAACCCATACACAAATTTTGGGATCATCTTTATTTTTCACACGACTTTCAAATCGTGTCACAAAATACATAAACTTTACAATTCTTCTATAGTTATGACATAATTAAATTTTGATTAATTGAAAATGAAAATTGTTTATGTCGTATGAGTCTTATATAGTGTTCACGTATCTTACACCATATAGATTTCAGTTGACCGAAAATGTTAATCATGTTATACCTACAAATAAATAAAATTCATATACGGAGTATTATTTGACATTATTAAAGAATAGTGTGCGAAATAGAAATACCCACTTTCATAGTATATTTTTTCAAAAAAATTTACCCCTTTTGAACTTTTTATAATAGCTGTTTCTAGTGTGACAAGTTTAGAATGATACAAAGTTAGTTCACATGATTGATGATTGTTTGCACTTTCCGATCGCCACCGAAACATGAGACATGGCTAAGTAGGTAAATCCTTGCGCCGCTTGTATTGTTGACCTCACTTGTCGAACCGGGGCCCACGGAGCTAGTACTACATTACTACTTACTACTTATACCTGAATTCTCCAAATTTATTTGTGCTCATAATTAAAAGGGATGGCTTGACATTTTTGTGATAATTTACAACGGTACTCCTCTTCTTAACTATCTAGGTATTTAATAGTCTGATCATGCTTAGTATTTATTTTATAACATAAACATCAAAAGAATATTGCAATAGTACTCAAAGAACACTAGACAAGGAAAGTGGTTGTGCAATTCAATATTTTTTTTAGGTGTGTTTTACCTACGAATATAACTTTAAATTAATATATTCATAATTTCTTCTGAGAAAATTAAGTGTGTTATATAAAAGTAGGGATAAATATATAGTATTAGATTTCAATTAATAGTTCTATGTTTTGGACCTAGTTGTCAATTACCATGAGCTTAGAGTGAGTACATTTCATGTTCATGAATTTTGATTTGTTTATGTTTACGAGTCAAATATTTCATGTTTACGGAATAATAGTTTTTTTTTTTTTTTAAACTGCAGTCGCTACTTTTAATGAGTACTGGGTAAACCTCTGTCCCTGTACAATAGCTTGTAAATGCAGATAACAGGTAAATCACATCTTCCAAGTAACGAATTAATAATTTATAGTATTTATATTTATGAGGGAGCTCGTGAATACTCATTCTAATGAAGTAAATATTCTCTACCTCGAGCTTACCTTGTTTATGTCAAAACTGCTAATTCAAATGGAACAATTAAATTTGTACACAATGGATCTTACAGTATCTATTCTTGACTCATATCATATGAAGCTCTCTCTCTTATTGGTCATATTTAATGTACCAATCGGTAGCATGACAATGCAACATCTGGGTATTAATTGTTTATTACATCCAAACAAAAATTAAATAAGCTTTAAATAATATTTTACTCAGAATTAACGATTGTAAGAAAGTT
Organism: Schizonepeta tenuifolia; assembly: GCA_029490685.1. Lineage (NCBI taxonomy): Eukaryota > Viridiplantae > Streptophyta > Magnoliopsida > Lamiales > Lamiaceae > Schizonepeta > Schizonepeta tenuifolia. Next base: position 77,614,358 of record CM055958.1, read on the forward strand.
GAATCGAGTTGAAAATAGACTATCTCAATAATTATTTTGTTTGCGATTAAATTAAAAATTCGAGCTCGAGGTGAAATTCAAAATTGACTCATTAATGCAATGAATCTTAGATACTTCCTACATATTGATAAAAAAAAATCTTAATTTAAATGTATAGCTATAACATAGTTTATTAATTATAATCTAATAGAATGAATTTATTGAAACTTAACACAAGTTACACTAATACTATCATGTTCGTATTTCAAACATTCATCCGAGTGGTGGAAAGTTTTATGAATATGTATTGTGTGGAACTTATGGAATCATCGAAATGGGGTTGTGTTTAAGAACTTATCAAGTTGTTACGAGGACTTGATCGAGCTAACTAAAGTGAGATTTGGTTTTGGATTTCTAACCTTTATTCTAGATCTCTTGGCTTCAGTTTGGAGTGTTGGATGCGTAATCCATCTTTGTATCTTAAATTGTGATTTTGTCGTTTGAGTTGTAATCTCTGAATTTTGTAATTCGATCATGGGTTGCACACCTCATGCGTTTCTAATTTAATTTTACTTACCTAAAAAAAAGTTCGTATTTCAATCTATTAGTAAAATAATCTACAAATAGTCAAAAGCTTATCACGAGCAAACTCTATGAATTAATTCAACTTATTTACATTTTTCATGAGCAATCCCCGTTACTACGTTTATGAATAATGAACACAATCCCCCCGGTTCACGAATATATTATACTCTCTTTGTCTATAATGGTATTGTCATTTTTGACATTTTGATTCATCCTTAATACGTTTGTCATTTCCATAATTAATAGTAAAGTCCACATAATATACTTTTTCCGTTCCAAAACAAATAGTTTGTTTATTTTGGGCACAAGTATTAAGGTGGATTGTAAAAATTAGTCTAAGTGATATGACCCACAACTTTTGATGAGATAATAGTTTTTTTATTTGGAAAAGGGCCACTTATTTTGGGGCACTCTAATATAAAAAACGAGCTATTTCGAGACAGAAGGAATACATCACTTTTCACTTATATTCCCTAGAACCTTACTTCACTTACAACAATATTCATTATTATTCACTAATTTCTTGAAACTCGTATATATTCACAATATAATAAAGATACTGTGAATGGAGGAAGCATACACAACAAAGATTTTCACACAACTAATCATATTGAGACTTGAGACTAGTTGGAGATGTCATTATTCATTTTTGCCAATTTTATCCTATCAATAATAACAAAATTAAATTACTAGAATTTGGAAGCAGAGTATTCAGGTAATATTTCCTCCGGTTTTAAATATAAGAAGTTGTGGCATTTTGCACAACGATTAAGAAACATTAGTTAACACAAACTTTAACAACTCATTATTCTTGTTCTCTCTAAATTTTAATGTAAAAAATTTATTTGGTCAATTGTATTTTTGCCTTTTCAGTTCCTTTTTGCAATTCATAATAATGTTATAGGGTAATATAAAATTGAAAAATGAGGACATCATTAATAATGGGTTAAAAAGTAAATAAAATTGATGGAAGGGAGAGAGATAATACTCTTGGTAACTGAAAACGTCTTATAAAAAAATAAAAAAAGCTAAAACTTCTTATATTTGAAACCGAAGGGAGTAATAGTAACTAATAATGATAATACTAATAATACGTTTCAATTTTTCATTAACTATTGAGACAACAAAAATTGAACAATAAATATATTCTAAAGAGCCTCCACAATAGGTATTGATATAGATACTGGATTTATCGTCGGGAAGCGTGATTTCAATGATTGGTGGTATTAATATAGATACCGGTGTAGAATTTCACTATGGGTATTGATATAGATACCAGTATCTATTATCACTGGCAATGATTGAGTAAATTTTATTTTGTTATTTTATTTTTCTTTGAAATAAATAATATTAAAAAAATTTAATAATTAAATTCAAAAATAAAGAAATGACAATTTTATTTAATTAAAAAAATAAAACATATACTAATTAATAAAATAAAAATACAATAATTAAGAAAATAAAATTACAATAATTAAGAAAAAAAATAGGACAACTACAAGAACCCCGTCGATGGGGGGAATTGGGAGAACCCCGGTAACTGCGAGAACTCCATCGACGTGGGAATCGGGAGAACCTCGGTGATTGGGAGAAAGGTGCAAACCCGGCAGCCGGAGAGTATTGGGTGAAACCAGGAGAAGGGGGAAATTGGGAGTTTGGATTCGGTGGATTGGGAGTTTGAGGGTTCGGCTGATTTGAACCGTAATAGTCCCGGAACCAGAATTGAACTCGTTTTCACTCATTTTTTTTGCACGACAAAAAAAGATTTGAAGATTGAAATTGAAGACGAAAAAAATTGGGATGAAGATTGGATGTTGGTGTGGAGAATGAATGGAATGAAGGTGTATTTATAATGGATGGAGTGATGTAACCGTTGGAGTACTTTTTTTTTTTATTCTGAAAACAAAAGAAAAAAAATTACTCTACCCAATGGGACACGCCACGTGTCCCTCCATCGTTGCCACCACGATATCGACACCGCCTACGATATACCCCCCCCCCCCCCCCCTCCCCGATACCGCCCCTCCCAAATCCACAACAAGCATAAATATAGCCCTATATCCAGCAGGGTGATATCGAGGGGGATCGATACCCCCTTCGATATCACTGTTGCAAATGCTCTAAGACTATCTATAGTAGTAGTGTTTTTATGAGATGTCTTTATGGGATGTGATGGAGATAGAGACACTCAGTTGCAGTGAGACTGTTTCTATATGGTGTCTCCATCTAATTAGTTTATTAATTTTGAATATTAATTTTATCAATATATCACTGTTTTAAGACTATCTCGTTCCAACGAGATAATCTCAAAATAACGAATACTGTATTGAACTGTCTTCAAGGATTAGATGTCTCGAGACACCTATGGAAACAACCGCTACAAATAATCTAAGGAAGTGTATTGAATATCAAATTATGCACACTATATTAAAAATGGGAGGAGAGAGAAGAGAGACCCACCTAACAATCCAAGAAAAGTAAATGATGTTGGTCAAGCCCCCAACACATAGACCAAAAACTACTCAATTAAAGATGACATCTTTCTTTCATCTAATATTTTTTACCATCTTTATCTTCTTCATTTCCACCAATTAAGCACAACTTTTGCTCTTTTGTCAGCCTGCCTCCCCCTTTTCTTTTTCCATATTGTCATTATATACTTCCTATTTCTCATGTTAAGTGTTTAGGCTGTCAATTTTTTTGTCTCTCAATAATTTATATCGTAATTTTAAATTTGAATTTTAGACTAAATTATCAGATTTATTCTTTGGTTGAAGAGAAAAAGTTTACTTATTTTGGAATTTTTACTATAGTAAGGGATAAAATATCTCGATTTGTCCAATCCTTTGATTTTTCTTTTGATGGTTTGGAACACTTATAAAAGAAAGAAAGTAAATTAAATATATGGGCACACTTCTCTCACTAACCTTTCACTTTCCAAAATTATTATATCTCTGTTTCTTAGAGTATGAAATATTTATCGTTCCACTCTACCAAATCATGGAAGAATACCATTAATTATTTAGTTAGTATTTAGTTAGTACAGTAGAAATGGATGGAGTTTGGACTTTGCTTTGATTGGCCCTCTCCTCCTTCTTAGCTTTCTCTCTACCTCTCTCTCACCATCTTTTCTATTCACAAAAAAAATTCCTTTCCTTCTCTCTCTCTCTCTCCTCTCTCTTACCTACGACACACAGAGACAACGGGAGACAACAGAGAGCTGCTTCTTCTACTCTACTTCAGAAAAATACTTTCTTCAAATTCCATCAACACCCCACTTGCCCAACTTCCCCCATTCTTCGTCCACCCGTTCTTTCACACGCAATTCCATCTCTTCCTCTCTCCCTCACACACACACACAGTTATCAAGTTTCTTTCTCAAGGCTACACCCGATAAGCCATGCCTACGGCGGTCGGTGACGGCTCATCTACGGCGGAGCAAATTCGTCACAGAAAGCCCAGAAATCCAGAAATAGATCCAAATCCCAATCGCTCCAAAACCACCATTTCTTCATTCCTACTCTCTTCCAGCCCCACCAACGATGCCGCCGCCAAGAAGAAGAACTTCCCGTCGGCCACATTCCGGGGGCTCGGCTGCGCCGCCTCGTCGCAGGTGTCGGTGCCCGCAGTTATAAGAACTTCGGCCAATTGGGAGGCCAAGAAGCTGAAGAAGAAGAGGCTTAAGACCAAGAAAAGTGCCAATGACCAGCAGCTACTCATTCATGGGAACTCCGCTACCGCCGCCACGGCGAGTGGCGCCAATCCGCCGCCGCAATCGTCGTCGCTCTCCCTGGCCTTGTCGTCCAGCTGTGTGGGCGCGCCTGATGTTTGGTGCGGCGCTGGAATTGGGCTGAGCACCGACGCCGCCTCCGTTGATTGCGTTGTTTCCAGGAGGCCATCGAGAGGCAAAGTCGACGTTATTGACAGAATTAATTCTCTTGCTCCCAGAGAGGTAATATTTTTCCTTTTCTCTACATATTTTACAGAGAGAGAGAGAGAGAGAGAGAGAGTTAGCTTTAGTGAATTTTGTCTATTTCATTGAGAAAACAAATCTCTTTTCCATTATGTTTTGCGTTTTATTGTTCCCCTCCTATTTTTGTCGATGATTTTAATTTTGTGCTGGGTTACTGATGCTGCTCTTTGCTAAAGATGGAAACTTTATTATTTTTATATCAGAAGATTTATTAATTTCTCATTCTTGTTCACGTTGCTTAGCCAATTCTTTGTTAAATTTTCCTTCTTTTTTTTGTACTATTTCACAAGTTTACAATTTCTAATCACATGGCTATCTTTGGTTTTGTGGTCACTTTTTACTTGCTTATATAATCAAATTTGTGTTCATTACAGTTCCTTGTAGTGTTTATCTTGTTATATTACAGTAATGTTATACAATGGCCTCAAATTTCTGTTTGCAAATTGTTAGCGTTCCTACAACATGAGGAGAATGGTTACTCCCGAAGATAACCCATTCCTCGAACCCGACACTTCTATCGGAATAGCTCGTATTCGTGCTGATGTTTCTGGATCTAGACATCATCGTCATGTCCGGCATGGTTTCCGTGAAGGACTTGCTGAGGTTAGCTTTATTTTACCTTATTGTAGGCTGCAATTTTCTAGTTTTCTGATCTTGACGTTGATTAGCATCAAATTACTTTCTATTGCTCTCGAGTCTATGTGATGATTACTCTTCTGACATGGAGCTATTATTGGAGACAAAATTTGCATCAACAAGTGAGTGTATGAACATACTTAAGAAAATGTAATTCAGAGTCTTGCAGATAGCAATCTCACTCTGTTAGATGAGGTTGCCCTGTATTGAACTCTAGCAAAATCTGTTTTAGTCTTGGTTCAAAATGTTTAATGAAGAACAGATTCTAGGTGAAGTCTTCAAAATTTTATAGATTTATCAGCAAATTTTAGTGCAAGTGTTACAATATTGATGCTTGAAATATAGTGTCCTATTAGTTACGACGGATATTTTTCTACAGATGTATTACTAATGTAATGATAAATAGATTCTAGGTGAAGTCTTTGTATAAATTAACCAGCAAATGTAGATGAAATATTATTAAGGCGTTTCTTGTATTGCCAGCTTCGACTTATAAGATGATTGATCCATTATTAGCTAACAGAATAATATCTGAACTTGCTTACTTGTGTTGCTCATTTGAATATGATGGAAGGTTCATTACAAGCCTTTTGTCCTTTAATATGCTATAAACATCTAGATTATTTTTCTGATAGTAATGATTGCCATGTAGACTGTTTTAAATAAGAATTCAAATTTCAAACTACATCTTTTGAAATGCATATACATTCTGATAATGTTACAAAGCATTCACATGAATTTTGAGTCTCATGAGAGAAAATTGCCTAGCTTAAACATTGTTAGTGTACAAGACATTGAGAGGGAAGTGCTAATGACTATGATTTTCATTTGATTAGAATATAACTTAATATTAGGCTAGATGCAAGAAGAGCATGCTTTAGGTAGGTTGTAATAGTTTTCGTAAAATTCGACATGATGTATGAATTTTTTTGGTAACTATTCGTTTCATGATTTACGGAACTCGCTGTGCCTTGCTCAGCTCATGAATGGAATTATCATATATTGTTAAATGCAACAATATATGGAAGGGAAAAAAAATCTAATTTTTTAAACAAAATTAGGATACATCTCAAACTTTTATTTATATAACTTTTTTTTTGCTAAAAACTTTTCTAATTGTTTTAATTTAATTACAATTTCATGATATATAATTTTTCTATTACAATATATATGTACTACTACTATTTAAGGCTATAATTTCTTCCTTCAGAAAAAAAAAAAAAAAAAAATAGTCCAACAAATTTCTGAATTCATTCAATAATGAATAATCAATGTCTTCCTTCAGGAAAAAAAAAAAAAAAAATCCAACAAATTTCTGAATTCGTTCGATAATGAATAAAAAGAAAAATGCAGTTCACACATTTAAGAATGTTAGACATTGCACCTTATTTAATTACAACTAAATTCTTGATGACATGTTGCATAAATTTGTCTTCTCAGATAGTATTGGAGAGTTTTGGAAATTGGCTTACATGTATGATTTGTATATTAGTTTTATTTATCTCTATAATTATTTAAGGAGTCTTAAATAGTAAAGAAGATCTACGGGTTCTTGATAAGGTAAGAGAAAATCTCATTTGGAGAAAAAATCGGTTTACATTCTATTAGAAGTCTTCTTGTATAGGGAAATGCCTTCCTTCTTCTCTTGTGAATAAATTTCGAACCCTAAAAAAGAATTATAAATTTAGGGTTTATCTTTGACCGAAATGCTCAGAAACTAAGCCTACCGTGTAAGATTAATACTATAATAATTTTATTATTTTATAAGTATGTATTTTAATTGTCTGTTTATTTTGGCAATCTTTTGGTGGCTTATGATGCGCTGCAGATTGTTATGCTCCAAAGTAGTCTGCTGATGGGCGAGAGATCGGACAGGCTCGACCGTTACCGGGATCTGAGACTGGATATCGATAGCATGTCGTACGAGGTATGTTATGTTGTTATATGGCAACGTAAGACGAGGCTTGATATTGATATTTGTATGCTTGGGATTATGTCCGCGAATAGGAATTGTTGGAGCTGAGTGACAGGATTGGGTATGTGAGCACCGGGTTGAGAGACGACGAGATAACTCGCTGTCTGGAGAGGGCTAAACTTGCACTGTCGAATGATTTATCGTTGCATCTTGCCTCGGAGATGGAGAGGAAATGCAGTATATGCCAGGTGAAATTTCGTATATCTTTTATGGCCTCGGGGGCGTCAGTTTATGTGATATATTAGATTGAGTATTTGAAGGGTTGCATGAATCATAATGCAGGAGGAATACAAAGCAGACGACGAGACAGGGAAGTTGAATTGTGGACATTTCTATCACAGCTACTGCATAAAGCAATGGCTTAGGCAGAAAAGTAGCTGCCCAATTTGCAAAACATCGGCCATATCTCAAACTGAAGCTAAATAGGTGTGATTGGGCATTGTAAAATCTTGCTGCTGCTGCTGCTGCTGCTTTGGTATTTTTCTGTATAGATTTCTGAAATCTTTGAAAAGTAATAGTAGCATTTTTCTTGTATGTGGAAATTTGGTTTCTGCTTTCTTGTGACGGAAGAAAAATTTGCCAATTTTGGTTGTTGACAAATTTGGTGTTGATTGAAATGTAAACTTCAAAATCATCATAAGCTACTGTTTATTTGCGAATATATGGAATCTTATAGATTTGGTGGCTGAGGGAAAAGGTTGAAAAAATGCACGAGTTTTATTGCAGAAACTTGGGTGAGACCATCTTACGAATGGGTCGAAGTAAATGCATCATGTTACGAGTCATGTTAAGATCCATATCCAATTACAAATATGTTGTGATTCATGGCGTTTCATAGTATTCGGATCCATGTCGACATGTCTTATAGATTTTGACGGATTTCACACATAAAACTTTCATTTTGTAATTTTTATAGATGTTTAACTGTATTTGGTTCTGGATGTCGACCTGTTTATGAATTTTGATTTGTAAGTTGGTTTCTCACAAGAGTTTTGGCGATTATTGTCACAGCTTATTTTTAAAAGCCAAATTAGTTGCGCCTATCCGTTTTCATAGTTAATAAAGTGGTTTTAGTTTAATGTGGTGGCCTTTTCATCAAGCCAAAGTCACGTCCTCATTTCTTTTGGGCGAAAATGGAATGACAATTTAGATTCACAATTCTGATTTTAACTAGCAAAATTAATGTGCATTTTCAACGTAAAAAGAATAATTCTAATAAATAAATAAAAATGAATATCATTTCATATTTTGTTTTATTTTGTAGTCATTATTATAATTTTTTTTATTACATTTGCTGAATGAGCTTTCTGTAATTTCAGGAAATTTATAGTAATAGGGATATGAAAATAAAGAAAAGAACGCTCTTGTTGTAACGTAAATAGAACAAGAACACAGAAAATAGAGAGAAAGAGAGAAGCAGAAATATTATTATTATTCTCAACTGTGTTCGTACAAGGTAGAGATAATAGAATATATATATAATAATATTAGATATGGAATAGAAAAACCCTAACCAATCCTACAAGTAATGTCCATATATTAATATATTATTCATAATACTCCCCCTTGGACATTACAACGTGGTGTTCAAGTCTCATTAAAGGTCTCGTTGGAAAAACCCTATGGGAGAAAAACAGTTGAGAAAAGCCCATGACATATGTTTATATATTATGAGCTGCATTTGTTGTCTCGCTAAAAACCTTAACTAAGCAATCCCAATGGGAACAACTTAGTAAAGGAAAAAAGAGCACAACAAATTTAGACTTCAAAAACTATTTCGTAATATTCGCTCCCCCTGAAGATAATAATCTTCCAAGCTTACGCATTCCAATATTATAATTTATAAACATATTTTTCAAATGTTGATCTAGGAAGAGATTTTGTGAATAAATCTGCAAGATTTTCACAAGATCGAATTTTCTGTACTATAATTTTGCCGCTCTCTGGAACTCATGTGGGTAAAAGAATTTAGGTAATATATGTTTTGTTAAATTTTATTTAACATACCCACTACTCATTTGTGCAACACAAGCCGCATTGTCCTCATATAGGACAGTGGGAGAGTTCTTATTTATCGCAATACCACAAGATTCATGAATGTGTTGTATTAATGATTTAAACCACACATTCTTTAGCGGTTTCATGTAAAGCGATAATCTCTGAGTGGTTTGAAGATGTAGTGATTAGAGTCTGTTTAACAGATTTTCAAGAAATAGCTGCACCACCACAGAGAAAAACATAACCAGTATAAAATTTAGCATCGTGGGGATCATATAAATAACCAGCATCCGCATAGCCTACCAATGTCATGTCTTGATTTCTTCGATAAAATAAATTAAAATCTTTTGTACCTTGAAAATAACGAAGAATATGTTTAACACCATTCCATTGTCTCCATGTAGGAGAATCACTGAACCTTGCTAGCAAGTTGACTGCAAATGTGATATCGGGTCTCGTGCAGTTTGCGAGATAAAGTAGTGCTCCAATTGCACTCAAATAAGGAACTTCAGGTCCTAAAATATCTTCATCATTTTCTTTAGGTCTAAATGGGTCCTTGTTTGCCTCTAGTGATCGGACAACCATTGGTATACTAAATGGATGTGACTTATCTATTTAAAATTTTTCTAATAGTTTATTCACATAGTTTGACTGGTGTACAAAAATTCCTTCAGGGAGATGCTCGATCTGCAGGTCGAGACAAAATTTGGATTTAGCCAAGTCTTTCATTTCAAACTCAGTCTTTAAGCATGAGCTAGCTTCCTCAATCTCTTTGTGTGTTCCAATTATATTTATATCATCAATATACACAGAAATGATACAAAAACCATTTTGTGATCTTTTGATGAACACGCAAGGACTTATGTCATTGTTCACATATTTCTTCTTCAAGAGGAATTCACTTAGTCGGTTATACCATATTGCCTCAACTCAAAACACCTATGAATTGACTCGTAATCGCACGAGATCACTCTAGTGTGATAAGCTAACCCAAGTCGTATCTCAAGGAAGGCTAAGCAGGGCGATTAATCATGCTACGCACAGAAAACAATAAATCCTAAACATTCTAATCAATAAGCTGGGTCTGACACTCTCACTCCTTATTATCTAGACGGAAATTAAATACTAAATTACCAATGCAATGAACATAGCCAAGAACAATAAATAAATTATCAGAATATAAACCCTAGACACTGGAAATTCTTGAACTAACGCACGAAGAGAAATTAACAAGTACAAATACTAATCATCAAAATGAACGACAAACAGTAAATCATATCGCTAATGCAAACTCAAACTAAGCATAATAATGAAAATACCAAATTAAATCAACAAAGAAAATGAATACTGGAAAAATTAAATAACAACTACTAAATAGAATTGTAATGCAATTGATCCTTACATAAAGCTGATAGCAATAGTAACAGGAAAATGAAAAAGATAATCTCAAAATATTCCCAGCGGAAGTCGCCGTCTGTCTTGACGAGAAAAAGAAGATCCCCTAAAACAGAGTTGCGAAACAATATTTATATTTGAGCAAATGAGCCCTCGCTCAAAAATAAGAACTACTGCGCAATTAAAACATGGGAACTAAAATAAGTCTAACTAGAACAAATGAGCGACCGCTCAAGAATGAGCGACCGCTCATAAAAAACACGGAACAAATAAAAAGAAAAATGAGCGCCGGCGAATGAAATTTGAGCGACGGCGAAGAGGATTTGAAGGGTTGAGCGGCGGCTCACCATGTTGCGCGTCGGCTCAACCCTTTGGCGGCCTACAACACTTTTCTTTTGATGTTGAGCGGTGGCTCAACACGTTGAGCGCCGGCTCAACCATTTCACGGCATTCTTTCGGCTTCTTTTGATCCATTCTCCTATTTTCTCCCGCTTTTATTATTCTCATCAATATCTGCAAAACTACTTCCACATATTATCAAAACTCACCAATTAAGTCAGCAGATAAATTAACATTACCCCCAAACTTGACTCGAATACGAACAATTATTCATAAAACACATATTTTCCGACTGTTTTAAGCCATATAACGACCCTTATAATTTAACATTATACATGCTGCGAGTTTCATTTTTCTACATTAGAGGAATTTTAACCCTATCGGGTATTTTCATATAATATTAAGTGTCTAATGACCTATACAAATATGCGGTCACGACATCCATTATCTGCATTTCTAAATTCATAGTTAATGCCAGAGATATCAAATATCGGAACGTTATACCATAAAAAACAGGAGAATATGTTTGATGAAAATCAATTTCAGGTCTCTACGAAAACCCTTGAACTACCAATCGTGCTCTATATCTCACCACCTCATTATGCTCGTTTCTCTTTCATACAAACGCCCATGTATGTCCTATTGGGATAATACCATTTGGTGTAAGTGCTATCGAGCCAAAAACTTTCTCAATATTTATTGCGTTTAGCTCTACCTCCATTGCTTACTTCAATTTTAATCAATCATAGCTCGTCCGACACTCGGCTATTGTTTTTGGTTCAGGATCCTGATTATCATTAAAAATGGTAAGAGCAATTGTTGAGGCAAATATGTCGTTGACAACAATATCATTTCTATTATACGTTTCTCCCGTAGTCACAAAGTTCATAACAACTTCAATATTAACATCAATCAGATCTTTGTCATTTCCATAATATTGTGATCTGGCCGTTCCGCAATCTTAGTATTATGATTAGTTAGTGCACTTTTAGATGTACTAGGATTATCATCTTCAAGAAGATCTTCTTGAGGAGGTTGTTGGAGCGATATCATTTCCTTATTTGATTTTGTGTGTCGAAAATTTTTATCTTTAGCACCAATAGGTCTCCCACGCTTCTAGCGTTGAGGATAATCAGCTGATTTAGTTAGTTCACGTGGAATTTCAATTCTTTGTGGTGCATTTATAGCAGGAACATGAGATTTAGTCAGTCCATTATGATCAGTAAATGCATCTGGCAAATTACTTGCTAAATATTGCTGTTAATTATTTTTGAACTTTCAGTTTTGATTCATTAGTACTTGGATCTAAATATTGAAGATTATTTTCATTCCATGAAATTTCTCGACATTGTATTGAAATTGAGCTTTTGTCTTCCCCTAATGTCGGTAATGATATTCATCGAAAATACAATCAGCGTACCTAGCAGTAAATTGATCCACATTCATGGGTTCAAGAAATTTAATAATAGACGGAGATTTATAACCCACGTAAATGTCTAGCTTTCGTTGAGGGCCCATTGAGGTACGCTTAGGTGGTGATATTGGAGTATACACTCCATAACCAAATATTTGCAGATGGGAAATATTTGATTCTTTACCACGTACTAATTATATTAGGGAATAATCATGGTATACAATTGGTCGAATTTGGAGCAAATTAGCTGCATGTAAAATTGCATGTCCCCAACAAGTAACAGGTAAGTTGGATTTTTGTAACAATGGTCAAGCTATTAATTTTAAACGTTTGATTAATGATTCGGCTAGACCATTTTGAGTGTGGACGTAAGGAACAAGATGTTCTACTTTGGTACCTAATGAAAGAAAATATCTGTCAAAAGATTTTGACGTGAATTCACCAGCATTATTCATTCGAATGGACTTGATGAAATAATCAGGAAATTGAGCTCTCTCAACTCCACGATTTTGGCAATAAGTTTTGCAAATGCTTTATTGAAAGTAGACAACAAGCATACATAAGTCCATCGAGTAGAAGCATCAATCAGAACCATAAAGTATCGAAATGGTCCCGACGCCGGGTGAATTGGTCCACAAATATTCCCTTGAATTCTTTCAAGAAATGTAGGAGTTCTATTCCAACTTTAGTACGAGAAGGTCGTACTATAAGTTTACCGTTTGCGCATGCTTTACAAACAAACTCATTTGATAAAGATATTTTGTTTGTAGATTATGCCCAACAACATTATTAATAATCCGACGCATCATATTTTGCCTAGGATGACCCATTCGCTCATACCATAGTTTAAAAGATTTTGGGTCTTTAAAATTTATACGTAGCGCAACATGATTATTAGGTCGAATGTGAGTGTAGTACAACCTTGAGGAGAAAGAAGGGAGTTTTTCTATAACTCGTTTTCGACATCCAACATCTTGAGTAATGATTAGAAACTCATTATTGTTCTCAGTTTTGATTTCAATGTAAAAACTATTTAATCGGATGTCTTTATAGCTAAGAAGTGTTACGTTTAGATTGTGGATACAATAGTGCATCATTTATGATTAACTCAGTACCCATTGGGAGTATCAATGAAGCTCTTCTGGAGCTGACAATAAGGATATTGTCATTTGCAATTGTAGTTATACTCCCCGTTTTTTCAGTAAATGTTTGAAAATATTTCTTATCGGTAAGAATAGTATGTATTGTGGCACTATCCACTAGACACAAGGTACTCACATTCTCCATGAATTGCATATTGAGATTTGTTGTTTTTATAAGCAAAGAAGGATTATATGTAATAACATAATCAAAATATGCGGTGATATTTAAAACCAAGTCTTTAAAGGCATCCAATAAACTAGATTATAATTTATCAGACAGAATCAAAGGACGAACTCACAATTAAATTCTCAAAAAATAATCTTGATTTTCAAAATCTTTAGAATAAAGAATTTAGAAGTGATTTTGAATCTAAAAAATTAAATCATCCTACTAAAAGAATATTTCACGCAAAAGTCTAAATACATGATGATCTAATCAGACAAAGATTAATGAATCTTAGAATAATTTCAAGTCACAAGTTTAATTATTTGATAACTCCTTCAAATTAATTCACATACCATATTCAATATCATGAATTCATATGATATGTTCGTACAATCAATTATATGAGATAAATTAATATTGAAAAATGAATAAATAGGATGAATAAAACTTTTTTTTTATATAAATTTGTCATGCCTCGTTAATGATTATATCATTAAAAAAAGAGTCAGTCTCTGGTGCAACCGGTCTCACATTGTGAGACCGGCGCGTGACGCGTGCACTGCACGCGCGACGCGTGTTGTGCACGAGCCCTAATTTTTTTTTTTTCAATATGTCCATATGCACACCACCATATATTCATATGCATGCCACTTAATGTTCATATGCACACCAAAGAGTATCCATATGCACCAACTTTTTCTTTTTGCAATATATCCATATGCACACCACCATATATTCATATACACACCACTTAATGTTCATATGCACACCGAAGAGTATCCATATGCACCAACTTTTTCTAGTTTTTTTTTTATTTACAGTTTTTTTTTTTATTCCGATGGAGCCTTCGGCTCCAATTTTACGACTCCGTCTTCGCTCCGATTACAAATATAAGGATAATCATCGGGCAATAATTTGGACTTTTACGGCTCGCTCCGAGGCCTTCGGCTCCCCTCGCTCGAATCTTGACCAAAGAAGAAGCGGTAAACAAAACAACGAAGAGGCAAATAAAAAAAAAAGGAGTGCAAAATAAATTTGAAATTTTAAAAAATAAAAATCGAATATTAGTTGTGCATATGAAAATACAACATTGTGCATATGAACATAAAGTGTAGTGCATATGAATATATGGTGATGCGCATATGGACTTATTGGCAGAAAAAAAAATCGAAAAAAAAAATTAAAAAGTCAACGCTTTGATCGGGTCAACCCGGTCTCACAATGTGAGACGGGTTGCATACAAGAATTTGCCTTAAAAAAATATGCATTATCTTCTAAAAGCAATCAAAAATTGCAACATAAAATTGTCCTGATTACATATATTTTTGTTTAATATATAAACCACTCAATCACTTACTTGACATTTTAAAATTCACGCTCTAAGCAAACTTAAAAAGTTGATCAATTAATAGATTCCAATCAAGAAAGAAGAGGAAAATAAGAAATCAATTAATTTGACTGCCATATCAGAAGCTCAAAACATTGCAGCATAGCATAAATTCGAAATATTAAATATATGATTCTTTGTTTTCAATTAGGACTTGGATTATTCTTGTCAACTATTAAAAATAAAATATTAACAATCACAGACTAATTATCCACACAACATCATTGAAGATACAAAATAAATATTCCATTTTTTTTATTTTAATAATTAATCATACATACACCTTTCATAGGCTAAGGCTTCATCTAGTGCCATTAATGACGGCTACTATCATTAATTATACATACGTGGCAAATAACCTTATACATACATGCACTCAAAATTTCGTATAGAATAAAAAGTGTACGCAGATTAATTTTTGATGGTCCCGAAACGAGTTACTGGTGTATGGATGGAGGAATACACCAGTTAGGATTTTAAAACTTAACCCTTAAAAATTACTTCAACTGAGTAAGATGAACTCAGTTGGAATCTCACAGCTGAGTAAACGACCTTGGCTGGAAGAGTGAGGCTGTGCGGAATGTGGTGGAAATTAAAACTCGTTAAAGCAACTCACGCTTTTTAGTGCAGGGTTGGTCAAAAACCAAAACAATTGAATATACAAAAATGCAGTTTGTATGCTGGTTAGTTTGATCAGATAAGAATGCAATAAGCAGCTGAATAAAAATAAACACAGACACACGGGATTTAACGTGGTTCGGAGATAACCCTCCTACGTCCACGGGGAGATGTGAATCCTCACACCTCAGTCCAAGTTCTTCTGGACAGTTCCACACAGCTTATCCGGGCTGTGCAACCGTTGCAATAAGTTTACAGGTACTTATCAACCTTTACAGTTAAGTTTGCAGGGACTTAACAACCTATGTCAAGTTTGCGGGTACTTGACAACCTAGCTACTCAATTACAGGAAGAGTATGATCCTAACAGACACTTTTTAAGGTGTGTATGTGGGTGGATTTTCCAACTACAGCTCGATCACTAATGAGAGCTAGATCTATGGCTTGAACGAATGAACACTCAAACTAAGATCTAAGATAGATTAAAACTCTATGAACCCTCAGCTACTAATGTTCTATCACTCTTGAACTCTCAGCTGCTGATGTTCTTAGAATAAGATTTTTGCAGATTTTTCTTACGCTTAATTTTCTTGTGATTGCACTTCTCTATCTCTTGTCTCGTCTGTATATATCACTCTCGAATGAGAGAATGCATCTATTTATAGGCGGAGAGAATCAACTAGCCGTTGGAGGAGCTGTTGATCTATGATTGTTGAAAGCGATGGCTTGTCTCTCATCTCTGCAGACTTTCCCGATATGGCATCTGTGTTCTTCTGCTTTCCTTCTGAGACAGCCTTGTGTTGGGCTAGATGGGGTAATGACTGAACGGTCAAACCCTCATGTGACTTCCTTTTGAAATTCAAATCTTAAACCTTTCTGACAGTCAACCTTGATTAGTTGGTTAAAAATCTTGATCTTTATCTGAGTGGTCTTTAGCTGATGTTCTGACTGAACCGTTGAACTCTCAGCTGACTTTGAACTTCATGCTGTTGATCTTCTTGTTTGAGTTCTACAACTGAGGTTCTGAAACTGAACCCTCAGTTGTCTTCCTTGTATTTAGTCAGTTGAGTTGGAAACTTCAGATGACTTCCTTTTCATCTGATGTTCTCTTCCTCTCTACTGTTTCTCATCTGACGAATCCTCAGTTAGCCTTTACAACTGATGTTCTGAAGACTTCCCCCTTATTCCATCTGAACAAATGAACTCTCAGTTGTCTTTCATCATAACTGATGTTCTGTCTGAGTAATGCCTTGTTGCCATCTTCAGCTGGAGACCTGTAAAGATAAAATCTTAACTTTGCTCAAACAGCGAGCCTAAATTCTAACATTAGGTTCTGGCAATATGTACTCGGTTGGGGTCAGTCGGTTTTGGAATTCATCAAAACTCATATTAATAAATTTCCCAACAATTTTGTAGATATAAGCAGCGCCATACATGAACATATATAATCATATGATTTGAATTTATAAAATACCTTGCAAGAAAGATATGATTCTTTCTTATGGCCTACCTCCGATATTCACTCAATCGGCTAGAGACTCGTGCTGATAATGTGTTGTAATGTAAATAGAACAAGAACACAGAAGATAGAGAGAAAGAGAGAAGGAGAAATATTATTATTATTCTCAACTGTGTTCGTACAAGCTTGGGATAATAAAATGTACTCCCTCCGTATGTGAAATAATGCCCTACTTTACCCCTTTTTCTAGTACGTGAAATAATGTCCTGTTTCACTATGCTGTACATTTATACCCCTAAAAGAACACTCATATTACCCCTTTTACCCATGTGGGACCCATCACTAAATTCCATCAGATTTAATTATGGGTTACTAAGTATACTTAACCCATTTTAATTAATCCACCTAATCTACCCTAAATCGACCCACCCCATAAACAACCAACCCACTACTCACAAAACCTAATTTCCTTTGTCTGCGCCGATTTCTCACTGTTTCTCTCATTTCTCTCTGTTTTCTTCGCCGAAGAACCCTAAATCGAATTCACTCAATTCTCTGATTTCTCTCTGAAATTGAAGAAGCCTACATCAATTTGGGATTCTATCTCTCATTTCTTGCTATTCCCTCTGATTTCTGTCTGAAATCGAAGAACCCTACACTCTTTTCTCCGATTTCTCTCTCATTTCGCGAGAACTTCTCCCTACGCCGATGGATCCCCACGCTGACAGTCTTGATTGTGAGGAGTTATAGGTTCCATCGGGGTGGGAACCTAGCCCAAGCCCCGTCGGCGCTGAGCTCCGCCGCGATTCGCCTAAGTTCTTCTCCGATCTATGGGTTCCACCCGGATGGGAACCCACCCCTACTCAGTCAGATCCGGCGATTTCTTCGCCTGAAGTCGTGCCTGAAACTCAGGCGAATGGCGGCGCGGCCATGCCCACTCTCGACCCCTATCAGATTTATTGTGCCGCATTGCTCGCCGGCGACATCGAATGGGCTGGTGAATCTGATGATGAATCAGATTTACCCCCTTCTACTCCTCTATTCTATCAGGTTAGACATTTCTGTCTGGGGGTGATTGGCTGGTGATGCCTCGTATCTGATGCTCTATTTCGTTGTGGGGGATTGGCTGGTGATGCCTCATTTATGATGCTTGAATTCTGAGCAGTGTGTTGCCTTCATTTCAATGTCCTGTTGCTCAATTCAGTGATTTTTCCTGCTCCATGGTTATAAGCTGCCTTGAATCAAATGCAGATGATGCAATGCTCTTGCTGATGTTTTGTGTTGCCTGCTCCATGATTTCTGATGCTTGATTGATGCTTGATATGAAACAGATACTACTATATGATCTATGCTTATAAGTTGCCTTGAATCTAATGCATATGATGCAATGCTCTTGCTGATGCAACATGATGCCTGCCTTTGATTTGCCCTGTATGAATTCTGAGCAGTGTGTTCCCTGCTCCATGATTTCTGATGCTTGATTGATGCTTGATATGAAACAGATACTACTACATGATCTATGCTTATAAGTTGCCTTGAATCTAATGCATATGATGCAATGCTCTTGCTGATGCTTTGTTGCATGCCTTTTGATGTATGTGATGTGGCTGATGCTTTGTTGGTTTGTTTATGTTTGCTTGGGAGTTGTTTATCCTCTACTATTGATGCCACCACTAGGATTTTTTAATCCTAGTTTTGGAGGTTAAGATAGTAAAGGCTGTGAGTCAATGATGCCATTTATGTGAAATAAATTCAAAAAGCTGAGACATTCTTCATTTCAAAACAACTGCTTCCAAGCTGAATTTACACTCCAAACAAGTGAATTTGTTCATGTTTGTCCCTGTAAACCCTTACAAAAAACTGATCTATACATCAGACCTCCTAATCTTGTAAACCTAGCTGCAGCAGTCCCTCTTCTATGTTGTCATTGTTGAGTGTTGGCTCCTGCTCCTCCTCAATTTCATTGTCCTTTAGATACTCCCAACTGTCCTTCACTAGTTGTTAATCAACTTGAAGGCAGTCAGGTAGTAAATCCAGCCTCTGTAGCTTCTCTTTGCCCATGTGTGGAACACTGTAGTTGTTGTTGCCTTTCTGCTTTATGATCTCATGAAGGCAGCCTTGCAATGTGAGAAACACATTGTTTAACTTCCAAGACTCAAACTCTTCAAATGCTTGCTGCACATTCTTTATCATATCATCAACTGTGGCTGTTGCCTTCTCATCCTTGATTGATTGAATTGCTCTGCAAAACCCAAGGTCGTTTATGTTTGTGTCTGGTGAGTTTGGTGGTTGTTGAATTAGTTGAATATGCCACCCATCTTGATCTGCTGCTGCTCTGAAATCAGGATCATCATCTGTGAAATGAGGCTTTGCATTATCTTGCTGTATTATTAAGTGTTTGCTGAATTGGCTTGGCCACTTTGCCTTCACAATTGGTATCATCTGCAGCATTTACAGTTTTTATTGAACTAAATGATGAAATCCTCTGTGATTTATGAACCTGATAGTCATGAATGAAAACTTACCTGCTGCAGAAAAGTATCCTTCATTACTTGTCTGCTTATATTCTGAATTGGCTTTGTTACCATTGTTCCTTTGCTCCTGTTTTTGCTATTTCTCACTGCTGGTTCCTCATAAACAAATGGAATGATGGCAAACTTGCCATCAAAGATGATGTTACCTATACTATCAAATATAGGTCTAGAAACCATGCATAGGAACATGATCTTACTGATATGAGTCTTGGATTTGCAAGTCCTGTGGGGTTCTACTTCACCATCTACAAGGTAATATCTACCTTTGGTTTTGGTTAAGTTGAACCATTTTTCATCCATATGAATGACATTGTACATTGGCTTAAAGGGTATTTTCTCACCTACACTTAAGTTTCTAAGCTGTCTTAGGCTGAAATGAAGCCTGGTGAGCATGTTTTTCTCACTTAGAAATGGTTTAATAGCATTTGTATGAGCCTTTACCTTCTTATCCTTAATCCACTCTTGTACAAGCCTCTTACTCACCCCAAGGCTGAATGCAAGCTTCCTCACTGTTTGCCTCTGTAAAATTGGTAATGTTTTGATTTTTTCTGCATCAAAAAGCAAGGTGTCCTTATGTTTTGTGCCTTTTTTCTTTGAAATTACTGAAACAGGAACTCCCAAAGAAAGCTGTTGAGAAGCTGAATTCCAGATCCTCCACACTGTCTTCAAGTCAATCTTGAAGAGTTGGGCAGCTTCGTTTTTTGCTCCATGGTGCAGCTTCGAGTTTGTGCTGTGATGGATAAGCCATTGCACCACATCATGCCTCTGTAAATCAGTTAAATCTGGCCTCCTCTTCATCTTCTTCAATGAATGCTGTTGCTCTGTTTTTTTGCTTTGTTTTTACTGTATTGGAGAGAATTTTTGCTGCTGTAATGAATGTTAGAATGAGCATTGAATGCTGGTCTTTAAATAGGGCAATTAGGGGTTTAAATTTCCCCCCAAGAATTTGCCTCCAAAATTTTGTTTAGGTGGGAAACTCTTCAGGTTTTTAATCCTCTGTGATGTGACTTGGAGATATTGAATTAATTATGAATGATTCCTGTTTTTTTATCCTCAATGTCCTGTTGTTCATTTATTTTTATAAGTTCCCTTCATATATCATTGCTGAAATGAGAAATCAGGTGGAAAAAAAAATTCAACACTCTCGATTAAATGTTGAAATCAGAAAAAAAAATAAAAAAATTATTGCTCGATACAGTGACAGAAGAAAAAAAAAAAATGAATGTTGTTAAATCCAATAAAATCCTGTGGGAATTAAATTACCAAAGGGAATTAAATCCCATAGAATATAAAAATGAAAAAAGTCTCATCAACCCACTAATCTTAATTTACAATTAACAAACAGTAAACCTATATCATTACCACTACCCCTACTTTTTAACTTTTACCCCACTCAAACTAACTTTACCAGCTTTCTTATTCTACGTGCAAAATCCCAAATAGGGCGTTATTTCGCGTACGGAGGGAGTATATAATAACATTAGACATGGAATAAAAAAATTCTAACCAATCCTACAAGTAATGTCCATATATTAATATATTATTCATAACAACTCTCAATTTGTTTTGTATCATGGGTTGATATTATATACTCCTCCCGTTCACCATATTTATATCATATTGGGTGTGACGAGTTTTAATGAATGTTAGAATACATAGTGTTTTAATGTTATTGAAAAAAAAAGGTAAATAGTGTTTGATTAAAAAGAATGACTCAAGTCAGCTGAAATTTGCCCGAATTGAAATCTACATCACAACATTCAGCTGCCAAATTGAATTTACATCACAAGTTGACAACATTTTTTATGTAAAGTGATTTCTTCCAAACTAAATTCTGTTCAAAATTTGCAAAAGAAAGTTAAGTTCATGTTATTTGGAGACAACTTTCAAAATTTGTGTATTAAAAATGATTGTCCAATCGCATATTCAAACAAAAATAGGATATTCGGTAATCAAAAGCAGATGATGATATCAAAGTGGCTATTTTCATTTTTCCATTTTAATTGTATTGAATCGCACTTTCATAGCCACAGTTGGTGAGTGAAACAGTTTCCAAAAATTAAAATTCATTCATCACACCGTACAGATATCATCAGATTCAGATACATAACAGAAAACTAGATATAGATACTATATTTTCGAAATACAAATATAGATTTGTTTTGTTTTTTGTGGAAATGGAAAGTATATATAAATATAGAAACAGAGTACCTCCTCCCTCTTGATTCAACAAAACGTTCCACTTGTGATTACACCTCCATTTTCACGACACAGGTACGCCGATCCATCTCTCGTTTTCCCTAATTCAATATCTGCATTTACCGCTCTTCTTAATTCTTTTCGCATTTTAATTTATTCTCAAGCCCTTAATTAATCTTATTGTTTTTTTATTTATGGATCTTTCTTAGATCAATTAATCAATCATCAATACAGAGAACGAAATTATTGCTGCCATTTGTGTCAGATTTCGCTATAGCTTGTTTCGCGGATCACGAACCGAATTGATTCTTTTTGTCGAGTTATAATTTCAAGTCTGGGTTCTAAGAGGCAATTTATCTGGAATCTGTTGACATTTTGTCAGAACTATTCTCTATTTTTCCGTTTATACACTTTATTAATGTTTGATTCACGGTGATCAGTAAATTTTCTATTCAAGGTACCGATATCTGAGATCCCATGGCGGCAGCTAGTGAAACTATAATTCCAATTGTTGTTCTGATCGATGAGCTGAAGAATGAGGACATTCAGCTAAGATTAAATTCTATCCGCCGGCTCTCCACAATTGCTCGCGCGCTTGGGGTGGAGCGGACGCGGAAAGAGTTGATCCCGTTTATGATTGAGAATAATGATGATGATGATGAAGTACTTCTTGCAATGGCCGAGGAATTGGGGAATTTTATCCCATTTGTTGGCGGAGTTGAGCACGCCAGTGTGTTGCTTGCACCACTGGAAGGTCTTTGCAGTGTTGAAGAGTCTTCCGTTAGGGAAAAGGCCGTTGGCTCCCTCTGTCAGATTGGTTCCCAGATGAGGGAATCAGACTTGGTGGAGTTTTTTATACCTCTCGTTAAGGTAACTGAGAAACTTGGCCTTTTTCAACTGTTTTCATGGCTGTGTCATACGTAATTCCATAATAAGTGAAGTTACTTGCCATATGAAATTGTTGACTCCATCGTTGTACAGTATGTAATAGCTATTGCCATGCAATCTTGTTGACTGCAAATGTTATTCTGAATTGTTCTCTCTTTACTTGCTGAGATTCGGAATCTCCACTGGATTTGACTTTAAAAAAAATATAAGGTCATTGTGAAATATAGGTTTGATTTTTAGTTTTTTAATTGATGTTAGAATAGGTGAACCCATTTGCAGAAGCGTGGACCAGGCTGTTCTGGACAAACCAACAAACCTATATTGTCTGATCCTATGCTGAGTAGGGATATATGAAGTACATGCATTGCTATTCATAATGTTGTTCTTTGCTTCTTCCTTGGTTCTCTTATGTTCCAGCATCATAGGGTTGGACAAGTAGGTGGACATGCCCTCATACTCCTTACTCGTGAAGGAGAATTTTTCGGCTCATGTATTTTATCCATGAGCTTTAAGAAATTCCTCCCATTCAATGAAATTTTTTTCCCCGCAAGAAAAATTACTCCCTCCATATCTTTTCTTAAGCCCATTTTACCTTATTTGGACATATCATTTCATTAAGTCCATTTCCTAAAATGGAAATGCATCATATGATAAATACCCCACTATAACTCATAAATTATCATATATGCCAGTGAAAAACAACTAACTCTATTTTCTCTCCTACTTGATGTGACGAAAATACCCCCAAAAATTTACTTTTATCTTTTCAACTTTATTATAAACAACTCATGTTCTTAACATGCATGCGTGAACAAATGGTCTTAATGAAAAGATACGGAGGGAGTAACATTTATTGAGTGGTTGAGGATGCCAAATTTGTAAGCGACACACCATGACTTTCATGTATCTGTTCACAATTTAGGTGATGATATAGTAGGGTTATGTGTATCGTCCTTGCTTTTTACATACAAGCTGTTTTCAAGAAGCATGTTGAATGTGTTTTGCAAGAAACTGGCATGCATGTTAAATAAATTGCTCTTTCTTTCTTCTGTGCAAATTCATGTTGGATATTTGGTAGCATTTACCCTTTTGAGTTACTGAATAGTCTTGGTGAGAGAATAGTTACAAGTGGCTGTGATGCCAGCATACTTTATCTTTGTGAAATTGATTTTCATTTCTTCTTTAAGTGTACCATACTCTTTGTTGTCTGAAGTGTGAATTTTTGTTTTAAGAATTTGAGACTGCTTATATTTATGAATATTTGTTCATTTTGATATTTACAGAGACTGGCGGTGGGTGAATGGTTTACAGCTCGAGTTTCTTCGTGTGGATTGTTTCACATAGCTTACCCTTCTGCCCCAGAGAACATAAAGAATGAGCTCAGAACCATTTATGGCCAATTATGTCAAGATGACATGCCCATGGTGAGAAGAGCCGCTGCAACAAATCTTGGGAAGTTTGCTGCTAAAGTTGAACCATCACATTTGAAGACTAATATTATGCCAATGTTTGAAGATCTCACTCAGGATGGTATGATGTATTGCAATGTGATTTTATTTGGTTCTTATTAGCTGCTAGTTGTTTTCAAATGATTTCTGTAATGAAATGATATCTTCATGCATGACTTCTGGCCATTCATTTTTGGGGTGTTTGGTTGAGGGGAATCGGGGAAGGGAAAAAAAACTTGAATCCATGACTTTCTTACCGAGTGTTTGGTTTGGTTTTTTAGTGATTCCTTGCCCCCTTTATAGTTTTAGGTTTCTGTTGTCTGTATTTTGCCAGTTTTTCTATGATAATAGTTTGTCCATATTTTGTTATAAGCTTCACAGTTTCTCATACTCATTTGCATATGACATTATTTCGATTAATGTTGGCTATGACATTATATAGTAGTTTGGATAATTTGGATTAATGTGGGAATTATATAGCATGAATGTAATATTGAATTATAATTTTTGAATTTCTTACATGAAAAAAGAAATTAGTGATTCCCCTTTCATGAACTATACAGTCACGACGAGAATCAATTCCGTTGTGGTTTTGTACCAAACTGATTGAAAATGAGAAATCACTCCTTTCCTGAATTTATGTTTCCCTTTCCTTGCTCGAATCGAATGCCCCTTTCATCAATATAATCTCTAGTGGTTACGAATTTGCATGTTTAGTTCACGGAGGATAATGGAAAAAAGAAAATGAAAAAGAGAAACCACTAAGCAGCTGCATTAATTTAGGGAAGAGAATGATAAAAATTTCCAGCAGATGTTATGGAGTAAATAGGGATGAAACTTTCATAAGAGTTTGACATTTGGTAAAGTTTGTATGCTGTTTGTTTTTTCTTGTGAGTTTCTGGTTTACAAGAAGGGAACACAACAAGGAAACCATTTGGCATGTTCAGTTCAAGTTTGGAGGAGAATAACTGATTACAATTGCTAAGCATTTTATAACGATTCTTACCAACTCCTTACTTCTCATGCTATTTAGCTTTTCCTACAAACAAAAAAATCTGTGTGATGACTCGGGGAACTGGATACATTATGATCTTAATTGATCTGATATTTTTGTAATATTAACATTGAAGAAAAAGGAAAGTTCCTAGTTAATTCAAAAACCAATTTCCCACATCAATCCTCTTCTGAACAAAAACACTTGGATTTTCTTTTCGATTGACAAGGCTAATGATGGTTGTGCTTTTCTGCATGAAGTCCCCGACTGCTGGATACTTGATTAAGGGAATTCACACAATCTTTATTTTTAAGTCTTGTTTACCATCATTCCTAAAGTTATAGCTTCACATGCAATTGGGTAAAGCAATGGATGCTGTTCTTAATTCTTTAAAATGTTATAAGAATTGTATGTCTTAAATTGCTAAAATGGACCAAAACTGGAGGCGTAGTGCAATTTATTATTCAGGACATGTCTATATGTTGGCTAGCAGTGCCTTATAATTGCGAATGAGTTAGTTCCACTAAATCGTATTCATGCTTCTGCAGTTCTTGCTTCTGTATTATAATCATTGAAGAACATATAAACTAATTTGAATCTCTCATTTCAGAACAGGATTCTGTCCGATTATTGGCTGTTGAGGGCTGTGTATCTTTAGGAAAGCTGTTGGATCCCCAAGATTGTGCCTCCCAAATTCTTCCTGACATAATTAATTTCTCTCAGGTAACGCTCCTTCAAAATTTTGCGTCTCCCATGATAATTTCGTGGATAGTTAAACATTATCATTTGATATCAAACCTTCATTATATTTAACACTGTTAGACATTGTGCTGTTGTACGTCTTATTTTCTTTTAGACCCCTTGTTCCCTTTCTATGCTGTTTCTTTAACACAAAAAGAAAAAGGAAAAAAAAAGAAGGAAAAATATTATCATTTGATATCTCTGTTAAGGCTAGGAGCTGGTTCTATAAACTATCATTGTTAACTTAATATTCATCTTCCTGAACTAATTTTCTTGGTAAAAACTGTGAGCATTTTATAAAGCCATATTTCCAACATGAGTCTTTCTGTATTAAAAGAAAAAAATACCAATCAAATAGATTACCCCTATAACAGAAAGAATGTATGTGGAACTTTGTTCTTGGATAGGAAAGAGAGCAAACATTAGTTGGTTAGCAAAAAGTGAGGCATGATTTCAGTTCATCAGCTTCTGTGTATATGTATGGAGGAATGATAATAATGCCATTATGGCGGTAAAGACTCATTCCTCTAGTCTTTGGCTTGAGGTTGTTGCTGTTCTTGGAACTTGGAAGGAGACCTTTTCGAAATAAACAATAGAAACACTTGGGGAATATCACATGTTTTCCTTCTGCATGTCCCTTATGCATCTTCTGCTTGTAGGCTGACACATATGCCTCAAAGAGCTTCTTGTTAAGTAGCATTTTTACCTTTATTACATGAATAGTGATTCTAGCCAAGTAAACTTGGCTATCTGGCACTATGTTGGGCCTAAGTGTTTAGAAAAGATGGTTCTTGCTACTTTGGCATTCCTTTTTATCTCTTCTATGGAGAATAATCAATTATGGGTACTTTAGTTTTTTATTTCTATGCTCTTAAATGTTTCATATGAAATGGTGTTTTTTGCTGAATATTGATTAAAAGTTATCATCGGTCAAAATGATGACTGGATCACTGGATAAGATATCCACTTCAAGACTACCACTTATTCTGAAGTGGCTGCAAAACAATGAAATAATATTGCTGGTGAAAAACATTCTTGTATTGTAGATATCGTTTTTTCGTGGGTATATTTTATTCAACTGGAAAGTTCATAATCAATATTCAGTTTTAAAGATTCTATAATGAGTGAGATGCACTGTAACTTATCTGCATCAACAGGATAAGTCTTGGCGTGTTAGGTACATGGTTGCTAATCAACTCTATGACCTTTGTGAAGCAGTTGGGCAAGAGGCTACCAGGTATTTATGCTCTGTGATTCAATCAGGATGCTACAGCAACTATATGGTTCCTAATATCATTTTAGCTCTTTTCATTTTCAAAATGCTATCCTCACTGCTGCATATGCAAACTAACAATTTTTATTTAATATTCATCAAGGACGGAACTGGTGCCTGCTTTTGTGAGGCTGCTTCGAGATAATGAGGCTGAAGTACGTATAGCTGCTGCAGGGAAAGTAACTAAGTTTTGTGCGATTATTAATCCAGAGCTTTCAATCCAGCACATTCTCCCTTGTGTGAAGGTAATTGGCTCTCTTACTCTGTGTGTTTGAATCTAAACATGTATACGACCATGATTCTTGTGTATTTGGTTCTTGAACTTACATGTTTGACACCCACTTCTCTGTATTCGGTTTCATTTTGTGTCCATTTGGAGTTGTTAGTTCAGAGTAGATCCTATATTTCTATCTTTTGTTGGAATAAACTGGTTATGTTGTCTACCTCAGGAACTGTCAACCGATTCTTCACAGCATGTTCGTTCTGCTCTGGCTTCTGTTATAATGGGAATGGCACCTGTTTTAGGAAAGGTAATGCTAGCATTTAACAGGATAGATTTTGATGTCGATAATAATGTCATTGAAAATGCATTTCAAGTCCTTTTCGCATTTGAGCCATTCAACACCACAAAAAAAAAAAAAATAATAATAATAATAAATAAATAAATAAAAAAACACTTACTGATTTGTCATCTCTAAGACCCAAAGCATGTAAAAATGTTATAATTTCTAGTTTCTATAATGCAAGGACAGCGATTAAAATGGTTCTATACTTTGTTGGATGCCTCATTTGCTTCCTAGATACTGGGAGGACGCAATCAGATAGCACTCTCGATTATCTAGAACTCGAGCTAAAGAAAAAGGGTGAAATTTGGATACAGTATCATATGCAGCTGATTACATAATAAAAAAGGAAAAAAAGACAAGAAAGATGCATCCTGCTTTGATGATCCAATCTTTTCTGTTAGCATTACCTAGTTTGGTACTTAAGAAATCATGATTTATCCTTTTTATGTTGTTAATTTCAGGATGGGACGATAGAACAACTTCTTCCAATATTCTTATCCCTTTTGAAGGATGAATTTCCTGATGTCCGTTTGAATATTATCAGCAAGCTTGATCAAGTGAACCAGGTTATGTGCTAATACTTCATTTTGCTGATCATGAACTTTTAATTGCAAATTCTCCATTTCAAGTTTCATGTTCATTCTTCTTCTGGATAGGATATGTTGAGAAATCCCTAACTTAAAGAGTTGACCTTTTTAGACATTGTTATCTTGTTAAATGATTACAAGATATGGCCATGATTGCTATCAGATACAGCCTATGATTAGAACCTTTATATTTGTACCATTTTAAGCTTGTAACAGCCATCTCAAGCTGGTGAATAGATGTTATGGTTTAAAAGAGTTAACATACTAGGACATCATGTAGTAATCTCTTCCACATATATAACAAATTATTTAATTCACTTTTATTCATACCTACGTTTTCTGCTACCTGTCTTAAGTTTTCCACATCAAAGGCATGTGAAAGTGACCCCCCCTCTCCCAAGCAGCAAACCATATTGGTTTCTATATGTAAACATCTTCCTGGACATCACCATATAAAAATGCATTTTTATTATTGGACTGGTGTAGGGCTGGTTATGTGTTGCTGTCACAGTAATGATTAATCGAACAGATTTCTGTTTTGCTACAAGAGCAAAAACTTCAAAAGTAATTATCTCTGTACGACTGAGTAAAGCCTTTAGCTGCTAGATGGGCTTTAGGACGACAACTGATCCCTCAATACTAAATTTGACTGCGAAAACCCATTTACCACCAATAATTTTTATTTTTCATTTTCCTTTTTTTTTCCCAGCTGGTAAATCAACCAAATACCAAGTACCATTAGAATGTAAAGTTTCTCCTCTATCCTAGCCCCCATGCCAACCAAGATGAGCCAAGGTCTCTTTTATACTTTTGGGTTGGGTAAACAAATAATAAGATTCAAAAATAGGAAATATGCCAGCTACAACGGCATTTACTTTTACGAAGGACAATAAGTTGATGAAGGTCTCAATGTTGTTTCCCTCGCTAAAGTTCATCTATTCATTGTATCTGAAACAGGTCTAATTTATATTTGCTATGCAGGTGATTGGAATTGATTTGCTATCGCAGTCCCTGCTGCCAGCTATTGTGGAGCTTGCAGAGGATAAACACTGGAGAGTGAGGCTTGCAATAATAGAATACATACCTTTATTGGCAAGTCAGTTAGGTGTCCAATTTTTTGATGATAAACTTGGTGCCCTTTGCATGCAATGGTTGAAGGACAAGGTTTGTGATTATTTTAGTGTTATTATAACGGTAGTGGATTTCTTGTATATCATTGTTAATACATGAACAATCATTTATTTCTTTGTAGCCACTATGACCAATAGGAGGCTTTAATAATAACCCTCCTAACACTTACCCCTTTCAACATGAAATTGCCAAGATTATATAGCATAAGATGATTGACTGACATGGCAGTGTCCACTGTATATCCGATTTGTTCGGCACTCTATGACATAATCTAAGTGAGAAAGGACACTGCAGAAAGACATGCATGGTCTAGGTCTTCAAACTGATTCCTGCGTAAGCACACCAATTGAGGAAAGAAGAATGTGTGCAGCTTCTCTGTAATATTGCATGTCAGTAACTTACCGAACCCCGAAACCATGAAAAGACTTGAACTTTTTGAGGTATGAGAAGAAGAAACAAGAAATTTATAGGAAACATTGATTTCGAAAAGAATTGTAAGAGAGCTTTGCTGATGGAAGATAGAGACATAAGAAAGCTATAGGTTTGTGATGGTAAGAAGAAATATGTTATAATGAGGATGTACCATGAATAATGAATATTACCCTCCCAAGCTTCTTCATAAAATCTCACTTTGATAGCACATTGTACACGTGCAAATAGATTTTCTCTATCTTGTGTACTTTGATAGCATATTGCACACATGCAAATAATACAAAGAGAAGATAAGGAAAACTCCTTGACCCACTAAAGTAGAGAGACATGTTTTCTTCACATGCCTGGACTTCTATAATTGTGCCTGTTGAGGCTTTCTATCTAACAGTGCGTGCTTCTCATCCTTTTTTATGCTTATAGCTATGAGGTGGTAGAATCTAGCTAACTTCTTTATGCCTTGACTTGTATTTTGAAATATTGGTTCTGCGAGTTCTGTTTGCATGAGCAAACTTCATTTAAACTTCAGGTATATTCCATTCGAGAAGCAGGTGCAAATAATGTGAAGCGCCTTGCGGAAGAATTTGGTCCAGAATGGGCAATAAATCACATAATTCCTCAGGTCTGCTCAACACTCATCATAACATCTTAGTTTGTTGACTCGTGAAGATCAATGCTTGCTATAGTCCTCAAGTAATTAGATTAGGACATGAGTTGTAAATCCTTGTTGGAGCTTTTACAGTCATCTATGAGAATTTTACTTGAAATTCGTGGATGGAAATGCATTAAATTATTCCTAGACCAATTATGTTAAAAAAAAAAAAAAAAGTTTTAAGTTTGATAATTTATGAAACTTACTTAAATTCCCAGTTTGTCTTGAGGTACATCTAGCGTGTTTGTTATTTTACTGTGTGTTTTCAAATACTCAATTCTTTCTGATCTTTTTAAGGTTCCATAAGCTATCTGATTTCTTTACAGGTGCTGGAAATGATCAACGACCCTCATTATCTTTATCGAATGACCATTCTAAGTGCGATCTCTCTTCTTGCTCCTGTAATGGGATCAGAAATTACCTGTTCCAAGCTTCTGCCTGTGATCATAACTGCAGCAAAAGACAGGTTAGCTCTTCAATTTTGAAACTTTGATTTAGTAACTTGCACTTGTTGTTTCTGCAAGCCTGACAGTCTATTTTATCAGGGTACCAAATATCAAGTTTACTGTGGCAAAGGTGTTGCAGTCTCTAATCCCTGTGGTTGATCATTCGGTGAGTGGTTTTTGTGTGTTTTGATTTACCTCTGTAATATTAATGGGTTGTTCCATGAGGATGGTTGATCATTCGGTAAGTGGTTTTTGTGTGTTTTGATTTACCTCTGTAATATTAATGGGTTGTTCCATGAGGAATATTAATTTAATGCTTTTGCATAATTAGCAGTTGCATCCTGTTGTAGAGTTGACTGTAATTTTATTAATGCAGGTGGTGGAGAAGACTATCCGTCCTTGCTTGGTTGAACTCATCGATGACCCAGATGTTGATGTAAGGTATTTCGCCAACCAGGCCTTGCGGGCAATAGATCAAGTCGCGATGTCTAGTTAAAGTAGTTCAAGGATAATAAATTTACACAACTCTTCAAAAAAAAAAAAAAAAAAAAAAAAAAAAAAATACACAACTCTTTTCTTTTAGTTGTGTAAATGTACAGAGTTGGATGATCTTTTCCCAGCATATACTTTGTGTTGTCTGAGCTTCTGGCAATTTTGAATGTATTCCATGCCCAAGAAAGAAATCCTTTTATTCATTGATTTTAGTTTTTATTTATGCTGGATATAGGGTCCAATAAATATTCTAATTCATGAAGTCACACACACACACACACACACACACTGTGAAATATGGGTAAGTAATAGAATTGGGTCACATGTTGAATTTAGTTATTTAGTAGTATAACTAAAAAGGTTATTTTTACAAAATTTACCATGCCTGTTTTATCCTTTCTAAATTCTTTATTTTGTTTTAGAAAAGATACAAGTATCACACAACAAATAAAATCAAATGATAGTTGGCAGAAATAATATATATGTAGGTTTTTCAAATAAATATGATTAGTGGTAAAGACTAAACCCACTTGATATTAATAATTATTTGGCTTCCACATATTGAAGTGACTATAATATTTAATTGTACCCGACATCGAACCAGAATGAATGAAAACTCAATGTATTAACATAATTCAACATTTTTAAATAGCGGACAGCTTCACTGAAAATATGCACAAAGCCAATCAAACTGAAATATCTAAGTTGAGTTTTTAGCATCTCCTCAAGTCTCCGAGCAGCGGAGGCGGAGGGGGGAGGTGTAAAAGCTCATCTGCATATGAATACCCAACTAATGAAAAACATGTCGAGGCCACAAGGTACACAAGTAATAAGATCTATCATTAACCTCTCTCCCAAATAAAATAAATCCTGTCTTCCGGGTTTGAAAAACTGAAACATTGATCATAAATGCAGACTAGTCCCTATTTCTTAGCCACTTCATTTGAACAAGACGGCATATACACCAATCACACGAGTGGAATCTTCTCCGGTGACCTTATTTATCTCGTTTCAATTCCTATCTGTTGATGCGTCAAGGTAAACAAGATAGGAATTAGGCAGAATCTTCCATACCTGGCAGGAGCCTGCCCGATGGCGAAGCACAACCCTGCTGCGATCTTGTCATCTAGAAGAAACTCTATAAGCTGATATAGACTAATCACAGAAGTCAGTAGGAATTGAGGTTTTTCCCAACTGTAGAGAGCTCTAGCCTGAGGGAGAAGGATGTATGTGTCAACTCAAGTCTTCGGACTGAGAAGAACAAACCATGCGAATGTCCTTTGCCTCCGCACATGGAATCTATGTGCTGATTATCCAGCTGCAAATGCACAAGGGTCATGGAAGGACAGGCACCTCGACTTTATTGAATGACAAGAAACTAACCCTCCCATGCTCTACCACATACAACTTAAGAGGAATTCCACCACAACACGTCTCAAGGTCCTTGATCTCTTGTCTAGACGGTGGGTAGCCACTGCATAAAAAAATGGTATCGTTGTACTATTTAGTGACAATGTGAAATTTATCACTAAAAGAGAGAAAAACAAATAAAGGGAGTTCATATAGTAGTTGTATGCTAGCAAGGATCTTAAACCTAATTAAACTGTATAGACAAATTTCAGCACGCGACAAAATGATTGTCTTCAAAGAAAGCAAGTCAACAGTAACGAACTAAAAACAGACTCACATTAACGATAAATTTAAAAGGGAGATTTTCCATTTTTCTCCCAAGTCCTACCAACAGAAGGCATAATAGGATAAGCAAAATGAAAATGGATGTGTACTAGATATATGTACCCGAGTATCTCTTACTCGTCAACAATCAATCAAGCACATACGACTAAACAACAGCTCAACCAGTAAAGTCTCCCCTAGAACAAAATTAGCATGCATTCAAATCCAGATCAATATTGCACAAGTATTCATCATCGTATACGTTGGCACAGTTTGTCCGAAACTTATTCTGAATTTGAAGGAAAATAAGTTACCTGGCTAGGCAGAGTATAAAAGATGGTTTGCCTGAGGAAGACTTTCTAAACTTGCTATTAGGAGGAAAAACATCGAATATTGGTCTGATTCTACCAAGATGCAAGTTACCAAACTTCTGTGCAACGAAGCTGTCTACTTCATTTCCCTTATCTATAACTATAATACTATCCATACCATCAGCATTGGTTTTATTTTTCACATTCTTCAAGATAAAAATGGTGGAATTAGTGAAGAAGAGTTTGTATCACATACAGAGTTTCTTCTGTTGAGCAATACGTGTTCCCATTACGAACTATCCCAGTTGTAATCCACATTATACCCTTTTTCTCGAGCACCTCAGCCATTCCCAACTCTTGAATCCACCGCACCTTTGACCTCTCTTTCCTGCAGTACAGATGAAGACAAAACCATCAGTCACATAAATTTCTAAAAACAGTTCACAAAGAAAATCCATATGATTTGTCATAGCAAAGTTGATCATCAGAACTCAAGCTCTCTGCGGCATCAATTTCCATTTTTTAGACTTGCTGGATCTTCAAACACGAACATAACGTAAATAAACTTGCAGTTACACAGAAAATATGATATCAATCCATCTTGTAAAACAATATGATAAATATCTAAATCGGTTCGTTCTACCTCAACAACACTTGTTCTTATCCTTTTTGGATTCAATATAATTTATAAAAACCAAATCAAATCAATAAAAGTAATACTAATATGATTCAAGGTAGCCTAAATCTAACTCAATGAAAGCGATGGCGCTAAAATAGATATTTGCATTGCATATACTTGTGTTGGTGTTGCCGATTTTGAGCGGCAGGCGGTCAGAATGGCGACCTGACAGCTGGAATTACAGTGGCAGCTCCGAACGGCGAGATTTGGTCGGAGACGGGAAAGGGGAGGGACAGAGATTTTTGTCGGGCTATTTTGGATGGAATTAGTTGCGAGTATTGACCAAAATAGGAAATTCAAAGTCAATAAGATTTCATTACTAGAGGCCCAGGTTAAGTTGGCCCAACTGCAACAACATTTTGTTATCACAACACAACGCCACAAATTGAGCCGCCCTCACGCAAGTCTAAAATGGAGATGTTTCAAGCTTGGCCTATTAAGAATATATGGATAAACAGTTAGTTCTTCACTAGGCCCCGGCTGTGAGGGTCGAATTAAGAATTTAAGATTTTATTTACACTGCGGATGGCCTGTAAACAGAGAAAGATTGCCACTACCACCTAAGTGGGCAAAGACACAGGTTGTTTTGTACGTATGATTTTATTTTTTTTATTTTTATTTTTGCATTATGTTTTGAATTGAGAGTATAATTAAGCACTAATATGTTTTATCTTTTGTAGTGAAAGTAGTACTTTGTACGCCATCTAGTAAATGTTGAACTAAAGGCTGAATTAATGCTGGTCTGGAGAGCCGTAATATCGAGACGAACACACATCAATCTCCCGAGGCACAAATGGGTAACACATGGATGGATGTCTGGGCTGGGCCATCCGTTAGAGCCAAAATTTTAAATGAGTGTACATGTACTACACTCATTTCTTACATATGCATTTTTTATGTTAATTCTTTTTTCTAAACGTATAATTGTGTGCCTATTATATTCATGGAGAAAAATGTTTGTAGAGGACCCACTGTTTATTATACATACAATTTATTTAAACTATGTTTTATACAAGAATACAATTATTTTTGTGGTGTAACTGAATGTAGTATTTAATAGTATAAAAAGATATTTCTGTTAAACAATTTGCAACATTTTATTTCTGCAACATCTCCACTAAATTATGTGAACATTTTAATTTAAATGTATCCATACATGTAATAATTTCTTATGTATTATGTATAAAAAAAATTAACAAAACTTTTGATTTTCTAATTATCTAATATGCTCTCATAATAGTATAATTAATGAGTTAACTACTAGAAGGACCCTTTTTATATTAAAAAGTATACTTATCGACCCACTTTTAAATTACAATAAAAAAGGTCATATTTTACATGATGAAACAAAAATACCCTTGGAACTTACTTTTAAGGTTTTCTCTATATACAATTACCACTTTTCAAAATCATTTCAATTTCAGTTTCTCTCTCTACCTCTTTCTCTCTTCTATGCAGATTTTTCTTCCAACCCCCACCACCACCACCCTTTCTCTCCCGCTGTCGCCGCTCCGCTATTGCTCCGCCACTCTGTCCAACCACCACCACCACCACCATTTATCTCCCACTGCCGCCGCTCCGCCATTGCTCCGCCACTCTGTCCAACCACCACCACCACTACCATCACCATCTCTTCTCTTTCTCTCTCTACCTCTCTCCTTTTGTTTTCTCTCTCTAGAAAATCAGATCTACGCCGCCGCCTCGCTTTTCTTCTTCTCCATCAACGCCCTCGATTCAAAGCTTCTCCGTCGTCACGCTCTTTTGCTTCTTCACCACCTCGATTCTCAACCACCGTAATTTCTCATTCGAAAATTTTCGAAGTTGTACGAAACGATTTACAGATGCCACGACATTGATTGAAGTCGTACACTTGTAGTAACGTTTGTTGTTCATATGAATGAGGTATGATATTCGGAATATCGTACTTTTGTTGCTGCAATTTTATTAAACTCGTACTTGAAACTGACCAATTCATGTATGTTTGGTAGATATTTTGGGGAATATCGTTGCATATTTGGTACGATTTTACAAATTTGTGCATGTGTTTTGCTTAAAATTGATACGATATTGCGATTTGTTTGTGTTTTTGGGATTTCATGTAAATACGATTTGTTTGTATTTTTGGGATTTCATGTGTATACGATGTTACGATTTACAGATGCCACGACATTGATTGAAGTCGTTCACTAGTAGCAACGTTTGTTGTTCATATGAATGAGGTATGATATTCGGAATATCGTACTTTTGTTGCTACGATTTCGTTAAACTCGTACTTGAGACTGACCAATTTATATATGTTTGGTAGATATTTTGGGGAATATTGTTGCATAATTGGTACGGTGTGACAAATTCGTGCATGTTTTTGCTTAAAATTGATACGATATTACAATTTGTTTGTATTTTTGGGATTTCATGTGTATATAATTTGTTTGTATTTTTGGGATTTCATGTGTATACGATGTTACGATATTAGAGATATCGTACTTCTGTGGCTACGATTTTATTAAACTTGTACTAAAGACTAACCAATTCAAAGATATTTGTAGCTACTTTGATGAATATTGTTACATATTTGGTACGATTTGATAAATTTGTGCATGTGTTTTTGCTTAAAATTGATATGATATTATGATTTGTTTGTATTTTTGGATTTCATGTGTGTATGATGTTACGATATATGAAATATCGTACTTATGTGGTTACGATTTTGTTGAACTCGTACTCGAGGCTGACCTATTCATGCATGTTTTGTAGCTATTTTGGGGAATATCGTTACATAATTTGTACGATTAAACAAATTTGTGCATGATTTTTTGCTTAAAATTGATAAGATATTATGATTTGTTTGTATTTTTGGGATTTCATGTGAGTACGATGTTACGATATTCAGCATATCGTACTTCTGTAGCTACGATTTTGTTAAACTCGTCGAGACTGGCCAAATCATACATGTTTTGTAGCTATTTTGGGGAATAACGTTACATACATATTTTGTACGATTCGACAAATTTGTGCATGTATTTTGTTTAAAATTGATACGATTTATATGTTTTAGGATTTTATGTGTGTACGATGTTACGATACTTGAGATTTATTTGAGATTTGAGGATATCATGTGTGAAAAATAGTACTTCTGTAGATACGATATTGTTAATCTCATACGTGAGGGTGAACAATTGATGCCACGAAATACGAATTATCTGTGAATGCATGTATGTAGTTAGGGTGATTGCTTGTGTGTATGTTGTTACGATATTTCCAATATTGTACTTGGTCTATTACGATGTTGTTAATCTCGTATGTAAGACTGACCAATTTATAGCACGAAAATAGGAATTATTTGTGGTTTTGTGAATACATGTGTGTATGTTGTTACGATATTCTCAATATCGTATTTGGTCATTTAAAATGTTGTTAATCACGTACGTGAGCGTGAGAAATTGATGCCACGACAATACAAATTGTTTGTATTTTGTAATTACATGTGTGTATGTTGTTACGATATTCCTAAAATCGTACTTGATTTGTTACGATTTTGCTTAACTTCCCCACCACAGAGTCCAATGCTATGGCTACGAGGGTCTAATTGGAGAGATTCACAAAGTGCTTGACTTTTTCATGCCCGAAGCAAAGGCTGTAGTGAATGGACGAGTTCTAGGAGCTTTCATGCCCCTAGAGGACTTCAATGTTCGTTCGGGCCTCCAAAGTTATTACGCTTCTCCAAAGTTGAAAATCAAATTCAAGGGTTTTCAAAAGATATAGTACAATTTATGTTTTGCTTATTACTAGGTGTACACTGTTACGACATTCATAGTATTGTATACGTCTATACGACATTATTAAACTCGTACATGAGACTGAACAATAAATCAAGCTAGTCTATCCACATATGCACGAGATGTTTGAAAATCGTACAATCATGTCACGTACTTCTTTGCACTATGTTACTATTTCAATAAATCGTATCATATAATGAACAACAAAATAACAAAAAATAAGCTATTAAACACGAAAATTTACATGGAGTCATCTGCATCGCCATATGTCAGACTAAGTACCTGATTCCTCCTCGACACACTAACAAAATTAAGCTATTAAACATGAAAATTTACTATCTATTTGCATGTGTGTACGATGGTACGATATTATCCATATTGTACATCTATTACTACGAGTTTATTAAAGTTGTAAATGCGACTCATATCGGGAACAACCCACGACATATGATTGCAAATACAATATTATACATTTTGTATGTATGATTGCAACGACTGTGCATCACATCGTAGCAACTTTGCTACATCTTTTGTACGATATCATGTTATCTCGTATCAAGAGCAGTGATAATTATAGCCACATTTCTACAAGTTTAATATCATTTGGTTCTGGTTGCACGTATAATTAAGATTTATTTGAGATTTGAGGATAGCATGTGTGAAAATCATACTTCTGTAGATACGATATTGTTAATCTCGTACGTTAGGGTGACCAATTGATACCACTATAATGTGACTTGTTTCTGTTTTGTGAATGCATGTGCGTAAGTTGTTACAACATTTGTAATATCGTACTCATTTTTATTCGATTTTGTTAATCTCGTACGTGAGGGTGACCAATTATGCTACGACAATACTAGTTATTTTAATTTATGTGTAAAGCATGATACGCAACCTTGAAAATAATTAGATACAAAGAAAGATGTCAAATCTGCAATCATATACGAGTTAAGTAAAATCGTAACAATTCAAGTACGATGTTAGGAATATT
Source organism: Schizonepeta tenuifolia (assembly GCA_029490685.1). Taxonomy (NCBI): domain Eukaryota; kingdom Viridiplantae; phylum Streptophyta; class Magnoliopsida; order Lamiales; family Lamiaceae; genus Schizonepeta; species Schizonepeta tenuifolia. The sequence continues at coordinate 77,653,234 of CM055958.1, forward strand.
GTAACAACATATATACATACAATTTGTAATCTCGTGTACGAGATTATAAATGTCGTTACAACCTACGTACATGCATTCATAAAAATTGTCTATTTATAGCACATTTCTACAAGTTTAATATATATCGTAGCACAAAGTTATTATTTCGTAGCACATGGTGCTCTAGATATTGCTACGACTTGATAATATTCGTGACTGTTATATATTAGTGACACGAATCTTGGCCCATAAGTTGTTTCCTAGTTTGACTAGGACTAGGGTTTTATTTTGTGCTATTATAAATAGGTGTTCTCCTATTGTAATTTGTATCTCATATTTGATCCTGTTTATCCCAATTAGTCAAATCTTCTCCTCTGCCCGTGATTTTCTCCCGATTTGGGTTTCCACGTAAATCTTGTGTTCTTTTCGTTTCATATTTTTCGTTTCTACTTGTCTTATATTCATAACAAGTGGTATCAAGAGCTTAGGTTTTGACCTGGGGCTACGATGACAAGTATGAAGTACGATATTCCGTTGTTGGATCGCAACACCAGATTTTCGCTATGGCAGGTGAAGATGCGCGTTGTGCTCGCCCACATGGATTTGGACGAGACTTTGTTGGGGTTTGAAAAGATGCCCAGTTCCTGGACAGATGAGGACAAGAAAAGGAAGGATCATAAAGCTCTTTCCCATATACATCTGCATCTATCAAATCAGATATTGCAGGATGTTTTGAAGGAGACCACTGTTGCCGATCTCTGGCTGAAGTTGGAGCAACTTTGTATGACTAAGAGCCTTACCAGTAAGTTGCATCTGAAGCAACGTTTGTACTCTCATCACATGGCAGAAGGTACGTCTCTAGAAGAGCATATTACTGGTTTTAAAGAAACTGTTGGTGATTTAGAAGCTTTGGATGTTAAGTATGATGATGAGGATTTGGCTTTGATGTTATTATGTTCGCTGCCTGCATTATATAATACGTTTCGTGATACTATCTTATATAGTCGTGATACTGTTACTCTTGATGCGGTTTTTGATGCTTTATTTTCTGAAGAAAAGATGAAGCAGCTTGTTAGTGGTTCTGATACCTCGGCAGAGGGTTTATTTGTTCGTGGAAGGCCACAAGACAGAAGTAACGGTGATAGGAAGAAAGGGAAAGCGAGATCGCAATCCTGAGTATAAATGTAACTACTGCAAACAACCCGGGCATTTCAAAAACGAATGTCCGAAATTGGAGAAGAAAAACAAGAAGGTTAACTGTATAGCATTTTGGAATCAGAAACAAAAAAGGGAATGGAGCAGGTTACAAGAGAAATGAAATAGCTGAGGCCGACCTTGCCGATGGAGATTGCAGCGATGATGAACTCTTTATTACTTCTGATTCTAGCACACGACCTCATGATGAATGGGTTATGGATTCAGGCTGCACATCCCATATGACTCCCAACCGCAACTTGTTTTCGTCATATGTAACAGAAAGAGTTGTTGTGCTTATGGGGAATGATTCTTCTTGCAAGGTTGCGGGTATGGGGAAAGAGATGTTTGATGGCGTGATTTGCACGCTTGGAGAAGTAAGACATGTTCCTGAATTGAAGAGAAATCTGATCTTACTTGGTACTCTTGATGAGAAAGGGTACAAGTATTCTGGTGAAGGTGGAGTTATGAAGATCAGCAAAGGCTCTCTTGTTGTGATGAAAGGAAAAGGAAAGATGGGAAATTATATGTCTTGCAGGGCACTACACTTACTGGAGCTGTAGCCGTTGCCGCCTCACCGTTTGACAGTCAGCTGGTTACTCGATTGTGGCATTTGCGACTTAGCCACATGAGTGAGAATGGAATGATTGAGCTGAGCAAGCGAGGACTACTTGATGGGCAGAAAATCAGCAATCTGAACTTTTGTGAACATTGTGTTTTGGGCAAGCAGAAGAGAGTGAAGTTCTCTAAAGGAACTCACAACATAGCCAGAATTTTGTATTATATACATTCCGATGTTTGGGGTCCGGCTAGGGTGACGTCCAAAGGAGGAGCTCGTTGGATGTTGATAATTATTGATGATTTTTCGAGAAAGGTGTGGGTTTTCTTTCTGAAGGAGAAGAGTGATGTGTTTTCTACTTTTAAGGAGTGGAAGACTATGATAGAGAAGCAGATTGGAAGATCAATTAAGCATCTTCGCACTAATAATGGTTTGGAATTCTGTTCGAAAGAGTTTAAGTCCCTATGCAAGACTGAGGGAATTGTTCGCCATTACACTGTTCGTCACATCCACAGCAAAATGGCGTGGCTGAGAGAATGAATAGAACTCTATTGAATAAGGTGCGTTGTATGCTTCTCAACTCTGGTTTGCTGAAGAGTTTTTAGGCCGAAGCAGCAGCTTTGGCATGTCATTTGGTCAATCTCTCTCCGTCTGTCCCGCTCAACAAGAAAATTGCTCAAGAGGTATGGTCTGGTTCTCCCCCAAATTATTCTAACTTGAGAATTTTTGGTTGTCTTGCGTATGTTCATGATGTGCAGGGAAAGTTAGATGCTCGCTCGATCAAGTGCATTTTTCTGGGCTATAAGCCTGGTGTGAAAGGATACAAGCTTTGGTGTCCTGAAACCAAGAAGGTCATAGTGAGTCGAGATGTTGTCTTTGATGAGACTTTTATGGTTCGTAATGTTATTGCTCAAGACTCCTACATTGGTGATCAGTCTAGTCCGAATATGCAATTGGAGGTTGAAGTTGGATCAAAAGTTGCACCTTTGATCAAGTCTGAAGCTACGTCAGAAGAACTAAGTAGCTCAGTTTCTGAACCACCAAGTGCAACTCCACAATGTTGCATTGCAAGAGATCGACCAAGGCGTGAGATAAAGCCTCCTGAAAGGCTTATTGAGTCTTCTAGTTTGGTTGCAGAAAGACCAGTTGAATCTTCTAACATGGAAGCTTATGCTTTGCATGTGGCTGAGGAGATCGAGTCGTGTGAAGAGTCTACCTCCTACAAAGAGGCAATTGCGTGTGTTAATTCTGCAAGATGGATAGCTGCTATGGAAGAAGAGCTCGAATCACTTCTGAAGAATCGCACTTGGGTATTAGTGAAGTTGCCAAAAGGCAAGAAAGTTGTTCGGTGCAAGTGGTTATTTAAGAGAAAGGAGGATTTGAGATATAAGGCGAGACTTGTAGCAAAAGGTTTCAGTCAGATTCCTGGTGTGGACTACTATGATATATTTTCTCCTGTTGCGAAGCATAGTTCAATACGAGCTTTGCTTGGTATTGTTGCAATGCATGATTTGGAGCTTGAGCAGCTTGACGTGAAGACTGCATTTTTGCATGGAGATTTAGAAGAAGACATCTACATGGAGCAACCTGAGGGTTTTGTAGTTCCTGGAAAGGAGGACTACGTTTGTTTATTGCAGAAATCGCTTTATGGTTTGAAGCAATCACCTAGGAAGTGGTATAAGACATTCGATCAGTTTATGACTACTCATTCCTTCAAGAGGAGTGATGCTGATAGCTGTGTATACTATCGTGTTGGTGATGATGGATCTTTTGTATATCTCCTACTCTATGTTGATGACATGTTGATTGCTGCGAATAGCAGTTCGGAGATAGCAAAGGTGAAGAAGCAACTTAGTCTTGAGTTTGATATGAAAGATTTGGGAGCTGCAAAGAAGATACTTGGAATGGAGATCACAAGAGATAGAGAGGCTGGAAAGTTATACCTAAGTCAAAAAGAGTATATCGAGAAAGTTCTTCATCGTTTCAACATGCAAAATGCAAAACCGGTTAGTACTCCTTTGGCAGCTCATTTCAAACTTTCTTCTACTTTGTTGCCGCAGTGGGATGAAAACATTGAATATATGTCTCAAGTTCCATATTCTAGTGCAGTGGGGTCACTCATGTATGCTACGGTGTGCTCCCGTCCACACCTAGCTCATGCAGTGAGTGTTGTTAGCCGTTACTTGGCAAATCTAAGTAAGAAGCATTGAAAAGCAGTCCAATGGATCTTTCGATATTTGAAAAGTTCAAGTGATGTTTGTTTGGAGTTTGAGAAGATTAGAGATGGAGTTGTTGGTTATGTAGACTCAGATTTTGCAGGCGATCTTAATAAGAGAAGGTCTCTTACTGGCTATGTTTTTAGTATAGGTGGTTGTGTTATTAGTTGGAAGGCTACTTTGCAGAGCACAGTTGCATTGTCTACTACTGAGGCTGAGTATATGGCCATTACCGAAGCGGTTAAGGAGGCCATTTGGTTGAAGGGTTTATTTGCCGAATTGAGGAATGATTTGCAGATTACTACGGTCTTTTGTGACAGCCAGAGTGCTATTTGTCTTACAAAAGATCAAATATTTCATGAGAGGACTAAGCACATTGATGTGCGTTATCACTTTGTACGTGATGTTGTTGCTTGTGGTGATACTGTTGTGAGCAAGATTAGTACTCATGATAATCCTGCCGATATGATGACAAAGGCACTTCCCGTTGCTAAGTTTGAGCGTTGCTTGAACTTTTTCGGTCTTGGATGTTAATTTGAGCCCTTAGGGGTTTTGTGGAAGAGGTGGAATTTTGTTGTCGATGTCGATGTTGTTTTGAGGGATAGTTTGTGATTTCGTGTCAAGGTAGAGATTGTTATATATTAGTGACACGAATCAAGTCCCATAAGTTGTTTCCTAGTTTGACTAGGACTAGGGCTTTATTTTGTGCTATTATAAATAGATGTTCTCCTATTGTAATTTGTATCTCATATTTGATCCCATTTATCCCCATTTGTCAAATCTTCTCCTCTGCCCATGTTTTCTCCCGATTTGAGTTTCCACGTAAATCTTGTGTTCTTTTCGTTTTATGTTTTTTATTTCTACTTGTCTTATATTCGCAACAGTAACAATAATAGTGTCACCTTATTACGATATATGTCTAATTTGTCCTCATGATTTCACCAGTAGGAGATGTAACAAGGGCATCAACCTCAAAAATAAAGATGTTCTTACCCTTCTTCATTCGAATCTCAAGCTTAATATATCTTCATAAGTTATCCCACCAGATAGTATAGGTATGTATTCTTTCCTCCACCCTCATAAAGATTGTGATTCCATACTCCACCATGAGCAACAATTAAACAACAATGCCTCGTCTACATGAAATATGACACGATCAGATAACGAACAAATCTAAATGATGTTACGATATACCATCTATCGTACAAACACATGCTACGATATATCAAAAACCTACAATTTAACGTAGTGTTAATGTAACAATAAATAAAAAAAATTGTAGCAGTGTGTGTCATTATTTCGTGATCGTGAAGTAAGATATTATGTATGTCGTACGATATACGACACGATATATCCATTCCTACAATCGTATTAGAGAGGTGTTTGTACGATCTAAAACACCTCACATGAATAGTAGGAATCTCCAACATTTTTATCAAACTATTCAACTCAAAATCGTCTGTTACCTTCATCCGCATGATTTCACCAGTAAGAGAAGTAATAAGGGCATCAACCTCAAAAATAAATATGTTCTTGTCCTTCTTCATCCGAATCTCAAACTTACTCAATAAATCTTCATAACTTATCCCATCAGGTGGTATATATATGTACTATTTCCTCCCACACTTATATATATTCTGATTTCATGATCCACCATGAGCAACAATTAAACAACAATGTCTAGTCTGTATGAAATATCACACGGTCAGATATCTAATGATGTTACGATATATCATATATCGTACAAACACAAGCTACGATATATAAAAATCCTAACATCATAACGTATTGATAATGAATTTCATACAATATATCACACTACAATATTAGGTATGTTGTACAATATATGATACGATATATCCAATCGTACACTAGTATTAGAGATATCTTTATACCATCTACAACACGACATACAAACTTAACCTCGTGCATGGCCACAATCAAACATTGGTAAAATGACAAGATTAGATTAAGAAAAATCTAAATGATGTTACGATATACCATATATCGTACAACCATAAGTTACGATATATTCAAATCCTACAATTTAACAAAATGATAACGTATGTCGTACAATATATCAAACTACAATATTATGTATGTCGTACAATACATGATGCGATATATACAATCGTACACTCATATTAGAAATATGTTTGTACGATTTACAACACCTTGTACAAATATAAAACTCATTCATGGCAACAATCAAACATTGATACGAATGTACGACTTAAACATAGATTGTCTGACTGTATATCGTACAACTGCGAAAAATAAAAAATTCTACATATCAATTCTCAAATTTAACAAAAATTGTTCGTCAAATCAACAAAAATCAAACGGCATAACTTACAGTACCTCCATCGTCGTGAAAAACGGCCAGAAATACGTCAGAAAATAGCGTCGGAAAAGAGCAACGAACACCGTTAGAAAAAAAAAACAAGAAGAAAGAAAAAGAATCGACCACCACCGGAAACAATGGAAACGAAGACAAACTTTCTCTCTTACCACCACCGCCGACGAAATAAGAGAAAAACGGAAAATATATAGCCAAATTTCCGGCAGAAAAAAAAAACGCACACTAAGAGAGAAGAAGAAGAAGAAGAAGAAGAAGAAGAAGAAGAAGAAGAAGAAGAAGAAGAAAGAGAGAAAGAAAGAAGAAAGCAGCTGGAAGAAAAAGTAGGAGAGGGAGAAGAAAAGTAGGAGAGAGAAATATGGTTGGTAAGAAGGAAGGGTAATTTTGTCCCACTTTTAAAAGTATGACCTTTTTATTGTAAATTAAAAGTGTGGCTATAAGTATACTTTTTAACCGAAAAGTGTCTAAAAAGGTTAATATTCTCATAATTATATATATTATACTAATAACACTACAAATCTAAACAAACATTATCACATCGTGCAGCGCAACACGGCATGAGTAAATCTAGTTTATAACTTATAGTAATATTGTTTATTTACTTATTAACTGTTAGACTTAGGCTTAAATGTTGGAGATACACTTTGGAGTGCTTGTAAACGTGAAAGGGAAGTTCCATGAAGGTAGGGGTTTATTGATCAAGGAACTGATATTGTTGGTCTTGGTTGATGAAAGAGGGTTACTTTATACCATATTCAGGGGATGTGAACGCTGAGACGGACAATGTGATGCTTCCGTTTCCATTTCCATGGTCTTAATATTGCAGGCTAGCTAGATTGTAGTAACTCTTTTTTTCATGCTTCTATTGGAAATTCTAGATTGCCAAAATTGTAGCTAGTTTTCTTTTTCCGTCCGTCCACGAAAATTGCAGTTAGTTTTCTTTTTTACTCCCTCCGTTCAAGTTATGTCTACCCATTTGGAGTGTGGCACCGGTTTTAAGAAAGGTGATAAAGTAGGTGAGAGAAGGAATAAAGGTGTATTTGAGGGGTAGTGTTAATCAATGCTTTTAGTTTGTTAATTTTTTATTAAGAAAAGGTGCAAAGCTTTTAGTTGTGTAGTGATTGATTCCCTTAATTCGCAATAATATTTGTACTTAGTCAGTTTTTTTTAACTGTTTGTATTAACTGTATTTTCTTCACCTATATTGTTTTTTTTTTTTTGCACAGCCTGTGTTCTAGAAACCTCCAATTAAAAAAAACGGCTGTAAATGCATCAGGTTTCGAAAAGAAAAAAAAAGGTAGACAGACTTTACAATTTGGAGGCAAAAAAAAGGAGGCAAACACATTGCAAATTCTAAATTATGGAGCCAAATCTGCTTTTCATTGAATAAACAAACAATATAAGTACAATGATGTGATCCAAAAGTTTGGAGGGAATTTTGAACCTTACTTACTACCCCCATCCCCCCACATTCTCCATAAATACACCTATTCAATGCAAGCTGTAGAATTCATTAGAGCAAAAATAAAACACTACAACTACAAGGCAGAAATGGTATAACGAAAAACAACAAGAAGGGATCTAACTGATCAGCAGCAAAATAGCATAGCTCAGTGGCTTCTTCAACGCAGCAAAAATGGAAAATGGAGCAAAAAAGGCTGCTGCAGAGGAGTTCCACCTTCATTGAAGACAATCTGGACTATTTGGAGTAGGGCAGCTGCGCAGCAAGCCATAGGCCTTCCTATGTCAGTTAAAAACATGAAAAAGGGGTCAGTGCACAAGAAAACGAAGGCATATGATGTAGTTAAAGTTAGAAACCTCTCAGTCCTACAGAGGTTGTTGGGAAATTTATTAAAGTTTTGATTGATTCCAAAACTAACTGACCCCAACCGAGTAGATGTTGCCAGATCCTAATGTTAGTAGTTAGGCTCGCTGTTTGAGCATTGTTAAGATTTTATCTTTACAGGACTCCAGCTGAAGATGGCAACAAGGCTTCACTCGGATAGAATATCAGTTGTAAGAGAGACAACTGAGCGTTCAAAAGATAGAACATCAGTTGTAAGGAAGACAACTGAGCGTTCATCAGATGAGAATTAAAAAGCAGGAAGATGCCAAAGTCAACTAAGGAATATGCAAGAGAACATCAGTTGTAAGAAAGACAACTGAGCGTTCGGAGCCAACTGATCAGATACAAGAAAGACAACTGAGCGTTCAGTTTTAGAACATCAGTTGTAGAACTCGATCCAAGAAGATCAACAGCATGAAGTTCAAATCAGCTGAGAGTTCAACTATCAGCACTCAGATAGAACATCAGCTGAAGAACAAGTCAGATGAAGATCGAAACTCTCAACCGACCATCCATTGTTGAAAGACCAATGTTGAGATTTGAAATTCAAATAAGGAAGTCACGTGAAGGTTTGACTCTCTGTCATTACCTCATTTGGCCCAACACAATGCTGTCTCAGATGGAAAGCAGAAGCACGCAGTTGCCAAATCCGGAAAGTCTGCAGAAGATGAGAGACAAGCCATCGCTTTCAAAGAACAGAGATCAATAGCTCCTCCAACGGCTAGCTGATTCTCTCCGCCTATAAATAGAGGCCTTCATTCATTCACCAAGACTACGGGAAAAACGAGACAGACAAGTGTGAGAAGAGATATACAAGCGAAAGAACAACTTCATTCTGCACTCAAGCAAAACCTCTAAGAACATCATTAGTTGAGAGTTCTAGAGTGTTAGATTCTATCTTTGTAGTTTTCGATCCAACCTTAAGAACATCACTAGTTGAGAGTTCTTAGAGTGTTAGATCATAGCTCACTTCTTGTTCGAGCTATTAGTTGGAACCCCAATCTTTCACACACCTGAAAAGGTTATTAAGACCCTACTCTTCCCGTAACTGAGTAGATAGGTTGATTAGTACCCGTAAACTAATCTGTAAGGTTGATAAGTACCCGTAAACTTATCTCAACGGTTGCAAAGCCCGCGTAAGCTTTGTGGTTTGTCCAAAAGAACTTGGACTGAGTTGTGTGGACTCACAACTCCCCGTGGACGTAGGAGTTATCTCCGAACCACGTAAATCTTTGTGTGTTGTGTTTATTTTTCAGTTATCTTATTGCATATTCAACTGACCAACTAACCTGCATACAAACTGCATTCTTCCATATCAACTGTATTGGTTATTGACCAACCTTGCACTTAAGCGTGAGTTGATTTTATACGAGTTAATTTTCACCACATTCCGCACAGCACTTCACTTCCAGCTGAGTGTTTCTTACTCGGTTGTGATTCCAACTGAGTTGCATTACTCGGTTGTGTTATTTTTAGGGGGTTGCTTTTAAAAGTTTTATCTGGTGTATTCCCCCCCCCATACACCAGAACTCGTATCGGGACCATCAGAGGTTATCATTGAGGGTTATGTCATCACATCTTGGTGTTAGTAAAAGCCAGGTTCATATCTGGTTGAAAGAGAGCAAGCTCAAGCCACATACCAATGCTATTAAACCATTTCTTACCCTCCAAAACATGTTGTGCAGACTGAATTAGAGTCTTAGACAACTAGGAAGCATCATTGAGGGTGGAAAAGTAAAGTTTCAGATCATGTACAACATAGTACATATAGATGAGAAATGGTTTTACCTCACAAAAACCAAAGATAAATACTACCTTGATGCAGATGAAATGGAGCCACATAGGACATGCAAGTCAAAGAGATTCATCCAAAAAATCATGTTCAACTCAGCAGTTTCAAGGCCAATCATAGATAGAGATGGAACTGTCATATTTGATGGTAAATTTGGAATATTCCCATTCATCACAGAGGACGCAGCTCAAAGAGCTTCAAAGAACAGACCCAAGGGCACAATTGAAACCAAAGCAATGAATCAAGTTACAAGACCAGATGTGAAAGAGCAACTACTAAATCAGGTTGTTTGCAGCCACTTAACATCAGCAATCACACATTTGCATCATTTGCAGCTATGAGAATCAAGTGTAGTATCTGAATTTGCAACAACCAATATGCACACATTATGGCATCACCAAACATATTTGCATCATTTGCAGCTATGAGAATCAAGTGTAGTATCTGAATTTGCAGCAACTAATATGCACACATTATGGCATCAGCAAACACATCTGCATCATTTGCATCTATGAGAATCAAGTGTAGTATCTGAATTTGCAGCAACCAAACACATGATGGCAATCACATAAACTGGAACCATAAGCATAACAATCACATAATCTGGATTTTATTCCAGCCATTTGCATCATAAGAATCAAATTCACACAATCTGGAATCATGAATTAAAGATCAAGTTGCTCACTTATATGTAGATGGTGTCAATCATTAAAGCTAAGTGGCCATCTTGTCTAAGCAAACACATATACATCCAACAAGATAATGTCAAACCCTACATTCTAGATAGTGATCCAGAGTTTCAAGCTATTGCAAGATCAGATGGATTCCATTTCCAACTAATTTGCCAACCTCCAAACAGTCCAGACACTAATGTGAATGATCTTGGATTTTTTAGAAGCATTCAATCACTCAAAGATCAGAAACCAGCTAACAATGTTGATGAGTTGTTGCATAATGTGAATGAAGCATATGAGCATTACCCAGCAGACAAGTTAAACCAAATTTTCCTTACACTGCAAAGCTGCTATGAAGAGATAATGAGGGTGAAAGTAGGTAACAACTACAAAATTCCTCATACGGGCAAGGATAGCATGCAAAGACAAGGGGTGCTACGATAGTGTATTGAAGTTGATGAAGAACTTGTTAGAGCCAGCATGGACTACTTAAACTTGCATGGAAATGTAGAAGACAAATTCTACAATCTAGATGACATAGCAAATGCATTGGAGCAAGTGGCTATAGAGGACTGAAGGCAGCAAGAGCTTGGGGTTATAGACTAATGGTTTGCAGGAACAAACAATGTGAATGTTTTTATTTTTTGAATTGTTTGAAATGTAAACTAAACTAATTTGCTGCAATATTTCAGTTTCTCATTTTGTCACTCATATGCACATTAGATCAAGTAGTCTCAACAATCTACAATTACAAGGCAGATATGGTACAACCACAAACAGGAAGCACAACAAATGTGTAGATCAAGTTGTCTCAGCAAGCTCATTTGCATCATTGACTTAGCATTCAAGCCTCTAATAGTACCTCCTAAACTAGGGATGTAATCACCTAGTGGTGGCATCAATTAAAGGCAAAGATGAAGAGTAGTATCTGTAGCATATCAGTACATTATAAAGCATCAACAAGAAGAATTTGCATCATTTGCACAGCAACAAGCATATCATAAGGCAGCAAAATCATAGATAAGGCATCACCAGTCATCCCAACAAATTCACCAGCATCATAAAGCATCAAAAATCACAGCTAAGGCATCACCAGCCATCCCCCAAAAATAAAAAATAAATAACCTGATATACATTTAGAGAGAACCGAGCAAATCCGATTCAGATTCATCATGAAGTTCTCATTTTTCGTTGGCCAAACAGTGGATTTGATATAGATCGAGGGTGGATGTCATGGATGCACCACGATTACAGGGCATCTTCAAAGCAGACACCGGCATCTCAGAGGAGCCGAGCGGGACAACATCAGAGAGAGATTCATCGTCGTCGGTCGTCGTCGGCATCTCAGATTTACCGAGAGGGACGGCATCAAAGAGAGAGTCATCACCGCCGGTCGTCGTCGGCATCTCAGATTTACCGAGCGGGACGACATCAGAGAGAGCATCATCGCCGCCGGTCGTCATCGGCATCTCAGAGCCGCCGGTCACCATCGACATCTCAAAGAGAGATTCATGGCAAATCATCTCCGATTTTGGGGAGATTGGGGAGGATTCGTACCCATATGGGCTCGGTAGATCCTCCACATCGGAAGGATTCATCTCCCAATCCGTGGAAAAGGGGGAGGTTTCGTACCCTTCTGGGCGCGGTAATTCCTCCCACAAAGACGATGGAAGAGATGAAGATTTCATGGAGATGTGATGAATGTTGGGAGAAGAGTGAGAGTGAGAGTGAGCTGCGGCGTCGATCGAGAGGGAAATGAGAGAGTATTAGCTTCTAGGGTTTGCATATTCCCATTTGGGGAAAACAGAATCGAGTGTATATTGGGTTGGGTTGAATTATTGGGTTGGATAATTAGTGATATAATTAGGGATGTTAATTAAATTGGGTTAGTTGTTAGGTGTGGGTCCACAATGGCAAAGGGTAGTAAATAGGGAAAATGGATGAGGGTGTAAGTGTAAAATTGTTAAATTAGGTAGATATAAATTGGACAAATTTTTGGGGGTAAGTAAGTAGACATAAACTGGATGGAGGGAGTACCACTTTAGGAAATGACCTCACCCACTATCTTATTTTTTTATCTCTTTCTCTATTCACAATGGTGAGAATCTGGTGTATTGCGAATTTATTTTTGAAAACAACATTGAGTTCAAAATTTTTGTAATCAATATCATAAAAATATATATGCACACTATAATAAATACTGCATTTAATTGTGGTTCATTGTATTGTACTAATAAATTGTTACCTTTTAATTAATGAATTTATTTGGAACGTACAAATGTTGGGATATAGAAGGATTCAATCTCTATACGTATTTGTAGCTTGTAGGGTGTGTCGAATTTTCCGCGGTCATTTTAGAAAGAAAAGTAAAATAAATGAGCAAACGAGGTCTCTTACTACATAACAAAACTGAAAATAGGCCTACCCTGTAATAATAACCAACCTGAAGCACTCCCGACTGTTTTTTTCTTTGACAAGAAGTTGTTCTTTCCTCCTAACAAATTCTTGTTTTTGCTCTCAATGTTTTTCAACCTCCATTTTCAATCTTTAAAACATGAAAATCCCTTCAACTTTTTTATGAATAATGTAGAAAAGATTCTTCACTTGCTTCCATCAATGCCCCCCCCCCCCCCCCCCCCCACCCCACACACACACACAATTTCTCCATCAATTAATTTTCCCAAAAAAGATAAAATAATTTCAGGCCCCAAACAAGTAAAAATAAATAAAAACCACTTAAAAGGGCCACTTCCTAGTCAAGGCTTCACTGGTTAGTTAATTTCTTGTCTACGTTTTTTTACGAACACACCTTCTAATTAAATCGAGCGGTATAACTGAAATAACTCCATCCTCTTGCAGAAAATAAAGGTTAATTTGTGATAGATTATTTAAACAAGTTATAAATAAAGGAATTAAAAAGGTTTAGCCTTTCTTACTACAGATGCAAAACATATGCATTCATAATCATTAATCATTAATCATTAATCTTCTTGATTATTGGCTAAATAAAACATATGCATTTAATTGACAATGCCTGCGAAATGTTCTCAGTAGTGAAGAATTAAAACTATGACTACCTTTATTCTAAAAAAAAAAAAAAAAAAAAAAAAAAAAAAAAAAAAAACTATGACTACCTAAGCCGTTTGGTAATACTAGGCTAGCTAGGTTGTAGGTACTTTGGGCCTGCCCGCCAAGTCGCCAACCCATCCAGCACTAGCGACTCCACGTGTAGATTAGTTTATAATTATTTTTAAGTTATTTCATTAAGGGTAGATTAGTTTATAAATAGAAATAAAGTTAATAGTACTTGTTTTTTCTTTATCTTTATGGCCATTTTTTGGGTTTACAAAAGTAGAATGATTATTTTTACTTATTTCCTTATATATTATTATGCGGAAAATGGGTGAAGAACGAGTTTCATCTCAAACCCAAACGATTTATTGTCTTCTCTTAAGATATTTTTAGTAGTACATGAACATGTAAGAGAGAGTTTTTCCGAATTTGGTCCTAATGAGAACGTTTATAGGTATTTCTTTCTGAAAAATTGAGCAGTTTCAATAAACTCGTCCAATTCTTAATCAAAAATGGAATTCCTCATCCTCAATCCAAATTTTTTATCTCGACCGAAAACCATGTCGTCTTCAAGATCAAGAAGGTAAAAGCATTGACTGAAGACAGCAATGATAATATAAACTCTTTAACAAAAGCAAATAACAAGTCTCAGATTATAAACTCTAGTGACAAAAAAAAAAAAAACTAACTAAGCAAGTCTCAATTGAAAGTTAAAGGAAACGCTACAATTAAAAGATGAGAAACAATTTTTCAATAAGAGAATTTGGCTGCACAAAGACCTATTCTACTACTTACCCAAGTGACAAAACTTCGTTAGGAAAAAAAAAAAAAAAAAAAAAATCAACTTCTACCCCCTCTTCTTGCTCCCATGACTTATATAAGTATTTTACACAAAGAACATACAATAGTGCAGTAGTAGTAAGAAAATAGTCTATATACAGAGGACACAAATGCCCTTGATGCTGGGTTTTCGTCATAATCCAACTACAGGAAATCTTCCTGGCCTGGCACAATCTGATCGAACCCACCCAATTTTCTCGTTTACATTGTCATACACAAAGAGTAGACCTCGTAGCGATATATCTGAGTGAATGCCGGTAGATATCCACAAGCAAAGACAAATAAAATGAAGATTATGATAGATAGACACAAAGAAAGCCTCATAGTTACTAAAAAATTGCAAACTAATTATCTCCGCATGTATCAGATGTTGCTGTCAAATTTATTGAAAAACCTAAGATAGTAAGTTTCTGATCTGAACAAGCCAAACATACAATCTGAAGAAGTATTTATGTTTAATCTTCCATACCTCCAAGTATAAACGTGGAGCCATCATGTACTTTTCTTCCATTAAGGATGCCCAAGCACACATTGCCCTTGCTCTGCAGCAGTACCAGTATGTTACATTGGTTTTACAATGGTGGATCAAAAAACTTAAAAGAGGGAAATACTAACATTGGTCAGCAAGTAACCCTCAGGAGGTATTTGAAGCTTTCTGGAAAGGATCCACCACTTGCTTCTAAAATGAAGGGTCAGAGGTTTGAATAACAGTCTCACATCCTTCACCGATCTACAAAGATAAATAAGCAAAGCTCGTCTCAGTATCAATCGGTTAGGGAAAGTCATAATGTAACTTGTGCATCTAAAAAGCTTAGTTTGGCTAGCAAACCATGACAGCACTAAAATGCATGTCTTTTTTTTGCTAGAAAACCCAAACATACCGTACCTTAGAGGGGATTTGTATCGCCAGCAAATGGGCAACGAAGTATCTGATGTGTCAAGGACAAGGCTTTCACTGGAAATATCATTGAGCTGAAATCAAACATTGTTCAACGTATAAGTGCATATGACCAATGACCAATTATGTCTTGTCAACTTCTAAAGAATCCTTAAACAAGACAACATAAAAGCTTACTAAAGCGACAAGATTGTAATATGCTTCTTCAGTGAAGTATGAATAGGTGCTGCCAGTGTCAAAGATTATGTGACTTTGTCTGCTCTTAACCTCGCCCAACTCAATTTGTCTGCTTCCGTAGTTCACTTTCATAATTTCTGTCTGATAAGAACTCCTGGACATAGATTGAGTTAGTCCTTGTGAATAAGTTTGTATGTAAACAGAACAGCAACAAGCAAAACCAAGAAAAAGGGGAACAAATTTTTCACAGTCAAAATCACATGAATACTCGATTAACAAGTATATCAGAGAGATGTTTAATTGCATTTTCAGCACCATCAAAAGATACTGCCAACTTTGTATTCTTCGAGCGCTGAAGACCAATAAAAAAACTATGACTGGTTCACAAGAATAGCACTTTTTCATTTTATGTGAAACGTTTGATCACTAAACATAGTGACATCTTAAATGAAAGATTCTCTTGAAACTTATCTGCACTCACAAATCAAGGCTTGGAAGCATAGGGACCCATGCCATTTGCGATTGGGGCACAAAGTCATCACCGAAAAACAAGTAACCGCCACCGCTGGTGTCAGTAGCAAGGCAATGTCCAATAACATTTTTAATGATTCCTTCAGTTGCCAACTGGGAGGGCAGACTGACTTTTGCTCTGCTAAGACCAAGAATTCCATCTGTCTTTCCCATTGTGTTCAAAAGTAAACCTTGCTGGTCATATGCACAACTGACATGCAACACAAATCAAAAATACAGGAGTTGCAATATGTATCCTGTGTTACATATAGAATTAGAAAACGTTACCCAAAAACAACTTTTGACTTGGCTAGAGAACCGTTTGCAATGTTTAGAGAAAGCTCGTCCCTGGCAAGCACTCCCATGGAGGAGCTGTGATCTGCATATTCTATTTCATAATCACACTGGTGGCAAGAGTCACAATGTTTGCTCTTTTGGTTTTTTCGAATTTCGAGACAGTAAGAATCCTTAGGCTGTAAAATGTTAGCTTTCACCGGCTTGTAGAAAGGATGGGCTCCCTGGAAAGCATTTCTAACTAAGTCCCATTATTGATGTTAGAGAGTTGGATTGGAAAACCCTACTTCTCTCAGTCATTAACACTTTGCATCCGCATTTCCCATGCAAAGTTAAGGACAGGACAATAGAGAGTGAAAGTACACATAGAGGAACTTATTCATACAAATGTTAAATATAGATGCAAGGAATGACCAGATATCAAACTATATGTATACAGTTTCTATAAGAAAATTTTTTCTTTAAAGTTTGTACTTCAGTAAGTATCATCTGTTCCGAATGCAACCACCCATTTAATGTTCAAGAAAAGATTATTTTACCATGTGAAATTCCCTTCTCCCATGTTATGCTGATAATTGAAGTCTAGAAGTTATCATCATTACAGTTTCTGAGGTAGTAATAGTTGCAGTAAGAGATCGTGACTAAACGCATCTTTTAAACTCGAGCTTATTTTTTACCAATTATTTCAAATTTCTTAGGGTGCATTTACTTTGATGGAAAAGTTTTTATTGGAAAATGATGGATAAGAAAAGATGAGAAAATATTAACATTTCCATTCTTTTTTATCTCATGTTTACTAGGTTGGAAAAGAAAATTATCACATGGTCCCCCCCCCCCCACTTCTCCCCATTTTTATGCCTTTTGTCCATTGGAAAATATTTTCACACCACTAACCAAAGATAATATTATCCAACATTGGAGAGAAAAGGATGGAAAAAGGGCTGCCCGGAATTTTTTTTTTATCAAAGTAAACATGTGAAAAAGATAGAAAATGAGAGAAAATATTCCTTTTCCACCATTTTCCATCAAAGTAAACGCACCCTTAGATGTTCCAAGGTAACACCGAGCATTTTACACATGCTGAGAATGAGATTGGTATACAATACAAAAGAGTCGAAGACAAAATATCCCTACTCTCGACCATGGCACCATCCAAAGCAAGACTTCTTTCAGGGAAAACCGTTCTATTGATGCAGAGAATCGCATTCATACACAACACTTATAAGTTATAAGGTATGCAAGGTACCGAAAAACCAACACAAAAGGCATACAATTGACTTTTCTAATATACATAGCTGATTACTTGATTATTGATTAAGATCACATGGAATGCAACAGGAGACCTTGGTGGTCACTCATTCTCCTATACTAAGGAAAGAATAGGAATTACCTTGGCACAACTAGTGCATGGAGCATCACACTGAATCCATGTTAAGTCACTCCCAGTATCCATATCAAGAAAGTAAGGTCTTGGTGGATTCCCAAAATGCAAGTATGTATAATACAACCTGCAATGCAATAAAGCATGCAACTTCTCATTTTCTTGCATCTTACATTAATAGAAATGATAAGTAATTGCAGACCTGCATGAGAAACAGTCAGTAAAACTGAAAGGCAAAACATCATAACTTCTCAAAGATATGAGAATATGCCACTACTTGATAGTTACTCATCTAGTGCTTATTAATGAGCAATTCGCTTAAACTGCCAAGCCAATATGTATGTGAAGCTCTGAACTTCACATCAGGTGGAGGTTAGCAGAGCCATGGTAGCCTTCCCATCAGATTAAGCAAAATCTATAAAATTACAGATTTCACTTCATTTTGCACCATTCTTACTCCAACCCCCTTCTTGATCCAAATAAAGCAGTTGTAACAGAGCTGAATCGTACTCTCCATCTAAGGATACAATCTCAGTCAATGTACTCACACGGTTCACTAGTAATCTAGTATTCGTTGAATTAATGGTACAACCTTAAACTCTGCATTAGGCACGCCATTACCATGGTTCACCTATCATAGATATTCAATTTATGCACCACTTATAATTATAAGCTACACGAGTTTTTTTGTGCAAAAAAAAAAAACACCCAATTTTTTTTAAGATCCATTAAACTCAAAGACTCTACAATTGAACCAAAACAAAATCATAAATTACCCAGTTAACTAAGACTGATGATGCATTAAACTACATTCAGCAAACAACTATCAAACCAAAAAACAAACAAAAAGGTACAAATCCCAATATAATATATCAGAAACCAGTTAACAAACATAATGAAGAAACCAGACTTACCCATCAAGATAAATATTACCGCCAACAGGTATGACAGTAGTAGAATCAATCTTGGAAGCAGTAGACATCAGTTTTTCTTTATACTTCCCAGCACGTGCCGTACCATCGACTTCCTTCGAAACCCTAATTCTTCCCAGTTTCAGTTCAACATCTCCCAAATCACCGTTGCCTCTATAAGGCTTCTGATACAATGGGAAAATAAATGTACTCCGCGACTTGTTATTTTGACTATCATCATCATTCTCAAAATCATCGCGCAACTCAAAGAATTCTTCTTGAGAGATTGAGCTCCAAAGATACAGCGCGATTAGAGAGATGCCTAGGATCGGCAGAATAGCTCTCGGGCTGCGGTGGCTGGAGCTTCGCAACGAAGACAAAGATTGATGACGACCGAGATTCTGAGGCGGCGGCGGCGGAGACGACGGCGTTTCGTGTGGTGGATGGACTGATTGCGAAGTTGGTGGTCTTTGATTATCGGAGAGAGTGAAGGCAGTGATGGTTTTGCCCAAAGAAGGGTTGTCGGGCGGGGGTAGAGTGATTATGACTATGCCTGTAAGGTGAGGGGAGGGTTCATCGGTGTCGTCCGCCATCGCCAGACTCTGTCTCTCTCTTCAGGCTCGCCTTTGTGGGCAGAGGAGAGGGAGAGATGAAGGTTGAAGATGGAGTTGGAACACTACCATCTATACTTCTTTGTATTCTATGTTCAAAGTCAATGGAAATGATAAGTTGGTGATATATATTGTTAAATTAATTTAAAAGAAGCGGGGACATTATTTCTAAAATGAGACTGAGTCACCATCATACAACAAAGGGGGGATAAGGTGCTCATACGGGTCTTGCGCGTTTTACGATTAAACCCCCTACATTTAATTATAGGTATCCGTCTGCTCAACGTTTTAAAATAGGAGAGACACTCTTGTGCATACTTATGCACCATTTGCATACAACCCGCTCCGTCCACGACCCGCCTCGCGCGTGCGGTTCATGCGCCAGTTTTTTTTTTTTTTTTTTTTTTTTTTTTTTTTAATTCCAATTTTTTTTTTTTAATTTCCAGATTTTTTGTCCCCGTCGGAGCCTTCGGCTCCGATTTTACGGCTCCGCCTTCACTCCGATTACTAAAATAAGGATAATCGGCGGGCAACATTTTGGACTTTTACAGCTCGCTCCGAGGCCTTCGGCTCCCCTCGCTCGCGTCTTGACCATAGAAGAAGCGGCAAACAAAAATAAATTAAAAAAAATTGGAAATTAAAAAAAAGGTGGTCAAAGGGGGGTTTGACCGGGTCAAAGGAGGTTTGACCGGGTCAAACTCGGGTCAAACGAGTCGGGTCAGGAGCGGGTCGGGTCAAATGGACGGGTGTTCTACGGTGGAACAGTTGCACCCAAGTTTTTGCCTTAAAATAGATATAACTACTAGCGTGTTGTCGAAAATTGATTGGAAATTCTTATTTCATAAATTATATTTTTAAATTGATGCATGATAAAGGTATTTTGGCTTTTAAAATAATTATCTCATGTCAATTTTGTACAATAATTGAGGTGGGTCCTTTAAAATAAAATAAAAATTATTATTTTAAATATTGTCAAGGTGGCTTAAAATATCCTACATAATGAGTTTAATATAAAATAAAATAAAATTAATTGAACTGTCGGTTCGAGCCCATCTAACCCCACACTTATGTGTCAGAACTGGCACGTTTATCACGGTTTTGATCGGAATCGACCCGTCTACCCCACAGTTCTGGATCTGAATCGGCCCGTGCTATAAAAGATAAAAAATAGTTTTGATCGGAATCGACCCGTCTATTACACGGTTCTGGGTCCGAACTGGCTCGTACTATAAAAGAATAAATTTAAATTTTAAGTATGAACTATCAGTCCGAAATTGGCCCGTCTAAACCCACGCTTCTATGTCAGAACTGGCCCGATCACAAAAATTTAAATTTCAACTATAAAATTAAAAGTGCATTAAGCAACTCATTTAGATTTTATATAAATCATAATTTAATTAAAAAAATAATTGTATTAATTATTTTCATTATTAACCAACATAGTAATATTTGTTAATTATAAGTATGAATTATACAAATTTGGAATTCCAATTATAAAAGACGAAAATATTAATTCATGCAATTATGAGTGTCTAAATAAAATATAATGTTATAACTTTTTTATTAAGTAATTAATGTGGTTTTTAATAAAATTTTATTATGCTATATAATATTGAGTTGGTATTGCTACCAAAAAAGACTATTAAATTGCCATCCACGCAATTCCATCAGATTGACTTAATTAAATTTTATTAATATTCATTCAAAATTTCAACATTGTTATAGTGGAGACGGATGTTCTAGTGGTTGATTCTTAATCATGATTATTGAAGGTAAATGCTCTCGCGACTCCATTGGAAGCGGTTGTTCTTCGGAAACTACAAAACTCAACTTTTTCATCACTTTCTCTTGCGACCGCTGATTGGGCTAATATTTGCTATATATTTTGTGATATTTTTGGTGCATTTAATGTGTTAATAGCCTTTTGATCGTGTGTTGCGGAGAAAATTGTATTTTATGGTTGAGTATAAGTGATGGTGGAAATTTTGGAAGAATTGGCATGATTTTGGAGGTTTTGCGATCAAGTTATTGGAAGAAGGTTTTGTGTCCTTGGACGTAAGTTAGTATAGGCATACTGCCTATGAAATTCTGGAGCTGAAGTTGTGTAAAAAGACATGAAATGAAATGGAAGTTGATGGTGCACGTAATGTTTGGGCTGCTGCACGAAATTATACCTTTTGGGCCTGGACTATTAGTATTAGATTTATCTTTGATTATTAGACTTTATTTTATTGTTTTATGATCACTAAATTACTTAGCAATATAAACCGCAACTCTAACGGGCTATTGTAGCATTAGCAATCGGATATCATATCCACAAGGACTATTTGAACGAACATATAGGGGAAATGAAGTTTATGCGCTTTCTTACTATTCAAACTCTATAATCATCATGAGTTTGGGTTTACTTAACAATTATGAAAGTAAATGATAGTAAGGAACCAATTAAAAGCAAATGAGCACAAAAATAAGGATTAAGAAAACGATTTAAGACAAATGTTGGTTCTAGGGATTCGAATCGATTCTAGATGACATGAAGACAACTTCCTAATTCACATAACCATATTTAATCTCCTAAATGAGAAGCATTCACAAAGCTATTCACTATTCTGTCTCGATACATAGCAAAAGAAGATCAAACTATCGACTCTCTCGGCTAAGACTCAAGACGATAATTCAATTCCAAAAAGCACAAAGAATATAAGCTCCCGTGCATGAGTTCACTTGTTAAGTCTCAAAACCATGCATGATGTGACAATTTGATTTCCATGCATGTAAAAACCTATTAAGAATCTACAAACACTTGACATGCAAGAAAGATGATCAATAATTCCCACATGAAATCAAGACCCAAATCCACAATCAATTAGAAGAAGGTAATTAGAATTAGAAAGCTAAGATCAAAATCACCGTTGAATCATCTCAAATCCCCAAAATCAACTAAAAGAATTTAGCTAGACATAAGAAGAGAAATAGCACAAGAGAAGATAATTGAATGCATAATTAAAGATACTAAGATCCCAAATGGAGAAATCTTCAATTAAATCTTCAAAACAATCCAAATCCAACCTTCTTACTTGATTACAATGATTAAACCTTAAAATAAACTTGAAAAGGAAACTTTGGGAAGAGGAAACTAAGCTAGGAGGTAAGATTAAACCTGTTCACGGTTCAAGGCCCGCCGGTTCCGGGCCTTGAACCGCCGGTTCACGGTTCGGAGGGACTTGAACCGTGACCGGCACGTCAACACTGTTGCCGGTTACGGGCCGATTAATTAAACCGCCGGTTCCGGTTCCGGTTAAAAACCGGCCGGTTCCGATTAAAACCGCCATTTTTTTTTTTTTAAATCAACCCTTGTTCTTCCTTCTATTACTATATTAGAAACACATTACAAAAACAAGAACAAAACAACTAATTTTAATAGAAAGGCGAAATTGAAATATTATAAACAAACAAATTAACAAACACAATTAACACATTAAGATTTAAAATTAGGAGACGATATTACACACCAACAAAGTGACAAACACAAATAAGTCTAAAACATTAGGATTAGGAGAACTAACTAACAAACACAACAAACACTAACTTAAATTGTCCTTCAAATCGAAAATAAACACTACAAATACAAATACAAACATTACAAACATTACAATGTGAAATATCACCGGAGAATGTGTGAAAGACTCTCAATTCGATGCTTTTTTTCAATGTGACCAACTAGCTTGCCGTAACCTCCACCGGTTTGCCACTTAAAATCTTCATTGCAGTAATTGCAAACAACACGATATGTTGGCTTTGCATAGTCCGACAATGACTCGTCATGACGGGTGTAGTGTTTGGTGAAGAGCTCACTAAAAGTAGATGGGCAAGGAGGCATTATTTTAGAATACACTTTAAAATGAAGACTTGGTAAAGTTGGTGAAGTTGAAGAAGAAGATAGAAGAGTTGGAGTTGGAGACTTGGAGATGGTGAAGAAGAAAATGATTGAAAAATAGAAAAGTGAAAGACAATGGAAAAATGAAGAAAAAATGAGGAAAAGGAGAAGGAGGCGGATGCAAAGTGATAGAATGAGGTGAATTTATAGAAAGAATTTAGGGTTTGCCAAAAAATAAATAAATAAATAAAAAATATCGCAAAGCTCAAAACCGGCGGTTTCCGGCACAAACCGGCGGTTAATTACAGAAAAAAATGAGGTTTCTAGGCACTTTTTTGGAGTTTTTTATTTTATATATTTTTCTTATTTTTTTGCTATTATATGTTGGATATACATATTCTAAGACAATCTAAGAAAAAAAAATGAAAAAAAATTAAGTACTCCTTATATTAAAAAAATAAAATGAATTATATAGAATATTGTTAGAATTACAACAAAAGTTACATATTTGATAGTTGATACATTATAATTTATAACTTCATACATTTCATTTGAAATTACTTCTAAACTTCTAATACTTTAAGACTTTAAGTTACATTTGGAAAAAAAGAAAAAAAAAAAAAAGGACTTGAGCTCAATCTTACAATTAAAATTGAGTTGCCTACGTATCCTCATAGAGGAATCAAAGTCCACGTAGTTCGATTACATTAATCATGCCGCCGTCTAGTTCTCCTCCGCCTCGGATCGATCGCTCTCGGTGAACTCTTCATTTTCACTCTCGTCTACATCATTCCAATCAAGTTCTTGAGCTCTAAGATCGGCCCTCGCCCAATCATCGACCAACATCGTAGCTTCGACGTTTATTGGCTTCAAGCTTGATCTTCTTTGGTCTAACATGAGTCCACCAAGGCTAAAAGCTTGTTCAACGGAGACGGTGGATGCGGGAACGGCAAATAACTCCTTCGCCATTATAGAGAGTATTGGATACTCCGTTCTCTTGGACCACCACTTCAATACGTCGATTTGTGGAGTGCTAAATTCTACACCAAAAACAAAACGACAACCCAAATACATATCCAATTCACTATTACCTTGACCCCTAGGGAGTTCATAAGATCTATCTTGGTACATGGTACTTAATTTTTGAACTAAGGGATCTAAAGAGTTCATCATATCGAGAGGTAAATATGAAGAGGTTGGGATACTAGGAGGTGGCATTTGATTTATGTCGAGAGTACTATGAGTTGTCCTATATTCGGCAAAAAGAGATCTTAAGGTTCTTTCTAACTCATCTTTTATTTGTTGTACATTAGGAAGATCAAAGAAAATACGTTCTCCGTCAATTTGTACGTCTAAGAAGTCCATTTGCGTGAAAGCATCATAATAAATATCTATCATTTGACAAACACCATCATATTTCCATTTAGGATCCAAACATTTAGCTACCAAGAAAACATCCGAAATATATGTAAAATATTTTAGTCATTTTTGCACCATAAAATAAATCACACCTTGCAAGTTACGTTTAGTAAAACAATTCTTAAAACTAAGAGCAATATACATGCAATGTTCCAAGACACGAACGGAAGTACAATAATAAACACCCGATAATTGAACGGTGGCATTGTTAAAAACCTTCAACAAACCATATAAATCCATGCATTGATCCCAATGAGAAGGTAACAAGGTTAATTGAGTAGTTGCAAATTCTTTTCTAAAAAAATCGCATAAATGTTCTTTATACTCTATAGTACTATTAAGCATGTCGTATGTCGAATTCCAACGATGAGATACGTCTCTAACAAAACTCCTATGTTGAAGACTTTTTTGACGACAATATTTTTGCCATTTTTTAGCTAAATCTATCTTCTTATGCAACATTGTAACGGCTTTTCTAATTGGTTCAACCGATTCATTAAAAATATCAAGTGCATCTTGAACACATAAATTTAAAATATGACAAATACATCTACTATGAAAATATTTTCCTTGAAAAGTAGGACTACAAGCCGCAATTAATTGGGGAATACTAGCGGTATTGGCCGATGCATTATCAAAACCAACCGAAAAAACTTTATTAATCAATTGATATTCATTTAAAACGGTAATAATAATTAAAGCAATATTATTTGCCGTGTGTGGATCATCGAACTCCCTAAATGCAATCAAACGCTTTTGTAACGTCCATTTATCATCAATCCAATGACATGTAATTCCCATATAATTATTTTTATGATAACAATCCGTCCAAATATCCGCACAAATAGAAACTTTATGATCTAAACGCATCAAATATTTCATTAACTCTTTCTTTTTATCAAAAGCTTGTCTCCTAATACTCCTAAGTATGTTACTTCTACTAATTTTTTTGGCGGGGGGACAATATGCATCTTTTATCGATGATTCATACGTTATTCTATCGGCAAAATTAAAAGGTTGTTTTTCCATAGCACAATATCTAGCCATAACATCTTCGGCATGCTTATGATCATATTTAAATAAGACATTAGAAGGCGTACCCGTCACCGAAGTTGTTGATCCACGAAGTTGTGTTTGGCTTTGTGGAATTCCGTATTCCGTCGGATGACAAGTCTCCATGCGTCGCCTTAGTGTGCCGTAGCCTCCTCCGTGCGAAAATTTATAGACATTGTTGCAATAGTTGCAAAATGCGTTGAATTTTTTTGGTCCTTTGTCGGCGTCGGGATCGTTGCTTGAGCTTGTTTCGTCAATTCTTGGCAATTTCTTGAAGTGCTTGAGGAAGATATCCGAAGTTAGAGGTCTACCACTTGGTGCTTGAACTTCTTCTTCCTCTCCGTCGTCGGCGCCGGCGTTGGATTGTTGTTGAGATTGCCGGTTCAAAAGCGCCTCTTGCCTTTGAACTTCTTGATACCACTCTTCATCTTCTTGTTGTTGAAGTCGTTGGGCATACTCTCTATCAATTTCTTCCGCCACTTGTTGTCTTCTTGATCTTCCTCTTGTGGATCGAGATGGAGCACGAGCATTGCCGTCTTGATTTTCGGCAAAACCCTTGCCCTTATCGACACGAGATGAGCTCGACATAGTGGAGAGTGGTGGTGAAGGTGGACGTGAAGGTGGTGGAGGTGGTGGCGGCGTGGCGGTGGAAATGGAAGTGTGGAGAGTTGGTGATGATGGAAAATGGAAATGGTAATACAATACTACAAATAACACAAAATAAAAGAGGATTTGAGAGCTTAAAATGCAAGAAATTAAGAGAGGAAGAGAGGATTGAGGTGTGAGGAATGAGGAGGAGGAAGAGTGGTATTTATAGGGGAGGAGAAGGGATGAAAAACGGCTACAATTTTGTAGCCGTTGCTACTTGCTGCTGCTGCCATGATGAATCTGCCTTGCTGCAGACTTTCTGCCTTGGAGCCGTTGGAACCGGCGGTTCGGCGGCCCGGCGGTTCAGCCGGTTCAGACGGTTCGACCGTTGTAACCGTCGGTTCCGGCAAATATATAGGTAATTTTTTTTTTTAATATTAACCGCCGGTTACGGTTACACGAAATTGAGGCCCGTAACCGGCCCCTCCTCTTCCGGTTACGGTTACGGTTCCGGACCGTTGACTGTCGGTCAGGTTAAAAACCGTTGACCGGAGGTCCGGTTCCGGTTCGGAACCGCCGGTCCGTCGAAAATGGGCAGGTCTAGGTAAGATCCACTTTTTTGGGGCTAAATCCCCTTTACATAAAGTAGAAGAAGTACTAAAGCATGTTAAAATATTAAAAAGGGCAAAATTGGAAGTTTTGGTACGAAAATAGGCTAACCGACGGTCCAGCCCTAGGGCGCCGGTTAGCAGCCAGTAAGCATTAACACATGAAAAAATTCCAGCAACTTCCGGCGGTTTGGAGGTGCTAACCGGAGGTGTAGCCCTGAACCGCCGGTTAGCTGCCGGTTAGCTCATTTTGAGTGCCGGTTAGCTCTCCAACTTTATTTCGTCCGATTTCTTCACTTCTTCATCCCGACTCTTTGATTCTGCTCTTACTTGAACATCCACCTTAGCTTAGAAATTCTTATTTCACCTACACACAAGCAAAAACTCCACCAAACGTGATACAATTCCAAAATAGATATATTCATATAAACAAATCACAAATTTGGCAAAAGTTAAGCAAAATGTGATAGTTAAACACGTTTAGTTGCTACGAAAATGAGTGTTTATCACTTTCCTAGTAGATTAGGATTGCTTATTTTATTTTCTTATTATTAGTTATAAATAGTCTTCGAAGGAGTAGACATATGTACGTACGATTCCAGAGATTTAAGTTTTATTCTACAACTTTCTTTTATTTTCAACGGCGTTCTTATTTAGTTCTTCTTTATTCATCTTTTGTATCTTGAATTCAAATATGAATTCGAGCTAAACTCTTTTATTTCAGTGATGATTAATGAAGCTATAGCATGTTTATTCTGTGAGATCTAATACACATGTTCTTATATTTTAATTCTATGCATATATGCCTCTGTGATTCACTGTTTAGTGTCGTTAATTATTTCAGTTTGCTCAATAGTTTAAAATATTTAGTAGTCCGATATTAATTAGTAGCCAATTAAATCGGTCGTTCGTAATTGTGGTTTATGTTTAATTAGTGATAAATTGATTCTTCAGAGTCAAGAGAAAAACAGTCTTAATTTGCATTCCTGTGTCAGAGTAACAATCTTAATTTGCATTCCTGTGTCAGAGTTTGTTGGTTTTGAATAGGGTTTTCTAGTAATTAAAGTTGTCGGTTCATTAAGTGTATAGAGTGTCTCTTACGGTTGTGCGTCGATTAGGGAAATAATTGGTGAAGTGTCTTCCCAATTATCGAAAATTTAAGGAGAAATAAGATCGCGTCATAAGTGTCTTCGGTGATTATAACCGATTTGTTTGCATGAATTGAAGTTATTTTTGCAACAATGATCGAATTAATAGAGTTAAGGTGGAATTAATTGGAAATCGGAATACTTTACATCTTTGATAAAAACCTATTCTCTGGATACTTGTGATTTAATTTTCGTTTCTAAACTATAAAAAATTGTTGGTGAATTTGAGGTTACTTTGCAGACTGAAACATTGGAAAAATTCTCGCCGGTCCTTTGGGAGACGATCTTGCTTTCACTATACTATGCAATGTGGGCATACCGACTCAGATTATTTTTAGTGAAAAACGACGCACCAACCGATGATTTGAAGGGCCCCAAAAAATAAAAAATAAAAAATTGCAACTTGAAGGGTCAAATTGTACATATTTTAGAACGATAAGGGAGTAAATGCCTAAAATCAAACGTTAAGGGTTTAATAGCAAAATTCATAAATCAACATCTTATCCTTACAAAAAAATAAATGTATATTGCCTTGTACCGATATCAAGGTAAGAGTAGTTAGAGCATCCACAATGAGGCGTCTCCAAGGGGGCCTGTCTCACCCAATCGAGACCGTTTCAATTTTGGTGTGTGCGCAGCCTTAAAAAAAACAAAAAATTTAAGAATAACATTACATCCATTAGAGCAATTTGAGCAGGCCTTTCATGGCTAGAAGTGGCGTCGGAAGAACAGAGAAGAACGAAAAAGAAGAATAACGGAGAAGAAGAAGGAGAGAGAGAGAAGAAAAGACAAAAGTGTGACGGTTTTATTTTGTGTAGATAGAGAGTTTAGGATGTTTAGGTTAATATATTGTATATATTTGCCTAATTTTTTTGTAGATTTAATAATTATGTCTTTCTTTGGGCTTCAATTATTTTCATTAGTTTTCTTAACAATTAATGTAAATTAATGTTAATTTTTATAATATAATTTATTAAATTTCTAAGAGTATTATTTTTGGTTGTGAAATTAACTTATGTTAATTGTTTTTTAGACAAATAATCAGAATTTAAGTTAATTAAAATTTACATTAATGTAAGTTTCGAATTTCAATTAACAGCTATTGAAAAAATCGAATTTTAGAAATTAATTTTTTTGAGACAACACCACTGCAGGTCCTGTCTCTTTCCGAGTTTTATATGACATTGAGAGACATCATGCTCATATTATTCTTAAAAAAGAATATGTTAGGCCAAAGGAATTGGAGTATTAAAACCACATAAATAGAATTGCTTCATTAATTGGAGGATGACTATCAATGTCAATTATTTAAAAATTATTTCTAAATTTATTTTTATCCTTTTTCTAAAAATAGTTACTACTATGATCTAAAATAACATAAGAGTGAATTATGTCTCACTATTAAAATATGAAAAAAAAAATAGATTTCTGTTCAATCATATTAGGGAGCGGTATTATGTCGAAAATATATTTCTATCTCGGTTTCTCAAAAGAAAAAAAAAAATGAAAGCAGTAGGAGTATTTTATAACAACTGATTAGTTGTTCTTATTTTTTGTGATAAAAATTGATTAATTGTGCTAAAAAACAAGGCAAATTGTGAGATCGGCTCGAGTCAATCTGGTGATTTTATTATTTTTGTTATTGAATTTTCTTTTACCGCCAGATGATATGCACCATACTGTATAATGAAATGCACAACTAAATATATTGAGAAACATCATTTTTTAATTTTATTAATTTTTTTTCACTATTTATTTGAGATGCACCCCCGTGTATTTTGAGATACATCACATAATGTTTGCAAATGCACTACCATGTATAATGAAACGAACTATCATGTGTACTACTGAGATGCACTACTATGATAGATGTATCACATTGTATAATGAGATACACCACAACATAAAGTGTAATATGTGTAATGAAATGCACCACACTTTATTATATTAAAAAAGATTAAAAAAGAGAAAATTGGGCGCGTACGTGTTGTGCATGCATCACGCACCCATCTCACGCTCTACGACTCGTTGAAGGAGAGTGGCTCAAAATACAAAACAAACATTCCTTAATCCATCTATTATCTACTATTATATAAACGAAAACGAAGCTTCTTTAAAAAAATCCTACGTGACACCCTTTAAATTCCTCCATTCCTATCTATCTCAATTCTCCAATTTTTGGAATTAAAAATCATTATCATACACATCTTATATATTATTATATTATATATTCATTATTAATAACGGTTAGGTTTGGATGCTACGATTTTTCACGCCGCCAATCCATTATTATATCCATTATAGGTTTAGGTTTTTCTATTTGTTTATTATATATCCATTAGGTTTAGGTTTTTTTTTATATATATTCATTACAATTATAATTTTTTTTCTCCTATCAATTATCGTTTCTCTCACATATCAATTACCGTCAACCATAACAACAAAGATTGATTTTTTGCTAAAGAAGAAGGTAAAAATTTATGAGTTTAAATTTATAAGTTTTATCGTAGGTTTTTCTATTTGTTTATTATATATCCATTAGATTTAGGTTTAGATATTAACACTGATTAATGTATTATTGTTTTCCTTCGCCAGTAGATGATAGTGAACTTGGTGAAGAGTTTTTTCACGCCGCCCATTATTATATCCATTATAAGTTTAGTTTTTTCTATTTGTTTATTATATACGCCCGATTTAGCAGATTATTGTTTGCATAATATAGCAATCGAATTTTCCCCCAAATAAACGTGAATATGTTCAAAAGAATGTTGTGCTTTCATGATAAAAAAAAGAAACATCTTGCGCAGGCATTAATTTGTAGTTAGAGGATAGGGATGATTCAAAAACACATAATTTTTCCTTTCATTGAAGTCTTTTTAAATTACCGTATTAAAACCTTTATTATTTCATGTTTATTATATTTTATCATATTTATCCGCTTACACTGTGACCTTCAATTTGATGTAATTAACGAAGATATTCATTTTTGGATTATTGTGAAGGCTAATTGTTTTCTTTTTATTGATTTGTGTCTCTAGATTTGCTTCACTTTAGATTAATTTGTGTTTTTTCTTATTATTAACTAAGGAAATGTCGACTTTCTGCTTGAAGTCCGTCAATCAAAAAACAAAGAACCAAACTTTAGTTGTGAGGATCTTGACTCTGGATTCAAAAAGAACGATTCGGCAAGGAAGGACTTGAGATGATCATAATGGATGAATATGTAATTCTTAACAAACATTTTAATTTATTACAAACATTCTTTAATACACATTTTAATTTATTATAAAAATTCTTTAAATTTACCAAATATATATGATATTTAATTTTGTACATAATTAAAATTGCACCTTTTATATGTAGGGAGACAAAATACAAGTGGAAGTTCCAACTAAATTAAAGTAAATATTTGAGCCCTTACTCAAAGAGGGCGAAATAATTGTTTTTAGAAATTTTCACATTTCTAAAAACAATCCCACTCTGCAGAAGGCAAAACTCGATCATCCATGGAATATTGAATTCAGCCTTGCAACCAACGTGTCGAAACCTGTGGAAATAGTCCAAATAGATGAAAATGGATTTAAGTTTATACCGTTTCCGCATTTAATCGAAAAGCACGATATGAACATTAAGCATAATATAATAAATCTTTTCTTTTATATTACATTATTCTTATTCCATATTATGTTCGTGTTTCAGATGTTCTTAGAGAGGTAAAAACCACAAATATTATTGTGAAGAATATGGATATGACAAGTGGCCCATATACACTAAGTGATATTGAATTGATTGATGCAGAGTATGACTTTCAATTATTCATTAGTTCATAATTTGTAGTTTTTTTTTTGTTTTTTTAATTATTATATTATATTCATAACAGTGACAAACCAATAACTTGCACATTGTGGGGATAATTTGC
The DNA here is from genome assembly GCA_029490685.1 of Schizonepeta tenuifolia. Taxonomy (NCBI): domain Eukaryota; kingdom Viridiplantae; phylum Streptophyta; class Magnoliopsida; order Lamiales; family Lamiaceae; genus Schizonepeta; species Schizonepeta tenuifolia. The sequence continues at coordinate 77,685,159 of CM055958.1, forward strand.
CAATGAGCTCAAATTATTTGTGGACACCAAGCCAAGCGAGGATAAGAAGCCAATAATAATAGCCCTCCAATTTGTTATGCTAACAAAATTCGATAGTTTAATTTTTATTAATCTTTTACAATTGTCATTTTTTTATTATTTAAATTGAAATTTGAAAGTTTTTGTGACAAAATAAATGTTATTTCAGGGAACAGAAATGTTACTTCAATGAAGAACGCAAGCAAATTTTTTATCCGTCCTGACATCCAAATATAGAAACAGCTCTCGTGTTTAAGCTTGTTCCTTTGATAATGCCCAAGGTCGGAAGGTATCTCCCCAGTCACCGTTCACGATATCAGCATACCCATGGCTCATCTTGGGCAAGACTCAGGTGCTCGTCGAGAAAGGTCTCCTTGATCGACACCCCATCATCAGGCTGGAGGATTCGACTTAGGTGGTCAGCAACTTGGTTCTGGGCACCACTCTTGTCCTTGATCTCTATGTCAAATTCCTGCAGTAAAAGAATCCATCTAATCAGTCTTGGCTTGGACTTCTTCTTACTCAACAAGTACTTCAGCGCTGCGTGGTCTGTGTAGACTATGATATTGCCTCCAAGTAAATAGGATCTAAACTTCTCAAAGGCAAAGACAATAGCTAGCAACTCCTTCTCCATAGTGGCATAATTATATTGGGCCAGGTTCAACGTCTTGGAGGTATAATAGATGACGTAGCTCTCCTTCCCTCGCTTTTGCCCAAGAACTGCTCCCACGGCATAACCACTGGCATCACACATTAACTCAAAAGGCATCCCCCAGTCCGGAGGTTGGATAATGGGGGCTGTAATCAAGTTCTTCTTCAAGGCGTGGAACGTCTTCTTATAATCTTCATTGAACTCCCATGGTACATCGTTTTGGAGTAGTCTTGTCATCGGTTGAGCAATCTTGGCAAAGTCCTTGACAAATCTCCTATAAAATCCAGCATTCCCTAGAAATCCTCTCAACTTCTTCACGGATCTTGGGTAGGGTACCTTGGCAATAATGTCAATCTTGGCCTTATCTACCTCAATACCTTTCCCAGAAATGACATGCCCCAAAACTATTCCTTCTCTCACCATGAAGTGACACTTCTCATAGTTCAACACAAGGCTCTTCTCAACACATCTCTTCAAGACTCGATCCAGGTTGTTGAGGCATGATTTGAAGGTCTTGCCATAGATGGTAAAATCATCCATGAAGACTTCGATACACTCTTCAAGAAGGTCAGAAAAAATGTGCATCATACACCTTTGAAACGTCCCCGGTGCATTACATAACCCGAACGGCTTCCTTCTATATATGAATGTGCCAAACGAGCACGTGAAAGTGGTCTTGCCTTGATCCTCGTCAGCAAGCCAGATCTGCATGTATCCAGAATAACCGTCAAGAAAGCAATAATAATCATTACCGGCTAACCTCTCAAGCATCTCGTCGATAAAGGGCAAAGGGAAGTGATCCTTCTTCATCTTTTGGTTTAGCTTTCGGTAATCAATGCATACTCGCCATCCGGTTTGCAATCTCATAGCCACCATCTCATTTTTCTCGTTCTCAACAACTTGGATTCCCGACTTCTTGGGCTCCACGTGCACAGAGCTCACCCACCGGTTGTCGGACATGGGGTAGATGATCCCCAAGTTAAGAAGCTTAAGTATCTCCTTCATCACCACTTCTTTCATGGCGGGATTCAACCGCCTTTGTGGATCTCTTACGGGAACAACATCTTCCTCAAGCAAAATGTGATGAACACAGTCCATAGGGTTAATGCCTTTGATGTCTACCAATGTCCACCCTATTGCCTCCTTGTATTTGCTCGGCACCTCACCAATTCGGACCTCCTCCATGCTTGATAACTCGAAAGATATGATCACGGGCAAAGTCTCGTTCTTGCTCAACAAGTACTTCAGGTGCTTGGGCAAAGGTTTCAGCTCCAAAGTAGGTGCCTTTTTATAGTGATGTCACCAACTTGTCCTCGGATTTCAACTTAGAGATGTTGAGTGGTTCGAACCCCTGAGGTTGTATGTTGTCCGGAATCCTGGCATAGCTGCATTCCTCCACATCTGCTGGTTCATCATTTTGGGCAAGATCCTCTTCTGTCTGCAAGCTGGCATCCTGCTCAAGAACTATTTGTTGCCAAAATTCCTCCACTATCTCCTCAGTCTCATCATGGGGTAGTTTCTCGAGTTCCTCATCAAACTCGTTAAGGGGCTTTTGCTCACCTTCGTTCCGATCCTCATCTTCATTTCCAAAGATATTATTAGGAGTTTTGCACTCCTCCAACTTCTCATCCTTGAAGTAGTCTTCGTCGGTGGAGTAAAAACTATGCCCATGGACTGACTCTTCCAAGAAATCTTTATCACTTTCATACTCATCATCTTCGGAAAACTCCATCATGGCACCCGCTCCCTCATTATCCTCATACTGGTTGAGATCCAGGTCAAGATCCTGATCGAGATCCACATGGATTGCATCCTCGTTGTCTTCAAAGAAACAACTTAAACTGTGCACCGTCTCCACTTGCTCACCACATGCATTGAGGATGTTGAGTTGCTCCATGGCATCATTTTAATTTTGCCTATAAGCATCGAACTCTACTACTTCTCCAGCTACCCGAACCGTCAATCTCCCAGTATCACAATCAATCTTGGTGCGTGTTGTCCTAAAAAACGGCCTCCCGAGCAAGATCACTGGATTCTTGGTTGCTTTCTTTCCCATGTCAAGAACATAGAAGCCTGCTGGGAACAGAAGATCCCCTACCCTAACCAACACGTCCTCCAAAACTCCATCGGGTTAGACTGTGGACAAGTCCGCCAATTGAATGGCAACACGGGTAGGAGAAAGTGGTCCAAACCTCATCTCGTCAAACATGGCCCTCAGCATTACATTTATCGAGGCTCCGAGATCAAGCATCGCCTTGGGTATTGACTTAGTACCTATTGTGCATGGGATGGCGAACATGTCAGGATTCTTTCTCTTGACTAGGATGTGGGGATCTATGAGTGCTGACACATTCTCTACATAGAAACGGGCATTATCCGGGTACTTGGTCTTCTTCAAACACATCTCCCGTAAAAACTTTGCACACTTCGGCACGGATTGTAATGCCATTAATAGTGGAAGGTTGATCTCCACTTTCTTGAACACATCCATCATGTCCTCCAACTCCTTATGATCACGGTCGCGGGCAAAGCGTCTCGGGAACGGGGTTTTTGCCTTAGTAGTGTGAGGAACGATCCTCTTGGCCAAAGCCTCTGCCTCTCTTTCAGCCTTCAAAGATTCCAACAACTCATCATCTTTATTGAATCCCAACCTTGATCTCTCCATCTTCACGTAATCAAAAAAGGCTTCATCCTCCTCATTATCGAAGACGGGATTCTTATTGGCCTTTATCCCTTCTTCACGCTTTGCCTTCAGCTCCCTGTAGATGTCATTGATGTCTCATGTACTCATCTTGGTTTCCTCTACTCGAATAGGTTTCTCTGGTTGGGTCTTGGGCAACAACTCTGGCAACACCTTCTCACCTTGCAAAGTCACAACATTTACTTTCTCCTTGTTGATCTCCACTTGAGCAGGAAGCCTTCCATTCTTGTCATCTACAAGCCTTGACAAGGTTTGGTTTATGTGAGTCAATTGAGCTTGAAGGTTATTCAATTGACCTCGACTTTCTAGTTGAAAGTTCTCAAAATCCCTCATCAGCCTTTGGTTCTTGTTGGTAAACCGATCAATGGTCTTCTTCATGAACTCCGTCTTGGCTGGTTCCCGATGTGGAGGAATATAGTTATGTTGTTGTTGAGGTGGTTGTTGAGGTGGAGGATTGTATTGCTGTTGCTGCTGAACCAGCTGCTGCAGTTGTTGGTGGGCAGGAGGTATTTGATAGTGGTTGTTGCCATACCTCAGGTTCTCGTGCTGGTTCTGCCTAAAGCCAAAGTTGTTGCCATAGTTGTTGTTATTGCCATATTGGAACCTTTATTGCCCCCGTCTTGCTGGTTCTAACCTATTGCCTTCACCTCATCTCCTTCTTTCACGAACTAACTGGGACATTCTGAGATGACGTGGGATGTTGCCTGACATACTTCGCATTTCTTTATGGCTCTTTGAACTTCCTTGCCATCTACCTTCTTATTCAACGCTTTCATTTGACCATCCATCTTGGCCATGAATGCTTTCATGGTATTGACCAAGTTATCTGAGCTGCCCTTATTGCCTTCATACCCTCCTCTTGGGATATCATTTTCATCTCGTGATTGTTCCGCCATTGCTCCGATTCTCTTAAACACCTCCGAAGGTGGTTGATCACATATTGCTCCTCCACAAGCTGCAATTATCCATTTCCTCTTGGTTGCCCTCAATCCTTTTAAGAAGTGTTTAATCAAGTCAATATCCTGAATTCGATGTTGAGAACATCTTGCTATCAACTTCTTGAATCTTTCATAGTAGTCATACAGCGACTCACTTCCACCCATCTTGATCGAGGAAATGTCATTCCTCCCACTTTGTATCCGGTCCACGGGTATATACTTGTCAAGAAAAGACTGTTGCATCTTTTTCCAGGTGTCAATGCTTCCCTCTGGCAAAGTGTAGAGCCACTCACGTGCTCCATCTAGTAGTGAAAATGGAAACGTGAGTAACCTTACGTAGTCGGGAAACGTATCTCGGGCAGCATCTCATTCTCTGGTAGCATCTCGGGCAGGAGGGGTATTGTTCCTCACAGTGCTGATCGCCATCTCAAAGTCTTGAAGATGGGTCTGAGGGTCTTCTCCAGGATGATCGCTGAACTTGGGCAATATCTGTATTAGCGAATGTTTGAGCTCCCAGTTGCCATTGATGGTGGGCAACTGGATACTTGAAGGTCTGATTCCCTTGTCGTCAGGGAACATAATCTGACGGATGGTTTTCCTTTGCTGTCCTGCCATAGTTGTTGATGTCTCTGCTTCTGAACTGGATGTTGACTCCTCGCTGTCTGTACTCGCTGTTGGGCAAGAATCGTCTTCTTGCTCAATATCCTGATCTTCTGTCAAACACGGAGGCTCTAAAGATTCGTTGACGCCTTTCTCCAGATCTTTCTTCTTCTTGTGTAGTTTTACTCGATTTCTCCTAGCTATCACCTCCGGACATGCACCGTGATCTTGTGGATCTATGTCACTCTATAGATGTGTCTTGGGCATAAACCGCGCTAAACTCAAGCTAGAAGAGCACACTAGCTTAAAACCTAGTCCCCAGAAACGGCGCCAATTTGACGAAGGGCGGTCGTTACACTCTTTGCACAAATAAATTTATAAAACACCTCTTGCCCAACAAGGTAGTAGTTAATGGCAAGTGGGGTCGATCCCAAGGGACTTGGCGTAGATCTGCTCTTGATGTAGTTCTCAACAAAAGGGGTTATGGTCGAGATGTATCTACTCAACAAGTGAAATATCAAATAACAAAGAAGTTTGGATTAGAATTTCGAATCAATGATCCTAATTACTCATTACTCGTTCATTGGTGCAAAGATATTCAATTACTTGATCTCATTACTTGGTTTTAAGACACAAATTAGTTTATACCCTAATGGTCACGAAGTCACGATATAAACATACTAAACCTATGCCTATCAATTTTACAGATCTTGACCAGAAGGCAAGATCTTCTCTTTTGATCAACAAAGTCACGAAGACACTTCAGTAACGATGTTGCCCAAAAGGCATTAAGAATAAACAGACCCAAGACAGTCAAGAGGTAGGCCAATACCGACTGCCCTCCAACACTCTTTACCTTCTTGGGCATGAGAGACTCTCTCGAGTTTAATTCCAAATCCTGTTAATGACTTAATCTCAATATCTAGATGGTGATAATATCAATTAAGTCTAGACTTATTTCTAAGTATTTCGGGAATAAAATCAAATAACGAACTTACACAATTCGACCTTACAAGATTAGAACGAGTAATTAAGATCACGTCATCTACATCCAACCCAAACAATAAATTTAGCTAGACATAATCTTAAATGAAAACATTAAATATATAAGAAAAATCATACTTGAAATTTAACTAGAAATAGCTGCTAAAAAAAGTACGTCAACAACTAAGGTCTTGGCTTCAAGCCAACAACTAAGATTTAATGCAGAAATATTAAAAACGATACGTAAAAGCAAATTTGCACGTAGGACTTGTTTCTTCCTCCCTTTCACTCAAACAAAAATGCAGAACTAAGCTAAAAGATCTCTCCGTTGTCCCCCCTTTACAAGGTGAAGTCGGCCATATATATAGGCGATGGATTAAGGTTAAGTTAGATTCCTTGTTGGTAAATGACTCCTTCCAAACTCATTTGCCTCCTTCCTTATCCATGCAGCTGCGATTTACTTCCCTTTCATGGTAGATATCTTCATTGATTAGGTTCAGCTAGGATAAGGAAAGAAATCTTCGATCCTTATCCTCTTCCTTGGAGAAAAAGAAATCTGCAGCTGCTCCGACTACATCTTGACTTCGATGTCTGCATCCTGTTTCACTTCCTATGCTGACCAAGATCCTAGCTTCTCCGGGTACTCTGTCTGTTGGTTTCAAGGATATGGAGAGGTGCTTCCTGACTTGTAGATTGAATAGAACGTTGTTGTCCAGCTACAAGCTTCCAGCCCTATGCCCATTTGCATTGTACCGCCATCTCAACATCTCAACAACAGATTTTCACCGGTTTTGCCCAAGATCCCACCTGTTCTTCCCTGCACACCATCTCTCGACTTAGTGTCCTCCCAGACACACTTTAACTCGATAAAGACTAAAAAGAACAAGAAAAACACCAGAAAAGATGGACACAAATATGGGTTCGTCAACAGCCTAGGGACATAAATGGCATTCCTGAACTATTCTGCACCATGTTCAGAAGAGAATGTCTATTCAAAATTGACATCGGCAAGAAGTATGGTGGCGGTTATGTCTATACTGCTAAAAGTGTTACAGAAGATATTGTCCTAATCTCTCAATTTTGTTCAAACTCGGGTGTATTAGTAAGTTTAATTTACTTAAAATGTTTATGATTTGAAAATAATTGAATGCAATTTAATAACTACATGTATTATATATTTATAAATTTCAGGTAGTCGAATCTAAATGCAAGAAACCCATGATTTTGACCGAGAAAAGTGATAAAGAAGATGAAGATGTAAGTACAAATATTTCAAAGATGATGTGTTATGTTAGAAACATAATCCAAATTGTTTTTTTCAATATTCTAGAAAATATATTCCTTTATTCATACACAATAGCACATGAATGTCCTACTACTACGATACTACATTATAACAACAAATCGATAGGTAGCTAGCCAGATATCAACATTCCATCAAATAAATTATAACAAATTATTCAAATAATATTAATATATAACTTGTCTCCTATCTATGAATTAAATATATAACTTATAAAATGTGGTAGATGTTCGAGAATTGCAGCTGATACAGTTATGGAACATTATCTGCATGCGCTTATGTATTTTTTCCTTCTTACATCTCATCTGCAATTAATCAAGTTCAAGGCACTAAATTAATCAATAATAACATACTCACAATTAATTGTGGACCTGCAGTTTTTCTTGTCCAATCTATTCAAGAATTGAAGATGACTACTTTGAATCTATTTAATTTGATGATTTTTTTAGTGTTATTATTATTTCAGTCTCAATTAGTATAAGAAAGAATTTTTTGTTAGAAGTTCAACGACCAAGGTTTTATCTGTCAGACATTTTTATTTCCAGGTTTTGATGGACAATAATAATGGTATGCAAAGAATTGGAGAGATAAATAATAATGAAACAATGAAAGGTAATTTCTTTTTATTTAGTATTATTTAATTAATTATTATAATTGGTACATGACACATGTTTTACAAACAGTTAGGCGAAGCATTGTCGCTTATGATCCAACTATAGCCATGGTCTAGGAAAAAATTGTAATCATCCAACCCTAAAAAAAAATTGCAACTTTTTTGTCCGAATAAAGTTAATAAATATCAAACTAATCCATTGATGAATCCATATTTTGTGTCTTTTTAGTGTCTGTATTAGGTAGTTTAGATCGAGTTTTTGTTTGTGTTTTGTCTAGTTTTAGTGTCTTGGAGGACATATTTAGGGAAGGAGGGTGTTGGCTGCTTTGTAGGTGGAAACTGGGCAATACAGGGATAAAAAGCGTCATTTCTGGAAGCAAGTCAGGCAGAGCGATATTGGTCAAGACAGAGATAGGTGGAGTGTTTTGGTCAACAGGCGAGTTTCTCTCCTATGTCTAGAAGGTTAAGGAAAAGATGATCTAACTTAAATATCTTTCCTTATCCGACTAGATTTAAGATCCGCAAGGGATCTCTTGGAGATAGATGTGACTTGCCATGTTGGGGTCGAGCTTATCAAGTATTACTTGCATCCCAAGGTAGCTCGTAGATTCTTTCCATGTCAAGGACCGGGGGCCCAAACCCTAAGTATTCACCTATTTATATATTGAAGTCGTGTTGCTACGAAGAACACGCCGTCTTTATGCTTCTATTCCTGTATTTTCACTGAGAGATTGTGAGGAGAAAAACAAGTCCTACGGGCATACTTTTATTTGTGTTTTGTTCATCGGCACTTTTGGCCGACTTTGTTTTTCACGTACTTAGTAAGTTTTAATATAGTTCATCTTATGAGTTCCTTTCATTGATATGTTAGTTATTATATTATTATGTCTAGCTAAGTTTTTATACTTGATCTGGGCAAGATAGTTAGGTGATAACTTATGCTTGAGAGGTCTAATTCGTGCTAGATAATTGCATGCATGTGTTCCAATATGTTAACGAGCTTGTTCAAATATGAGATAATACGATTAAGAGATTAATAGGCCGTTAATCACTTAGGACATATTAGATCACCAATCAATTGGGAAGTAGGAGTGTTTTCCATCACCATCTCAATTAAGATCGATTAACATTAGAGGAAGGTGTCTACCTAATTAGGTCAGACGTGATGATTCCTTGTTGGGCCTTTCTAGTGATTAATGCTTCTTGGGCAAGAGACTGAACGATGACTCCGACAGAGGTATTGTCCAAGGTAGGGAGCCGGCGGAGCGTCGCCAACCCAGTAAGGATAGCTAAGGGAAGGGTTTGTTGAGAGCGTGACGAGTAAAAAAGGATCTCGGCATTCAAGTCCTATAACTGGCGATGCATGCATGTAATGAATATATTTGCACCAATGATCAAGCTAGGGTTTTCACTTAACACGTCTTAGTCCAGATCAAGTCATCTTTATTATTGATCAAGTTATCTGTTTACTTTTCAGCATTTATTTTAGTTCTTGAATTGGGCAAGAGAGCCCTAGTCACCAAGATAGCAAAACTCAACTTTCTAAATAGGTGGAGGAGGTTTCAAGAGATAGTGACAATCAAGTCCTTGTGGATTGACCCTGTACTTACTTGCTAAATATATAGCTGTGAGGATAGGCTACAAATTCATTTTGAGAGAGCGAACGACAGCCTCATCATCCACAGACGAAAGATACCTATCTTCAATTGCTCGAAAAAGGCGGCATGTTGTTATGTCAAGAAAAAGAAATAGAGCTCCCGAAGATTCAAGTTCCATCAACTTTAATACATGTAAAAAATAAATATTATTCCATCTGTTTTTCTAATATTGTAATCATTTTCAATATTAATGTGTAATTTATATAATTTTTTGCATTAATTCTTTTAAATTATTCAAACTACAGCTCTTAAATACTCATCATTCATCGCAAGACACAAGAGGCATAAAATCATGTCAAGAAAAAGAAATGCTCCTCTACAGAACATCATTGTTTTGCAAGTTAATACAAGTAATCACAAATATACTATTAAAAACATCTTTAATAAGCTTAAACAATAAATTTTATAATTTATTATATTCTAAATATAAATAAACATGAATCTCTTTTGATTATATATGTGTACACATAATAGCAGCAATGATTGAAGTTAAGAAAAAACTACGAAGTGAAAGTAAAGATTTCCTACAAAAATTTGGTACGTATCAATCCACGGCAATTATATTTATTTTATGTGTTGGTAGATTATTGAAGCTTTAGTTGAAAGTTATCGTTGTAATTAATAAATTGTTAACAGATTATTTTGATGTTGGTGATCACGTTTATGAGTGTGAGTATTCCAAGGCACGATTGTGGATTGGAGAAAATACAGAACGGAGTAGTTCTTCAAATCTAAAGTTCTCACTATGTTGTTTGAAGGGGAGAGTCAAACTTCTGATATTGAAGAAACCTCCCAAATATGATGTTCTCATTTACTTCGATGGGTGGAAAGATTGATCATTCAGTTAATTAAGGTCGCAGTCCTTATACATTTCGTTTAGGAAGTCAAAATCTTCATACTATCGGGGATGTATTGCCATTAGAAGGATCCCCTCCAAGGTTCTCACAACTCTATATTTTTGAACTTGATGGAGAAGTAGAACATCGTAAAAATGTTGTTAGGTTAGTCTATACTGTTTCACACTATAAAATATTATAAATTACTTTATGACAACATCTATCATTATATTACTAAAAGGAAAACGATTCTTGCTTTGAAAAAATCCTACGTGGCACCCCTCTCAATTTTCCATTCCTAATTATCTAAATTCTCAAATTTTTGATTTTTTAAATGTAAAATAATAGATTTTAAATATCTACTAAAATCTTGTGTCCCACATCGGTTATTCAATGAAATTTCACCTATTGAAAAGCCTATAAATACATAGAATTAATGTGTATTTTCTCATCTTTTGCTCCACCAGTTTTATTTGGCCAATTTATTTATTAATCGGTCGAATAAATAACTATATTTTTATAGTTTAGTTTAATTTAATTTAATTTGGTCAATTTATTAATTGGCCAATAGAAAATTATTTTTCGTAGGGAACCAATCTATTACTAAAATCTTGTGTCCCACATCGGTTATTCAATAAAATTTCACCTATTGAAAAGCCTATAATACATAAAATTAATGTTTACTTTCTCATCTTTTGCTCCACCAGTTTTATTTGGCCAATTTATTTATTAATCGGACGAATAAATAACTATATTTTTATAGTTTAGTTTAATTTAATTTAATTTGGTCAATTTATTAATTGGCCAATAGAAAATTATTTTTCGTAGGGAACCAATTTATTAGTTGAAAGAATAAATGGTTCCAAAATAATTGGCTAATGTGGCTAATGTATTGGTTGGTCGAATTAAATTTTGAAATAGTATAATAATTTTTATTTAATTTGATAAAAAATTATTTAATTTATAATTTTTCAATTATTTAGGTAGACGTGTCAATTCCCAACTGACAGACACCTCAACTCGAGGTCTCACATGACACATTTCCATTCTTTATTCTTATTTATTTTAAATTTTATTTTATTCATTTTTTCCATGTATTTTTCTTAAATCTAGAATCGCCATCTATGAATTGATCTGTACGTGATTTGTAGTTGAGTTTTTAGCTTTACATAACTTATAATTGTAATTAGTGAATATTACTATACATTTTTTTAGTTGACAAAATAAATGGTTCCAAAATAATTGGCTAATGTATTGGTTGGTCGAATTAAATTTTTAAATAGTCTAATAATTTTTATTTAATTTGATAAAAAATAATTAATTTTTAATTTATCAATTATTTAGGTAGACACGTCAATTTTCAACTGACAGACACCTCAACTCGAGACCCACGTGACATATTTTCATTATTTATTCTTATTTATTTTAAATATTATTTTATTCATTTTTCTCATATATTTTTCTAAAATCTAGCACCATATATGAATTGATTTTTACGTGATTTGTAATTGAATTTCCAGCTTTACATAACTTATAATTGTAATTAGTGAATATTACTATATAATTTTTTTTATTAAATTTTGGCCGTATATAAATTATAAACAAGTTTTATAAATTGCACACTTATAGATCAGAGTCGTGGTCAATGGACCGGTTTCGATGCAATCCCATGTGGCACATTTCCATTCTTTATTCATATTTATTTTAAATTTTAAATTTTATTCATTATTTTCATGTATTTTTCTAAAATTTAGAAACGTCTATCTATGAATTGATTTTTACATTATTTGTAGTGGAGTTTCCAACTTTGCATAATTTGTAATCGTAATTAGTAAATATTAATATACAATTAAAATGAGAATAAATAGTACAATTAATTTTTTATTAATTTTTGGGTCTATATAAATTTTAAACGAGTTTTATGAATTATGCACTTATAAATCAAAAATGTGGTCAATGGGCCAATTCCGACCCGGAACCGTAGCGGTAAACGAGTCAATTCCCAACCGATGGGTACCTGAACTCGGAAAATTTTTCTTCATTTTATGCATTTTTTTTCATGTATATTTTAAAATCTAAAATAGTTATCCATGAATTAATTTTCACGTTATTTGTAGTTGAGTTCCCAACTTTGCATAATCCATAATTGTGATTAGCGTACATTATTGTATGGCTAAGGACGTGAACGAATAGTACAATCAATTTTTCTTATCAAAGTTTGGGTCTATATATATTCTAAATGAGTTTTATAAATTACACACTTATAAATCAGAGTGGTCTACGGGTCGATTCCGACGCGGAACTATGACAGTAGACAGGGCAATTTCCAATCGACAGTTATTGATATACGGATTTTTTTTAGAAATCGAAAGAAATGAGAATATATTAGATTACAATTTTTAACAAACATAACTATATGGTTTGAGTCGTAAACATGTAATAAAATTACTTTTTAATTGAACTTGAGATGTGTTCAAGACTTTAAGGGCATATAAATTCTAAGCGAGTTTAGTAGATTGCATAATCGAATTATTTAACCCTTGATGGTCCGGATACGAGTTACTGGTGTATGGGGGGGGAGGGGAATACACCAGTTAGGATTTTTCAACTTTGAAAGCTTATCCCCCAAAACTTCAACTGAGTAAAGAAAGTCTCAGCTGGAATCACAACTGAGTAAGAGAACTCAGCTGTGAGAGTGGTGCCGTGCGGAATGTGGTGGAAATTATACTCGTAAAATAACTCACGCTTTTGTGCAAGGTTGGTCAATAACCAAGACAGTTGATATGTAAAGATGCAGTTTGTATGCCGGTTAGTTTGGTCAGTTGAAAATGCAATAGGTAACTGAACAGAAATAAACACAGACACACAGGATTTACGTGGTTCGGAGAGAACTCCTACGTTCACGGGGAGATGTGAGTCCACACACATCAGTCCAAGTTCTTCTGGACAGTTCCACACAGCTTACGCGGGTTGTGCAACCGTTGCAATAAGTTTTCGGGTACTTATCAACCTTTACAGTTAAGTTTACGGGTACTTAACAACCTATGTCAAGTTTGCGGGTACTTGACAACCTAACTACTCAATTACAGGAAGAGTATGATCCTAAAAAACACTTTTTAGGGTGTGTATGTGGATGAGTTTTCCAACTACAGCTCGAACACGAATGTGAGCTGGATCTATGGCTTGAACGAATGAACACTCAAACTAAGATCTAAGACAGATTATAATTCTATGAACCCTCAACTACTAATGTTCTACCACTCGGAACTCTCAGTTGCTGATGCTCTTAGAATGTGATTTTGCAGATTTTCTTTGCTCTTGTTTCTCTCGTGAGTGCACTTCAAGTTTTCTCTATCTCGTATCTCATGTCGAATGAATGAATGCCTTTATTTATAGGTGGAGAGAATCGACTAGCCGTTGGAGGAGCTGTCGATCTCTGTTCTTTGATAGTGATGGCTTGTCTCTCATCTCTGCAGACTTTCCCAATATGGCATCTCTACTCTTCTGCTTTCCATCTGAGACAACCTTGTATTGGGCCAAATGAGGTAATGACTGAACGGTCAAACCTTCATGTGACTTCCTTTTTGAATTTCAAATTCAAACCTTTCTGACAGTCAACCTTGGATAGTCGGTTGAAAATCTTGATCTTCATCTGAGTGGTCTTCAGCTGATGTTCTGACTGAACCGTTAAACTCTCAGCTGACTTTGATCTTCATGTTGAGACTACTTTATAACTTCCCCCTTCTTGAAACATTCTCTTTATCGGATGGCATTCTAAAGCTGATGTTCCAACTGATTAGTTGGTTTGAACTCTCAGTTGTCAAAAAGTATTCCCCTTTTTGGCATAACTCTCTCATCAGACAGAGTCTTGTAACTAATGTTCCTTATCCGATCTTCCATCCGGGGTTGTATCCGAGTGTTGCTATGTTACCGTCTTCAGCTGGAGATCTGTAAAGATAAAATCTTAACATTGCTTAAACAGCGAGTCTAACTGCTAATAATAGGAATTGGCAATATCTACTCGGTTGGGGTCAGTTGGTTTTGGAATTCATCAAAACTCATACTAATAAATTTCCCAACAATTTCCCCCTTTTTGATGATGCCAAAACCACTTACAACTTGAAACCGCTACTGATCTAAACCTTACTAACTGACCTAAAATCTCAGCTGAAATTCTAGACAGTCTATAAGACAAAACATCAAAGGGTTAGCACAGTTATAACATGGTATTTAAAAGACTGCGATTCATAGCTTGGACAATGAGATATTGTACGTCAAGTTGAATCGTATATATACTTGAAGTTTTCATTACAACTGATGATTACAAGGTTAAGTGCAAAGCAGTTAAAGATACATCAGTTGCTCAAAAACTACATCAGCTCAAAAATACTCTTGGCCGTACTTGCTGAAGATACGGTCAAAGATCTCTCTCTTTGCAGCTGACTCGATCCCAGTGTTAACACCATGTTCCTTGCACACTTGTCTCGCCTCAGCCATGATCACATTTCTGTTAGGAGTACTAGTGCCTTTGATCATCTGAGGGCGATATCTGACCTTCTGTGGAACCGGAACATTGTTGGGATCGAGTTGAGCTTTCACCATGTCTCTTTGGAATTGCCTGAACATCCCAGGATCCCCAGATCTGAGCTCCCACAAGGCTTCCTTGAAGGTTTGTCTTGGATCTTCAGTTGAGTAGACCTTCCTGTAGTAAAAGTCATTGATGAACTCGTGCTTGAACTGCTCCCAGTCATCGTTCCACTCAATGTTCATCCACTTGTCAATATGTGGGAACCGTGACTGGAGCGGGGCATTTCTCTGTAGCTGTTGAGTCTTCTTTCTAGCCTTAGCCTTCATCTGGTGTTTGTTGATTCTTGTGACGCTCCGGCTGGCTTTGTTTCTATCCACGCTCTTTTCAATTTTAGCCAGTTCCTTTTCGAACTTGGCCACTTTCTTAGCTTGATCTGCAGCAAACTTCTTGATCCAAGAGGGATTCAAGTAGTTCTCCTTGGACTCCCCCATAGCTTTTGCAGCTTCAATGCAATCTTCAACTGAGATTCCGTCAAGATCGGCATCTAGCTCGGCTGTAAGCTCAGCTACGAGGTCTTGGGAGACTTCGAGTTCCTGCTCTTTTCCTTCTCCAGCTGTGTCCTTCAGCTGAGATCCTTCAGCTCCTTCCTCCTGAGTTCCAGCTGGCATTCCTTCTTCCCCCTGCTTTAGGTGAACACCTTTCCCCTGTCCAGCAACAGCTGCTGGCTCCTTTCCTTCCCCCTTTTTGGCATCATCCAAAAGAGTGGCAATTGAGTCGTCCAGGGAGGTCAGCTTGGCTTCTGCTTGTTGAACTCGGGAGAAGAGTTCTTCCACAGCATATTTCTCTTCAATCTTCTTCGCCAGCTCCAGGTCTTGTCGTTCTTGCTCAGCTTGCTTCAAGGCGGCAAAGGTTGCAGAGACATCCTTGTGAAGGGTGACGAACTCAGCTCGAAAGTTTTCAAACTGAGACATCCACTCCTGGTCTTGTGTCTGCTGGGACTTTGCAAGATTGGATTCAGCAACAGACTTGAAGTCGTTGAATGCTGAGCTGAGTCCACGAACTTCTTTCTTCAGTTCTTTGACATCCGAGCTGGTAGAAGTGGAGACGTCTTCCAGCTTTTGCTGTATGGAGGTGGAGAGTTGGTCCAGCTGATTTTTCAAAGATGCATTCTCCTCCATCAGCTGCTGGAGCTTTTCAGTCTCATTCTGGAGCATTTGCTGCTGCTCTGCTTGGTTGGCCTGGAAGATGGCAAGCAGTTCCGTTCGCACCTGTGTAATCCTCTCTGTGATCAATTCACAAATATCATCTGTGGAGTGTGCTGGCTGATCAGAGGGTCCAGGCAGTTCTTGCTGTTGTGCCTGGGCTGTTGGGTCCACTACAACCATGGCTGTTTGACTAGCCAGGTATTGTTTAAGCTTTTCTTCTTCCCTCTTGGCAGCCTCGTCAGCTTCATCTACATCCTCCATATGGTCGGCATTCTTGGATAACATATGATCAAGAAATTGTACAGCTCCAGGATTGTCGCACAACTCTCTGGTGTCTTTCCCTTCTGCTTTACTCAGATCCAAGCGACGACGGAGCAAAGCCACCTTCTGGTTGTAGGCAACCTCGAGGTTCTGGTAGTCGAAGTACACCCTTAGGTTGGATTCATCAATTTTCAACCTGTCCCATCCGTGGATCCTCAGGGTTTCCTCCTTGACGTACTAGTAGCTGAAGATTACGCTGAATTGATAGAGCAGTTCAGTCCCAAACATGGCAAAGATGGGCATCGAGCTTGCCTCTGGGAACATGCCTATCAGTTTTCGAAAGCAGTAGTCCAACCTGCCTTCATATTCAGCCAGAATTGCCTGGCGGTTGGCTTCTTCATCAATTGGGAGGGGGGGATCAATATCAAAGGATAAGGGTTCAATGGTGTCATCAACGTTGGCCAAAGGAACGGTCTCAACGTTGGCATCGAGCGTGAGGCTCGGAATTTCTAACTGAGGATCAGTTGAGAGAACTAAATCCTCTTTGGGGAGAGACTGGGCGGGCTCATTGGTTTCCTCAGACACAGGTGGGATTTCCTGGCTGGCATCAGCTCCAGTTGGTGGAGAGGGTGGACTGTCGTGGGACTCCTCAGATGAAGAAGAGTCATCTGAGGACGAGCTGGACTCCTCAACATCGGTCTCCTTTCCTTCAACCATTTTTTCCTGTTGACGGGGTTGAAGAACAAACCCAGCTGGATCAACCGACTGGCTGGATTCGGTTGATTCTTTCTCCTCAGCTGTTTTCTCAGTTGGTATCACCACCACTGGGCCCGTCGCAGCCGGTTGAGCTGCTGGCTGGATGATTTTGAGCCTGGGCTTTTTTTTGAGGGGTTCCACCTCTTCTTCTTCTTCTTCATCCTCTTTTTCAACTACGTCCTCCAGCTGACGTTTTGCAGGTTTGGACTTTGAAGGGCGGCGGACTGCTAGGGCCGTCTCCACAGCTGGCTTTGTGGCTCCCTTGGGAGTGTACACAGCTTCCACAACGTCCCTAGCCTTCTTGGCTGTTGGGAACAGCAACAACTTGTTGAACGGAGGGTCCTCACTGCCTTCCCAAGTTAGCTTCTGACCCTTGGTTGCACGGAGGATCAGGGCTGATATCTTGGTGCCGAAGTTGAGTGTTCCCCTGACACTCAACAGTTTCTCTCTGGACTCAGCTAGAGTCTCGGAGATCTTCAGCTTCTCTGCCCACAGCTAGCTTTCAAAATAGCCTAGCCAGTCTATCTTGTGCTTTTCTTCCAAGGCCTTCTGCTGCTTGAGCTTCGGTCTGCTGATATCGCCGAAAGCTCCTCCATATGCGAAAGCACACTTTGATATCACATCAAACAGAAGTCGGTGCTCTGGCTTCAGTTTGGTCCTCTGCATACTCCCCTTCAATGGTTCGGGGACAATGAGGAGAGTTTGCAGAAATGCATTTGCTTCCTTGTCGGTGAAGTTGCTCATCATGTCTATAGCCTCCCGATTTCTGGGGATGATCTTTCCCAGTTCTTTAGACACTTCGATCTCGACAGCGGTTTCTTGATTCGATCGGGAAGTGCTGATTCGTTGCTTGCACGGAATGGTAGTGACAAGCCCGAGTTCAGCATCGCGTTGCAGATTCCGGTAGAAGTGGGCTACTTGCTTTTTGAGCAGCTTAGATGGAGAGAGAGTTGCCCAGTTGAGCAGACCGTGGTCAGAAATAAGTTTGGCGACAGGTGCGATTTTCAGCGTGGTCAGAGCTTCCCTTGAGAGAATCTGTTCGAAATAGATCTTCGACAGCATCAAGTCGAAGGATTCTTGGAACGTGGCTGGTTCAGCAGAGACCATCTTCTTTGATGCGCTTTATATAGGTTACCGCGTCATTTAAAATGGATGCCGGGATTAAATGGCATCTATCCATCAACGGTTGAGATCTCGCGACGGTTGGGCGATTTTGACTGACGCTCCACACGCGCGGGTGAGAAGGTGAAGAGATTAGTGTGTCAGCCCAGTCGCACTATAAAGTAAGGCTATAGGTGTTCAGCCAGACTTTACATTAAATGCGTCATGATGGCTTATTTCATTTAGCTGACATGTTCAGGAATGTTTGAATTTATTTCAAACATTCTCATTTAATGTCATAACACCTTCAGCCATAAATGTTACCTGCCAGCTGATGTCGAAATCAGCTGTATACCTCAGTTGTGTTCCTTAGTTGCCGCATACCATCAGCTGACTCGAGTTCGTCTGTTCAGCTGACGTCTGATGTCTTCAGTTGGCGCTCCGCATCTGAGATTCCTCCTTCATCTGAGCTTCCCCCTCAGATGGAGATCTACCTCTTCAGCTCGACTGACTCCTCATCTGATGGATCCAACAGTCCAAGAAGATCACATAGCATCTTGAACCGGGCTTCAGGTAGAGGTTTGGTGAAGATATCGGCTCTCTGAATCTCAGTTGGAATCTTCTCCATGGATACGTCCATCTTTTCGATATGATCTCGGATGAAATGATGTCTGATATCAATGTGCTTTGTCCGAGAATGATGAACAGGATTCAAAGAGATAGCAATGGCACTTGAGCTATCGCAATGAATGGGAACCTGTCCAGTTGCAACTTCATAATCTCTCAATTGTTGCTTGAGCCATAACACTTGCATGCAACAACTTCCGGCAGCCATATATTCTGACTCGGTTGTAGAAGTAGCAACATATGCTTGTTTCTTGGAGAACCATGAAACTAGCTTGCTTCCCATGAACTGACAGTGTCCAGAAGTGGACTTCCTGTCCAATCGATCTCCGGCTAGATCCGCATCTGAGTATCCGATCAGTTGGATATTGTCGTCAGTTGGATACCACAACCCAATATTGACAGTACCCTTCAGATACTTGATGATGTTCTTTGCTGCCAACATGTGAGCTTCCCTCGGTTGGACTTGAAACCGAGCACATACTCCAACCGCATATGATATGTCTGGCCCGCTGGCAGTTAGATATAGCAAAAAACCGATGATCCCTCTATACTTACTGGCACGAGCTTTCGCTCAGCTCCGGGTTCGATCTTCCAGTTAGTATTCATCGGGATCCTTGTGGTCTTACTTGTCTGCAACCCGAACTTGGTGATGAGCTCATTTGTATACTTGGACTGATTGATGAAAATCCCTTCTGGTGACTGCTTCACTTGTAATCCAAGGAAATAATTCATCTCGCCCATTATTGACATCTCGAACTTCTCCTTCATAAGATCTGAGAATTTCTTGCACAGCTCCTCTGACTTGGAACCGAATATGATGTCATCCACGTAGATTTGCACCACAAATATATCATCTCCAACTTTGATGGTGAACAAGGTTTTATCAACTGAGCCTCGTTTGAACCCCGAGTTCAGAAGAAATCCACAAAGAGTGTCATACCAGGCCCTTGGTGCTTGTTTCAAGCCATAGATGGCTTTCTTCAACTTGTACACTCTTTCATCGCCAGTTTCAAAACCGGGTGGCTGTTCAACATAAACATCTTCTTTGATATCACCGTTGAGGAATGCACACTTCACATCCATCTGATACACTTTAAACTTGTGATGTGCGGCATAAGCTAGAAAGATTCGGATGGCTTCCAGCCTTGCAACTGGTGCGAAAGAATCTTCAAAGTCAATCGCTTCTTGTTGGCAGTAACCCTGAGCTACCAACCTTGCTTTGTTCCTCACGATGTAACCAATGGCGTCTCTCTTGTTCTTGAAAATCCATTTAAGTCCAATAACCTTGACACCAGTTGGTCTTTCTACCAATTCCCAAACACAGTTGCGTAGAAATTCATTCAGCTCCTCTTGCATAGTTGTTGTTCAGTGAACACAGTTGAGAGCTTCCACAACATTCTTTGGTTCTGGCACATCAGCTACAAAGCATGAAATCATGGCAACATCTCCAGCTTGTTCGAACTCTTCTAGAACTGCCAACTCCTCAGCATATTGGGCATAAGTGTTGGTCTCTTCCTCAGTTGATTCCTGAGTCGCAACACTGCTTCTTGTACGCACACCTTCGGTTGGATCTCCGATGATGTCGTTAGTGAAATGAACTTCATACCATCTTTGGTTGCGTCTTCCTTCTTCTTCCAACTGTGTTGGTTCAGGGATTTCAACTGAAGGAGAATCCTGAACTGTTGGAGTCTTCATAACTGGGGATTTGTCAGCTGTTGGGTCTGGAACCTCAACATTGACAACATTTCGAACCGGGCTTGGTTGGGCTTCGGTTTCTGATGCAGTTGGAGTGACATTAGTTGGAGTTCCCCCTTGATTTGAGCTGGGGTCCTCAGCTACCGCTTGATGATCTTCACATTCATCTTCTGAGGAACACGGATCATCATCGTCAGTTGCCCATACCAACAGTTCGGCCAAATTCTTCTGCCTTTGAACTTGCGATCTGGTGAGAACTGGTGGAACAGCTGGTTCTGCTTGTTGTCCTTTAGCCTGTTCCCTGCACTCAAAGGTAGATTCATCAAAACTAACATGAGGTGTTATCTCCACAACACGAGAGTTGTTGTTGAAAACTCTATATGCCTTGATTTGAGCCGCATATCCAAGAAATATGCCTTTCGAAGCTTTGGCATCAAAAGTTTTCAACTGAGTCTTCCCATTGTTGTGAATATAACATTTAGAACCAAAAACGCAAAAATATGAAATATCAGGCTTCCTGCGTCTCCATAGTTTGTATGGTGTCTTTCCCAACTGCTTGGTCAGAAGAGACCGGTTCTGAGTGTAACATGCAGTGTTGATGGCCTCAGCCCAAAATCTCTTTGGCAGAGCTGAGCTGGTTAGCATGGATGTAGCTGCATCCTTCAGTTGATGTCTGATGCGGAGTACGCGCAGCTGATGTCTGATGGGTAATTCCATTCTTCTCGCAATACTTGATGATGGTTTCATTTAGAAACTCAGTTCCACGATCTGATCGGATAGAAATGATCTTCATCTCTTGTTGGTTCGATATCCGATCCATCAGCTTGGGTAGCCCATCTCGGGTTTCACTCTTGTGGCGCATGAAGATGGTCCACGTATATCTTGAGTAGTCATCAGTTACAACCAGGGTGTACTCGTTCCCGTTCATGCTCTTTGGTGTAACTGGCCCGAAGAGATCCATATGGATCAGCTGTAACACTCGGTCGGTTGAGGGAGTTGACTTCAACCGGAAGGAGGATCTAGCGAGCTTTTCCAGCTGGCATGCACTGCAGATGTGTGTTGTTGAAAACACTCGATTTGGTATGCCTCTTGCATGTTCTTGTCTGGCGTGTAGGTTCATCGTCTTGAAGTTCAGATGGTTGAGCCTTTTGTGCCACAGCCAGCTCACATCTGAACTGCTTTTTGATAGCAGGCAGGTATCTGGAAGACTGCTGTTCCAATCAGCGTAGTAGACATTCCCGGTTGGCGATCGATTTCCCAACAATATTACCTGCTTTGATCCGACATCTTTAACTCTGCAACCCTGTGCATTAAACTTGACAGAGAAACCATTATCACAGAATTGGCTGATGGAGAGCAAGTTATGCTTCAATCCATCAACATAAGAGACATTAGAGATTGAAACATGATTGGTTTCAAGTGTACCGTAACCTCTGGTGTAACCTTTTGAGTTGTCACCAAAGGTAACTGATGGACCTTCTTTCTCCACGAAACTTCCAAGCAAATCCTTCAGATTCGTCATGTGTTTCGAGCATCCACTGCCCATCACCCACATTGTTGCAGACGCTTTATTCTTCCTCAGCTGTTTCTCCTGTATCTGCAAAGAGAAACTCGCTTAGGTCCCCAATTTCAGTTGGGTCCTGGAGGGTTAGAACCAGTTTCCCCTGGAACTGTGCGTCGCTTTTCCCTGTATACTCGGACGGATTTATCATTCCAGATCACTTTTCCTTGATCATCAACTATAACAACACCTCGGTTATCCTTAGGCTTGTTGTTAGTAGTGATGTTCTGTTTCTTGGGAGGAGTTGGATTTCTCCCATTCTGAGCTTTCGGAGGAAAGGCTTTCCCCCTATTTTGATGGCAATTCTTATCCTGTTGAATTTGTCTGTGAGGTCGGACGCCATGTCAGAATCTTTGTGGCTGATTCTGATTCCAACTCCTTGAGTGTTGTTGATAGGTGTTCATGCCCTGTTGATGATTCATGTTGTGGCATGAGTATCTCCAACTGTTCGACCTGTTCCTTATCGGTTGACTCGGTTGGAACCTTTGGTTGAACTGGGGATGGAACCGCTGTTGATTTAGATGATTGAACCCTTGTCGGTTCTGCGGTCGGTTCCATTCTTTCTGTTGTTAACTCTGAGGTTGATGCAGAGGTCAGTTCTGATTCTGAGTTCGGTTGCGATTATGTCTTCGACGCCTCTGATTCCTCTTCTGACTTTTGGAACATTCCCCCTCGGTTGATGTCCCAACCGATGGAACATTCTGTCCTTCATCTACTGTTCCTTTTTCCTTCTCAGTTGTGGTTGTATTGGTCGGTCGAGCTTGCTGAGAAACGGAGGTTGAAATATTTTGTGGTGACTCAGGTTCCACTGTTTCGGTTCATCAGCTTTAACCTCGACAGCTTTGATGAAGGTTGCTGGTGGAATTCCAGTATCCTTGACAATATCATAACCGAGTCCTGACACGTCATCCATCTGTCTGCTGTAGCTGATAAGATTCTCGATGATCTTGGATGACTGATACAGCTTAATTAGATTATCCTTCTCAGTTTGCAACTCCTTGAGGAGGATAGTGATCTGCTCGGTTTGTCCATCTGACTTCTTTATCAGCTGGTCGATCTGAGCCTCTTGCTTGTTCAACTGCTCATTCTGTGCCTTGATCTGTTCCTTCAACTGCTCATCGGTTGAAGCCTCAGCTTGGTTGGCCGCGGTCAGTTGATTTTTTAGATTCTCAATCTCTTCAGTTTGATTCTTGATCAGATCGTCCTTTTCGGTTAAGGATTCTTCCAGTTTAACAAACTATTTTTGAAGAGTCTTAAACTCAACCGTTTGCTGATTCAGTTGCTCACTCAGTTCTTGGAAATCATCCCAAGATGGTTGCAACTCATCTTCTAAAGTATCCTGCACGTTAGCAACATTAGAAGAATTTAAATTAGTTGGGATAGAAGTTACCTCAGCTTCATCTTGGTCAGCTCCAATTGCCATGAGACATTGATCCTGTCCACTTGCGTTGTTGGTGGGAGTTAGTTCGTCCTCATCTTCAGTGTTAGTGAAGATGTCCACGTCGTCAGCTGCTTCCTCTGCAACCATGGCCTTATCTTTTGCGTTTTGCTTGGCCCTCAACGCATCTCTTTCTTTCTTTGAGAGGTCTGGACAGTCAACCGTAAAATGTCCCTCTTTGCCACACTCAAAACATCCGTTGTTCACAGGCTTTGAGCTGTCTCGTGTTCGGTTGGATTTGTAGAACCGCTTGTACTTTCCGAACCGAGTGTCCATGTCAGCTAGCTTCTTTGACATGGCGGCAATGCATTGTTGCAGCTATTCTCTGCTTGGCTCCTTCGCAGTTGTGTCAGCCGATCTGGTTGGCCTCGATGTTCTCGATTTTGAGTAGTCAGCTCGGAGAGCAACTGACTTTGAAGCTGAACCAACATCCTCAAGTCGACTCGTCTGAACCGAGGACTGAGATCTTCTTCGGTTCACCTTATACTCATTTCCCTTTAAGATTGAGAACAATCTTTCAGTTCCCATTTCACCAAGGTCAGCTCGGCTCTCGTGGATATTGATGAAAGTATCCCACTCAGCTGGTAGAACTTGTAACACTTTGAGATTGATTTCTCTTAGTGTGTATTTTCCTCTTCGGATGGACTGGATTCTTCTGAGGATGTCCATAAACCGGAGCTCTAGCTGATCAATTGTTTCATCTGTCTTCAGACAAAAATTGTCGAAGTCTTGGCATGCATGTGAGAATTTGTTCTCCTTCGTCTCATCACTTCCTTCACTCAGCGATGCCAGGATGTCCCACATCTCTTTTGCAGTCTCACACTCCTCTATCCAAGGCAGATAATCTTGTCCAACTGTGGACATTATTGTGCTCTGAGCCCAGATGTCTAACTGACTCACCTTGGCTTCCTCTGGAGTGTAGTCTTCCGGCTGCTTCTCCACAAACTCCACAACTGTATCCCCATCGTTGGGATTTGTAGGAGTGCGAGCTATTCTTTCTTTGATGATGATCGGTCAGGAAGAAAGAACTTGTTGCATCCTATGATGCTTCGACAGTAAGATCTTCTTCATCCGTGTCCTCCAGGATGTAAAATTTACAACCGAGAACATTACCACGATCTTATCCTTGACGTCCATCTGCACACAACAACAGAGCAAATATGCACTAGCGTGAAAAAGATCTGTTCAGTTGACCACTGAAGAAACTTTCTCGAATTCACACCTTGTGAAACAGAGTCAGTAGTCTTTTGAACCACTGCTCTGATACCACTTGATGGTCCGGATACGAGTTACTGGTGTATGGGGGGGGGGGGGGGGGGAATACACCAGTTAGGATTTTTCAACTTTGAAAGCTTATCCCCCAAAACTTCAACTGAGTAAAGAAAGTCTCAGCTGGAATCACAACTGAGTAAGAGAACTCAGCTGTGAGAGTGGTGCCGTGCGGAATGTGGTGGAAATTATACTCGTAAAATAACTCACGCTTTTGTGCAAGGTTGGTCAATAACCAAGACAGTTGATATGTAAAGATGCAGTTTGTATGCCGGTTAGTTTGGTCAGTTGAAAATGCAATAGGTAACTGAACAGAAATAAACACAGACACACAGGATTTACGTGGTTCGGAGAGAACTCCTACGTCCACGGGGAGATGTGAGTCCACACACCTCAGTCCAAGTTCTTCTGGACAGTTCCACATAGCTTACGCGGGCTGTGCAACCGTTGCAATAAGTTTCCGGGTACTTATCAACCTTTACAGTTAAGTTTACGGGTACTTAACAACCTATGTCAAGTTTGCGGGTACTTGACAACCTAACTACTCAATTACATGAAGAGTATGATCCTAACAAACACTTTTTAGGGTGTGTATGTGGATGGGTTTTCCAACTACAGCTCGAACACGAATGTGAGCTGGATCTATGGCTTGAACGAATGAACACTCAAACTAAGATCTAAGACAGATTTTAATTCTATGAACCCTCAGCTACTAATGTTCTACCACTCTGGAACTCTCAGCTGCTGATGCTCTTAGAATATGATTTTGCAGATTTTCTTTGCTCTTGTTTCTCTCGTGGGTGCACTTCAAATTTTCTCTGTCTTCTGTAGTGTCGAATGAATGAATGCCTCTATTTATAGGCGGAGAGAATCAACTAGCCGTTGGAGGAGCTGTTGATCTCTGTTCTTTGATAGTGATGGCTTGTCTCTCATCTCTGCAAACTTTCCCGATATAGCATCTTGCTCTTCTGCTTTCCATCTGAGACAACCTTGTGTTGGGCCAAATGAGGTAATGACTGAACGGTCAAACCTTCACGTGACTTCCTTTTTGAATTTCCAATTCAAACCTTTCTGACAGTTAACCTTGGATAGTCGGTTGAAAATCTTGATCTTCATCTGAGTGGTCTTCAGCTGATGTTCTGACTGAACCGTTGAACTCTCAGCTGACTTTGATCTTCATGTTGAGACTACTTTATAACTTCCCCCTTCTTGAAACATTCTCTTTATCGGATGGCATTCTAAAGCTGATGTTCCAACTGAACAGTTGGTTTGAACTCTCAGTTGTCAAAAAGTATTCCCCTTTTTGGCATAACTCTCTCATCAGACAGAGTCTTGTAACTGATGTTCCTTATCCGATCTTCCATCCGGGGTTGTATCCGAGTGTTGCTATGTTGCCGTCTTCAGCTGGAGATCTGTAAAGATAAAATCTTAACATTGCTCAAACAGCGAGCCTAACTGCTAATAATAGGAACTGGCAACATCTACTCGGTTGGGGTCAGTTGGTTTTGGAATTCATCAAAACTCATACTAATAAATTTCCCAACAACCTTAAATAATTAAAAAATAATATTTTTCTCAATATATCACTATTAATACTATCTAATAATTTTATTATTATTAAATATTAATATAATTTTCCGTCGATTTTCGACGGGTTATATGCTAGTTGTTATATAAATGAAAATGGCTCTCCGTAAAAAAATCCTACGTGGCACTCCTCATATTCTTCTGTTCCTATTTATCTAAATTCTAAAATTTTCTGAATTTAAAATCAATATTTATCATACTTATAGTCTATATAGATATGACATGGAAACAAAATCTTAATAATATCAAATCTTCAAAATCAAATCATATTATAATATATTTTATATATAGTTATATTAAAATATCTAAATATACATTTTTCAAATCTTCAAATATATTTTGGAGATAGAAATATTTTGGAGGGAGGCTAAAAAATAAATTAATTAATAAATAAAATTCAGTTTAGGCATGCATTGAGAACCACTGTAAAATCCACAATAAATCATAGAAATGAGAAATAAACATACTACCAGTAATAAAACAATTATTGTATTTCCTATGAAACAAGTAGTAATATGTTTGAAATTATTGAAAAAAGCAAAAAAGAATAAATAACAAAAGAAAAGCAGGAGAGAGAGAAAATGAGGGGGCCAAGACTCGATAATCCTGAGAATTTCTCGCCTCATTATTTAGATCTGTGAATCAATAATTCTTGCCAAATAGTATAATTAAAAATTTAATGTGACCACTTATTTCATTTATTTAATGTGATCACTTATTAAGTCCTATTATATAAACTATTTATTTTCGTGCACTTTTGATTCATTTATTTTATTGTCCACAAAAATTAAGATCATGATCAACGGGTTGATTCTAATTGGAACCGTGGGGATAGACGAGTCGATTTAGTTACGACAGTTCAACATAACGGGAGAATTCTGACTTGGAACCGTGAGGGGAGCATGATCAACTTTAACAGACGGTTCAACTTTTTCATAATCGTGGTCAATGAGAGGATTTTGATCTTGAATTATGGGGGTAGATGAGTCATTTTCAATTATGGCAATTCAACTTAACGGGAGGATTCTGACTTAGAACCACGAGGGTAGACGGGCCGTTCTAAACCGACGGTTCAACTTTTTCAAATTTGTAGTCGATGGGAGGATTCCGACCTTGAACCATGGAGGTATACGAGCCGATTTCAAACTCGCTCACAAAACTCACACAGTATGAAACTAAAAAATAATTAATAAACAATATTTTTATTATATTTTTATTAAATAATAATTTTCACGCTAGCTGACATTGAAAGGTATTTTACCACTATTTAGAGACATCACATAAGAAGCATAGTTATGTTTCTTTAACATTTATAGGAGATGAGCACGTGTCATTTTAGCTAAAGAAAACATTTAGCTCAATTTAAAATTCTTCGAGATAATAGTTCTTTTCTAACTACAGGCATGCTTCAAAAAATTTGTTATTTGTATTTCCTTATGTTTATTTTTCAATATAATTTAGTTCTAGAGTTTCGTTCATTTATTTTTATTTGTTAATATAATTTAGTTATGGAGTTTCATCGTGTAGCTTTCGGTGCCCAAATTTTTTAATCTAATTATTTCTACTATATCATATAACAAATATTTATTTTAATTAATATGATGTTATTTTATTGAAATATATAATACTCACGTTTTCAAAATTTTCATTCTATATACAACAAAGGAAAATAAAATGATTTTGATGATTCTATCGTGAATGATCTGAAACAAGTGATTAATGACAACAATCCTTATGCAAAGATTTACAGAATGGCTGCATATCAGATTTCACGTGATAAATCAATCGAATTAAAACTTCAACTTATTGGAAAAAGATCAAAGGACGGTAGGGAATACAATATGCCAACAACATCAGAGGTAGCTGCTCTTATTGTTGGAGATTTTGAAACAATGTCCGATAAAGAGACATCTTGTTGGATAAATGTTGTGGTAAATCTCACCACATCAGTGAATTCCACCTTTCTTATCTTCCACCACAATACCCCCTTATATTCATTTATGTGGAGGATGGATTCTACCTTAACATTTCACATGATGAATTTAACAAAACAAAGAGGAATAAGCTCACAGTGAGGGAGTTTTTAGCATTCAGGATGCAAGACAGAGAAAATGAGGGATAACAACTTCTTCTTGCTAGACGGCTCCTTCAACAATTCATAGTTGATGGATACACCATGATGGAGACTCAAAGGCTTCAATGGATACGTCACAATCAACCAACACTCCGGTCAGAAAGGTACGACAATCTAAATAATTTGAAAGAAAAGGGGAATACTAACGCATCCTCTCTTGATAAACTAATGATATTGTCATCGACATTCACTGGAGAGAGGAGATACATGATTCAAAATTATCAAGATGTCATGGCTATATGCAGGTGGACTCGATTTCCGTCACTGTTTATTACTTTTACATGCAACCCAAAATGGCAGAAATCTAGAGATTTGTTTGTAAAAAGGGACTAAGGCCAGAAGATAGACAAGACACTGCGGTGCGAGTGTTCAAAATGAAACTCGACGAACTTATTGATGATCTGAAGCAGGGTTAAGTGTTTGGTAAACACAATGCATGTAAGTTATTCACATCGTCTAAAAATTATATATATATACATATATAATATTTACTTTCTCACTTTTCAAATTTAAGATACCTCATCTTTTTTACAGCTGTCGCAACCATCGAATTTCAAAAGCGAGGACTCCCTCATGCTCAAATCGTTCTTTTCATAGAACGCGATGCTCAACATCACTTGATTGAAAACATAGACGACTTAATATATGCAGAAATTCCAGACAAGAAAGATAACCTTGTTTTGTATGAGGCCATAGCAGAATGTATGATGCACGGTCCTTGTAGAGAAGAAAGAATAAATTCACCTTGTATGGTGAATTCATGGTGCTCGAAGAGATTCCCGAAGAACTACAATGATCGTGCAAAAATTGATGAAAATGGATACCAGTCTATAGGAGAAGAGACACTGGCTTCATCGTTGATAAAAATTGAGTTTTTGTTGATAATAGGTTTGTGGTTCCATACAGTCCATTTTTCTGATATTGAAGTATAGAGCTCACATTAATGTCGAGTAGTGCAATCAAGGGCAATCTGTCAAATATCTTTTCAAGTACATCAATAAGGCTAGCGATAGGATGGGAGCCAGAATAAGTGAAGCAAATAATGATGAAATCAGCGTATATGTCGATTGCAGGTACATTTCAGCATGTGAGTCTATGTGAAGAATTTTTGAGTTCCCAATTCATTCTCGAACTCCACCAGTGGAGCGCTTGTCTTTTCATTTGGAAGGCGAACAAACATGTGTTTTCAGAGAAGGCGATTACATCGATAATGTTTTACATAGGAGTACTATTGTAGAATCACAATTCTTAAAGTGGATGGAAATTAATAGTGCTGATAAAGCTGAAAATAAACCAAAAAAACGTTTGTACTGTGAATTTCCTCAGTATTACGTCTGGAATGCAATAGATAAAAGATGGACGAAAAGAGAAAAAGGATTTGCTATAGGACGCCTCTTCCATGTTCGTCCATCTGCTGGAGATATGTACTATCTTAGAATATTATTGAATAATGTCAGAGACGCCACGTGTCACAAGGATTTTCGCATGGTCAATGGAGAATAGAAAGAGAGTTACAAGGAAGCATGCTACGCATTAGGTTTGTTAGACAATGACAAGGAGTACATTGAAGGAATTATTGAAGCAAGTTCTTGGGGATCAGGATCTTACTTTGGAAGGCACTTCACGACATTGCTAATTTCAAATAGTATGTCAATGCCTGAGAATGTCTAGAAACAAACTTGGCAGTTGTTGTCGGACGACATCCTTTACATGAAAAGGAAGACTCTTAATAAACTAGGTAATTTTATCTATTTATTTATGAAATTTTATATATTTATTTATGAAGAATAATTATTTCAATTCGTCTCATAATTATATATATTGAAGATCAAAATTATATATATTGAAGATAAAAATTATATTAAAATAATAATTAATTTTCCATGGATGTTAGTAACTGAAGTGTTTCCCAATTCATTTGAATAATTCTTTGTTGACC
Organism: Schizonepeta tenuifolia; assembly: GCA_029490685.1. NCBI lineage: Eukaryota > Viridiplantae > Streptophyta > Magnoliopsida > Lamiales > Lamiaceae > Schizonepeta > Schizonepeta tenuifolia. Next base: position 77,715,563 of record CM055958.1, read on the forward strand.
TGTTCGTTAATTTTTAATAGAAATTTCATATTATGATTATTCTAAGTATATAGCATGATTATTCAATTGATAACGTTTTCACCTTAATTTATTCTGAAATTATTCTTGATTTATTGTGAAATTATTTTGCATCTTACTCGATCATTATGAATATATTTATTAGTTAAGTGCATATATTTTGTATATAAATTGTTTTACATCTTTATGTACAGATTTGTAAGCTGAACAGCTACACGACTTAACTTTCGTTAAAATTGGAAAGTTATTGGCAGCCAATTCCACCAGTTTAATTAACTTTTCTGGAATGCTACGACCAAATGAAGTTGTCACATCAGATACTGAAAATCTCCTTATATTGGAAGAGACCTCATACAACGTTCAAGAAATGAATGCACAACATGCTAAACTATATCCATCTTTGACAGATGAGCAGAGGTCAATTTATGACAAGATAATAACCACAGTTGACAACGGTAATGGTGGATTTTTCTTTCTCTATGGATATGGTGGTACGAGAAAGACATACATTTGGAATACTCTGTGTTCAGCCTTACGTGAGAGAGGTGATATCGTACTTCGTGTAGCATCGAGAGGTATAGCTTCACTGCTACTTCCTGGAGGTAGGACTGCACACTCTAGGTTTGGTATACCATTAGAATGTCACGAGAACTCTACATGTGGTAAGATCAAACTAGATAGTGATCTAACTGGACTGCTCAAGAAAACAAAACTTATTATTTGGGATGAGGCACCAATGATGCATAGATATTGCTTTGAAGCCCTCGATAGAAGCTTAAGGGATGTTATGTGTTCTGAGAAACTATTTGGTGGTTTGGTTGTAGTTATAGGGGGCGACTTCAGACAAATTCTACCTGTCATTCCTAAAGGGAGTCAACATGATATTGTGCATGCGTCAATAAGTTTATCTAAACTTTGGAATTCATGGGAAGTTCTTAAGTTAACCAAGAATATGAGATTGCAGGTAAATATTCTAACCATATAATTTAATTTTTCTATTTAGATCAGTATTTTAATAATAATAATAATAATAATAATAATAATAGAAGTTGCTGAAAATCATCAAAATATGGTATAAAATTAATGTTAAAATAAAGAAATGTTCAACCTGAAACAAATGCCATTGCAATTTGCTTTAGGAGTCGCATATCTTTTTAAAAAATTGATAATTAAACTACAACTATTAACTATTTTATTATAATGACTAACTTTCGAAAACAAACTTTGGAATTACTTTTTATAATTCTTTTCTGTATGTTGTCCATTTGCATTACAAATAATTAAAGGGCATATGTATATAATTGTACGATTCTTGGCTGATTCAGTGTTAGATAAGTGCAGAGGTCATTTTATTTTTTATTAATATTTGTTGATGATAAAGAACAACCTTTTGTAGCTAATACTTTTATTATACACATTAACAGGGTATAATTAATTAAGATAAATTAAACAATTTTTGTAATGTTTCTATTTCATATCAGGGAAATGCGTCTGGAACTAAGTCTGATGAGATCAGAGAATTTGCTGATTGGATTCTTAATGTCGGTGACGGTATTGTTGGGGAGGTTGTTGGCGACAGAGAAGCAAATGTAAAATTGTCAGACGATATTCTTATACGAGACGCAGCAGATCATATTGCAACCATTGTGGAAAACACGTACAATTGCAAAAAGGATGTGCCGTCAAATCCATAAATTTTTAAGAGTAGAGCTATTTTAGCCCCAAGAAATGACATGGTTGACACAATTAATGATTATGTCATGTCATTAATGCCTGTCAAAGAGAGGATATACCTTAGTTCAGGCAATGTTTGCAAATCAGATGGAGAGGTTGATCTCGATGATGAAGTATTCTTGGTTGAAAATCTTAACACGATAAATTGTTCAGGTTTGCCGAGTCACGAAATCAAATTGAAAGAGGGGTGCATCGTCATACTTTTTAGAAATATCGATCCAACCAATGAGCTCTACAATGGCACTAGAATGATAGTTACTAAGCTTGAGGACCGGGTAATTGAAGCTCAATTGATTTTGGGAAAAAATGCAGGGAAAAAGTTTCCAATTGTAAGAATGGTAATGAGTCCATCTGATTTCACTAAATTTCCCATCCGATTCCAAAGGAGGCAATTTCCCTTAAACATTTGTTTTGCTATGACGATCAACAAGAGCTTGGGACAGTCGCTTTCAAACGTAGGGCTATACCTTCCAAAACCTGTATTCAGTCATGGTCTGTTGTATGTTACAATATCACGAGTTACAAGCAAAAAAAGACTCAAAATATTAGCATATGACGAGAATGGTTTGTGTACAGTGAAATCTTCGACAAGCTATGAGGTAAGTGCAGAATTAATTTTAAATTTTAAAATTCAATATATTTAATAAACTTGCAAAACTAAAACATTTCATTTCTTGCGGCTGCTTTAGAATCACTACAACATGGAGCTAATTTCAATAAAAAATGAGTTATTCTTGTAAGATATGTTTGTTTTTTGTTAATATGATATTGTTTTAGAAAATATTTATTTTGAACTTATTTATGAATAATTTTAAAGTGACAATTATTTATTTTGATGTGCCAATAAATAAGGATATCATTGTTGAAAACACTACTCAACAACATCAATTCAATTTTTCAAATAATGTGAATATTAAAAAAAATGAACTTCTAAATTCTTTTTAAAAAAAAAAAATGGTAATATTTAATAACATAGTGTCAATCGACGGGTAGGACGCTAGTTAACTAAACACTGTATTAGCAAACTCTTTCCAAAACCTCCCCTCCGTTTCTCCAACCCCGCACACACACTGCACTGCTCCATCACATTTTCCCCCCAAAGCCAAATCGCTCATGATTCTCACTAGTTAAGCAGTAAATCCCTCCGCAGATCCGATGGCCCGAATCTTCGAATACTTCGTGGTGTGCGGAATCGGGCCGGAAATCCGAACTCTAGACGGAAATCGAGGCTACCATGGCTCCGGCATCATGTACTTGCCGTCTCTTCTCGATCAGTACCCTCCGCCCAATCACACCCTCTATCCTCCTCCGCCGCCGCAGCTCCCAACCTGCGTGTTGCCGGCGGGGGTTCAATTCTACGCCTCCGGCTTCGATTCGAACGAGCCGTCGTCGTTCCCCCGTAGCTACCCCATTGTGCTCACCGAGGGTGATGGCTCCAAGATTTACGTGACGTGCATCGCTTTTCGCGATCCCGTGTGTGAGGACATTGCGGAGGCGTACCGGTTGCCTGCCAATTCCTTCGCCGATAAGTGCATCTGCTTCGTCTCGCGTGCTCCAAGCTTCGGGGTTCTGCGCGATGCGTTGGAGGAGATATTCCTGCTGTGTTTTTCAGCTTCTGGAAGCAGGTAATGACATGGATCTAATGTGTGTGCAGTTTCGGACCTTTATGTTAGTGGTTTAAGGAATTTGAAAGCTTAAAATCTGATTTCTCTAGCTTCTTGTTTATAAGTATGAATTGTATTGCCGCTATTCTTTTAGCTTGTTGATTTTTATCTCATGAATTGATTTAGCCCCCGAGCAAGTATAATTAGAGTGGTTATCTTGGCAATAATCTTTGAGATTATGCTGATAATGGTACCTTGTGAATAGTTTAGTGGATAATATATGATAAAAGAATTCATAAATCCCATATCTACTGTTGATTTAAGAAGAAAGAGATGGATAGATCATATCTCACCTTTTTAGTCGGGATACCGAAACAATGAAGGGACTAAGCATATCTCTAAACAAAAGAGCTTGATTTGTCACCTCTTGGATCTTGCAAACTCCTAATATCACTATGTTAGACACAAATATATTCAGAAATTTTGGAAGATATAGAATAAACACAACACTGTCTCGTGAATTAAATGTGCTCATAATGAGTAGGACAAGAAGCTTTGTATCATCAGTCATCACTGACTTCTGCACTTTTCCCTTGAAGTGTGCTAATGGAAATGGGGGTAGGGAACTAGGGATCACAAACAGAGCTATTTCATTCTCAGGGTAGGGCAACTTGGAAGTATAGCATTTGATTTGTGTATCATGTTTACATTTGAATACAGGATTTTTATATTTTCCGTTTTCTGTTATTTGATTGTTTTCAAACTATTTCAGCAAGCCACTTTGGGATGTTATATCATATTTGGTCTCCAATGTCCCTTTGCCTACTCCGGGAAAGGAGCGAGTGTTGTTTGCTATTGAAAATAGCCTTCTTGCTTTAGAGGTTCCACCAAAGGATGGGTTTCCTCATGTTGATGTATGCCAACTACTACTTTTCTCATTTATATTTATATGTATGTATATACTACTGGAAGTCTTTATCATCAATGTGCAACATTTGTGATTGATATTAATACTTTATCTCATAATGGCAGATTTCCTTCCAGCCTCTAGTTCAGTGTTTGGATGTTGATAATCTCATCAAACTATTTACATCTGTGTTGCTTGAGAGGCGGATTTTACTTCGCTCGGACAAGTAATTTCTTCGACCTCTTACCTACAAACATTTCCAACTTAAGTATGGCATTTTCCATAATGTATGCTAGTTCTTGAAATTGGTCTTCAAGCTTCATTTTTGAATGATAGATATAAAGATATTGCTCTCTGTACTTCCTTTTTTATTGAGTATTTGAGAATGTGACATATATGCATAGTATGACTCCTTCCACCCCAGCACCAGTAATTCCCTCACAATTGAAGATAAGAAAGAAAATACATGACTATTTGAGTATTCCTCCTACTGCAAGCATCTTCCTCCTACTGAAAGCTCAGGTCCCAAACTAACTATTTCATTGACACGGTTTACCAATTGGTGTGGCATGTCTTTTGGCTATCCAGGACACACCCAAAGTGACATCCATGCCTCATCAGGGAAAAATTATTGTCCTCGTTACAATTTCCCACGCAAGTCATTGCATATTATGATTGACAATGATTTAGGTGACTTTGACCAAAAACCAGCCGGTCTCGAGTGCAACATGGTCGACATATCTACGACTGCAACTATTGCTTTCCCCCATTGTGGCGGAAAATTTGATCTGTTGCAAACCATGAAACTGCCATAGGCTACATCTAAGGTGTTGGCAATAATAGATAGTAGAAATGTAGAACGAGATGGTTCAAGGTTTGGACTTGAGTGTGGACATTGGAGGGGGGGGGGGGGGGGGTTAAATGGGTTGGCCTATTTTGGGAGCTAGCTTTTAAGGAATATATAATTTCAAAGATAGTTGAGAAACAATATAATACCTAGGATGTGATCTAATGTATGTGATAGAAATTATCCTCATGATGTGTTTTCATTTCGTCTTCTGACTTACTCTTCCGATTAAATATTCATGCAGATATTCTCTTTTAACTCTTGTATCGGAGGCCATATGCTATTTAATCTATCCATTTCGGTGGCAGGTGCGTTCACTGTGGTTTTAGACCAAAATGATTGCAGTAGTCTGAAATAGTGTAGTTTTTAATACTTGAGATTCCTATTCTTGATATTTTAACCAAAGTTATTCTGATCTTGTTATGTTTGTTGTGCTGAAGCATGTCTACATTCCGTTACTATTTTTCAGTGGAGTTGACTATATCGATGCTCCCACACCATACATGATGGGTCTTCATTCAGGTGTCGACACATATGGACTGGTTATGGATGGTGTAAGTTCATTCCTGGGTTTCTTGAATTTAGATACAAGAAGACTCTACAGTTAATTCTCTATTTCTTCAATCATTTCACTAGCCTTTTCTGGATCCTTAGGCCACTAGCATTTAGCATTTTCTTGTTTTTATTTCCTGCATATGTTATCATGAGTTATCATCATTTGTTGTAATCATAACACAAAATGTACTTTAAAAATATATCTTTGAGTAAATTCCTTTCGTCTGATCCAATTAAAAAGATTAATCTGTCTATATTAAGTTTTAATGAAGCAAGTAAAAGGCTTCCATGATGTAAAAAAGAGAAAAGACCCAACATAAGCATGCCAAGGGTTTTGGGCTCTAGAAACTATCTGCTTTAGTTAAGTCAAGTCTCATTTCAAAATCTGAATTATTATACTCAGTGTGATCTCAAGCAACTTCGTAACAACCTACTTCAGTTCAAGCATTAATAACGGGTGTTTGTTTTCAAAATCATGATATTTATGATTATAGTGAAGTCTATTTTTATTTCCAATAAATAAAATCCTCTTCATTCTCTTAACTATGTACACATAATGATATTTATGTAGATATGTCATTGGTGGAATCAATCATTTTATTTGTCTTGATTAAGTATTTGGGAGGATTGGCGTGTCATACTGTGGGATGTGAATCATAACTTTTATATAATGGCATGATCTCATGGACTTGGTAGTGAAAAGCTACTGTTTAGAACCCTTTCATGGTTATAGGCCAGTGCCACAGTGTTCTGCATGAATGTGATAATTTAAAGCTTATTCTAGCGATGATAAGAAGTATTTCACATTTCTTTTATCTATCTATAAACTCTTTCTCAAATTTTGTCACTATTTCTTACCTCAGATCTCAAATTTAACTGAGTTTTTTTCACTTATAAAAAGTTTCTGATTAAATCTTCATCATTTTTTACCCTTTGTTACTTTCTTGCAAGTCTTATCATAATATTCTAAAAATTATTCAAGCTTGTGATTTATATTTGTGCTTCATTATTGTCACTCATAACTCATTCCAGAAAATAGTATTCTGCCGTCCCTAAAGAACTTGCACCACTTCCCTATTTGGTCCGTCCTGCGAAGAACTTGCACTTTCCTTTTATAGACATGACCCCTCTCAATTTCTCCACACAATATTAACTTAAGTGCCCCCTTCCTCCACTCAAGCAATCTTTTATCAAATTTTCTTAAATCCTGTGTCATTTCTCACCTGCCTCAAGTTCTTTGGGAACGGAGGGAGTATTTGATTATGTTTTACTTTTTTATGATGCACGCAATGAACTTGTGCTTTCTGGCTAATTTTTTTAACATTCTTGGTCTCTTGAATTACTGGTGTCCGTTGCATTCTAATTTTTGACTGCTGATCCTATGATATATCCGATAAAAATCTGTGGTATTCATTGCAGGTGGTAGTGGTTGACCTTGAGCATAACCTCATCACCACGACTGAGGAAATACCTTCTATACCTGAGCCAGAGCATAGTGTTTTGCGCAGCGAGATATTGAAGCTGTTGTACCCTAATGTTGTTGGCATAGACCAGATGAAGTATGGTTTGTTCTCTGAGCAATGCTCTAGAGGCGATAACAGGCCTTGGGGGGAGGATCACGATCTCCATCTTAGGTAAGGTTTTGGCCCAGTTTTTAAACTTGTATGCAGTAAATATTGAGCTGGTAATCCTGCTATTCTGGTCATTCTAATCAGACGCTTACAGACAGTGATTTATGATCAAGGCTATAACGATGACCTGGTTTATAATGTTGTTTACTTATTAAAAGTTGTAATTCTGCTTTTGATTAAACTCAACAAATTCAGTTGAAATACTTAGGTATTGCATAAGTTGCACTATCCTTTCACGAGCATATGTTTGAAATAAGATCCTTTGGTTGGATTGAACAAAGAAATTGGAGACCTGACTTTCAACTGCATTGTTTTCTGAAAAAAGAGTTAGTCTGTTATTCTTCTTGCCTGTGGTTTCGTTTTAACTGGTAGTTCACATGTTTTATTGAGTATTTACCTTCACATGTTAGTCATTGAGTAGTTACGCGCACATGTTACCTTGAGCTCTTTGCATGCTTTTACTTCTCCATATCCTATTAGATTGCTCTTCAGACTTGCAATTATCTCAACCCACAATCCATGCTTTGAGTTTGTTATCAATCATGCATGTTTTTTTACAGTCTGTATTCAACAGTGTGCAGTAGATGCTAATTTCATATTATACTGGGTTTATTTGTTAAACGAGTCAAATAGTTTTATCTTTAGTAGTTCATCACTCAATGTTGTATGGTAAGATGCTTCATGGTTTTCATTTCATCTAATTTGTTTGTACTGGTATTTCAGCAATAGCGTATTGAGGTACATTTGTCATGCCTTAAATAATTAGCTATGACTTTCAAAATCTCAGAACATGTAAGATCAGATGTGGAGATCATTGTATCCATTTGGTATGAATCTGCATAATGTAGGAGTTATTGAGTCCAATGTATGGTAGGTTGGATGTGAATCTACTGGTGTGCTCAGCATTTGAGTGATGATTCGCCCCTTTCTACCATTTTTCTCTTGATAAATTTTTCCGTTTTCTTTGAAAAAAGAAAATTCATTTCCAATTTGAGACTTGGTAACATTTTACAAACTTTACTCCTTAGATAGTTCCAATTTGTAATCCATATTCTTCATCTCAGTTGAGTAGCTTGTGTTAAAAGACAAATGTGCTTTCTTATGGCTTTCTCATCCATTCAAATATCTTTTGGTTCTTGCAGGTTCATATTCCTAAAGTTCTTTGGATCAATCTTAGGTGGCTATCGCAATTTTATTGTACGAATTTTACCTTATTTTCTTTGTTGGTTTAGTAATAGTAATCTAGGTGAATATATTAACTAATCATAAATTTTTAGGAAAACACTGCAACTCATATCTTCAACAGCCAGGCTTTTCTTAAGAAGCGTTCCAGGTCGAGAAACTTGCCACCTGATCCTATGGTGAGTGGCTTACTATTTTTATTGAGCTGTAATGGGTAGTTTGTTGCCACTGCTTTTCTCTTGTCTTCAAAGACAAGACATCAGGATTTATCTATGTTAAATGTGCAACTTTGACAGATTAGCCAGTTTTTAGATACCCAAGGTTTTCTAGATTATTTGGAGAGAGGTCTCGGTTCAGAAGGACATGGAAACAACCTTCTTGATAAGTTACAAGATGCTATTGGCAGGGGACAAAATCCTTCTTCAATCCTTCCAGGCTTTTCAGCAGAGCCTGATATCATTACTATTTCTGACCCAGGATTGGGAATGCCTGGTAATTTTAACAATAATTTTAATCGGACACTGCTAGATATGCAGACACTTTAAGTGAAGTTCTTGACTTTTGGTGTAAGTCAACTGCTTTTTGTTTCTTTATCTTCTACAGAATCAGGTTCCAAATACTGTTATGACAGGTTTCCTGCAAACATCAGAACAGAGGAGCAGGAAGACAAGAGGAAGCAGATTCTAGCGGCAGCAAGTGGAGCTGTTGAATATCCTGGAAAATATCCACTGAGGTATAGTTTCAGATAAAGGAAAGCGTCTGTGCTCTTACCTAACTTATTTGCTTGCTCTTTGAGACTGAATGCCGCCCTTGCTCTTCGTTGTGTAGTTCTCCTTCACCCCGTGGCAGTAAAGATTCGAAGCCTGAGAGCTTAAGTCCAAGGGAGAGAGCTGTGAGTACTTGTAGCTTTTATGTGGTTCACTGAGCATTCATATATATTACTTAAATCTGATGAAAAAAATTACAGGCTGAAAGGGAACGCATGGTCCTAGACATACAAGTGAAGTTGCAGGTACAATGTTTTCTGTTGGTTCTTCCCTCTTCATTCTTCATCCACATTTTTGTTGTTGTATTAGTATTTTCTAAAAAGTTAAAACGTTCTCTAATAGATGATACTGAATACATATTATAATTTACAAAACAAGTTCAATTTTGCATCATTTTATTATGGCAGCATGATGTTTGAGCATGTGATAAATAATTCATGGGTAGTGGGTTCATTCATCATATTATTACTCGAAATAGCTGTGATTGGAATTATATATGTCTGGATATCTGATAATTTAATAGTTCTAAGGCAACTAAACATTTTCCGTATAGCAGAAAATTTCGTTCTGATTTTGTCTGGTATTATAAAAGAACTTCTACATCTTTTTGGTTCCTTTGGACAGGGCTTATGGCTACGGCTTCTGAAACTGGGGGCAACTGATGATCCTCTTTCATCATTTGAGTACGGAACCATCCTTGGTAAGTTTCGTGTCTGAGCCAAATTTAGTGATTATTCTTTTGGAACTGTATTAGTTATATCGTTGTCCCAGTTGACATAAACAATCTAGAGTCTGTTAATTGCTCCCAGCTTTAATTGAATCCGATGCTGAGGGAATTGGTGGTAGCGGATTTATTGAATGCATACGAGAGCACATTCATTCGGTACTTTCAATCTACAAATAACTAAAGTAATGTTCTCATATTTTGTTACAACTTTTGTCTCCTGACCCCGATTTTCCCCGCTCCCCATAAAAAAAGGGATGGACCTGCCAATTGACAGAAGAGCAGTTTATTGCAGTGAAAGAACTGGTAAGTTGGCTTATTAATTTGGAAGTCAGATTATGATTACCGATTTCAATATCTTCTTGTAGTAGCTAAAATATTACTTCCATTTTTGTGCATGATGGATGCATAGCTGGTGATACTTTCTCTTGTTTATTTAACATAGACATAAGGGAACTAATTTAATATTGAAGATTTCCTTATAAAAGAGAGAGAACCTCAGATGATGCTTTTGAAATTATGTCCATGATACTTTTATTTGAAAAACTTTTTGGTAATGGGGTTTTGGAGAGATGAAGGTGAACAATAAAAAAAATGTTTGGTTTCAAATTGGTAGAGGACAAAATTACATTATATGTAATATCCTTTGTTGGGTTAGTTAGATCAAAATATATTGAAGTTATTTTATATTTTGTTTTGTATATATATTACTGATTATCGACAGTAATGTTTTCTGTTAAACTTGAATACTTTATTAGCAAAAGGGTTAAAGTTTCATGAGGATTGATTGTCTTATATGTTTCTTTGGTCTATTTGGTTAGTTTGGAAAAGAAGATATTTGAATTTGAAGGAGTTGATGGGGTTTGGAGATCATGAAATTTCAGGCCACTTGGTGGAATTTTATCCTTAAAGATTTTAAAGCCTCCCCCCCCCCACCCCCCCACCCCCCCTGTTTTTACAATAGGCAGGCACAAAATCCAAATACTGATTTTTACGTTCAGAAATAAGCAACCATTTCCCCCTTTTTGTTTTATTTATTTATTATTTAGACACTACTAGAGATTTAAGCATCTCTCATTCCTTTGTAATATCTAGTCATTATTTTATACAAAATTTTACTAATAAAAATGCATAAAGGAAAAATCTAGCAACAACCTTGAGATTGGCTTAACTTGTAAACACAGAATTTAGAATGCATTGGCACTTTTGAATTTATGATAAAGTCGTGTGCACTAAAAGTGTATCAAATATGAGATATTGTACTCTCACTACTCTGACTAATGAAGTGACAGTCTTCAGATTGGTGCGAGTGCAAAACATTCTGAATAAGTTGTTTTAGTTGCAGAATTTAGAATGTGTTTTACAGAACTTATATATTGGCCACAGCTTTCGTGTTTGCAAGGTTTGAAGAATATTTTCCTTTTTTTTAGATACCAATGGTTTTCTGTTAATTTAGCTAACAATGAAGTCGTATGAAGTTGCTGATAGCGAAAATAAAAAGATTATTATATAGAAACATTGAAGATAATTAAGCATCGAATTGGCTATCTTGTTTCTTGATCTTAATTTGCATAGTTGGGGAAGTGAGGGCTAAGTCAGGAGTTTGCATTAAGTTCAGGCATCTGGAGCCATTCTGCTCTGGATAGGGACCTGCTTACTTATGAACACTCGCGGGTGAAAGAATTTTCACAATGCTTTACAACATATTTGAGCTTCTCCTGAGCAAAAAAGTACTTAGCAGTCACCTGGATGCTTATGCTGTAGTTATCCAAAATATGAAAATACTAGATAAAGCTACATTCTCAACATACATATTCTATATTAATTAGTGTGTACATATAGATTCATTATATTATGATACAATGAATAGTAGACTTGGTAGTTAGTGGAGATAAATTTGTAATATATTAATAGTCGGTTTAATAATATTACCGTATACTACCCATATATTGTAAAAAAAAATTGGGTGGGAAAATTGTATCTTTTAATGTTTGCCACAATCTTGTTATTTTATATGCGTAGATTGCTTGACTTGGAAGAGCATCTTTAAGTTGGGTATTAAACCGAAATAATTCATTTGGTATTCATACAGCTCAAAACAGCCATCAATCGTGCTACAGCTAGGAATGACCTGACAACTATTAGAGATGCCCTTGAAGTTTCTGCTGAAATGTACAAGAAGGATGTTAATAATGTCCCTGATCATGTTCAGCGCCACCTTCGCTCTCTTCCTATATGGGATGAGTTACGGTATGCATCTCTTGTCGTATGAGCGGGTGCTTTTCATCTTCATATTTTCTATGAAATTTGGTCTTTGCTGCTCGCTTTGTTTGGTCTATTGATCACCAGTTTTCTGTTTTAAATCATTTTAGTGTTCAGTGGAAGCTGAGGACTAGAACTTTATATGTGTGATAAGGAGTTGGATTAATGAATATAAAGTTATAAACTTATAATAATTTAATTAGTAATCAATAAAAAATGCATAATATTGAACACCTAAGAGGAAGTTAATATACATTAATGATAATTAACTTAATAAAAATCTAATATCAGAATACTAAGGTTGTTAAGAAATAGCAAAAGAGGAAATGTTGACTTGAGTGCCCCTCATAAATGGAAAGGAGAACTTTGACATATAAGAAATTTTGAAATAGCAAAAGAGGACCGGTCAACTTGAGGCCTATGCTAAAGATAAGGAGAAGTTATAGAAATAAGTCATGCATCCTAACACAAAGGTTTGAAGAACGCTAGAGTGCGTCAAACATAATTTGGTGAATGGCATTCTTGATGACTTCAGCTATGGTATCTCATTAGGATACATTGATGAAGAAAATGTGACAACTTGATAAATAAAGGTTGTTTAGCTACTTCTTTTGGGCATCCTGTTTTGTGTTCCGGTCTCTTGGCTTGAATCATTTACTCAATGCTGAATTCCCAGGGCTTCATGGTTGTTACTTCATACCACCATTACAAAACCTTCTATGGAACCAAGTTACTAATAAGAAGAGCTTATGAAGCTGAACAATCAAAATCGTTGCATGCACACTTGATCTCAGCTATAAGTCTGTACTTCGAGAAATCTGTTTTTTGCTGAATAAAATAAATGTATGTTAAAAATCAGTTACATTGAACATTTTCGATTGATGTGCTGGCCTTTGACTGAAATCAGTTTGCTTCCAATAACACAAATACTTATAAGTATGTCCTTTAGTAAGACAGAAGAAAGAGCCATTGAGGCTTTTGTGCTAATAGACACTATTTAAGGTCTCAGCAGTCAGCATACCCATTGGGCCTCTAAATATTAGATGCATAACTGTACTTTGATGCATAACTATGCAATAATCTTTGAAGATAATGAATTTTTCCATGAAGAAAATCTAACTGAGTCTGTTTCTAGAAAAAAAGAAGATGAAAATGTTTAAGGGCAAATCTGTAATATAAGTTGACCGAATAATGAATCTTTTTAAGTAATTTGAATTTATATGTATAACAAGTTTTTGAGTGTCCTCTGTACATTGCAGCTTTTGGGAAGGCTACTTTGATGATCTGCTTGACCGCTTCTCTAGCAAGTAAGAATACTGTCATTTTGAAATTCCTTTTTCTTTGTCTCAAATAGTGTTATAGAATGGACACTCCTTTGCTGTTTCAATTAGTAACATTAATGATTTATCAAGTGCTGTATAAAAGGAGCAAGCTTACTGCCTCCCGTCAAGCTCCTGTTTTGTCATTTATGAGGCTGTCTATTTCTGATTGATCTCAATTGTGTTTAATCAATTTCATCGTTGTCTTTCATCATGCATGAATTCAAATCTAATGGTATCCACTAATAGAATCTGTTGATGATGTGCTTTACAAAGAAGCAAAAGTGCTACATTAACTATGAGCCTAATATTATATGGTTTATAGAATGTCCATAGTAGACTGCAATCCTACATGATCTTGAAGGATCATAGTATGAAGCGTCCATAGTATGAAGGACCATAGTATGATCTTGTTAGTCCTGTAAGTGTTTGCTTTGCTTTTGCCTCTGCTTGGTATTTATTTAGATACTACTGTGATGTCCATTTATGACCCACATTAATTTTGTACCATGTCGCAATAAGTACACGAGGTCAGTGCACGATTTTCCCATGAAACTAGTTAGATAGACAGACGTAGAAATAGTGAAATGTTTGGCAACTATGACTTCTTCCATAACAGGTAGTTGATAATTGTATGTCGTCACATTGATAGGAACTCCATATGTAGGACATCAAGACATGAATCATGATTGTGAGCTGTCTTCACAATACGAGACGCTAGACTTTGTTCTAAATTAACTACACATGTTCTCCTAAGACTCCATTCATTAACGTATATTGAACTAGGAATGCCAATAGGAGCTCCTTGGACTTGATGATGAAGATCAGCCTCAGAGTGCAAACGTAGAAAGGATCTTGACTGCAAGGTCTTCTGCAATGTTTTAAATATCGGGCCGGAGGTTGAACCGGCGAGGCTTCCGGGTCATGGTTCAATCGGTTCAACATGTTCAACCGTAATTGAACCGTTTAATCGAACCGTTCAATAAATAAATAAAATATTAAATAAATAAATGATAAGTAATAATTTTTTAGGTAAAATAAATGATAAGTATTAAAATTTCTAAATTTTGTAACTAATAAAATAAAAGTTCATCATAAATATATATTAAAACTCATAATATACAGTTATATATTTTACTTTTGCATATAATGCAAAAATAATTAAGAATCGAATAGAGAAAGAGAGCTAAAATTGGAGTTTGGACATGTTATAACTAAATATAATAATATTAATAATCAAATTAATAACAAAAGCTTTGTTGGTGGAGTGGTAAGAGTCCTTTGGCTTTGCTTGGAGGTCCCGTGTTCAATCCTCCTACCCAACAATTTCAATTTTAGGTCAACAAAGTTGACCCGGACGGTTTTCCCGGTTATGGCTGGTTTTGGCCGGTTCGTACCGGTTTTGGGCCACTCCGGTTAAATAGCCATTAAATCGACCGGTACCAGGTCCGTTCCCGGTTCAACAGGATGAACCGGCCGGTCCGATCCGGTTTTCAAACATTGGTCTTCTGTAGATCTCATTGAGCAGTATTGAAAGGGTGAATTGGTGTTCCGACCTTGGCTAGAGGAAGTGTCTTTAGGATATTAGGTTGGTCTTTTTCCTTAAATTAATAGGAAGTGAAGAAAGGGACAACTTTACCGAAGACACTTAGACCGTACATTGTGTAATAGAAGGAAAATATTACTCTTCTACAATAAAGGAAAAGTAATCAATCTCATTTTAAAATCAAGAAAAAAAACTCAACTTTCTTAAAAGATGACGCTGATTAAAAAGGAATAAAAACAAAACTATAATCTCTGGCTATTTGCTTAGTCTTTCTACTTTTAAAAAGGAACCGGAAGTTCCACACTATTCTCTGGCTAGGTTGTAAATTTTGATTAAGCCTATCGTGGACTTGAATTGTTCAGACATGAGATCGATCATATAAGAATAGATCTTAAAGTGAGAAATAAGAATAGATCTAAACCGTCCATCTTACAAAATCTAATGGATATGACTTGATCTTATGGTCAAGCCCGCTTTTTCTTAGTTGAACCTGCTTTTGACTTAAATTAGGGTTAACATGGTTCAAAAATTAGATGTACGAGACAGTGTAACGGGATGAACTAGACACAGCACTGAGATGCATCAAAATGTTTATGTTGATTTTCGTGCTCGATAGTGGCACGCAATGGCGATGGTCATAGCGGCAAGCGATATTGATAGTGTTGGCAAGTGAGTAGTGATGGTGGTGGTAACAAGAGGAAAGATTTGATTTTTTGGGTTTCAAATAACCAAAAAAATGAGATGTGCCACATGCACAAAACTGATGCATGACATGTGCAAAATTGATGCACTGGATAACATTAGTAGATGTACCAAATCTCTGTGTCTAATTTTTTATTCTTAGGCCCCGTTCAGTTATCAAGATAAGATAATAGTAAGATATAATATGGGATACGTAAAGATTGAGTCACGGCTATAAAGAACCTGTTTGGTTCGACCAACACCTTTTGTACACCAAGACTCATTTAATATGAATTTACCAATACACCCTTGTGGCACATCATCATCTTCCTCACAATTCACAAGTTAGCAAATCGTCCTCTCTACTCTCTCTCTTTCTCTCTCTCTCTCTCTCTTTCCTGGACATCAAAATAATTCCTGAAGATAATTCTTTTATGAAATCAGCCCCTCATCAAAGCTCTCTCCCCCATTCCTTAATTAAGTATTATCCCACGCTGTTTAGTTTAGGTTTTAAGAGGCTTATTCCAGTTCCACATTTTCTTCTCAGCCAAATTTCTCCAAATTTTCCAGCCTTAAACGAGAATCTCTCCGCCGGCAACACCAATTCTACAACGATAAACGATGAGTCTGTAGAATTCTTGTATCGCTGCGGAGCAAAATCCTGAAATTTCTGATTATTTGTACAGGAATAATCCCTGTTCAGACAAATGCGTAGCTGTTTTTTGTGTATAGTGTTGGTATTTCAGAATTATATGGGACAAGTTGAGACCATTGTGTTAGTTTTTCTACAGTACCTCTTTGAATATCCTGTGCAACCTTGTACTGTTTTGTTGGGCTTGTCAGAAATATCAAACCTTACAGACATCTATCTACTTAACCGACTTCACTTGTAAACTTTTACAACATCTAGTCAGAAGTGGTAGGATTAAATGCACAGAAGGTAACTGTTCCAGTCTATTGGAACAATGAAAATTGGCAGGTTATTTCATCTTTTCTTAATCTGTATTGTTAGAAGATCCTATAGTGTTGTATTTTTGTATTGTTATATGTAAAGTAGTAACAATAGATTCGAGAACACAACAGTGGAAAACAAAGGCTTGTACTGATCCTTTTTCTTTGTTGTTGTAATGTTAGGTCAACCAATTATGCAATGTTGGTAACAATGCAACTAATCGTTTTAGCTACACATATGGTACTTCTTCTATCGCTTCTTGATACATTTGTCCTTTTATTATCACACCTTCAGTATTTCTATTCGTGCATCCTAAAAAAACAAGTATCTCTATTCATGCTCTCGACTCTTGATTGCTAATTTTGTCTTCTTTCTGTGATGAAGGCTGGTTTAGGACTTTCTGAAACTGATACATGGTACATGATCGAAACAATAGCAGGAAAGAACAACATTGGATACAAGCACCTTGTAAGTTGCATTATCTGTACGGATAAAAGGCCATATTTTGTCTGCTGGGTTTGCTTATGGCTTCAAGGGTTCGTGATTTTCTTTCTAATATCTGATACACTTTGATGTCTAGAAACTACATGATTTGTTCGACATCATGTAGTTCGACGTCTCGAGAATCTGTCATGGGGATTCTTCTACACAAATAAATATATAGCTTTTTATAGCGAAAAATAGTCTCATTAGAGAAGTAAGCAATGCATGGGCATCTCAGGGGTTTTATTATCATATTATAATCAACACTTATATTGAAGTTATTTTTATTAATTATTTAATTTTTTAGAAGTTTAGAACACAGAGCCAAAGGTGTGATGTTCTACTTTCTTTTATTTATCTCCAATTTAAAAACTATGGTTTTCGGTGTTAGCTTCAGTTCCTACCTTCTACTGTTTTTAAGAAGTGGTTAATAATAATAATTAAATCTATTCACAATAAATTGGAATCGATCCTAATCTTTAAGGGCCACACTCAATGTGCAATACTGTGAACGCTTATGATAATGTGACACCGTTGGTGGGGGTGTAATAAACAGCAGTCATTAATTTTCTCTGATTGCACCTCTGCTTCTTGAATTTTGCTATCTTAATCCATACTACTGGAAAGGCTTATCAAAAGTAAACCTGTTATTCTTCACTTCATTCATCATGCTACTATAAGTATCTAATTTCCTCTAATTAAGCTCAAGGTATAAAGTACCTGTCTTTTGTCACATTTCATCACTCAGCTCTCATGTGCCTTCTATGCCTATTGAATATAAACTCAAAAACTGAGAGCAACACTACATATTAATGATGATCCTTCTGCACAACGTGAGAACCACAGCTTGAGTTCAACTTGATTACATTTTGGCTCATTTTGAACGTAGAAAGGCATTCAAAGACAAATTTCTAATCTTGATATATAATGGAACTTAGAAATTATTTGCATCAACAATTTCTATTCTTTGACAGTAACTTTACCAAATTATACTTGTATAAATGAATTCAAAAACCATGAATAATCAAAATGGAAAGAAAAAAATTGCACTAGATATGTAAATTAATCCAATGAAGCTCTGCACGGACTCTCCCTCAACTATGATACTTCTATGTGCCGTGCCTATGTCTGAATAGCTGGTTCTCTAATCCTCTACTGTTTGAGACTTCTTCAACTTTCTTATGATTCTTGTATCTTCAGTTCGTTCGTCATTTTTCATGGTTTTGACCTATTGAGTTTGAGTGCCATCTCTCTGGTACCTTGATGAGCCCACATCCACCAAATTCTTGCAGAACAATTCCTTGACCTTTACTTTTGCACAATCTATGCTTATATTCCCTGGTTTGAGCATTTTAATAATTGTTAACTTTAGGTGATACATCTCTGATCATATTGTAGGTTCAATTGCTGAATGTTTGTGTGCTCGTTTAGACATGTTTAATGTAAGAGCACATTGAATACCTCCCATCTTTAAGTCCTTAAGCTATATCCTTGTCTTGAGCACTTGCATATCAAGTGCAAACCCCTATATCACGATTTTAATATGCTCCTCGATCTGCTTTTGTTCCTGTAAATTGGTCCTTTGTCTTGTAAATTTGGGTCTGCTACATCTAATATTTTGCATCTGCTATATCAGATTAAGATCAGGGGATTCCTATCACATATCCGACAAATTTGTATTGGATATTGGGGAATCTATGCTGGAAAAACTCAATCCGTGTCCTCATTTGGTTTGCCTTCTCCACGTCCACAAGATGCTGGAGATAGCACTGAGCAATTATCAGAGGCATCTGGTGATGGAAGGAGCTGGGTTCAGAGCATGTTTAGCAGAGAGAGGGCCAGTTCTTTTAGTCGTGTCCGTAAGTGGACATCTGATGGTGGAAATTCAGGTATATTTCTCTTGTGCAGAATTTAAGAACTTTTCCTAATCTTGTTGCTGTTCTGAGATCATGATATTTTTTATTGATTCAGCTACAGAGAATGGATCTCTTCACAAGCAAGATGTACCCGCGGCAGGGCAGAAGAAGGTGCAGACCAGCTTGCGCATGCTAAGAGGTCATAGTGGTGCAGTCACTGCTTTACATTGTGTGACCAAAAGAGAAGTCTGGGACCTAGTTGGTGATCGTGAAGATGCTGGGTTCTTCATCAGTGGAAGCACGGACTGCACAGTAAGATGAAATATTGTAGTTCAAAATTTCTTCGTTGTTTTGGTGGCAGCATGTCTTCACGAGGCAATCTGCTATTGTTTCCTTTACATGCATAATAATATTTCATCTTTGAAAGCCAAAGTTCCACTGACCACCATGTACCACTTTTAACATAATTTTTCTGACAATCTTGAATTATAAATGCATTATTTTAACATTTTTCAGCAGTTGCCCTGGTTGGGGTGCTTATAATTTGTCTCATGGGTATGATACCCCTTTTAAGATGATCACAGTCTGCATTTCAAGCCACTCTGGCAATGCCCAAATGATATATACTTGCAGTTCAAAAAAATTCATTACAGAAATTCCATGTTGCTCAAAAGTATTTTCATATTTATGAAAAATGCAGGTAAAGATATGGGACCCTAGTCTTCGTGGTTCTGAGCTCAAGGCAACCTTGAAGGGACACACTAGGTATCTGCAGTACATGATTTTCCTCTATTCCGCTCTCTATCCAATTTTTTTTCCTGTGTTCGTGCTCTCTATGTGTTGTCATATGGGCCGTGATGTTTAATCTTCATATGCATCCAGATGCAAAAACATTCTTGGGGAGGTGTTCTTGTACTATGTGGACAATTTTGTGATGAGATCTCTTGTTAACACATCTGAAAGCTGACTAGTCATTTATGCCTTGTTATTTTATCTACAGAACTGTTCGAGCCATAAGCTCTGATAGAGGGAAGGTGGTATCTGGTTCGGACGACCAATCTGTGCTAGTGTGGGATAAGCAGACCACTCAGCTTTTAGAAGAGCTGAAGGACCATGATTCACAGGTTTGTCTGGAGCATTAATGTTATGCTGCCTTTATTTTTTGGTCTGTGCCTCTGTGGTATATGGTTATGGTTTTCAATGTACTCGGAAGTATCCAAAATTTTAGGAAATACTTACTTTATAGTTGCCAAATTGAGCTGTTGATACTAGCAAAATCTATGCATGAGACATAAGCTTTCTACTGTAGCAGCTTTCAATTGAAGAGAAGCTTATTCTTTTACAAGAAGGTACAAGTTGTCACAATTTTGGAGATTTCTTCATCACATATTGCAGTATATTAATCCTCTCAACATTGAAACTTCATATAAGTTTTGTATGCACTCTTGCCTTGCTTCATGCAAAACTCTCATGAAGTATTAATGTCAGTTTCTCAATTTTCACAAACAATTGGTGTATGCCTTCTGTTAGAAATTGATGCCTTTTTGGTAACCCATGTTGACTTCATCACGTGGTTGGATGACTTACTTCTATCTTTCAATTGTCTCCTATTTCTTAATATATGCAACACTTTTTATTTGAATCTGAAGGAACAAGTCTTTATCAGTTTGGTAAAGTTCATGACTCATGAGGATAAGTCAATTAATCATCTTCTGCTCCTAACTATATAATGTCCCTGGAAAACGTGGACAAGATAGAATATCCAAGGAATAGATAACTTGCTCTAAACTCTCCCTAAACCTTTGTCTACACTTGATTTAATATGTAATTGTTTTGTCTCTTCTCTTGGGTGGATCATTGGTGCATAAATAAAGTCTATATTTAGCTGACGTTTGACTGAGTTCTTAATCTTTCTAAGACAGTTTATGAGCTTTAGAGAGTGTGCTCTTTTGTTGGAAAAAAATTCTTGTATGCTGGCAGAAGTACGTTTGGAACTTATAAGTTGTTTTTGCAAAAGTAAGAAATCCTTATTTTGAAATCAGATTTTATTCTTTCCTTGCAGAAACATTTGGATTTGGTCATTTTTTTTCCAATGCAATGCAGATTGTGCTCGTAGTGACCAATAATTGATGAACAAATTAACATACCAATCATATCAGCTAACATTAGAAGAAACAACCCATTACTGACATGCTCAATGCTCTGTGGTGTTGTTTTATTCAAACACTTTTATACAACCGTTGGCATAAAATCTAAATTTTTTAGGGTTAATTTTCTCTAAATTCCCAATGTTTTAGCGAATTTTGTAATTGCACACGTTTTTAAGATTGTAGTTTTAAAAACCATCACCTTTTGATTTTTCACAAATTTACCACGCTGACCGTAAACCCCCAAATTAAAAATGACGTGGCACCGGTCGTTGCCACGCTGTACAGCTCGTCCGACATAAGTAAACGATGTCGTTTTCATTTACTCCTAAACGATGTTTTAGCTCCACTTTCTAATTTAATCCATTTCCCTCAATCAATTAGGGCAACCTCGTCGTTTGAGAGAAAGAGAGGAATTAATAAAAAAGTAAAAAAAAACACTCACTCTCTCGTTTGATTCTCTTCCCTGCCATCCCACTTCTCCGACCACCACCACCACCACTACCCATCTGAAACCACCTCTTTCTCTCCAACCAGACTTCTCTCCAGCCACTACCACCTCTTCATCGTCATCATCCAGTAACCCAACCATCGTCGCCGTTTAATCGCCACCAGAGCGTGTAATGTTTTATTGATCTCGCATCTGGTGTCGTCTTCTCGCAGCGTGAGGGGGCTGATTTTTTGATAGATTTCTTCAGTTCTGGGAATTTTTTTGACGACATGTTCCCATTGGACATGAGAGTGTGAGTTGCGGCGAGAATTAGGAGGCGGAGCGACCGCAGAGGGCGACTTCATTGCGGGAGAGGGTGAGGGAGGTGTAGTTGGCTGTGGCGGCAAGGGAGGGAGGAGCTAGGGTGGAGGGTTAGAGAGAGAGGGGAGGGGTGTAGTTGCTGAGCATTTCCGGCGAGGTTTTGAGAGCAGCGGAGAGAGGAGGCGATGTCAAGAAGCTCGAATTGTTGGTCGGCTGAGGATATTGGGATGAACGGAGTGTGACGGTGGTGGTGGTAGTCAGAGGTGGAGATGGAGGTTGCAGAATAGAGGGGTGGCGGTGATGTCGGTGGGAAGAGGGGTGGGAGGGAGGGAGAGAGAGATCGAGAGATAGAGAGGAGTTGGTAGAGAGAAGGGTAAATCATTTTTTTTTTTAATTTTCTTTGAGAGATATTAGTTGGCACATGAGGTGTATCATTTTAATTATTTTTTTATACAAGACAATGTTTTTTCAATTCCGGTGTCCAGCGTGTATTTCCGAGAGGCGAGAGGCCACATCATGTTTAGTTTGGGGGTTTTCGGTCGGCGTGGCAAATTCACGAAAAATCAAAAGGTGATGGTTTTTAAAACTACAATCTTAAAAACATGTGCAATTTTTAGAATTCGCCAAAACGTTGTGAATTTAGCGACAGTTAACCCAAATTTTTATGACGAAACTCTTTTTTGAAATAACCTTAATACGATCAAGTATCATCTGATAACCATGACGTGAGACCTGATTCGTCATTAGGCTATTGTTGACCTTGCTTGTAATCCCCCTAGGTTGGTCATTCTATTTTTGCTCCGCCCATTAAAATTTCCACAAGAAGGCTCGAGACACTTGTTTACCGTGTTATATGGTGTTAGCCACTGCAATAGAATGGGGAGGCAATCACTTGGGAAATATTGTGAGGGTTGAGAGCGGAGACCTACTCAACTTGTATGCTTATATGCTTAAATAATGCCTTACTAGCTGGTGAATAACATGCACTTCAAACATTCCATAACCTCTTTACCACTTGTGAAAAAACAACAATAAGAAATATGATGTGAAATCTTACAACTGTCGTCGGCATTGTGCAAAAATATTTTATTCTTGCCATTTACCGTGATCTAGCCACCAATTAAGCTTTCTGAAATTGTATACATTACTGTGTGATGTTATAATTACATTTGACCAAGATTAGAAATAAATGCCACTCTGCGTATTCTTGTTTTCCTCTGTCTGCATGGGAGTATGCTGCTTTATGAAGTTATTTCTTGATACGTCAAGGTCTGGTGTTATTTAGGAGCTGTTCTTTCTGTCCTATTTATTGTTTTTAGAGCTAGAAATAGTGTGCTTACACATCACTATTGACATAATATGATTGCTAAATATCACTGAATGTGGGAAAGTATTTTGTAGACTCTCTGCGTAACTAGGTCAGCCTATGGTTGCTGTTATTTCCTTTATATTCTTGTCCTGATGTTCCATATTTGAATGGCTCTTCCTGGTTTGCCTTGCTGCACATTCAGTATATCTGCATGTCTATCTGACTGATATGCTTTTTATTTAATAGATTTATTATTAAAAGTCATCATCACTTTGACTGTCATGCTTCGTATCAGGTCAGCATTGTAAGGATGCTATCTGGTGAGCGTGTCCTCACAGCTTCACATGATGGCACTGTAAAGATGTGGGATGTAAGGACAGATACCTGTGTTGCAACAGTAGGCCGTTTTTCAAGTGCAGTTCTCTGCATGGAATACGACGACTCCAGTGGGGTCTTGGCTGCCGGAGGCAGAGATGGGTAAGCCTCTTAAACTTGTCTGGATTTTTGTTATATATACCTGACAGAAAAAGATATCTGTGCTAACCTCTTCGAGGCGCTGGTAGTTTTTCTTTTATTCTTGCTTAGTCATCTACTCTTAACTTTTCGGACATTCATTTTAAGGGTTGCAAACATATGGGACATTAGGGCTGGACGACAGATGCACAAGCTGTTAGGTCATTCGAAATGGATAAGGTAAATTTGTTGGCCTCCGAGAAATAATGCTATATCTAATTCTGGTGATTAAACATTCCATAATGATTGCACAGGTCTATCAGAATGGTTGGAGACACTGTAATCACAGGCAGTGATGATTGGACTGCCCGTGTGTGGTCTGCCTCTCAAGGAACATGTGAAGCTGTTCTTGCTTGCCATGATGGTCCTGTCCTCTGTGTGGAATACTCTGTAACTGATAAAGGAATTATTACAGGTTAAGATAAAGTTTATTTTGGCTTGACTATATATCAAGTCTAATTTTGACATGAGCATGGAGATGTGAGAACTTATAGTACTAATTATTTTCATAAACTTTCATGCATTCAGGATCAAATGATGGACTCATTCGGTTTTGGGAAACTGATGATGGTAAGAGTGATGATTTTTGTTTTATGGACATACATGGAAAAGTGTATCACGTCATAACTATACATTCTATGCTGTTAGTCATGCTGCTTGTTCCGAGCTTTCTAACTGTGAAGATATTTGATGCCCACTAATGCTTAGTGTGATTGTTTTGAAATTTAAAATTCAGTTTTAAACTTTCAATTCTAGGATCTATTTGTTCTGATTATTTGACACCAATTCTCTCGAATCTACATCTCATTTCTCCACATAACTTGATGTATACCTGTACAAATCAGCTGTGCATAAGGGATGAAATGAAATCATACGAGTATATTTTTAATTTGTTGCTGTTTTACTTGATTAATTTAGTTTTTAGTATTATTTTAGGATCCTTAGGGCCAGTCTTTTATAGGACTGACTCTTGGCCCACAGGGTTTTTGGTGAAAATCATTAGTTAGATTTAGGAAGATCATCATTTGAGTTACTGGCAACTTGCTGGGCAGGAATTTCTTCCTGATGGAACCTTTTGTTTTTTGTTTAATTGCTTTTGTAAATTTCTTCTCGTTGTTAATAATATTAGTCTTTACTCATGCAAATATATTTTTTCAAGCAACTTCTCTAGAATTGTTTAATATCAACCGTCATAGGCATCCCCCCAAAATTCTAAAGATAAATGTATTTTGAACATCAAATAGTAGCTCCGGTGCTGCTCCTTCCACTAAGTGATTGAATAATATTTTTCCTATTAATGTAAACTCTTAGCTGAATGTAACCATCCGATCTGTTTCTGAATTAATTTCATCGAAATATAGTTTTTTCATGCTCAAGGCATTAATTATGTGCGACTAATATTTTTTATTTATAGGTGGTATACGATGTGCCAAGAATGTTACCATTCATAATTCTCCCATACTGTCTATAAATGCTGGCGAACAGTGGTTAGGGATAGGAGCAGGTGATAACTCGATGTCACTTTTCCACCGACCTCAAGAGAGACTTAGTGGACTCACAAATTCAGGCTCAAAGATGGCTGGTTGGCAACTTTACAGGACTCCACAAAAAGCTGTTGCTATGGTTAGATTATTTCTCCTACTTAGTAGTTAATACATTTACTAGTGTTTTATGAAGCCACTGAGATCTTTCTTTCTGTCTTGAATCTTGATATAGCATATCTTGATTGCCCAGTTTCTGCTATCAATGATTTTAAACTCAAGCTGATCATAACTGTGGCTAAGACTTATTTGATTTGAGCATGTAATTTATAAATGGCGTCTAATGCTTAGTTTTCACTCGGATAATGTTGCTGAATCAGAGAAGTTTTAACTCAACATTTATCTGAACATAAAACCGTACTATATGATTGAGTACTAGAGGCAAATATGTATTCATGATAGATTTATAAGAAGATGTCAGAACTAAGGAATATTCATCAAGGAACTCCTTTTACGAGGGCGTTGTTCTTGGTGGTTGCAGGTTAGATGCATGGCTTCTGATCTCGAGAGAAAGAGGATCTGTAGTGGCGGACGTAACGGGATGCTCAGATTGTGGGATGCAACTATTAACATCTAAGTTCCTCTTTGTTACTGTTAATGTTTATTAAATTCATTTTGTTTGTATGTATGTATGTTCCATAAAGCATGCTTGTATCAATAGTCCATTGTGTGTGAAGTATCTCAAGTTTTTTCTTTCTTTTTTCTTAATCTGGCCACAGCCCCGTTGTTCTTTACCCAGGGCCAGGGGCATGATTAAATGATACTTCATGACTAAAATGTTAATTTTGGAAAGGATATAACACATTTTTAGGTCCCTCTACTTTAATGTTTGTTTTACTAGGTTCCGTTGCACTATTGTATTTTATTTCGAGATGTCCTATGTGATGTATTTATTTATGTTTAGTAGGACCATGTATATATATATTTCATATAAAAGACTATTATTTTGCATTTTGCAGTTTAAAGTTTATAGTATGTTTTAATTAAACAAAAAGAAAAAGTCATATGCCAGCTTATATAAGTAACTTTTGATTATATCAACGATTTATCAACCTCATTTGGATATGAAACTAATAAAGCATTAAATTATAAGTAATCCAATGCTGTATGCATGCAACATACCATTCAAGCATATAAATTCTTTTGGTTCATTTAGGCTTTCAATAGGAAATTGCAAAATAAAATAAGGGCATTTTTTGAACCTGGTAATGAAAACTGAAATCCAAAAATACGTACTTTACATGGTTTGTCAGTTAATATTGTTGTTTGTTAATGACATGTAATTTATTTATTACATGGTTTGTCAGTTAATGACATGTAATTTATTTATGACTATAAAAGACCATTTTTGCATCAAACCTCTGAGTGTATTGAGTATTAAGTTGAACTCTGAACAACTCCAACTTGATATATTTATAGCTCTAATCAAATCAGTATCTATTTATAACACTTATAGAAGTTTGAGGCACCGTTATCAAATTTGAGTAAGGACATTTGAAAACTAAAGGTCGAGTGGTATCTTAACTTAAATTAAGTAATTATTTGATTAATAGAATCTATTTTATAACTTGTACTATCTCGGGAAGGAGAATGACATCTAGATTTGAAAATTAATTCGATATGTATCACGAATGTTGAATTAGTGGGGTGAGTATTTTTGTGATTAAATTGAGGTTTTAAATTCAAATCCCACAAACATATTATAGATTGAACATGTTTTGTACCAAGTTTTACTAATGCAATTATACATCTTTCGTGTGATTTGCAGATGCATTGCCTGCAAAGTTTATCTAATGCGCATTTCGGATAGCAATCACATATTATTCCTTTTTTTTTTCAATAAATAAAGAAATAAAATACTTCCTGAGTCTCATTTCAATGAGCTTGGTTACATTGTTTATTTGTCTTGTTGCAATGGTCTTATACTTAAAGTGTGTTTGCTTTTTATTCCTCCATTTAGAGGTAAATGGAGCTAAGTATAAGCAAAAATCTTACCTTTTAAATTCTCCCTTCTTGTTTAAATTCATTCTTTTCACCATTTCTTACTCCTCATTTTTCACTCACAAGGAGAGAAACTATTATCCCCTGATAATATTTTATCTCCTTGTGCGTGAAAAGGAGAAATAAAGAATGATGGAAAAGGGAATTTAAAAAAAAAAAGGTTGTGAGATTTTTGTTTCTACCTCAATTTACCTCTAAATGGAGGAATAAAAAGCAACACGACCTTAAAATAGAAACTTTAATACCTCAAGATATCATCTACTTAACTCATAAGTTACACATTATGTCACTAAAATGTCACCAACACTTTTTATCTCCTACGTGGTTCGACAACATTACTCACCAGAAGTATTTCTCAAAAAAAAAAAAAAAACAATACTCTTCAGAAATTATTATATCTTTCATACTTATTTATAAACAATTCATTTTTTTAACATCCGTATTCGAGCCTATAAAATCATTGAAATGAGGCGGAGAGAGTATATAATACATATGCTTAGATACCTAACCCCAATAAATACATTGTTACTATTCTACATAATTCTAACAAATAAATGTGCTAAATTCATAATCTTATGATCGTGATCGAACTCGTTTTTTCTGGCTAATCTTCTTATCATAGATAATGCATGCACGCAGAGTAAGCTAAAATTAAATTGCTGTAGTCAAAGTCAACTCCTAACAACTCATTGAGCATGATGTGATTGTGATTTAACCAAAGTCAACTCCATGTGTGCTGATTAACCCATAGTAGTTGTTACTAGTATTTAATTGTAGTAGTGGTATGAATAACTGACTTGTTCAAACCTGCATATCTTTTTTTCCAACTGGTAAATTTCTTATTCCTGTCACGGTGACCTTATATTTAAAACAAAAAACGACAGCTTTTTATTCCTTCAATCTCTTTAATATCATGGAATTAATTGTACTGTATATGTTTTAAACTTATCAAGATATGCTATGCTGTACAAGTACAAATTTCCACTGTGAACTAATAAACCGATCGATAATTTTAAACATGATACTTTTTTTTTCTCGCCAAATTCAAGATTTCTCTTCTATAATTATAGCTACTAAATTTTCATCGCGAATGTTTTCAGTTCCAGCTTAACTCTTATTAAATTGATTCAACTTTTGAAATAGTCATAATGGGAATTAAAACACAATATTTGATCCATCCTCATCATAAGCACAAATTTTAGCCATTATTTGCAATTTGAGAAAAAAATACTCTTAATAAAGGGCGCGCAGGTCAAGTCAGTTCGCGGGCGGGTATCAAGATTGTGGTACTATTGGTACATTTGGTATATTTGGTACAAATTGTCATTAATCCCATATGTCCCAAAGTGTTGTTGGTACAATTGGTACGAACGGAATCTCATTTGTACCAATAATACCAAGTCGCAAACAACAAACTGAAAATATACATTGCAATTAACTCCGGCGAACGACAGTGAGGCTTCACAACCACCACCAATAGAGTCGCAATATCATATCGACCTCAACTATATGGTGTCGGAAATAAAAAACAACCGATGACGGCGCCAAAAATTGGAATAACAACTCGTCGATGAAAAAAGAAAGCCCTAGAAATTGAATAATGGTTCGATTTTCCAATACCCAAGCAATTTAAACAAAATTTGTGATGGAATTGATTGGAATTAACTTACCAAGATGATGAACGGAACAAAAAAAACGATTAAATCACTAGAAATGGAGCATCGATTGATGGAAGGAGAAAGATAGCAACAGAAAATTTTCTGCTGCAAGTTGGTACAAACAACCATATTTGTACCAAATGTACTAAACCGATCTGAACCCCGCTCACGCCTTGACCCATGCCTTGACCCCCGACCTGAACCCTCATCATTGTCAATGGTAAATCTATCCCAAATTGACAATGATGCCCATAATTTGTGTTTATTAAGAGGGTGAGCTCAATATTTTGTTTTAATGTTCGTTATGACTATATGACACTATTCTCTATTAAATTTTGTAGTAATTAGAAAAGAGACAAACTTTGAAATAGCCATAATGATCATTAAAATATAAATTTTGGCCCACCTTCTTCAAAAATATAAATTTTGGCCATTTTTTTTTTCGATTTGGGACAAAAGTACCCTTAATGAAACGCGGAGCGGGTCGAGTCTGACACGGGCGTGCGCAGGTTGGTTCGGGCCGGGTATCAGGCATCTGGTACTTCTGGTACAAATTTAGTCTTATTAGTACCAACTGTTCTAGTATATCTGGTACAAATTTAGTCTTATTAGTGCCAACTGTTCTGGTACATCTAGTACAAATTTAGCCTTATTAGTGTCAACTGTTCCAGATTAGGTACAATTAGGACGAATGATCTAATTAGTTCCAATTGTTCCAAATTACGACGTGGTACAATTGGGACAGATGATGCAATTAGTTCCAATTATTCCAAATTATGACGTGGTATAGTAGTACAATTGGAATGAATAATCCAATTAGTTCCAAATGTTCCAAGATTCCAATACAAGAGGAAAGTGCGGTAGAGTAGCAGCGGAAGTAGCAGATTCCATGAGATTAAAAATAAACACGCATAGAAACAAAAAATTCATCTCATATTCCACCATTATCAATCAAGTCCATTATGATGTTTCACACATTATCAACACAGATGACAATAAAAATGAAACCCGAGAAACCATTACTAGTTAAAGCCATTAAAAATGAAACCCATTCAATTCAGGAAGGCATAGACAACAGTGGAGATGTAAACAACAAGAGCGGAAGTGATCAAAACAATCAATGTCGTAACGGCATGAACGACCGATCTGCTCCCATACAACAACATTGCTAGCCTAATCTCGATCACGTTCACCATCGGCAACATTAGGAACAAGCACCCCATCACCGATCCCGTCACCGACGCCATCATCCCAAATCTTAGCCTGCACCACCAACGACGAGAAGAGAAAGTGTTGTTTCGGAGAAGAAGTCGACAGAGAAGAAGTCGACATGGAAGAAGAAGAAGAAGAAGAAAATTCAGAAGATTTTTATTTCTTGTTATTTCTTCTACATACAAGAGTACAATATATAGCATACACTAAACTATCATATAAGGAAACAAATATATTCCTATACTGTAATGATTTGATTCCCTTATATGAAATGATTTGATTTCCTTGATTTGTGTTTTCTAATTTAGGCTATGCTATAATTGCTGACACTCCCCCTCAAGTTAAGTAACGGCATTTCCGATACTTAACTTGTCCAGAACTTCCCTAAAGATTTTTATGTTGACGGCCTTTGTCAATATGTCGGCCAACTGTTCTTCCGATCGTATGAAAGGAAGTTCAATGACCCCACTATCCAGCTTCTCTTTGATGAAGTGTCGATCAACCTCCACGTGTTTGGTACGATCGTGTTGTACGGGATTTCCTGATATACTGATTGCAGCTTTGTTGTCACAAAAAAGCCGGCTTCCCCTTTTTGGTGGAAAACCTATTTCTGTGAGCAATCTCCGAAGCCATAGGATTTCAGTGATCCCATTTTTAACTCCTCTGAATTCTGCCTCTGCGCTTGATAGGGCTACTACCTTTTGTTTTTTGCTCCTCCATGTGACTAGGTTTCCTCCGACGAAGGTAAAATATCCGGCAGTAGATTTCCGATCATTTGGGTTACTAGCCCAATCTGCATCTGTATACCCGTCAACTTCCAAATCTTCTTGTCTTCTAAACAAAATCCCATACTCACTGGTTCCTTTCAAGTATCGAACAATTCTCAAGGCTGCCTCCATATGCTCCTTCTGAGGTTTATGCATAAACTGACTTACTATTCCAACTGCATATGCGATGTCAAGCCGTGTATGAGAGAGGTAGATGAGTTTTCCCACTAGACGCTGATATTTTCCTTGATCTGTCAAATCGGCTCCTTCTACCATGGTCAATCCATGATTAGTCATAATTGGTGTTTCTGCTGGCTTACACTCAAGTAGCCCAATTTCTGCAAGTAGATCAAGGATATACTTCCTTTGTCTCAGAAAAATTCCCTTTTTAGACCTTAAAATCTCAATTCCCAGATGTATTTTAGAGAACCAAGGTCTTTCATTTCGAATTCCTGGAACAAGTTCTCCTTCAGTTTTTCTATCTCTTCGACATCATCCCCTGTGATAATCATGTCGTCAACGTAGATGATCAAACATGTCACCTTCCCTTCTCTCCTTTTCACGAACAATGTATGATCAGAATTACTCTGTTTATAACCATTTTTTAACATAGCCATACAGAATCTTCCGAACCAAACTCTAGGTGATTGTTTCAATCCATAGAGTGTCTTTTTAAGTCTGCACACCTGTCATGTCTCGAATTCTTCTGAATAACCTGGAGGAACTTCCATATATATTTCTGCATTCTTCTCCAATTCTCCATGTAGAAAGGCATTAGTTACGTCCAACTGATGTAAAGGCCAATCCTTGCATGCTGCTACTGAAAGAAGTGTTCTTACTGTACTCATCTTGGCCACTGGAGAGAATGTTTCTTCATAGTCTATCCCGTAGGTCTGAGTATATCCTTTTGCCACTAACCTAGCTTTGTACCTCTCAATTGAACCATCCGATCGCCTTTTTATTGTGAATACCCATCTGCACCCTACTGGCCTCTTTCCTGCTGGCAGCACACATTTTTCCCACGTCTCATTTTTAATTAGGGCATCCATCTCTCTCTTCATGGCCTCCCTCCAATGTTTATATTGTTTCGCTTCTTCTGCTGTCTGGGGTACATCCTCCTCTTCATACAAAGCTGCTTCAAAAGCCCGTGCCATTTCTGTGAATTGTCCCTGAACAAGGTTAACAACTAAGTACCTAGTCTTTCGTCCTTGCCAGTCTGGAGAGTAACGCTTGGGTGGTTTTCCCCTTGTACTACGTGGAGGCAAAGTGTACTGATTTGTAGCACCTACTGACTCAGCATGTCCATTACCTTGACTTGTATCTACTCCAGTGTCTGTATCAGTGTTTCCACCCCTGGTTTCCTCAATGTTAGTATTAACTTGAGAATTATTAAAATTACTCACCTCAGTACTGGAAGAGGATGGAGTTGATAGTGGAGAGTCGCTGACCATCTCGTACTGCAACTGTGCTGTAGGTATCTCGGCGGGTGTGCTAACCTTCTCTGTTGGACCAACGTCTGGCACAGATGGCAATGGCACGGTGGTGGTAGGGACAGTGGTAGGGACAGTGGTAGGGACAGTGGATGATGTATGGAGCCAACTTAGGGAGTCGATGACTGGCTTCTCCCCCTGACTCCCTTGTTGGTGGAAGAAATACTCGGTTTCGACAAAGTCACAGTTTAAGGTAGTATGAAGGTGATTAGTCACAGGGTCGTAACACCTATACCCCTTCTGATTTTTTCCATACCCCAAGAAAACACACTTAACAGCATTGGGTGAGAATTTTGTACGATTGTGTTTAGGAATATGAACATAGACAGTGCATCCAAAGACTCTGGGTTCAAGTGTGAGAGATGAGGGTATATCAGAGTGGGCTGCTAGGAACTCAAGAGGTGGTTTGAAGTTTAAAATGTGAGTTGGTAGCCGATTCAGGAGGTAAACCGAGGTAGCCACTGCTTCAGGCCAGAAAGAGGTAGGGACTCGGGAGTCGATGATGAGAGCTCTGGTGATCTCTAAAATGATCCTATTCTTTCGTTCAGCTACCCCATTTTGTTCAGGTGTGTATGGACAAGTGGTTTGGTGGATAAGACCCTTGTCAGTGAAGAAGTTTTGCATTTTGGAATTAACATACTCCCCCCCATTATCAGATCGAAGGATTTGGATAAATTTTTTGTATTGTGTTTGTACTAGATTATAAAAATGGGTAAATTTTTCAAAGACTTCCCCATTTGATTTCAAGAAATATACCCATGTCATTCTAGAACAGTCATCAACAAATAGCAAAAAATATCTAAACCCATTATCACTAGTAATCGGAGCTGGACCCCAAATGTCAGAGTGCAGTAAAGAAAAAACTGAATTCACACGAGTATTATTGAGTTTGAATGAGTGACGATGGCTTTTGGCCAAATAACATGTTTCACAGTGCAAAGGGTGTGGAGTAGCAAGATTCGGATAAATTAACCGTAGATATCCTATGGATGGGTGTCCTAAGCGTCGATGCCAAAGCCAAGTCTGGTCCTCAGTCGATCCTTGAGTCAGCATCGCAGCACCCTTTTGAGTTATCCCATCCACATAGTAGAGTCCTCGATGTTCAGTGCCACGCCCAACTATCTTCCCCGTCCTCATATCCTGTACAACGCAGAAACCAGGCTGCATTAGTAAGTTACAATGTAATTCTCTTGTTAATTGACTAACAAACACCAATTTATGAGATAAAGACGGGATATATAGACAGTTTGGTAGACATAAGTCTGGGGATAATTTTATAGTTCCAGGTCCTTCCACAGATGCTAAAGTGCCACTAGCAACTCTAATGTATTTTTTCCATGTTGGGAAAATCTCCATAAAATCTGAGGCATCAAAGGACATAGTATCTGTTGCTCCACAATAAAAAATCCAACAAAAGTCTTTATCGGGTATATCGGAATTAATAGAGGATAATGCTGAGGCAGGGGAAACGGAACGGGATATATGAGAATGGAATATATGGGATATATAAGAGTGTGAGGGGTTAAATAGACATAACCCCTCATTACCTCCATTATCAACCCTAGCCGCTAGACAATTAGGCTTTCCGCCTCCTCTCTTCTCGTTGAGGATCTGTGACATCGGTGGTCCGATGTGCGCTTCTCCTCCTTTCTCCTTGTTGAGGTACTGTGACGACGGTGGTCCACTGTTGCCCACTGGATCTCCGGTGTAGGCGGCTCGCCCGATGTGCGCTCCTCCTCCTCTCTCCTCGTTGAGGTACTGTGACGACGGCGGTCCACTGTTGCCCACTGGAGCTCCGGTGTAGGCGGCTCGTGTTGCACCGTCTGTCCCGACGTTGGTGGCTCGAGTTCCACCGTCTGACCACGGCCCTGTTCCGGCCTGTCCGTTTGGATTCCATGGCCCTCCGGCAGCCACCGTTGACGCGCCGCCGCTGACTGCTATTGTTGCCTGTCCCGCCGCTGACCACTGTTGATTCCGATTCCTGGATGAAGCTCTTGATTTCTTCATTTCGTCCCACCATTCGGGGAATCCGATGAGTAAGAAACACCCCTCTTTCGTATGTTTCTTACCCCCACAGTGTGTACACACGAGCTTGCTCTTGTCGATTTCCCCTTTTTTGTTGTTCCAGTTGTGATTTCCTTGCTGTGGTGGTCGATTGGATGGCGGTGGCGGTCGGCTTGGCGGTGGTGGTCGGCTGTGGTTGACTACGGCAAGTCCAGACCCAATTCCTTCCGTTGGAGAATCCGAGGGCTTGAGGATGCCCTCGTTTGTGGCTTGCCTTCGTACCAGGCCATATGCTCTGCGAACAGTGGGTAATGGATCCTTGTCCATAATCTCCCTCTTGATATTTGCATATTCAGGTTGGTCGTGGTTTGGTGGTTTATGGGCCGATGATGAATCTGGAATTCTGAGGCTTTGTTTGAGGAATTCTGCAAATTGTGCAGCAAATTCCATTGGAAAATTTATTGGAGTAGTATTTGATGTGTTTGATGTTTCGGAATCTGACATGATTCACGTGTTTTGGGTAGATTATTGATTGGTTTTGCAGGTTTTAAGCGGAGGTTTTACCCGCTCTGATACCATGTTGTTTCGGAGAAGAAGTCGACAGAGAAGAAGTCGACATGGAAGAAGAAGAAGAAGAAGAAGAAGAAGAAGAAGAAGAAGAAGAAGAAGAAAATTCAGAAGATTTTTATTTCTTGTTATTTCTTCTACATACAAGAGTACAATATATAGCATACACTAAACTATCATATAAGGAAACAAATATATTCCTATACTGTAATGATTTGATTCCCTTATATGAAATGATTTGATTTCCTTGATTTGTGTTTTCTAATTTAGGCTATGCTATAATTGCTGACAGAAAGAACCTGAAGGAGACCACCTCAACAACCAGCAGCTTCTTTGCCACGTCGACGCCGGCGTCGCAGGCGAAGGGGTTCTCCAGGTTGTGCTGTCCCAACATCGTGAGGGAGAGCCCGACGAAGACGACTATGGTGAAATTGGAAGCGAGTTGAGGGAGATGGTGAAATTGGAAGCGAATTGAAATTTTGGACGGCGATGGTGAAATTGGAACAAACGAGAGACAACCTGAATTGAAAGCGAATTTAATCGAATGTTTCACCTGATTCGAAAGCGAATTTAATCGAATGTTTCAGCCTGAATCGGAAGTGAATTGAAATTGAATGTTTCAACCTGAATTGGAAGCGAATTGAAAGCGAGAGACAACCTGAATTGGATGGCGATGGTGAAATTGGAAACGAATTGAAATCGTGAGGAGAGTCCAGATCTGCAAAGAAATTGTAAGCGAGTTGAGGAGTCAACACCGAGGACGGATAGACGAAGAGAAAGAAGGAGAGAGAGAGAGGAGAAAGAGAACCAGATCCGGATAAGAGAGGGTGAGGGTAATTAAGTCTCAAATTTAAAGGAATGACCATAATTTATACTCCCTTCGTCCACGAAATGGTTGCTACATTATAGACGACACGAGTTTTAAGAGAATGGTATATAGTAGTAAATTATAGTGAATATTATTGTGAGTGGAGTAAGGGTCCCACAATAAATGTGAGTGAAGTAGCAACATTGGCAACCATTTCGTTGACAAACTTTAGTAGCAAAAGTGCAATCATTTCGTAGACAAAGGGAGTATTTATGAAGGAGGTGAGCTAAAATTTATATTCTAATGCCAATATTGACTATATCACATGATATTCTTTTAGAAAAACTCAACAACTGCTGTTTGAGAATGGGCGGTCACATGTGAGCCCCTTAATAACTTTTAATTTTAATATGTTAGTTTTATTATTGATCAATTAGTTAATTTGATTAATATTTAAATTGAAATTAATATACCTTAAATTGTAATAAATAAAATGTAATTGAGAATTAATAAATTTCGTTGGGGAATATTAATAAATTTGAGAGATGAGCTCTAATGGAACAAACTCTTTACTTCTAATGCACACTTATATAATCCTTCCCGATCCACACCATGATCCCCTCCCCTGATGATGAGTGTGTACATAAAATGAATGACAATCATATACTATTATCGATCGAATGAATAATTATAAATCATGCACAAGTGTGGAAACTAATTCACTCTCCGTCACGTGTGTAGGTGAGATGACATTATGACAATTGACAAGAGTTGCTAACCAAGGTACGTAACATGCATATTTCATTAAACTTTTCTCTCTCTCTCTCTCTCTCTCTCTCTCTCATACATATTCCCCCGTTACTACCACTTATTTAAGAAGAGGTAGACATAACTTAGATGAATTAATCATATCCATTATTCATTCCATCAAGAAATCCAGCTTATTCCTTTTGATCGAGTTATATAGCTAGGATTTTAAGAATGGGCCGCGTTGAAAATGCATCTCCACACCACCATGAAATTCATCATAACGCCGCCTTCGACAATGCTCCTCCACCACCCGAAGAAGATCTTTACGAACCACCTGCCGGTTACCAACCTCCTCCTCCGGGTAACGATTATGATACGGCGGCGGCGCCTCATCCCTTCCCTCCTCCTCAGCCTGATATAGTTAAGCCGACGGCGCAATCATTCCCTCTTCTTCAGCAACAAATTCCACAGCAATTCCCTCCAAATCAGTTTACTCAACCTCAAACCATGCAACAAAATCAAAATTTTCAACTGCAGCAGAATAATAATGTTATGGGATTTGCTCAGCAAAATCAGCCATGGAAGTCTCATCTTTTCGATTGCATGAAAAATCCACAAAATGGTACGTCACCTTAACCCCTATATATATATGTGTGTATATATATATAAATAGTTCGCGGTTGATTTATATGCATGATCTTTAAACTCTTTCTTGAATTATTAATATTTGCAGCTATCGTCACTCTCTTCTTCCCATGCGTAACGTTCGGGCAGATTGCTGAAGTTTTGGACAACGGAAGCACATGTAAGAATTCTAGCCACCTCTATTAATTTCAAATTTGAAACTTATATATATAAATATCTCAATAGAAAATGGATCATATGAGAACCAATTCGAGTATGAGAATTAGGAACCAATCTCAAGTATTGATCTTTAATTTGTATGATCTATGGTTGTTATTATTTGAAGCATGATTATGTATATTTAAGCATCATTTTATATAAGCCTCACATTGGTCACACAGAAAAGCTAGCATATATAGATTTAAACATGGTCACAAGAATGGAGGAATAGTTCCTATATATGTGTGTGGGATAGTCAATGCTAATTAACTTTATATATAAATTAATTACTAGATCGTGTTCGTCATTAACTAATATGTTCTATTTTAGTCTTTTCTGGATAAAGTTGAGTAAACATTTTTTTGGGGGCTCATTTTACATTTTATGTGGACAAATATATATAGAGATGATATGATCCTATGAGAACTTATCCTTTCGTATGAACATAGGGAACTTGCATTTTTATATGTTTATTTACTCCAATGATTTTTATTTTTTATGTATATATTATATTGAAAATATACATTAATTTTTTATGACAATATATAGTAGATCATTCAACAACAACAGTTTAGATTGGTTCCTGAACATTAATTACAAACTCTACGAGAATTCCATGCACTGTATTTTTGAATTGTATATAAATGGATGATGCATCCTGGTGCATATATAGCTTGCGGGACGAGCGGATTAGTGTACTCGTTGATCGCGTGCTGCTTAGGAATGCCGTGCCTTATGTCATGCGGGTACCGGAGCAAGTTGAGAGCCAAGTTTGGATTGGTCGAGTCTCCCGCACCTGATTGTCTCATTCATTGCTTTTGTGAATATTGTGCTCTCTGTCAAGAATATCGAGAACTCGAAGACAGAGGCTTCGACCCTTCTATTGGTATATATAATTCATTCTCTCAAACTTCTTTAAATTCTAATTTTTCATATAATACAAAAATAAATATATATGACTATTTTTTTTATTTCCTTTGTTATAATTAATTAAGGACATGCGGGAAATGTAGCAAAGCAGCAGATGCAGATGCACCACAAATTTGGAATGGCATCTCCAATGCAGCAAAGGATGATGCTGTGATGTGAATGACGATAACCTCAATCTTATGCTTTCTACTTTTCTTATCCATGGATTGTTCCACTCAATTATTCTAATTTTCCTTAAAACAATTGATATTTCACAAGTTATTTCCGTGTTGCATAAACATTGAGTTTGTTTCATATAACTTTTGTAATGTTCATTACAGGCGTGATGAATAATCTATCGTCCTATTTCTAGAGAATTCGTAGTTTGGATCTTTTATTGCTTGTTTGTGTACTTATTACTTGACATCTTTTATTGTTTTTGTTGTGTTAATGAAATGTATTGGTTTGAAGATAATTATGTATCTTAATTAGGGGAATTCTAAAAAAAGAAAATTTAGAGTTTGTGAATCCTGTGCATATGAGGTTGTTTTTTATATATTCATTTTTTGTGCATTTTTTACAATTTAACAAAACTTTATTAATTTATATGTTTTTTTTTTTTTTTTTTGTTTGGCATATGTTTAAGTTTTGGGGAGAGAAAATTGTGAAGTACAAACAAAGAATTTTAAATGGTGATATGTCATTAGGGTACATGTTTAAGTTTGAGTCAAATGGTGATATGTCATTAGGTACATGTTCCCATCAATTTTTGTCAAAAGTGCACTTTTGACAAAAATTGGGGAATATTGTACCATATTGGACAAAAATACTCTTAATGGATGTAGATGAGTTATATACCGTTCCCCTTCATTTATTAGTTTCATTTTCTCTCTCATTTTGTCCTCTCGCTCACAATTCTCGCTACTATTCATCTTCTCCCCTTCATACCTCCACTGTCCACCATCTTGATACCGTTGTCGAATTCCACACCGTCGGCGCTCCATTCCGCCATTGCCGTCATTGTCATATTGAATATTTATAATATTTTCTCTCTCTTCTTCTCTCTTCTCTTCTCCTCCGTTCTTCGTTCATCCCCACTCATTTCCGCCGCCGTCTGCAACATCCAGAACCACCACATCAATTATTGTCGCCAAAAATTCATAAATCTCGCCGGAAATCCATAGATCTAAAATTGGGGTAATGAGTTTATTTGAATTTTTTTTTTCAATTTATTATTTTTTTAGACTTGTTTTTAGTCATTTATAGGTTTTTCGTTGAGTTTTTAATAATTTCTAGTGTATTTGGGTTGAATTCTGAGCGATTTCGATGTATTTGTGTAGATTTCTAGTTTCTTTTTGTTGTGGCAGAGCTGCTGCTGCTGTAAAAACCCGTTGGTATGCAGTACGTATTTGTATATGCGTAATGCGTACCTGATAAACTTGTTACGTTTTTGTAAATACATGCCGAGTTATCAAGTAAAATATAGGTACACGCGGAACACATATTTTTAATGCGTACCGAGTGCACCAGTAATATTTTTGCTTACTATTACGTAATTGCAAATACCATGCGAACACCTTCAGGTACACAATACGCATTTAGAAATACATACCTAGTTTGTTGTGTACAATGAATTTGTTCTTCGATTAGGGTACGAGTTGCTTGATTTGGAAAATTTTGAACTAGGTGTACCTGTATGTTTTGAGCAATACGTATTGGTACACACACGTCTTTAAACTTTGACATTTTAGTTTGTAATTGGGGATGGTTCATTATTGGTTTTCTGAGATTATGCATGGTGAATTTTTGCATTAGGTTAATGTGAATATACGCATTTGTATGATTTTTTGTGAATCTGATATTTGTTTATGTGATTATATGATTAAAGTTGGTACGGTTTTATAAATGCGTACCCTAATTCTGAAATATATAAGTGCGAACGAGGTACGCATTTGCAAATACGTACAAAGTTACCAAGCATACTACTGGTACACTTGGTACATATTGACAAACACGTACAAAGTTCACAAGTATATTGATGGTAAACTTGGTACGTTTTTGTAAATACGTATCGAGTTATCAAGTAAAATGCAGGTACACGCGGTACACATTTTTGAATGCGTACCGAGTGTACCAGTAATATTTTTGTTTACTATTACGCAATTATAAATATGTACATATTTTACTAGTACAGTTATACGCATTTGCAAATACGTACCGATTGGACTAGTAATATATTTGTTAAATTGGTACGTAATTGCAAATACGTACCTATTTTATTTGCATTCTACATTTCAAACCTAGTGTACTTGAAATTTTTGAGCTGACTTCTAATTTGTTTTGGTTTATGTAGGAGTTTGCTGCTCGATGTCAAAACTTGTCGGTACGAAATGAGCATATTCATACTAGTAGTAATTCGTACTAGTAGCTGATAGTATCTTACAAGAACTCAAGAACTCAATGTTGTGACATGAAGCATCTATTTTTATAGCATGGATGAAAAGAACACTTGTAATAGCATTGACAACAACATTAGAGATTAGTGAATTTTTTGTTCTTATTTGTAAAAAGTTTGCTTTAATTTCTGATTTGTAAACAATTTGCTACAATATTAGTATTATTAGTACGCATATTTTGTCTTCATACGGTGTTTTGAACTAGTAACTGATACGAATATGCATATTCATACTCACTAATATCAGGATTTTGAATTGGTACGCAGTACGAATTTGCATATTCGTACTTGGTATCGAATTGGTATGCAGTACGAATTAAACGTAATATTACACGAACAATATTACATAAATCTCGCCCCACGCCGCAGTAGAATAATATTCATGCACATATGACAGTGGGGATTCCTTCTTAAACCTAAAAATGTCTAACAAATGTGTACGCAATTGTAACTACATACCAAGTGTACCACATCAGAACTTGGTACGTAGGTACACATTGGTCAATGTGTACCGGCGTACCAAGTTCTGATGTGCAAACTTGGTACGCAATTGTAACTGCGTACCAGGTGTACCACATCAGAAGTTGGTAAGTAGGTACGCATTGGTCAATGCGTACCTGCGTACCAACTTCTGGTGTGCAAACTTGGTACGCAATTGTAACTGCGCACTACGTGTACTACATCAGAACTTAGTAAGTAGGTACGCATTGGTCAATGCAAACAAGCGTACCAAGTTCTGATGTGCAAACTTGGTAAGCAATTGTAACTTCGTACCAGGTGATAGGGTCGAGATTTGTGATCCTCGAACGTACAGATGTTTAAGAATCGTAAACACATAATAAGTACCTTGTGTCGATGAGATTATGTTGAGGAGAGCTTCTCCACATGGATTTAAGCCTTGAATTCCGACCTACAAAGCGTAACTCCGAGTTGTGTACCGGCGTCGCATCTCCGACGATCAAGTTAGTGTGCGCTCAACACGAAACTTGAGAGAAATCAACGAGTTCTATCGTAAATCAGAGGTAAAGATACGTGATACCTAAGATTCTGCTGTAAAATCTATATATATACCTGTAATGATAAGGGTATTTTAGTCATTTCTTGGAGACTTGGGAAGTCTCCAAGCCGACTTAGGTAGGGGAAACTTCCCTACTTCAGTTGATGTGATAGGTCGGTACTGACGTCTATCTGACATATTCATGCCTCGAGAAGACAAATCCGTACTGTACTTTAGACCAGCTGTCGATAAAGTATAAGGGGGAAAGATTACCGAGAGGCAATCTTCCTTAAGAGCAAGATTTCATGATGCAGTGCATACTTCACTCGCTACTACGAGCATTGGGGCAAGGTTGTCATTCAGTGTTGGGAAATACTGAGAGTATTACGGGGAGGTTGCCTTCGGGCAACCATGCCATACCGAAGGTGTCCCATCAACTCCTCCCGCCTCAAGTCTGAAAAGAGAAAACTTGTCTACACCAAGTGATGAATTTTCAGTAGTAACATTCCTTCGAGGCAACCTTGCCTGTTCGGATATGGTAAAGCAGTTGAGGAGTTTTCTCTCTCCGTCTCTGTGAATTCCACCTTTTCAGAGATGGGACATCCCATATCGCGTCAGTTATACACGTGGAATGTTTTTAGGGGATAACCACCTGTTGGGAAATTTATTAGTATAAGTTTTGATGAATTCCAAAACCGACTGACCCCAACCGAGTAGATGTTGCCAGAACCTAATGTTAGAATTTAGGCTCGCTGTTTGAGCAAAGTTAAAATTTTATCTTTACAGGTCTCCAGCTGAAGATGTCAACAAGGCGTCACTCAGACAGAACATCAGTTGTGAAGAAAGACAACTGAGAGTTCATTTGTTCAGATGCAAACAAGGGGAAGTCTTCAGAACATCAGTTGTGAAGGAAACCAACTGAGCGAACCCAACTGACTAAATACATGAAGGACAACTGAGCGTTCTAGTTGGAACATCAGTTGTAAACTTAATCAGTTAATATCAACAAGATGAAGTTCAAAGTCAGCTGAGAGTTCAACGGTTCAGACAGAACATCAGCTGAAGATCACTCAGATGAAGGTCAAGACTTTCAACCGACAAACCGAAGTTGACTGTCAAAGATTTGAATTTCAAAAGGAAGTCACATGAGGGTTTGACCGTTCAGTCATTACCCCATCTGACCCAACACAAGGCTGTCTCAGATGGAAAGCAGAAGAGCACAGATGCCATATCGGGAAAGTCTGCAGAGATGAGAGACAAGCCATCGCTTTCAACCGATCAGAGATCAACTGCTCCTCCAACGGCTAGTTGATTCTCTCCACCTATAAATAGAGGCATTCTCTCATTCGAGAAAAGGACAGAAGATACATAGACGACGAAAATTCAAGAGCTTTCTCGAGAGAAATCAAAGCAAAAAGCAAATCTGCAAAATCATCATCTAAGAGCATCAGCAGCTGAGAGTTCCAATTTGAGAGAACATTAGTAGCTGAGGGTTCCTAGAGATCGAAACTGTTTTTGATCTTAGGTTGATTGTTTATTCGTTCAAGCCTTAGATCCAGCTCTCATTCGTGATCGAGCTGTAGTTGGAAATCCTACCCATTCTCACACCCTAAAAAGTGTGCTAGGACCTTACTCTTCCTGTAATTGAGTAGTCAGGTCGTCAAGTACCCGCAAACTTGACTTAGGCTGTTTAGTGCCCGGAAACTAAACTGTAACGGTTGCTCAGCCCGCGTAAGCTGAGTGGAACTGTCCAGAAGAACTTGGACTGAGGTGTGTGGACTCACATCTCCCCGTGGATGTAGGAGTTCTCTCCGAACCACGTAAATCTTGTGTGTCATGTTTATTTGTGTTCAGTCATTATTTTGCATATCTCAACTGACAAACTAACCGCATACAATCTGCATACTTTCACATCAACAGTTTTGGTTTTGACCAACCGTGCATAAAAGCGTAAGTTTGTTTTTACGAGTTCTTTTTCCACCACATT
Source organism: Schizonepeta tenuifolia (assembly GCA_029490685.1). NCBI lineage: Eukaryota > Viridiplantae > Streptophyta > Magnoliopsida > Lamiales > Lamiaceae > Schizonepeta > Schizonepeta tenuifolia. Next base: position 77,759,340 of record CM055958.1, read on the forward strand.
CCGTACAGCACCACTCTTCCAGCTGAGGTTGCTTACTCAGCTGTGAGATCCCAACTGAGTCCTTTTACTCAGTTGAAGTTGTTTTCAAGTGTTAAGTTCTTCGAAAGTTGAAAAATCCTAACTGGTGTATTCCCCCCCCCCCCCCCCCCATACACCAGTAACTCGTATCAGGACCATCAAGTGGTATCAGAGCAGTGGTTCAAAAGACTGCTGACTCTGTTTCACGAGGTGTGAATTCGAGAATTTTTTTTCAGTGGTCAACTGAACAGATCTTTTCACGCTAGTGCATACTTGCTCATTTTTTTTTTGTCCTGTTTTTGTTTGTGCAGATGGACGTCAAGGACAAGATCGTAGTCATGTTCTCTGTTGTCAACTATACATCATGGAGAACTCGAATGAAGAAGATACTTCAGTCAAAGCATCATAGGATGCAACAAGTTCTCACATCTGGACCAATCGTCATACGAGACAGAATACTTCGCACTCCCACAAATCCCAACGATGGAGATGCAGTGGTGGAGTATGTGGAGAAACAGCCAGAAGACTACACTCCGGAGGAGGCTAAAGTGAGCCAGCTGGATATCTGGGCTCAGAGCACAATAATGTCCACGGTTGGACAAGATTATCTGCCTTGGATAGATGAGTGTGAGACTGCAAAAGAGATGTGGGACATCCTGGCTTCGCTAAGTGAAGGAAGCGACGAGACGAAGGAAAATAAGTTCTCGCATGCATGTCAAGATTTCGACAATTTCAGTCTACAGCCTGATGAGACTATCGATCAGCTAGAGCTCCGATTTATGGACATCATTAGAAGAATCCAGTCCATCCGGAAAAGAAAATACACTCTAAGAGAAATAAACCTCAAAGTGTTGCAAGCTCTACCGGCTGAGTGGGATACTTTCACAAATATCCACGAGAGCCGAGCTGACCTTGGTGAAATGGGAACTGAAAGATTGTTCTCAATCTTGAAAGGAAATGAGTATAAAGTCAACAGAAGGAGGTCGCAGCCCTCAAGTCAGACAAATAGAATTGAGGATGTCGGCTCAGCATCAAAGTCAGTTGCCCTCCGAGCTGACTACTCAAAATCAAGATCGTTAAGGCCAACCAGATCGGCTGACACATCTGCAAAGGAGCCGAGCAGAGAGGAACTGCAACAGAACATTACAGCGCTGTCAAAGAAACTAGCCGACATGGACACTCGGTTTGGTAAATATAAACGTTTCTATAAATCAAACCGAACTCGAGACAGTTCGAAGCCAATCACCAATGGATGCTTTGAATGTGGCAAGGAAGGACACTTCAAAGCTGACTGCCCAGACCTCTCAAAGAAGGAAAGAGAAGCACTGAGGGCCAAGCAAACTGCAAAGAACAAGGCCATTAGCAGAAGAGGCAGCTGACGATATGGACATCTTCACAGACACTGAAGATGTGGATGATCTAACCTCTACCAACAAAGTCATCAGTCCGGATCAATGCCTCATGGCACTTGGAACCGACCAAGATGATATTGAGGTACAATCTAATCCTGCTTGCTTAAATTTTTCCAATACTTCTAACATGCAGGAATCTCTGAGCGATGAGTTGGAACCCTCATGGAATGATTTTCAAGAACTCAGTGAGGAACTGCATCAGCAGTCGGTTGAGTTTAAGAGTCTTCAAGCCCAGTTCGCCAAGCTTGAAGATTCCTTAACTGAAAAGGACGATCTGATCAAGAGACAAGCTGAAGAAATTGACCAGCTGAAAAGTCAACTGAGTACAGCCAACCAAACTGAGGCTTCAACCGATGAACAATTGAAGGAACAGATCAAGGCACAGAACGAACAGTTGAACAAGCAAGAGGCTCAGATCGACCAGCTGATGAAGACATCAGATGCCCAGACCGAGCATATAGCTGGTCTTCTCAAGGATCTTCAAACTGAGAAGGACAACCTGACAAAGCTATATCAGTCATCCGAGATCATCGAGAATCTCATCAGATACAGACGGCAAACGGATGATGTGTCTGGACTCGGATACGACGTGGCAAAGGACACTGGAATTCCACCAGCTACCTTCACCAAGGCTGAGGAAGTCATGGTTGCCAAACCTAACACAGTTGAGTCTGCAACTGAACAAACACCCTCACAACCGACTAAGGCAACTGCGGCTGAGAAAGGCAAAGGAGCTGCAGATGGAGCACCAATAAAACAGTCGGTTAAGTCTACAACCGAGGGGGAATGTTCTAAGACTCAACAGAGGAACCGGAGACGTCGGAGTCGCAATCAGAACCGAGCTCAAAATCGACAACATAACCAAGCTCAGAACCGACGTGATAACCGACCAACAAACCAACCACAGCAGAGATGGAACCAACAGAACCGACCGAGCTTCAACCGACATAATCAACAACGGTTCCATCACCACAACAACCAGAGGTTCCAACAGAGTCAACATATGTGGAACAGTTACGACAGCTATGGTTACTCATGCTACAACATGAATCAACATCCGGGCATGAACAGCTATCGTCAACAGCCAGGGCAATGGAATCAGAATCAGCCAAGAAGATTCCACAATGGCGTCCGACCTCACAGACAAACTCAACAGGATAAGAATCGCCATCAAAACAGGGGGAAAGCCTCACCTCCTAAAGCCCAACATGGGAGAAATCCAACTCCTCCCAAGAAACAGAACATCACTACTAACAACAAGCCTAAGGATAACCGAGGTGTTGTTATAGTTGATGATGAAGGAAAAGTAATTTGGAATGATAAATCCATCCGAGTTTACAGGGAAAAGCGACACACAGTTCCAGCGGGAACTGGTTCTAACCCTCCAGGACCCAACTGAAATTGGGGACCTAAGCGAGTTTCTCTTTGCAGGTACAGGAGAAACAGCTGAGGAAGAAGAAGGTGTCAACAACAATGTGGGTGATGGATAGTGGATGCTTGAAACACATGACAAATTTGAAGGATTTGCTTGGAAGTTTCGTGGAGAAAGAAGGTCCATCAGTTACTTTTGGTGATAACTCAAAAGGTTATACCAGAGGTTACGGTACCCTTGAAACCAATCATGTTTCAATTTCTAATGTCTCTTATGTTGATGGATTGAAGCATAACCTGCTCTCCATCAGCCAATTCTGTGATAATGGTTTCTCTGTCAAGTTTGATGCACAGGGTTGCAGAGTTAAAGATGTCGGATCAAAGCAAGTGATATTGTTGGGAAATCGATCTCCAACAGGGAATGTATACTATGCTGATTGGAACAGCAGCCTCCCTGACACTTGCCTGTTATCAAAGAGCAGTTTGGATGTGAGCTGGCTGTGGCACAAAAGGCTCAACCATCTGAATTTCAAGACGATGAACCGACTCGCCAGACAAGAACATGCAAGAGGCATACCTAACCGAGTGTTTTCAACAACACATATCTGCAGTGCATGCCAGCTGGGAAAGCTCGCTAGAACCTCCTTCCGATTGAAGTCAACTCCCTCAACCAACCGAGTGTTGCAGCTGATCCATATGGATCTCTTCGGGCCAGTTACACCAAAAAGCATTAATGGAAACGAATATACTTTGGTTGTAACTGATGACTACTCAAGATATACGTGGACCATCTTCATGCGCCACAAGAGTGAAACCCGAGATGAGCTGCCCAAGCTGATGGATCGGATATCGAACCAACAAGAGATAAAGATCATATCTATCCGATCAGATCGTGGAACGGAGTTTCTAAATGAAACCATCATTGAGTATTGCGAAAAGAATGGCATAACCCATCAGACATCAGCCGCACGTACTTCACAACAGAATGGCATAGCTGAGCGAAGAAATAAAACTCTGAAGGATGCAGCCACATCCATGTTAGCGAGCTCAGCATTGCCTAAGAGATTTTGGGCTGAAGCGATCAACACAGCATGCTACACACAGAATCGATCTCTTCTCACCAAGCGGTTGGGAAAGACACCCTACGAGCTGTGGAGACGCAGAAAGCCAGATATTTCTTATTTTCGTGTTTTTGGATCTAAGTGTTATATTCACAACAATGGGAAGACTCAGTTGAAAACTTTTGATGCCAAAGCTTCGAAGGGCATATTTCTTGGATATGCAGCTCGGATCAAGGCATATAGAGTTTTCAACAACAGCTCTCATGTTGTGGAAATAACACATCATGTTAGTTTTGATGAATCTATCTATGAGTGCAGGGAACAGGTAAAGGAACAACACGTGGATCCAGCTGTTCTACCAGTTCTCACCAGATCGCAAGCACTTCGGGAAAAGAACAGAGCTGAACCTCTAATATGGGCAACTGAGGATGAGGATCCATACTCCTCTGAAGATGAATGCGAAGACCTCGGCTCGTCCCAAGGGGGAACTTCAGCTGATGCCCTTCCAACTGCATCAGCATCCGATGCCCAATCGAGCTCAGTTCAAACTATTGTAAATGTTGAGGATCCAGACTCAACAGCTGATCAATCACCAGCTCTGAAGACTCCAACTCAGATTTCTGAACAGCCACAGTTGGAAGAAGAAGGAAGACGCAACCGAAGATGGTATGAAGTTCATTCCACTGACGACATCATCGGAGATCCAACCGAGGGTGTGCGCACACGGAGCAGAGTTGCAAATCCAGAATCAACCGAGGAAGATTCCAACGCTTATGCCCAATATGCTGAGGAATTAGCAGTTCTAGAGGAGTTCGAGCAAGCTGGAGATGTTGCCATGATTTCTTGCTTTGTAGCTGATGTTCCAGAACCGAAGAATGTTTGGGAAGCTCTCAACTGTGTCCACTGGACAACAGCCATGCAAGAAGAATTGAATGAGTTTCTACGCAACTGTGTATGGGAGTTGGTAGAAAGACCAAATGGTGTCAAGGTGATTGGATTAAAGTGGATTTTCAAAAACAAGAGAGACGCCATTGGATTCATTGTGAGGAATAAAGCAAGGTTGGTAGCGCAAGGATACTGCCAACAAGAAGGAATTGACTTTGAAGATTCCTTTGCACCAGTTGCAAGTCTGGAAGCCATCCGGATCTTTCTAGCTTATGCCGCACATCACAAGTTCAAAGTATATCAGATGGATGTGAAGTGTGCATTCCTCAATGGAGATATAAAAGAAGATGTATATGTTGAACAGCCTCCTGGTTTTGAGACTGGAGATGGAAGAGTGTACAAGCTGAAGAAAGCTATCTATGGTCTAAAGCAAGCGCCAAGAGCATGGTATGACACTCTTTGTGGATTTCTTCTGGACTCGGGGTTCAAACGAGGTTCAGTTGATAAAACTCTGTTCACCATTAAAGTTGGAGAAGATATACTTGTCGTGCAAATTTATGTCGATGACATTATTTTCGGGTCCAAGTCGGAGGAGCTGTGCAAGAAATTCTCCGATCTTATGAAATGATGGGCGAGATGAATTATTTCCTTGGATTACAAGTGAAGCAGTCACCTGAAGGGATTTTCATCAACCAGTCCAAATATACAAAGGAGCTCATCACCAAGTTCGGATTGCAGACAAGTAAGACAACGAAGATCCCTATGAACACGAACTGGAAGATCGAACCAGGAGCTGAGGGAAAGCTCATTGATGCCAGCCAGTATAGAGGGATCATCGGTTCGCTACTCTATCTAACTGCCAGCCGACCAGACATTTCATACGTAGTTGGAGTGTGTGCTCGTTTTCAAGTCCAACCAAGAGAAGCACACATGTTGGCAGCAAAGAACATCATTAAATATCTGAAGGGAACTGTCAATGTTGGGTTATGGTACCCAACTGATGACAATATCCAGCTGACTGGATACTCAGATGCCGACCTAGCAGGAGATCGGTTGGATAGGAAGTCTACTTCTGGACACTGTCAGTTCATGGGAAGCAAGCTGGTTTCATGGTTCTCCAAGAAACAAGCGTGTGTTGCTACTTCGACAACCGAGTCAGAGTACATGGCTGCCGGAAGCTGTTGCATGCAAGTATTGTGGCTGAAGCAGCAGCTGAGAGATTATGAAGTCTCATCTGGGCAGGTTCCCATTCATTGTGATAGCTCGAGTGCCATAGCTATCTCTCTAAACCCTGTTCATCACTCTCGGACTAAGCATATCGATATTCGTCATCACTTCATCCGAGATTATGTTGAGAAGAAGGATGTGTCCATGGAGAAGATCCCAACTGAGATTCAGAGAGCTGACATCCTCACCAAACCTCTTCCTGAAGCCCAGTTCAAGATGCTATGTGATCTTCTAGGACTCTTGGATCCAAGCTAAAAACTCATCCGAGCAGAAGAGTCATCTGAGATGAAGAGTCATCCGAGCTGAAGAATCGGATATCTATCTAAGGGGGAAGCTCAGATGGAGGGGGAAGCTCAGCTGAAGAAGGAATCTCAGATACGAATTGCCAACTGAAGACATCAAACGTCAGCTGAACAGACGAACTCGAATCAGCTGATGGTATGCGGCAACTGAGGTATACAGCTGATATCGACATCAGCTGCCAGGTATCATTTATGACTGAAGGTGTTATGTTCTTAAATGAGAATGTTTGAAATAAATTCAAACATTCCTGTGCTAGTCAGTTACATTAAAATAGCCATCATGTCGCATTAAATGTAAAGTACGGCTGAGCATCCATAGCCTACTTTATAGTGCGACTGGGCTGACATGAAACTGTACACCTTCTCACGCGCTGGTTGGAACTCGGATCAAAACGTCGAGTCAAAGATAGTCAACAGTCGCGTAATCCCAGCCGTTGATGGATTCGCGCCATTTAACCCCAGCCGTTGATCTCATCCAAGTCAAAAACCTATATAAGGCGAAAAATCAGGAAGATATCTCCTACTTTCCTCATTCGTGCTTATCAATCATACTATTCATCGTCTTCCAGTTTTTCTGCCTAACCCTTTTCTGCAAATAGATTTCTTTCCTCTCCTATATATATTGCCTTTGCAGTGATTTAATGGCACCCAAAAGCAAAAGAATGGCATCATCCGGACCTTCTCTAGTGCCTACAACGTATGAAGAGTCGTTCGATATGTTAGTATCGAAGATTCACTTCGAGCAGATTCTCTCCGACGAGGATCTAGAGTCGCCGGTCCTAGCCCTTCTCGCCAACACTCTCCGCGAGAACGGACTTCTGGAATGGGCCAAGCTCTGCCCCTCTCACTTGCTCAGGCGTCAAGTCGGAGAATTCTACGTCAATCTTGTTCGCCCCCTTGACGGTTCAGAGAGAGTTTCTATGACGGTGTCATGCCGACAAAGGGATGTTCCGGAAAGGACAATACGTCATGTCTCCTTCTCCATCGACGTGTCCGATGTCCTCCGATACATCATACCAATCAACCACACCGCCACCGAGTTCCTGGAGAATATTACCGACGAACAGGCGGATGAATTTCTACAGGATGCTCTGATCGAGCCAGAGCGGTTGAGGAGCAACATGAAAAGGACTAAGCTGAAGCCTGAACACCGCCTGTTGTTCGACGCCGTGTCGAAGGTCGTGTTCGGATACAGTGGCGCGTTCGGCAACATCAGCCGACCCAAGTTGAAACAGCTGTTGGCCCTAGAGCACCAACACCAAATTAACTGGTTCCAATATTTTTTGAACCAGTTGATGGGGGAAAAGTCGAAGATCTCTGAGACTACAACCGAGTCTGGAGAGAAGCTGCTGAGTGTGAATGGCACGCTCAATTTCGGCTGCAAAATCTCCGCCCTCATCCTCCTCGCAACAAAGGACCGCAACATGGTCTAGGGCTGACTGCGAGGAGACGCCGCTGAAGAAGCTGTTGCTATTCCCGACAGCCAAGAAAGCACAGGAGGTGCTGAGGAGTGTCTACACTCCCAAGGACAAGAGGGAGTCGGGAAGGCCAGTTGAGTCAACAGCTGAGGGGGAACAAGCTGCTGCTCGCCCCACAAAATCCAAAGCCTCACGTCGCCGAGCTGACGCTGAGAAGGAGGCGACTGACGAACCTGCCCAGAAAAAGTTAAGGGTAAGGTTCAAGAAGGCAATCAAGAAGGCAGCTGAGGTGCCAGCTGATGAGCCAACTGATGTTCCAGCTGACGAGTCAGCTGATGAGCTAGTTGAGGTTCCAGCTGAGGAACAAGCTCCAGACGAGGAGGGAGCGCAGGTCGAGTCCACACCTGCTGAGGAGCGTTCCGAATCCAGCCGCTCAGCTGAGATCGCACCTCCAGGCCCCGGAGCTGATGAGGCTGAGGGCATGGAGACGTCGGATGCATCCTTCTCATCTGAGGACCTCGAAGATGCTACCACCTCCCTCACAGCTGGAGTGAATGCTGTACCGCCCCCAGAGCCTCTTGCTCTCTCTATCCAAACCGAGCCAGAAATTCAGAGCTCTCCGCTCGATGCCAACATCGTGACCGCTCCTTCGGCCGATGTTGAGGAAACCATTCCACCCTCTTCCCCAACTGAATCCCAAATTCCGAGCTCTCAGCTCGATGCCGATGTTGTGACCGACTCTTTGGCCAACATCGATGAAACTCTTGAACCCGAACCACACAATCTCACCCCCTCCCCGATCAACGAAGCGGAGGACCTGCAGGCTGTTGCTGACGAGCACGAAGGCAGGGTGGCCTACTTCTTTCAAAAGCTGTTGGGTCTGTTCCCTGCGGCTCGCGATATGCCCATCTTCGCCACACTGGGAACCGAGCTACTGTACAAGTTCCACCTGATCTTTAGCCAGTGGTATGTCAAGGAGGACACGATCAGAGTACTGAGCTGGGACAAGCTGAAATCTGATGAGTCCCGCATCCGAGCCTACTTCAACTATTCCAACTTGGAGGTGGCGTACAACAACCGGATCGCGCTGCTCACTAGACGGTTGGACCAGAGTTTGGCTGAAGGGAAGGACACAAGGGAGGCAGCTGGAAAGGAGTGTGTCGACTTCCTTGACAGCATGTTGGTGAAATCAGCCGACTTCCTTGAAGATGTCGATGCAGCAGCCGCCGCCGCAAAAGAAGAGGAGGAGAACCTGAAGCTGTACCTGGCAAACCGTCAAGCCATGGTCACAGCTGAGCCTCTAGCTCCGTCTACTCAAGCCCTTCCAGCTGCTCAGCTCGCTCCTTCAACAGAACAAATCTGCGAGCTAGTGGCTGAGAGGGTCAACCAGTTGAGGACCGAGCTGCTCGCCAACCTCCAGCACCAACACGATGACCAACTGAGGGAGTTGGCAGCTCAGGAAGTGAAGTACCAACAACTGGTGGAGGAGAATGCCGAGCTGAAGATGAAGCTGAATGATCTCTCCTCCTCCACCAGTCAGGACATGTCGGAGCTGAAATCCACTCTTTTGGGCTTGAAGTCGGAAGTGAATGTCTTCAAGTCCTTGGCTGACTCAAATCTGGCCAAGTCCCAACAGACGCAGGATGCTGAATGGGAGTCCCGGTTCGAGTCGCGTTGGGCTGAGTTTGTTGCCTTTCAGACAGAGGTCAACGACAACCTCTCTATCTTGAAGAAGGCAGAACAAGAGCGCCAGGACTCCGAACTGGCGAAGAAGATCGAACTGGAGTGTGCGGTCGATGAACTCTTCAACTGTGTTCAATCCACCGAAGCCAAACTCAACTCTCTGGACGGTTCAGTAGCAAGCCTTGTTGCTGATGCCAAAAAGGGGGAAGAGAAGGAGACTGAGGATGAAGCACATGAAGAAGAAGAGACCCAAGAAGAAGGAGTGCCAGCTGCTCAACCATCAAAATCTCAGCTGAGGAGAAGGAAGTCTACTGCTGCCAAGACAACCGAAGTCGGTGGAGCCGAAATGTCTAAGAACTTGGAGCAGGCAAAGAAGATTGGAGTTTCCTACAGCTCCATAGCCGAGATCGCAGCCGAGCTGAATTCTGAACTCGACGGGATAACAACCGAAGAGTGCATTGCAGCGGCCAAGGCTATGGATGTAGAGGAGAAGGACTACATGAACCCGAGCTAGATCAGAAAATTTGCCGCCAGCCAGGCGAGGAGGGTGAACCAGTTCGAGGTTGAGCTGAAGAAGGTTTCTCAGAACCTGGACCGCAACGTTGCCTCCCGCAGCCGACGCTGCATCAACAAAATCCAATCAAAGGCGGAAGCTCGGTTGAAGCAACAAAGGTTGCCTCTAAAGTCCAAGGTTGAGAGTCGGTTCAGGCATACCGACAAGTGGATGCCGACCAAGTGGAATGAGAATTGGGAGATGTTCAAGCAGGAGTTCGTGAACGACTTCTATTACAGGAAGGTTTACGCAACTGACGACCCAAGGAGAGCGTTCAAAGAGGCGCTGACCGAGTTGCACTCAGGTGACCCGGGCATGTTCAGTCAATTCAGGAGGGCCATGATTGACGCCAACCTGGACTTGAACACTGTTCCAGTTCCCAAGAGGGTCACTTATCGGCCACCTCTTCTCTCGGATTCCAGCAACCCGAACCGTCAGAAGATTGCATCTGAGGCGAGGCAAGTCTGCAAGGAGCATGGAGTAGACATCTCCAAGGAGTCACCTGCTAAGAGGGAAATTTTTGTAAGGATCTTTGGCAAGTATGGGCTACAATACTAGCTCAGTTAGTTTTCTAGCAACTGTTGTAATTTTCGGTTTTTGAGCCTATCTTTTGTAACAATCAGTTGTAATGAAAACTATTCACTTATAAGATTCACCTTGATGAACAATCCCTCATTGTCCAAGCTCTGAATCACAAAGTCTTTTAAATACCATGTTATAACTGTGCTAACCCTTTTGATGTATTATCTTATAGACTGTCTAGAATTTCAGCTGAGATTTTAGATAAGTTAGTGAGGTTTAGATCAGTAGTGGTTTCAAGTTGTAAGTGGTTTTGGCATCATCAAAAAGGGGGAAATTGTTAAGAAAATTATTAGTATAAGTTTTGATGAATTCCAAAACCGACTGACCCCAACCGAGTAGATGTTGCCAGAACCTAATGTTAGAATTTAGGCTCGCTGTTTGAGCAAAGTTAAAATTTTATCTTTACAGGTCTCCAGCTGAAGATGGCAACAAGGCGTCACTCAGACAGAACATCAGTTGTGAAGAAAGACAACTGAGAGTTCATTTGTTCAGATGCAAACAAGGGGAAGTCTTCAGAACATCAGTTGTGAAGGAAACCAACTGAGCGAACCCAACTGACTAAATACAGGAAGGACAACTGAGCGTTCTAGTTGGAACATCAGTTGTAAACTTAATCAGTTAATATCAACAAGATGAAGTTCAAAGTCAGCTGAGAGTTCAACGGTTCAGACAGAACATCAGCTGAAGATCACTCAGATGAAGGTCAAGACTTTCAACCGACAAACCGAATTTGACTGTCAAAGATTTGAATTTCAAAAGGAAGTCACATGAGGGTTTGACCGTTCAGTCATTACCCCATCTGACCCAACACAAGGCTGTCTCAGATGGAAAGCAGAAGAGCACAGATGCCATATTGGGAAAGTCTGCAGAGATGAGAGACAAGCCATCGCTTTCAACCGATCAGAGATCAACTGCTCCTCCAACGGCTAGTTGATTCTCTCCACCTATAAATAGAGGCATTCTCTCATTCGAGAAAAGGACAGAAGATACATAGACGACAAAAATTCAAGAGCTTTCTCGAGAGAAATCAAAGCAAAAAGCAAATCTGCAAAATCATCATCTAAGAGCATCAGCAGCTGAGAGTTCCAATTTGAGAGAACATTAGTAGCTGAGGGTTCCTAGAGATCGAAACTGGTTTTGATCTTAGGTTGATTGTTTATTCGTTCAAGCCTTAGATCCAGCTCTCATTCGTGATCGAGCTGTAGTTGGAAATCCTACCCATTCTCACACCCTAAAAAGTGTGCTAGGACCTTACTCTTCCTGTAATTGAGTAGTCAGGTCGTCAAGTACCCGCAAACTTGACTTAGGCTGTTTAGTGCCCGGAAACTAAACTGTAACGGTTGCTCAGCCCGCGTAAGCTGAGTGGAACTGTCCAGAAGAACTTGGACTGAGGTGTGTGGACTCACATCTCCCCGTGGATGTAGGAGTTCTCTCCGAACCACGTAAATCTTGTGTGTCGTGTTTATTTGTGTTCAGTCATTATTTTGCATATCTCAACTGACAAACTAACCGCATACAATCTGCATACTTTCACATCAACAGTTTTGGTTTTGACCAACCGTGCATAAAAGCGTGAGTTTGTTTTTACGAGTTCTTTTTCCACCACATTCCGCACAGCACCACTCTTCCAGCTGAGGTTGCTTACTCAGCTGTGAGATCCCAACTGAGTCCTTTTACTCAGTTGAAGTTGTTTTCAAGTGTTAAGTTCTTCGAAAGTTGAAAATTCCTAACTAGTGTATTCCCCCCCCCCCCATACACCAGTAACTCGTATCGGGACCATCACCACCCTAATACGGTAATAATTTGAATTATTACTGTTTTTCTCATTTATTCCATTTCATTTTCGCGCTTCACTTCTCTCCCGCTCTACTTCTTCGAATCTTATTTTTCCACCGGAATTCTTCGTTGTCATTCCAACTTTTCCGTTCAACCTTTCAGGTACTTCGCTGCTACTCTCCTTGTAGGCTTTATATCTTTCAGTGCTTTGTAGTAGTAATGTTGTTCTTGCCCGATTTGGGGTGAGGGTTTGACCTAAACCCTTCCGAATCGTCTACTCGTCGGATTATTTTTGCCTGCGAAGAGGCATCTTCACCCTCTGCTCCTATTTACGTTTCCCACATATCTCTCAAGAAAGAAGGGTCAGGGTCTGTTTCCTTTTCTTTACCCGTAGAGCTCGATTCTTCTTCGAGTATGGATGACTGGAATTTGGTTACTATGTCTCCATCTCTTGTTAAGCAGGTCGAGATTCAGGCCTTAATCAAAGATTTTAAGATTAAGGGATTCCATCTTCAAGTTTCCAGCCCTAGTGAACGGCCAAATTATACAACTCCTCCTACATTGCCTTTCTGGAAGAAGCACTTTGAAGCGGGCCTTAGGCTTCCCATATGCCCATATCTTGCAAACATTTGTGATCTTTTCCGAGTCTGCCCTAGTCAGATTCCCCAATTTTATTAGGACTGCTCTGTCTTTCTACATAGTCTTGAAAGCCAACGGAGGTAATCATACTCCAGAGCTTTTTCACTTTTGCTATCAGATGAAGTACCAAAAAGGGATGGTTATGTTTAGTTCTTGAACCAACAGTTCCGCTCACTTTTTGGGTAAGAGTACCTGAAATGATAAAATTTGGCACCCCCACTACGTCTTTGTCACTCATGTGGATAATTCCTGGCCTTTCATCGTGCAAAATTGGCGGTATTCTTCTGAGAAATCCTCTCAGGTAGAGATGCACCCCATTCCTTTTTCAGATGAGGAGCTTATGAGAGAGTTGAGCACTCGTCTTAATTCTGATAATGATTTCAATATTCGGGACCTTCTCATGGATTCTTCCGCATTGGCCTACTTCGGTTTGGCTCCTCTTCCTCGTCAACCTTCCACTCCTGGGATGAGTAGGTGTTCGCTTCAGTGTTTGGTTGAATTCAAACACTTGATGAATCATGCATAATGTAATAATTTTTATCTTTCTGATTATTGTAGTTATGGACTGGTTGAAGACTGCTCAAGGCGTTGAGGAGGAAGATGATATTATCGTGGTGGGATCCACCCCAGGCTCTGTTCCTCTGCCTTTGTTCCCCAAACTTGAGATCAACTTTCCCCTCAGCAAAGTGGCTGAGGAGCAAACTTCCAAGGGGGCCTCTCGGGGAAAGTCTACTCCTGCTTCTCCTGCCAATCCTTCCTCTGAAGGATTGCATCCGAGGACTTGTAGTCGAGCAATGACTGATCTGCCCCCTCTCTTCCAGCCATGAAGGGGAAGGGTACTAAAGCTTCTAGGAGCAAGATTCCAGCTATGCCTATCCAGCAATTTTCCAATCAACTCGAAGTTCATCTCTCTGTACCACTGGTTTCCATGGAGGGTTCTCAGTGTGTGGCTCGGTTCCGCCACATGACCAACTCTTCTGAGAAAAACCAAGCCTCTGCATTCTCTACTGAAGCCCTCCACAATTCGATAGGGCGTGCTTTGATCCAGTTTTGAACCTTTTCCAACAGTTGTTTTCAAATATAAATTTTCATCATTTTTTGGCAAAATGACTTGTTTTCTTCTCAGGCCGGCGCTTTCTTGGCCAAGGCTGAGGAAAGGAGGAAGGAAGGTTCCACTGCTTCCTCCAAGGCAAAGAACGAGGAAATTGCCAAAGCTCTTCTTCAAGTTTCCAAGCTGGAAACTAGGTGCAAGCAGATGGAAGACAACCTTGCCGATGCCCTATTGCAGGTGAATTCCCTCAGTAAGCTTCTTGCTAAGACTGAGGAAGAGAAGGATTCCCTTGAGAGGAATCAGGCGGACAGTTTGGTCAGAGCTCGCCAGGAAGGCTACGAGGGTGGCATCCAAGCTTGCCAACAAGGGCTTTTCCGCACCGCTGCAGGTCAAGCCTTTATGAAAGAGTTGGCAGAGGGATTGGTGGAAGCATACAAAGGAAGTGGTCAGTACTTGCACGATCTGGATCGTACCATTCGCCACTTTGTCCGTCAGGGAGCAACCAACCTACACAGATGAGGGGGCCTTCCTACTCGGGAGAGGTGAATACGAAGGCTCTCATGGACAATCTTGAGCTCCTTCCTCATCTGCAGCTCCTGAACGACCTTCCTCCCGGGCCAGAATATCAGCTTCCAGTGGTGCAAGCTTGTGCAAGGAAGCTTTCCCTCAGCCTTATTCTCGATCCATCCTTAACTGCCATGAAGAATCCCTTTTATGACCTCTCATCTGCAGGTGCCTCTAGCTTCACTCTGGTAGAGTTGCCAGCAATCGAGGATACTTCCGTGCCTAATGTCACCACTCCTCCTATAGAGATGGTTGCTTCAGAGGTGGGATTCCTCTCTCTTCAGAAGGAGCCCCTAGGAGAGGAAGATGAAGCGGAAGAAGGAGATTAGGCTGCGGCCAACTCTGCCTTGGAGGAGAAGCCAGAAGGTGAAGTTTCTGAGAACCCCTCTGCGTAGGGTGAATTGTTGTAATTTCTGCTACAATGGTGTTTGCTACAATAGCTTTCTAGCCACTTTTATTTCTGTTTTTGCTACAATGGCTTCCCAGCCGCCACTTTATTTCTGTTTTTGCTGCACTTTCCTTTTGCTTGAACAATCTGCGGCCTGTGAGCCTTTATGCCAATCGTGATTTTTGATCATCATGCTTGAAATTTTTCTTGCCATTGCTCTTATAATTTGCATTCTGCATGCTATTTGACTTTGCATTTGGCATGCTATTTGATATGTCCATATATGTGTTCTCCTCCCCCCTCCTCTTTTACTAAAGAAGTAGGAGTTCGTCAAACGAATAGTTGTTTAGAATATCTCATTCTTGGTAATCATTATGTTCGGACAAGATTGCGTGTCCACAATCTTGTTCAACCCGTAGCATAGGGGCATTGATGCCATCCAAATACCAAATTTTCCAGAAGCGCATGTAGCTACTGTCGGGCCAAGGTTGCCTGCTGACAACCTTGCTCACCTTAATTTCTCCAGAGGCGCATGTAGCCACTGTCGGGCCAATGTTGCCTGCTGACAACCTTGCTCATCCTTGAAATGCTCTGGTTTCTCATGGGCAAGTTGCTCATCAGCAACCTTGAACCCATTTCCAGATACGAAGACTCACACAACCACAATCTTCAAAAGGAGTTGCATCATATTTACGTTCAAAAAATCCGATCTGCATGTACAAACAGGAAAGCAACATCTGCGCATCGGGCATGAATGAGTCATCTATGAGTGGTGATAAAAAAGTAAGGGTTATCTTCCCCTACACATAATACTTTTTCTACTTGCTAATATTCCATGGGCGAGACAAAACTTCTCCTTTAGCATCCATCAATTCGTAGGCTCCGCCAGCCAGGACTTCAGTAACCTTGTAAGGTCCTTCCCAATTGGGCTCGAACTTCCTAGTTGGCTTCAAAGCATCAACCCTTCTCAATACGAGGTCTCCCTTGTCAAACCGACAAACTCGTACCTGTTTCGACTAAATTTATCCTAAAGTCGCTCGCAATTAAACGAGATCAAAGTAGCATAAATTAATCAACCCAAGTCGTCTCTCAAGAAAAACTTAATAGAGAAATTATTTGTATTGCAAAAAGAAAATAAAAAGAAAGCAGTAAAAAGTAGGGTTTTGATTTATTTATAACTAGGTGAAAAGATAAATCAAGCATAAACTAAACCTAGGCAATAATGATAATCTAATCTAACAAAATCAATAAGAACATCAAAATTAAACATGAATCCTAGAAATTAATTGCATTAAGAAATTGAAATAGCAAGAATAAATAAACTCATAAACTAAACTTGAATTGAAAGAAATCTGAAATCGCAATTGAATTCGTGGTGGTTGATGTTCTTCAATCCGAAATGTAATTACTAATCTATGAAAGCAATAAACTAAGAACAATCTAAAGAGTGTTTTGGGTGCTCAAAATCTGGAAAAAAATCACGTCAAAAAGTGGAAGAAGTGCGGAAGGGAATAAATCTGTCTAATTTATAGTAGGTTTCACAGCTTCACGCTGCCGTGGGCCAAGCGATCGCTTAGAGGGTCAAGCGATCGCTTGGCCCTGTCCTCTGTCTAGCCAAACGATCGCTTGGGGGATCAAGCGATCGCTTGGCCCTGTCCTCTGTCTGACCAAACGATCGCTTGGAGGATCAACTTGTCCTCTGTTTGCCCAAACGACCGCTTACGGTCAAGCGATCGCTTGGCCCTGTCATTTGTCTGGCCAAACGACCGCTTAGAGGGTCAAGCGATCGCTTGGCCCTGCCTCGCGCCCTATTTTTGTTTCGATCATATCTCTCTCGTTCGAATTCTGATTTGCGCACGATTTTCGCCTACAAACTCGTATCGAAATATTTCAGTCCTATCAAGTTCAACTCCTCAAATATTTATCACATCATTTCTGTCCATCTCTTGTCTATTCTCGCGCATTTCTTGCAAAACCAACATGTTAGCGAGATTAACAAGAACCAATGAATTTAACAATAAAATCCGACAAAATAGTGATGAGAAAGATCACTTGACACATAAATACATATAAAAATGAAGCACAAAATGAGGTGAAATAGTACCTTCTTGTTATACGAATTACGTATCTGCTCTTTATTCCACTCTGTTTTCAAACGAGCTTGTTCTCTTTCTTCTTCCACAAGATCTAACTCTTCCCTCCAGAGTTCTTGGTTTCGATCCTCATCATAGAATCGAATATGATGACTTTAAGAGATCACCTCCACGGGTATAACCGTTGAAGATCCATAGACTAGGTTGAAAGGAGTTTCAATGGTAGCCCTTCGTAGGCTAGTGCGGTAAGTCCATAGTACCGAATCAAGCTCCTTTGCCCACAAACCACGTTTATCATCCAATCTTGCCTTGATGCCATTGACAATTGTTCTGTTGATAACTTCCACTTGGCCATTTATTTCCGGATGCGCGACTGCTGCGAATCTTTGCTCAATCTTCAGCTTTGAGGACCATTTTATGGTTTATTGGCTTATGAACTGAGCACCATTGTCCGATACTAAGACTCGAGGCACTCCATATCGACAACATATATTTTTTCATAAGAATTTTATGATCGTTGCATCATCAACCTTGCTAATGGGTTCAGCTTCCACCCATTTGGAGAAGTAGTCTACAACTACTATGAGGTGGGTCATTCCTTCCTGCGCGGTGGACAACTTTCCCACCAGATCAATCCCCCACTTGTCGAAGGAACATGAGGCATACATAACTCCCAATTCCTCAGCGGGAAGATGAATCAAAGGTCTATGTATCTGACATTGGGAACATTTCTTAACAAATTCATTAGCATCTTTGCCGATGTTAGGCTAATAAAATCCTGTCCGCAACACTTTTTGAGCAATATCCCTTACTCTAGTGTGGCCTCCTCCATTTCCTGAGTGTATTTCTTGCAAAATACTTGCACCTTCCACTTCTGATATGCACTTCTGATAGGGATAAGTCGTGGCACGTTTGTACAAATGATCTCCAATCATGCAGAAGTGAGCATAGGAAGCCCGTTTGGACGCAAGGGAACCTTCCATGTGTCTTCCAGTCATCAAGAAGTGTATGACGGGAACTCTCCAATTCCTAACTTCTTCAATGGCTCCTACATCCAAGGCAGCAACTCTCTTCTCTTCTTCGAGATATGTAATTGGGCCATCCATTCCCTTTTCTATAGAATTGGCCAACCTTGCTAGCTTGTCCGCCCGAGTATTTTCCTCTCTGGGAATTTGCTCCATTCGAAATTCTGTAAATCTTGCCTTCAATTGTATCACTTTTGCTACATAGTTGGCCATTCTTTCTTTTTTAGCCCAGTATGTTCCCTCCGTCTGGGAAACAACCAATTGGGAGTCAGAAAATATCAAGACTTTCTCAGCCCCTAATCATTCTATAATTCGCATGGCTCGTATTAGCGCTTCATATTCAGCTTCATTGTTCGAAGCTTTGAATCTTAGCTTGATCGAAAATTGCACTTCTTCTAAGGTGGGATGAATGATCAATACTGCTACGCCACATCCTTCCTTAGTAACAGAACCATCCATGTAAGCTTTCCATTCAGCCAGTTCTGCACTTCGGGTAGTTTCCCGAATGAAATCTGCCAAAGCTTGAACTTTTATCGTAGGTCGTGGCTCAAATTTGATAGCGTATTCTCCCAGCTCTACAGTCCATTTTACCATCCTTTTTGATAAATCCGGCAAGCTGAGAATGTTCCGGAATGGGAAGGTTGTCCTCATAACCACCTTGTGCGCTAGAAAGTAAGGACGTAACTTTTGAGCAGAAGCCATAATCGCCAAGGCTGCTTTTTCCACCTCTGAATAGTTCGCTTCAGGGCCTTGAATCATTTTACTGGTGTAGTAGATGGGTTTTTGCTCACCACCTTCTTCCCGTATCAACACCGAACTCAGCAACTCCTTTCCCACTGAGAAGTATAGATAAAGGGTTTCTCCCATCACAGGCTTTGTGAACAAAGGCAATGCAGTCAGATGTTCTTTCAAAGCATCGAACAATGTTTAGCACTCTTCAATCCATTCAAACTTGTTACCTTTTCTCAAGATTTTGAAGAAAGGTAAGCTCTTCTCGGCTGAACGAGAAATAAACCGGCTCAGTGAGGTAATCTTGCCATTAAGTTTTTGAATTTCATTCAAGTTGCGCATCTCTTGCACCGCGGCAACCTTCGCCGGATTCACTTCAATACCCCTGGGTATGACAACATAACCCAGGAACTTTCCAAATTGCACTCCAAAAGCACACTTAGTAGGATTCAATCGAATGTCATTACTCTTGATTACTCCAAAGACTTCTTCCAAATCAATTGCGTGATCAACGACTTTAAAACTCTTGACTAGCATGTCATCCACGTAAACTTCCATGATTCTTCCAATTTGTTTCTGGAAAACCAAATCCACCATTCTCTGGTACTTTGCCCCTGCATTCTTCAAACCGAAGGGTATTTTCTTGAAGCCAAATGTTCCTCCTCCAATGATGAAGCAAGCTCTCCGAACATCTCTTGGATTCATCAAGATTTGGTGATATCCTTGATAGGCATCCATCATTGATAGCAATTCACATCCAGAAGTGGAACCTACCAATTGATTAATTCTGGGTAGGGGATAGTGATCTTTCGGGCATACTTTATTCAAATCCCGGAAGTCTATGCATATTCTCCACTTTTCCTCCCCCCCTTCGGTACCATGACTGCGTTGGCAATTCATTCAGGGTACTGTACTCTCACAATATGCCCAGCTTTGAGCAATTTTTCCACTTCAACCATGATAATCTTGTCCTTCTCCGAATCAAACCTCCTCAACTTTTGCTTGACGGGGCGGACAGCTGTATCCAAGTTCAAATAATGCATATCAATTTTAGGATCAATGCCCTTTAAGTCATCTGTGCTGAAGGCAAACAAATCAGCGTTCCTTCGTAGGTAAGCTATCACTGCCTCAGAATCCGCATGTGCCATCTGAGTTCCTATTCGAGTAGTATAGCCTTGCTTATTAGGGTAAATTTCCACTGGCATAAGTTCCTCTCCGGGAGACATTTGCATTTCCGGATGTGTTTCTTTCATTTCCATCTGCTTTATCTTTTTCCCAGTAGAGTCTCCCAGTTCTTCATTGGGTCGCTTGGCAGCCTTACCGGACACCTTGACTTCTTTGACATAACATGCTCTGGAAGCATCTTGTTCTCCAGCCAACTTTCTCACTCTATCTTTCACAAGGAACTTTAGCTTCATGTGGAAAATGGACACTACTGCCTCGAATACAATGAGGGCAAGCCTGCCCAAAATCATATTGTAAGATGATATTGTATCCACCACCAAGAATTTTATCATGCGCACCTTCCTCAAAGGGAACTCTCCCATTGCCATGGGTAATAAAGCTAATCCTCGAGGATGAATAGCTCCTCCCGTAAATCCATATAAGGGGGTTTCGATGGGCTGCAAATCAATGTTTAACTTCATGCTTTCGAAGCAATGGCCTAATATTACATTCGCCGAACTTTCCGTGTCCACAAGTACTCTAGAGACATCGTAACCACCAATCTCCGTGGTGACCACCAAAGCATCATCATGTGGTCGTAGGACAGTAATCCTATCTTCAGGGTTGAATTGTATGAAGGGGTAGTTTCTCACATTCCTTACTTTGAGCACTCGCTCCACTGCGTGCATATCTGGAACTCTGGCGAAGGCCTTTCTTGCGCTGTTGGAATCTCCCCCTGAAGGTCCACCTACTATTATGTGGATGTGTCCCTTTTTCTAGAAGGGTTCCTCTCTTTTTGGAGATCTAGGATGCTCATAATCCTTCTTCGGTGACCGAGGGCGTTGGTACTCTTTTCTGTCATCCTCCTTCCTTTTGTAACCACGTTCCTTCTTCACAAATTCCACTTGTTTGCCATCATTTACGAATCGTTCTATGGCATCCTTCAAATGTTGGCATTGATTTGTTTCGTGACCAAACTCGTTATGGTACTCACAATATGGACTCACTCTGGGATTTTGAGGCTCTCTCCGATAGCTTCGAGGTAGAGGGAACCCTATCTGTTGCCTGGACAATATTGCAAAGAGCTCAGTGGGTGTCACAGTGAGAGGGGTGTAAGTGTAATTGTCTTTATCAAATCTTTCCTTTCTTGGAAAATTACGAGGTTCTTTTCTTTTATCATTCTTTTCCTTCTTTTCCTCTAGCCCACGAGGAATCATTTCTGGGATAGACAAGGATGCTTCCTGGTGAGGGCGGATGGTTCGATCTTCTTCCTTCTTCATCCCCCTAGCCTCTTCCAAGTTTACAAACTTGTCAGCTCTAGCTAAGAGATCTTCAAATGAAGTGCATGTCTTCTTGGCCAAAGAACTAAAGAAGTCTCCATCACACAAGCCTTGTGTTAAGGCATGCATCTTTACTTTCAAGATAGCAGTGGGAACTTCCAAAGCGGCAGACTTCAACCTTCGAAGGTAATCTCTGAGGCTTTCATGGGAACCTTGCCTCAGGGACATCAAATATACAGAAGTGCGAGCCTATCTTCGTGCACTTGCAAATTGAGGTCGGAAAAGGTTGTTGAAGTCAGTAAAAGTCTGTATGCATGCCGGATTCAACTGACTAAATCATCTTTGCGCTGATTTAGTGAGAGTCGTGAGGAAGACTCTACACTTAACTCCATCGGTATACTGATGAAGGGTGGAACTGTTCTCGAAACTCATGAGGTGTTCCATCGGATCCGTAGTTCCATCATATTGCTCTCGTATCCCTCTGAAATTCACGTGCAAGGTTTCCTACAGTATTGCATCACTGAAGAGAGAACTTATCTTGTCAAAATCATTTGGGTCAGGCTTCATTAAACGCCTTTTCATTTCTTCCATTTCCTTTCTCAAAACAGCCAACTCCGTGCCCGTGGCAGATGCCGATTCAAATTAAGGTTGATAGGATGCCGATTGATCTTCTTCGTCAAGTCGGGCTGCCGAGGTAGCTTCTAACCATTCTCTTCTGTTCATACGACCCCTCTCAGTAACATAGGGCACTCGTGACCTCAGGTCATATCTGGAAGGTTGTCTTTCATGGGAAGAGAACCTTCTATCATCGGAATACTCCCTTTGTTCTTGACTAGGGTTTTCCGGAATTGTCTCTAGGAATTCTCTCTGGACCTGTTCATTCTCACGTAGCAATCTTTCCAATAGCTGACGTATCTGATTCGGATCCAAACCAAACATGTGATCTGTGTTTGAGGATGAGACAACATGCCTGCGTGAGTAACCAGACTAGGTTGACTTTGAAGGAGCGCTGATAACCCTAACTCCTCTCTGAAAGTTAAAGGTCTCTGGAAGCTTCCTCGCCTGACCCCGTTGAAGAGGGAGGGCCTCCCAGGGTCATTTGGCTATGCGGTGTAACGGATTCGTCAAATTCTTGCCCCAGATTCCAGGGAGGAGTTGTCATGATCTATAATATTCGAGGAATAACTTTAGCTCTTCGTTTCGCCTTTTCATGGCTTGAGCAGATAACAGACATCCAAATAATATCCCGTAATATTCATGCAAATATACAGTCAAATGTATCCATCGAAATCATGTATTTTTAGCAAATAATCATGCTTCGCCATGCTTTATAATCATATTTTTCTTGGCAGCGTGTAATCATAAAAACAAATATCATTAACAGCAGATATTCTTGGCTATATGCTTCTTATCAGCAAATTATCATGCTTCAATAGGCTTCGACATGTTTCGATGCACATGTATATGAGAGATATATCCAGATTCACACTCATTCATGGGTTTATCCATACAGAATTTCATCATATATGCAGATATGGTTTTAAGAAAATGAGTTCATACATATATCGATCTTAATATTCAAGATGTTTTTCGAAAGAAAACTGTAAAGAGAATCTCATGCCTTAGTTTTGATTTCTCACAGACAGCGCCAGTTGATGGGGTCGAGATTTGCAACCCTTAAACATACTGATGTTTAAGAATCATTAACACATAATACGTACCTTGTATCGACGAGATTATGTTTGAGAAGAGCTTCTCCACGTGGATTCCGTCCTTGAATTCCGACCTACAAAGCGTAACGCCGGGTTGTGCGCCGGCATCGCTTCTCCGACGATCAAGTTAGTGTATATTCAACACGAGACTTAAGAGAAAACCAACGAGTTCTATCGTAAATCAGAGGTAAGATACGTGGTACCTGTTGTGGTGTTGTAAAATCTGTAAATATACCTGTAAGAAATAAGGGTATATTAGCCATTTTGGGGAGACTTGGGAAGTCTCCCAACCGCCTTTGGTAGGGGAAGCTTCCCTACTTTAGGTGATGTGATAGGTCGGTACCGATGTCTGACACAGGATATTTATGCCTTAAGAAGGCAAATCCGTACTGCACTTTAGACCAGCTATTAATAAAGTATAAACGGGGAAGGTTGCCACGAGGTAACCTTCCCTAGGAAGCATGATTCCTTTATTCAGAGCAGACTTCCCCCACTATTCCAAACATTGGGGCAAGGTTGTCGTTCAACTTAGAGAATACTGAGGGTATTAGTGGAAGGTTGTCTTCAAGCAACATTGACGTACCGAAGGTGTCCCATCACATGCGACCCTTCTCGGGAATGTAGGGCACTCTTGATCTCAGGCCATATCCAGAAGGTTGCCCCTCATGAGAGGGGAACCGTCTCTCATCGGAATGTTCCCTTTGTTCTAAACTAGGATTTTTTGGAATTATTTCTAGGCGTTATCTCTGGCCTTTTTCATTTTCTTGCAACAATCTTTCCAGTAGTTGACGTATCTGAATCAGATTTAAACCAAACATGTGCTCTGTGTTTGAGGATGAGGCAACCATGCCGGGTTGTGTAACCTGATTAGGTTGACTTTGCGGGAGCGCTGATAACCCCAACTCTTCTCTGAGAGTCAAAGGTCTTTAGAAGCTTCCTCGCCTAACCCCAGTTGTAGAGGGAGGGCCTCCCAGGGTCGTTTGGCTATGTGGTGTAACAGATTCCTTGAATTCTTGCCCCAGATTTTGGGGAGGAGTTGTCATTATCTATAACATTCAAGGAATAGCTTTAGCTCTTCGTTTCGCCTTTTCATGGATTGAGCAGATAATGGGTAGCCAAATAATATCCCATAAAATCCATGAAAATATACAATCAAATATATCCATCGAAATCATGTGTTTCTAGCAAATAATCATGCTTCGTCATGCTTTATGGTCAGATTTTTCTTGACAGCAAACAATCATGGTCATATTATTCTTGATAGCAAATAAGCAGGCTTCGATATGCTCCGATATGGTTCAATATACTTTGATATGCTCTGATATATTTCGATATGTATGTATGTAAGAAATATTTCCATATTCATGCTTATTCATGCCTCGAGAAGACAAATCCGTACTGTACTTTAGACCAACTTTTCGATAAAGTATAAGCAGGGAAGATTACCATGAGGCAATCTTCCTTAAGAGCAAGATTCCATGATGCAAGGCATACTTCCCTCGCTACTACGAGCATTGGGGCAATGTTGTCATTCAATGTTGGGGAATACTGAGAGTATTACGGGAAGGTTTCCTTCGGGCAACCATGCTATACCGAAGGTGTCCCATCACCAGGTGTACCACGAAATTTGGCAAAATAGGTACGAATATTCAATTAATCTCAACACATTTGTAATCTTCCAACATACATTCATCAAAAATAGACAATTCGAAATCATCTATAATCTTCATTCTCATAGTTTCACCACTAGGAGACCACACTAAACCATCTATATCAAACATATACATACTCTTATCCTTCTTTATTCGAACTTCAAGCTTTCCTAATAAAGATTCAAAACTTATACCACTAGGCTGTATAAGAATATACTCTTTCCTACCACCCTCATAAATGTTCTCCTTCCAATATCCTCCATGGACAACCACTAAAGAAGATGGTCTCACCTGCATCATAATAGATATTAATAAATACGTATTGCGTACTAAGTAAACAAAATTAAGGTACACAGTACACATTAATAAATACGTATTGCGTACCAAGTAAACAAATCAAGGTACATAGTACGCATTTACATCCATCCAGTTGCAATTATGAAAACGTACCAAATCAAAACATATCATAAATCCAAACAAAAATCAACAATCCAGTTAAAAATACGTACTGCGTATCAAGTAAACTTGGTACGTAGTGGTAAATACGTACTGCGTACCAAAAAAATAAATTAAGGTACGCAGTACGTATATGATATACGTACTGCATAGCAAGTGAACTTGGTAGAATTGGTAAATACGTACTGCGTACCAAGTAAACATTACATCTATCCAGTACGCAATTACGAAAACGTACCAATTCAAATCAAATCAGAAATCGAAATCGACAATCCAGAATTCATACTGCCGGAAAATTACCTCCATAACATTGTCGCCACAACCAAACATCGTCGGAAAACTACAATCGAACACAAGTAATACTATCTAGACGGATGTCGAAGAATAAATCGCAGCAAATCGGAGTAAATCGCAACAAATTGCAGAAAAAAAACGAAGAAAATTCAACAAAATTGCTGCAAAAATCGAATAGAAACTGAAAATCAGAGAGAGATAAGATATGGCCACACGATTCCCAGCTGAGAGACGAATTCGAGTTCGAGTCTTTGAGCTTTGCGTGAGTTGGAGTCTTCGAATTCAAGTCTGCTGCAAGCTATGAGGGAGAGAGAAAGAGAGAGAAACACGTGAGGTGAAGGAACAAGAGAGAGAAGAAAATAAAATTCAAAAAGTAGGAGAGAGAGTGTTATTAGATGGAATAAAAGGATAAAAATAAGGATATAAATGTCCAAAAAATGAACTTAAAATAAAAATTAATAAAATTTAAACTAATGATTTTTTTTATATTAAGTAATTGATAATGACATCTCACTATATTTCCTCATTTTAAATTTTTTTAATGAAATAAGTATATAATAAAATATAAATAAGTAAACACATTTTTACCTAATCACATCCTATAATTTTTATATATCCGTATTACTTTACTAAATCTCCCCCGCATTCGCACTGTCCACCTATGCAACATAGTATATAGTAGTAATATGTTGTATATTTGACACCATCCTCCTTGTTTCGTTTTGGATGTGTACAATTTATGTCTTACATAATACCTCCCTCTCCCAAACTATTAAAAATATTTTTTTGGCGTTTTTTAATAGTATAATTATCTCATTTTGAGATATGACCTCACCATTCTTTTATTTTTTATTCATTTTTTCACTATTGGTTAATTTATTTCACACTGCAAGTACATGAATGAAATTGAGTATAGGGAAGCAAGGTCATATTCTATAGCGATTGTATTAATTCCAACTAATACTACTTTCAATTGTTCTTCCTCTATTTAGACTTTCGAACTTTAATGATGATTATACTAAGATGTAATTAATTAAATAAAGCAAACAAAAGCAAAGGAAAAATATTGAAGATTCAAGTTATAAAAAATATCTCGGGGTTTCGATTTCAATGAAAAATCAACTTCAAGGTTCAATCAATTAATCAATTAACACAAAGACTCAACTCTCCTTAGAACAATCACAAATTTAGCTTAGACCTACTCTCGTAGCGAATAAACCGTTGATCACATGCAAGGATTTTTGTCCCGACAAACATCATATGCATGCAATTCCAAAAAAATCAATTAAATTAATGTTCTCACGCAAGGCTCTTCCCCTTCCGGTTATTATGCAATGCATGTCCTATGTTGTAGATCAAGTATTAACTATCTTCTTTCCGTTCTCAAGTTAACACATCAAATCATGCAAAATTGGTAGCTAAGCAATTAAGCAAACATTCAAACCAAGAACATAAGAAAGAAGAGAGGTCGTAATTGATCAATCAAATAAAAATCAAAGTTAATTATCCATCTACTTTCTAGCCCTAGGATAAAAGAAAATTAGTTACTCATAGACATCATAGAGAATACCCAATAAATAATATAAAAACTGTAGGCGAATTCTTAGTTCTTGATTGCCTCTTTTCTCTTCTCCCAATCTTCAAAACTCCTCCAAAAAAAATAAATCTAAGCTAACTTAATCTAAGTATGATAAAAGATGTGTAAAAATAAGAGATGAAAAAAATCATCCTAATAGTCTTAGAGGACAAGTATTTATAGGGAAAAATATAATAATTAATTCCTAATAAGACTAGGATACCAAAAAAAAAAAAGAAATAAAATAGGAAAATTTCGTATTTGACTGCCTTGGATGTGCGGGCATGGCAAATAAAGTACGAACAAGTATCATATTTCACAAAGTAACAATCCTTAAGCACAATACTTAACTCAAACATAATTTTCCAAACCCAAACATAATTTTCCAATACAAATTGATAACAAATAATGAGAAAATCCATGTTTAAGATAGGTCATTTTCTCTACTAACTAACAACTACACTTTTTTAATACAAACTAACTTTTATTAAACCCGTACAGCTCCGCCCCATATTCGGGGACGAATGGCGTACTTATTTACCTAAATAGAAAAAAAGCTTCAAGGTACTCCCCATTTCCAAGAACCTGTATATGCGATGGAGCAAGTCCAAAGTTCCACTAGCCATTTACAACTAAATTGGGTAGGAATAAGTAGCAAATTTGCATGTTACGCCCCAAACTTTCACAATATCGGAAGACTTTCTACCTACTATGTGCTTGTTTGGTTCAAGAAGCGAAATGGAAAGAGAATGAAATCAAATAGAGGGAAGAAAAAACAACAAGTTTTACCTTTAATAAGTGTTTAGTTTAACAATGGAAATAAATCACTCATAACGAATTCTCTTTTCAGAGAGGAAATGATTGTCTATTTCTCTAATTTGAAGGGTAACATTTTGGGAGATTCGACTACCCTCACAACTAAGGGTTGGTTAACCCCTACCCAAACCAAACAAAGAGTAATGATTCACCTTCTTGAATCCCGTTTCCAATTTTCAAAAATCTCAACCAAACATGGGCTAAGTATTCAGTTTCACAACTAAATCAAATTTCCTTTCAGCACACCATCAGGAAACCTTGATTTCAATTGATCGAGACCATGAAAAAAGAAAAAGGTAACACAAACAAAATGGTGGGGGGGGGGGGGGGGGGGGGGGTTGGGTGGGGGGTGAACCCTCACCATTCAATATAATAAAAAAAAAAAAGACCCAGAATAAACTGCCCATTTATTAACCATAGCCTGATATATCCAACTCTTATATATACTATTCTGAAGAATATTTATACACGAATCGTTACAATCTTCCAAACTGTTCAAAATATTAACGATAACAAATTTACATTCATAAGTGATCTCCAAAGATCATATTAGCATCACTGTTTCTTCTTATCTTCGTTTACTCGTTTCAGAATTACCGGGGCTGCAGGTATGCTAAACCACCAATCCCTTAACCTTCTCATCCATCTTTCCGTGCTGGACTTTCTGACCGGTGAATATCTGGTAAATATCTCCAGAAAAGCCAACAGAAAGATATATCTAACTGGTAAAAGAGCAAGAAGCAAGGCCAGAACCAAAAGTGCGACAGCAAATCTCTCAGTTGCCTGAACATTGTGTATATAAAGGTTAATGGAACATAAACATTTGAAGAACAATTACCAAACATATAAGATTCAAAAATATCACTTCAAACGAGTTCAAATAATAACACTAGTTAATATCAGTCTTCAATGACAAAAGGGTCCAGTAGGACAAAGACAAGATCAGAAAATACCTGTGGGAAAACGGACAGTAATAAGGCACGACATTTTAGGAGAAGAATATTTCCATCCTGGATTAGCTCTTCAGCTTGGGAAATAGCATTCTGTACGGCCAGAAGCTGCTCCATAGTGTTCATTGCAGGTGGTGCTGTTACCTTCAGTTGATCAACAGGCATTCCTTGCCCAAAATACCGTGTAAGCAACATGAATACTGCAAAGACGATGATGAATGTTGCCAACGCATAGCTCATCCATCCTCTGCAAACAAGTGTAGGAAGTAGCTTAATATAGAATTATATCCTTTTATTTGCATACTATTCCAAGTAAATGCACAGTCGGAAGCTTAGTTCTTAGAGTCGATCATAATTTCATAAACAGAAGCCTCTACATGATTGACACCCTCCTGAATGAACATTGTTTTACAAGATCTTGCATACCAATCATGTTGTAATATAACTTATCCTTACAGTCAGACAGAGCCAAACTTCTCACTTCTCTCTTACAATTAGCACTGGCACTGCTGCGTGAGACCTCCAAACTAATACTATATCTTGCAAGGACAACTAATGATGGATATTCTACCCTTTACAAGAACAGTTATTGTTATAACAAAAAATATCACTATCCTGCTGCAGTTCATTACTAGGACACAATGTATCCTTTCAACTGCACACACAGTTCGATGTCGATTTTAGGCAAATGCGAAGCATGATAGAATTGACCCTGTGGTAAGATTTTAGGTTGAAAATTAATCCAGCATTTAATAAAAGAGAGAAAATAATTACTCTTACAATTAATAGCAACAAAACTTCTCTAGAGAACCGAAGACAAAAGATGGTGTTGTTTAAATGATCATCTTGACTCCTGAAAGTGTGGACTAATCACGTCTTTGTAATATATCTAGCAACACTAAATAAGGAGTAACTTAACATTAATCATTTTGTGCTAATCTTGGGTTTCAAACAAATTTTGTCAAATAATAACAATATAATCAAATATTAGGATACTCTCAATCGGACAATTATGTGGAAATATTACTCCCTCCGTCCACGATAAGTGTGCTCCGATTTCCTTTTTTGGCTGTCCATGATAAGTGTGGTCCAGCCATAAATTGAAATGACTCCACTTAATATATTACCCATTTATTCCTTCAACATCTCTTTATTTACCAAAAACCCACTAAAGTTAACACATCTATCTTCTCTACTCTCACCCACTCTCCTTCATTCCACTAAAGTAAACAAATCTACCTTCCCCCACTCTCACCCACTCTCCTTCATTCCACTAAAGTTGACAAATCTACCTTCCGGACCACACATATCGTGGACGGAGGGAGTACTTACTAGAGCTCGACTTTGAAAAAAGTTGGGAATTATTTGTTTGAATAAGGAACAGAGAATGACGATTAAAAAAGACGCAACACCCCTCTTGCACATATGTTTTATCTAAACTGTCATGATCGCACAAAGTACTCACTTGCAGATAATATAGGTGGATATCAAACAAAATGCCAAAGATTTCAAAGGTTCTTCCCAGGTGATTAAGAAAACAAGCCAATTCCAGATTTCTGTCACAGGAGAAAGTAGTTCCTGCAATACCATGTACATCTTCAGAAACAGTGAAACAAATAGGACTTTTTCAATAAATAAGACCAACCAAATGGGAGAGAGAGCTGGGACTATCTGAGAATTAAATTATTTCATTTAAACAAAAAATATTCGTGCCAAGGCCACTTAGGAAATTAATATCACATTAACAGCGTGATATATAAAGAGATTAGCAGTAAACTGCTAGCAATCTATCAACCATCAAAATCCCATGGGATTGGATGACAAGGAAATGTATTCTATGTCATACCTTCATCACAGCTACATTTGTGTCAATGCCATCAACTTTAACTCCATCAACTGTAGCTTGAGCAAGCACTACATTTTCATAGCTACTTCTAGCTTCCTTAACAGCTTTCTCCAAAGGCGTCATTTCCCCAACAGCAATTTCACCAACCACCGTTCCACTGTTGTTAAGCAATCCACAACTTTTCCCCATAGCAAACCCCAAAGTAGAAGCAAGAGCCAAAGCAGAGCTTGGGTAAACCTCATTTCCAGATGGTACTGCATTTCTTTTATCCATCTTACCCCTGGCCAACGTGTTCACAAGTTTCTCAAGGATCAGGTCCCCCAGGGGGAGCTGATCGCAAACATTGAACATGAGAAGAGCATCGAAGCAAAGAGGGGGTGTGAAACTCATTTCTTTAAGGGCTTGTACTCTCAGAATCCCAAATATTGCTTTCATAAGCACTTCGTCTCGGTCAAGGCCACGGATCCGGAACTTCAACACAAATCTATGGGCGTACAGAACCTCACGAATAATTGCTAACCAATAGTCACGACGTGTGTGACCCTTAAGCTCCGGAAACTCCACGACAACAGGTTCCGATCTGCACCAGAATACCTAATGAACTGATAACCTCTCCAAACAATATAAAGAAAGTAAGGAAAGAAGAATGTGTACTGCCTCTTTCATCATAATGGGAAAAAAATTATAAGCAACATAGTCTTACAGCACATTTGATTTATAGAAGACAGCCTTGTCAAAAAGCCTGGTCCCCCATGGCCCTGTAAGCTCAGGTTTAACAACTTGCTGCAAATCATCAGCAAGGTCGTACGACTTTGCTTTATCATAAGAGACAACACGAAGAGCTTCAAAGTATAGAGCATGGTCAGTCAAAGTCAACCGGCCTGCAATGACAAACATAGCCACCCCATTATTATCAAATATTTCCTACCTGTTGTTATCAACATAATTCTAAGAAATACAAGGACTAACCAGGCCATGCCGAAGTACCCACATGCTCAAGAACAGGCTGAGTTGTGACAGTTCCATCCACTTCTAGGATCTTTTCCCCTCTTCCAGAACGCAATGAAGAGAGGAGAGAAGATTCAGACTGAGACTGCAACCTTTTTATTGCCCTACAAAACTTGTAAGAATGATAATTAGAACATTAAGTGCAGAATACACAACTTCCATAGAGTTCAATATGCTTAATATCCTTAAAGGTGAATAAGAGGAATTTAAAACCATTAACCCTGATTTTTAAGTGGACCTATTTGTCGCAAATGTAAGATTGTTTAACATGCTTAAAATCCTGTGCATGCACTAGCATACATATAAAACAAAGAAATAGACATTAAAATAAAGAAATGCCAGAGGCAGGAAGTACCTTTCCAACCGAATGAGGTACTTATCGTAAACTGGGAAATGAAGCCGATTACTAGTTGAAGTTGCAAGCACCTCAAATATTTTATCACTGACAACCACATCAGCAACAACAGGAACTGCTGGAGCAATCCTAGAAAAAGCCTCAATTCCAACTGTGACATCATCATCCGCCTGTTATGAATACGAGTCATTTAAGTTTGAGAAAATTTTTTCTAGTTGTGAAACAATTTTCAGTGCCCTGAATGATGCTCAGTCATTTTCTTTAGAATTGACAATAATCAGGTAAATGGAACTAGTCTAAAGCTGATCGTAGTCAGTATTTACTAAGTGGTGATCCTGCTAGAGTGCTACTAAACACTAAAAAACATACTTGCTGATATGGCTCACTGGAAGCTTCAGAAAATTCCCAAGCAACCATCATGTCAAATGTGAGACGTCGAAACTTCTTGTCATCCAGATAACCATTTACGTGTATCGACCATGCAAGAGCCAAGAAGCAACAATATTCCAGAAAGTTCCTAGCAAAGCTTGATCGATGCTTTAAAAAATCAGAAGCCTCTGCATCAAAGTTTTCTCGAAGTTGGGACAAAGAAAGGCCAAGAATTCTGCATTATTTAATACAAAAACAAATAAGAAATTAAAGGCATATTACAGCAAGCATGCAGAAAGAAGTTGTTCAGTCTTCTTGTTTGAGCATACAGGGTGGGTTTAAAGAAAGTTAAGAAATAATACTGCATCTCAGCAACATCTTAACATTATCTCAGTTCAATTAAAGGCAATCAGCAGAGATGTTGACTCAATTCAATTTTATTGGGTGGAGTGTCGTATAAGTTAAGAAAAAGTGGATGTTCTCCTTGAATCCAGATAGAGAACAGTGGTCATTTTGCATTTAAGTATGGAAGTACACTTTCTAGTGCATAAACCAATGACTAAGGATTTCAAATAGTTATCGCCTATGGTAATAAACAAAAAGCTTGCTTCAGCAAAGAACAAGTGCTATCTTCAACTCAATATGCCTATTCTCTACCCTTCACCTAACATCTATGCGGGCTCTATTTACCAATTAATAGTATACAATAAAAGTCACTAAACAATAAGAGCATAGCAAGAAGATTCTTCTAGTATTCCCTTTCTTGTCACTCTCTTTCTACTGCTTTTAATCTAGTTATAAAGCCAGTTTTAACTCAGTCTATGAGGAGGTCTTTCTTCACATGCTAAGATGCAAGGTACAGCATTTATTTCATGGTTATGTAGTTCATGTTCATTTTTATAGAAATTGGCTCCTCTGTGAGTTCCTTTACGATGTTACAACTTACATCCAAAATCTGTTCTTCTACAGACTTTCATCCAGAACTAAATCAGATATGCATTCCTTAAGCCATGACTTTATATTGCTGTCGGTTGAGGTCAAGCAATAGCTATCTAAAATTTGTTTAAGCTAATCAAAATTCATTACATCAAGCTAGGAGGCTCGTATTGATGAAGTTGAAAATGTAATTATAAATAGTATACAACATTAGCAGCACGTATGGCCATAGTCCAATTTACCATCACAATCACTAAGTTAGATATGATACCAAGTCCTAACCCTCTTTTCTAATACTAATGAGTTACACATCCGATATCCAATTGAACCAATTCTTAGTCAATGTGATCAATAATCATCCAATCCTATGTTTACCCAAATAAATTCAACCTCGCTAACCTTTTGGGGGCACCGATACTAGAATGTAAACCGTATCCTCGTTTAAATCAGAATCAACCAACCACATTCAAAAACTTCATGGATGCAGTTAAAAAGGCAAAATAATCAGCTAGCAGAGCAGAGAACTAACTTGGAGCATCTGCGGACGACAACATTTGCCGGAAGGGAGAGCTCCGGGAGCCAGTTTTTTCCAGCGGATGGAGAACCTCTCATTTCCTCAATCTCTTCTTCGAATGAACTTCGCCTTTTAATCAGCCACTTGAATGATCCATCCTTCACGAAACCCTCCAACATATTTCGGGTTTTGTTCACCATAGCCATTTGCAACCGCACCTGCTCATTTTCAGATCGCGCAAACTATGTTAAGTAAAAATTACAACACATTGAACATACCCAAACAACAACAGTTATTGCGCAGATTAACAAGACGAAATCCATCAAATCTAGTTTGCGACACTGTACTATGATGCTACTGATCAATCATTCAGTCACTCCGAAACACATAAATATGAATTGGCAGGGCTTAGCAACTTACAGTTAAGAAAGCATGAAAATCAATAAGCAACAGACTTTAAATTTTCGCACTCAAAAAACCGCATGGCGTAAAATCTCAAGATTTTACATAATTTAAGTGAGACGGAATCATCGAGAATTTCGACTGGGGAACGGGAGTTGGAAAATTCTTTGTTGTCTGCAAAGATTTAGAGTAAAATCAAGGGTTAGTAGAGAAGGAGGAGTGGAGTTGGGTTTTATGTCGATCGAAGACGAAAGTGAAAGACATGCTAGCTAGCGTTGGTGGTGGGCAGATAGGATACAAACTAATTGCCTCTATAACTCTTCTTATTCTCTAAAATTTAATTTTTTTTAACGAACTAATGTTTCTCTCTTTTTAGCAATTTAAACCTTTCAAATTCGAACACAACCCAACACTTAAGTTGAGGTAGAGATAATGCAAATATATTACATTATTGTGAATAAATTAACGTATATATTTTTAAAAAAATACTAGTTTAAATGAAAGTTTGAACTTAAACAATTTGTATAGGTTTAACTCTAAATTTGGGTCGAATAAAAATTCATTGGAACCAAATAAATCAATCTTAAGTAAGACATTATTCAGCTCGACTCGATAGGATTATGCCCCTAGTCATCCTTTGTCCCACATAAGAAAAGTAGCAATATTATTACGGGTAATTTTAAGCATAGCTCTCATTTTTCTCATTATAGCCTCTTAATTAATAAAATAATAAATATATTTATAAATGTACTATTTTATCCTTTAGCTCCAAATTAAATTCCTAATTGTAATTATCATAGCCCCAGATATAGTCTAAGATAAATAATAATTATCATAGCCCCCAGATCTAGTCTAAGATAAATAAGAAAACGAGCGCCTGAGACTGAGAGGTCTCAGGTTCGAACCTCATGAAACGCCTCTATAGGTCGAGCCTGTCACACTTGTACTTGGAAAGTGTGGTTTACCTGCCCTGTGTGGTTTGCAGGCTACTGCACAAGGGATGGGGGTTTACCCAGTGCACACCGAAAGTAACAGTTGCGGATTCCCACGAAATAAAAAATAATAATAATAAGAAAACGAAACCCCCTCTAAAAAGAAATACAAATAGAACATCATCACCCCCAAAATCCAAATTGAACATCAACATAGAACCCACATCAAAATTGAACATGAAACGAATTAGGGTTTGCCTCTATAAAGAGAATCAGAATAATATGCTCATTATATATAAATATATATATTTTTTCAATCCTATCGCTTCAATTGTCTCTGGAAATATTTGAGAAGCTCATGCATTCAACTATAATGATGTCCTCCATTAATTAATGTTTGAGTAAGTCTGTTTTTCATTTGCTCAATCGGCTAAGTTAAATAACAAATGTGAATGAATGCAAATGCAAAGTTCAGTCCTCAACAGATAATATTGTATTTGGCTAATTAAATAAGTGTATCAATTGAAGAGATAATATTGCATTTGGCTAAGCATATATTTTACTTTGTGTATAAGAATTCTATCAATCGTGGTTCCGGCGGAAGAAGGTGAAGACAATGAAAAGGAGAACACGTGAAGATCCCTTTTATTGAGCGTCATAATTGTCGTCAGTAGTATATATTTAGGATATTTCTGCTAAAAAATTAAATAGAAGCTATGAAAAATGGCTGGGAGATCCCTAACTTCAATCATACATGTTGACGAAGCCTTTTTTTTAGTGAAATACAGGCAAAGATTAGTTTTAGCTTCAATGGTCATTCTTTCTGTTTCGTTTTTCTTCTTGTTTAGATTTGGGATCTATTATGAATATTTGATTAATTAAGAATTTAATCTAGAGGCTAAGGAGTAAAATAGTACATATATAAATATATTTTTTATTTTATTAAATAAGAGGTTATAACGAGAGAATTGAGGTTGGGTTTAAAATTACCCTATTATTGCTTGTATTAAGAGAGTTATGGGCTTAGTAACCAGATGGCGAGGGAGTGGGCTTGGATCCCTCGCTCACATACATGTGCGCTGCTGAACATGTGGGTCGGATTTGGGCGTCGGGCCTTCTCGGATTTTTTATAATTGGGGTGTGGCCCCCATATTTAAAAAAATAATTAAAATTTTATTAATTGTACTGTTAAATCCCTAATCTATAGCTCCAAAAATTATAATTATAATTAACTAATAATAATAAAATAAATATATATAATCCATATCCCTAGCCGGTAGGGGATGATTGCTGGTTGTATATGCAGGCGATTCCGGCAAAGGCAGAAGAGCAATTTCTTTCCCAAGTATTGACAATATTGTTGTAGAAGCATAAATATTAATAAAAATATTAATTTTATATCTTATTTATATTTTAGGAATTTTATTAAAGATAAATTCTAAATTAAATAAATATAAATTGATATTTAAAAGATAAAGATTTTCGACTAATTAGAAATTGACAAGTATCATTTCTTAGTCATTAAGTCAAATATTTGATGGAGATAACTACCAAAATTGAGGAGCCAATAGAATTGTGCCACCTCAGCCCTAAAGCCCGTCTTGGAATCCAAAAGCCCACCAAGTCCACTACATTTTCACCTATAAATAGGGGTGATTGGAGAGGTCAAAGGACACACCACAAATCATATTGAAGAGCTCAAGAGTTATAGGAAAATTCTCTACAACATTCAAGGCGTTCTTCGCGGCATTTAAGGCATTCTTCGTGGAGTTCAAGGAGTTCTTCACCAAAAGCGTCCCAAATCAACATTTGATCCAAAAATAAAGTGTCGGCCCTCCGGATTAACGTTATCAACTTAAGCATCAACACCGATCAAGATCAAGGAGGCCAAATCTCCAAGGATCCCGGAAGCTGCTTGAAGATCGTTCAAGGACAAGTGGAAGAAACGAATCAGAGGATAAAAGCTAGAGATCGAACCCAAATTTTACTTCAAATCCACAAACACTTATTGTACACGAATTATTGTGTTTGTTATCGATACATTAAAATTTGTGTTTACAAATTTTGGCACGCCCAGTGGGACATCTCTACCTCTCAGCTCAACTCTTCCCCAAATCTTGAAGAATGTCTCCAAAAGCTAAGGATGTTAGTGACTTTACTTCGAAGAAACCTTTGGAAGATGCTAATGACTACACTTCAAAGAACCTTGTGGAAGGTGGCGGCATGATGACGTGAAGGAAAGCTAAGATGTTGCAAGAAGCTACGGAAGCTGCTAAAGCTGCCAAGTCAACTTCCGCCGCGAAAAAGGAGCCGCACGTTAAGGAAGATGGCGATGACACGAGTGATGGTTCCAAATCACCCAAAGACTGTCTGGTGAAGAATTACTCATTCGAGGTGTCTGTTATGACAACCGGTACTACGAATTTAAAGGAGCAATTAGCAAATCTAATGACAATGATGGAGGCTATGGACAAGCGTATGATCAAACAAGATGCTATGATTTTAAAGCTTGCAAAAGGAAAAAGGGTATTTAAGCATGATGATGAAGATGAAGAGAAAGATGAGAAAGATGAAGACGAGGATGATGATGATGATGATGATGATGATGATGATGATGATGATGATGCATCCAAAAGACATGAAGAGAAGCAGTCGGATGATAAAGAGTCTAAATACGCTTCAGGCAGTCTCATTTCAATCGAACAAGTCAAACAACTCATTGAATGAACCATAAAAGACAAATTCGATGGGAGTTCCAAGTCTTCATTGGTTTACTCAAAACCATATACTCAAAGAATCGATAACTTAATGATGCCCCTCGGCCATCACCCTCCCAAATTTCAGCAATTCGATGGAAAGAGTAATAACCGAAGCAGCACATAGCTCACTTCATCGAAACTTGCAATAATGTCGGCACCTTTGGAGATCATTTGGTGAAGCAGTTTGTTCGCTCACTTAAAGGGAATGCTTTTGACTGGTACACAGACTTAGAGCCGAATTCCATTAATCATTGGGATCAGCTTGAACACGAGTTTCTCAATCGATTCTATAGCACTAGAAGAACGGTCAGCATGGTGGAGCTCACAAGTTCCCAACAGTTTAAAAATGAGCCAGTGATCGACTACATCAATAGATGGAGGAACCTCTGTCTTAACTGCAAAGATCGATTGTCCGAGTCATCTGCCATTGAAATGTGTATTCAAGGGATGCATTGGGGCCTACAATATATTCTGCGTGGAATTCAACCCAAGACATTCGAGGAATTAGCCACAAGAGCACATGATATGGAGTTAAGCATGGCATCAAATGGAGTTGGAGGACCGTTAGTTCAAGAACCTTGTCGGTTTAAAGAGAAGCAAGAATTCAAGAAAGGAGCCAACTCTTTTGACATAGTTCAAAAGAAAGAATCAATGACGGTGAAAGAAACTTCTGTTAAGTTTTCAAGGAAAGAAGCCAATAAAGAGGATAAGCCGAATGCTTTTCAAGACATGGAGCAAAGGAAGGCGACTCTGAAAGAGCAGCAGCAAAAGAAGTATCATTTCTTGGATTCGGATGTCTCATGCATATTTGATGACTTAATCAAGGAGGGACTTATTGAACTGCCTGAAATGAAGCGACCGAATAAAGCGGGGCAAACTAATGATCCAAAATATTGCAGGTACCATCGGCTAGTGGGTCATCCCATACATGATTGCTTCATCTTCAAGGACAAGGTTATGCAACTAGCTAGACAAGGAAAGATAACGCTTGAAGAGGACAATGTCGGGGCAAACCTCATCGCTGCCGAAAGCATAAAAGAAGATAACAAAGCTTTTTGCGGAGTAGTAAATCAAGAGAATGAAGATGTGTTGATGGTGGCATTTTCCAATGAAGATTTGCAACTTTGATCCGAGCTTCATAACCGACCTCTGTTCGTGAGTTATTATACTAATGAGCAAAGGGTAAATAGAGTACTCATAGATGGAGGATTTGCGGTAAACATATTGTTGTTGAGAACTTTGAAGGAGTTAGGAATCCAAGTTAATGAGCTAGAAAGCAGTCGGTTGTTGATTTATGGTTTCAATTACGAAGGACAAAGAGCTCTTGGCACAATAAGGTTGGACTTACTAATTGAAGATATGAGATCAACCGCGTTATTCCAAGTGATTGATGCTAAAACCTCGTATAACATGCTCCTTGGTCGACCATGGTTGCATGAATATGGTGTTATCCCCTCAACATGGCATCAATGCTTCAAGTATTACCAAGATGGTGCGGTAAAGACAATGATTGGTGATCATAAGCTCTTTGCGGAAACCGAATCATACTTCGCCAAAGCAAAGTACTACATGGTAAAGCTAAAGTTTCCAAAAGAAGCACAAGTTGAATCCCAAGAGGGGCTTGAAAGAAAGGAGAATGAGGTGTCACTCACTAAGGAAAAGTCTTTGGACGGGCTCACCGTGCTTTTAACAAAGCTTGATGCTACGAAACCCACTCAACAATCATTCGGAGGATTTGTTCGGCCAAAACAAGGTAGTGCTACGGATCATGGCGAACTTACAAGCCCTGAAGTTGCTAAGTGCTTTAGACCGTAGGTATATGAGCTACTTGTGAAAGCCGGTTATGATCCCAAGGAGAATTCGAAGGTTATGAGCCAGCATGATCCTGAACGTAAGGCAAGCTCGAAAGTATCAAAGAAAGATGGTCCTATGGTCCAAGGAACTAAGGCAGGCTTGGGATTTGTCTCACGAGGTCCAATTCGTATTGCGATTAAAAGGGCAACTGCCAACCATATCTTTGAAGGAGAGGTGTCATCTACATCAAGTCTCCCCAAAAAGAAGAAAGTTGAAAGGGTGTCAGCCTTCAAGAGGTTAGGAGAAGGATGGGCAAAACGAGTGTCTGTTTTCAAGAGACTTGGCAAAGACAAGAAAACCAAGCAAGGGGCAACTCAAAGGTTGAGAAGTATCGTCCCGTCTCGCATGAAAAGAAGTACTATACT
Source organism: Schizonepeta tenuifolia (assembly GCA_029490685.1). Lineage (NCBI taxonomy): Eukaryota > Viridiplantae > Streptophyta > Magnoliopsida > Lamiales > Lamiaceae > Schizonepeta > Schizonepeta tenuifolia. Next base: position 77,799,357 of record CM055958.1, read on the forward strand.
AACCGTGTCGTGTGAAGATATGTTGAAGGCCAAGATTAAGACAGTCATTAATACACAAGTTCCCGAAAAGGATGATGAAGAAGATAGAGAAAGTGTGGCATCATCTTACTACACTATCGAGAGTGCTCAAAGTTAATCTGCTCAAAATCAAGCTGCTCAAATCAATTTACATCAAGGCAAGAAAGGATCATTGAGGCTGTTATAGTAAGTAATATCAAAGAGGTCGCTATAATGAGGCAAAGAGATGAAACATTGAGGCTGCGCATAAATTTTCAAAGCCCTGTGCCAAGGAATGAAGAAATTACTGAAGAGATCGCTTCATCACGTCACATTACTCTTTGTGAAGAAGGGAGCGTTGAAGAAGACGATGCGGACATAGCACCCTCACAATTTGAAGATGATGTGAAATCCACCATCGATGAGTTGAAAGAAGTTAACTTGGGTACTGTTGATGATCCACGACCTACCTACATTAGCGCTTCATTAATACCGGATGATGAGCATGCATATGTTGAGCTCTTGAAAGAATTCAAAGATATATTCTAATGGACATATAAGGAGATGCCATGATTGAATCTAAAGATAGTTGTTCATCACTTAGCTATTAAGAAGGAGGCACGACCTGTCAAGCAATCCCAACGTCGATTTCGACCCGAGTTGATCCCGTTGATTGAAGCTGAAGTAAACAAACTCATTGAGGTTGGATTCATTAGGAAAGTAAAATACCCGGTATGGATCTCCAGCATCGTGCCAGTAAGGAAGAAGAATGAGCAGATCGGTGTTTGTGTTGACTTTAGAGATCTTAATGAAGCATGCCCAAAAGATGACTTTCCACTACCCATTGCCGAATTGATGATTGATGCAACAACCGGACATGAAGCATTATCTTTTATGGATGGATCTTCCGGCTACAATCAAATTCGCATGTCACCGGCTGACAAAGAAATGACGGTGTTTCGCACTCCAAAAGGAATATTTTGCTACACTGTTATGCCGTTTGGATTAAAGAATGCTGGCGCTACCTATCAAAGAGCCATGCAAAAGATATTTGATGATATGCTCCACAAGGACATTGAGTGTTACGTGGACGATGTGGTCGTAAAGTCAAAGGCAAGAAAGGATCATCTCCAAGACTTAAGGATAGTCTTCGAAAGACTAAGGAAATATGAGCTAAGGATGAATCCGTTAAAGTGTGCATTTGGAGTGAAGTCGGGGAAGTTTCTAGGTTTTATCGTCCGCCATCGAGGTATTGAGATAGAGCAAGCCAAGATTGATGCTATTATGAAGATGCCTGAACTTCATAATATTCATGAGTTAAAAAGTTTGCAAGGGAAATGGGCGTACCTAAGAAGGTTCATCTCGAACCTTGTTGGAAGGTGTCAACTTTTTAGTCGGATTATGAAGAAGGGCATACCATTTGAATGGGATGAGTCATGCTAAAATGCCTTCAAAAGTATCAAAACTTATTTGATGAAACCTCATGTTCTGCCTGCACCCGTTGCGGGTCGTCTGTTAATCTTATACCTCGCCACTCAAGAACGTTCTATGGGAGCATTACTTGCTCAAACAAATGATAAAGGAAAGGAGAATGCCCTATACTACTTGAGTAGAATGATGACGCCCAACGAGTTGAATTATTCTCCAGTCGAGAAGTTATGTCTGGCTTTGATATTCTCTATCCAAAAGTTGAAGCATTATTTTCAAGCTCATACGGTGCGCCTTATCTCCAAGCAAATCCATTGAAGTATGTCATGTTTAAGCCTGTTCTATCAGATAGACTTGCACGTTGGTATCTATAACTACAACAATTTGAGATTGTTTACGTTTCTCAAAAAGTGGTAAAAGGACAAGTGCTAGCAGATTTCCTAGCCGATCATGCGATTCCTGCCGAATGGGAGTTAACTGATGATCTCCCGGATGAAGACGTACTTTTGATTGAGGTTTGCCCTCCTTGGGTGATGTACTTTGATGGAGCATCTCATAGAGAAGGAGCTGGAGCTGGAGTTGTGTTCGTCACACCCGAGAAAGTAGTATTGCCATATTCTTTTACTTTGACGGAAAATTTCTCCAACAAGAATATCAAGTGCTCGTCCTTGGTTTGGAGATGGTAGTAGATGCAAAGAGACTACACATGAAGGTGTATGGAGATTCTAAGTTGGTGATAAACCAAATACTTGGATTGTACGAAGTGAAGAAGCCAGAGTTGCTTCCTTATGTCAAGTATGCCCAAACTATCATTACATTAGGCTTGGAGATGTAGAACTTGGACATGTCCCGAGGAGTGAAAACAAACAAGCTGATGCGTTGGCTAAGCTCGCTTCTACAATTGCCATGTCCGAAGATAAGATTTCGGTACCAGTCTGTCAAAGTTGGGTTGTTCCACCTATTTTCGAAGAAGAAGATTGTGAAGATGATGAGAGCAATGTCGTTGAGGTCTTCGAGATAGAAGAAGAAGATTGGCACCAAGTATTGGTTGATTACTTGAAGTATGAGAAGTTGCCAAGTGATCCGCATAGAAGAGTGGATGTTCGTCGTCGTGCAGCTCGCTTTATCTACTTTAAAGGCACACTTTATAGGCGCTCATTTGATGGAATCTTCTTAAGATGTTTGGGAAAGGAAGAAACTGCAAAAGCTATGGGAGGAAGCGCATTCTGGAGTTTGCGGGGCTCATCAGTCTGGTCCGAAAATTGCACTTTTAAATCAAGAGGATGGGTTACTATTGGCCAACCATGGTGAATGACTACATGGAGTATGCTCGAAGATGTCAACCTTATCAGTTTCACGCAAATCTCATTCATCAACCGCCTGAGCCACTACACCCCACGGTTGCGTCTTGGCCTTTTGATGCTTGGGGCATGGATGTCATTGGACCTTTGACAAAATCATTAAGGGGGCATCTATATATCTTGGTTGCAACAGATTACTTCTCCAAGTGGGCTGAAGCGATCCCTGTGAAAGAAGTGAAGAAGGAGAATGTTGTTGATTTCATCAAAGGTCATATCATCTATCGCCATGGGATTCCTCGTTACATCATCACTGATAATGGACAGAATTTCAACAATTCCTTTATTGATAAACTCTGTGAGAAGTTTGGATTTAAGTAAAGGAAGTCATCTATGTACAACGCGCCAGCTAATGGATTGGCCGAAGCTTTCAATAAGACTTTGTGCAATTTGTTGAAGAAAGTTGTTGCAAAGATGAAGCGCGATTGGCATGAGAAGATCGGAGTAGCATTATGGGCGTATAGAACGACGTATAGAACTCCAATACAAGCGACCCCTTATTCCTTAGTGTATGGTGTGGAAACTGTGAATCCCCTAGAGCAACAAATTTCTTCGTTGCGGATTACTATCCAAGAGGGTTTGACTGAAGAAGATAATGCTCGCCTACGGCTTGAGGAGTTGGAAGCCTTGGATGAAAAACGATTAGAAGCTCAACAAAGGTTGGAATGTTATCAAGCTCGCCTCTCAAAGTCTTTCAATAAGAATGTGCGGTTGCGCTCTTTTCAAGTTGGAGACTTAGTGCTAGCTGTGAGGAGACCAATTATCACCACTCATCGTATTGGAAACAAGTTTGTGTAGAGATGGGATGGCCTTTATGTTGTCAAAGAAGTCTACACCAACAACGCCTACAAGTTGATTGATGAAGACAGTGTTAACGTTGGTCCAATCAATGGGAAATTCTTGAAGCGCTACTATCCTTGAAGGGTGGAAGTGTACCTGTACAAACAAAAAAAAAAAAAAAAGCAAAAAAAAAAACAAAAACAAAAAACAAAAAAAAGGAGAAAAGCAGAAAACCAAAAGAAAGAGAAAGAAGTCCGCTTCATGACGCACGAGTTTAAATTGCATGTTACTCCTGGCCCGCATGAGTATAAACTGTGTAAAGGCACCCACCAATGAAAGTGTACGTGATTAAACTGCTAACTTCTCTATCAAGATTTAAGTTAATGTGGTTAAACTTAATTATCCCACCAAAAAGTAAAGTTATGTGGTTAAACTGTTATTTACTCCACTTTGTCTATATAGTGGTTAAATAAATAGTCACTTCTAGCCCGCATGAGTATAAACTGTGTACGGCTTCCCCGCTTAAAACTTAAATTAGTTTTACTTCTTAAACTACGTTTTGACTTGATCCTTTTTATATAAAGATGTACGTAGGCAGCTTGGATAGATTCTAAGTTCAGTCATACTTTTAAGTCAATTATAATTTGTGTTACCTTCAAATTGGATGATTGCAATTAATTGAAAATCAAATTGGAGCGAGTATTCAAGATAACGAGGCGACATCCATATGTGACAAGAATGACAAGAGAAGAAAAAGAAATCAAGTACTTCATTGCATAAATGTTTGCCAAAAAAAACAAAAACCAATAACAGAAATAAGGTGCAGTTGAAAGAAAAGAAAAAAGAAGTTCAACAAAATAAGGAAATAATGTCTAGACAAATGGATCTTGATCTTTCAATGATTGTTGAGAAGCCTCCAAGAGAGTTTTTGCATTCTTCAAGTTTGCTAAGACTTCATCATCAATTAGGGGGATATCCTTGAAATTCTCAATCTTTTCTTTGAGCTCCTTGATATCAGCACGAACAGCTTGGAGTGATTCTTGTTGACTCTTCACAGATATGGCCAGCTCATTCTTGCGTATCTCTAAATCGACAAGTTCTTTCTTGACTGCTTCCAATTTAGCAACATCTGCTTTTTCTTTAGCATGAACTTCGCGAAGACGAGCTTTATTCTTTTGGTGTTGTTGAGCAGAAATTTCTCCAATTTCACGAGATGCAGCTCTTTCTTTATCATAAGTAGCAGCTCGATCAAAAAATATGTTGATGTTGTCTTCAAGATAGGAGAGATCAAAACCAGACTGAAAACCCTTAATACGCGAAAACCCATTCCGTATCTTATCCTCGATTGATGACACGAGATCAGCTTCAGTTTTCGTCATCATGCTGCGGAGTTTGTGCCGAATTCATTGAAGAAATAGCCGTAGCTCCTTGTCAAACATGTTGCTGCTATAGAATTCAGACACAGCTCCGAGTTGGGGTTTGAAAACACGCTTATCAAGAATAGGAGTCATCTTCTGTTGATCGAGCTCGATTGATGGTCCACGAACCTGTTCGTCAAAAGAAAGAGTCTTCTTTGGTTGTCCATGCTCAATCAAGGCATAGTTCTCATCGCCACTTTCTTCATCATCCATCCCAAGGCTCTTTATCATCTAAATAAAATATATATATATATAAAATGATAGCAAGAGATAGCAACATGTAAGCAAAGGGAAGACAAAGATGAAGAACCTCAATTGCAATGGCATTTGATTGATGATGGTCATTGTCAATGTCATCCTTGATAGGTTCTTGAGACTTGATACGTTTTTCATGCCTCCAACAATGCTCGGTAGCACTAGCAGAATCTGATACAATTAAATGTGCTTTCCGCTTTCCAGTAGAATGAGTAGCCTCGATGGGATCATCATGCTCTTCAAAGACATCTGTTACTTTTTGAACCAAGGTTGAAAACTCATCATCTATAAATCTCTTGTATGCTAGATCCCACCAATTCTTGTAAGCAGTGGAACAAAGCTTCTTGGCATTAGATGTTAAGCATGGGAAACGAGCCCTATACTTAGATCTAAATAATGAGGAAGCACGCCAATACTTTAGTCCATCCATCAAAGATGCTTTACGGAAATCCTGAGTGAGAATACCTGATGTATCTTGGTAGTAGCCAAACTAACGACTAAAATGATGTGGGCTATACGGCTCGATGATGAAACTGTCATCTAGTCTTCTAGCCAAGTAGTTGGAGCGAATGGCCATGAAGTAACATCGATGAGATTCGACTGCTTTTTCGTCATCAGTATACATCATGTCTTTATTCTTAGTAAGCATGGTGCAGTTCCAAGAAATTAGCTCCCCCTTATGGATTCGCTTGCGAGCTTCCTTGTGATCATAGTACCTCGCACCTCCTTCACCCGAGAATTGGATCATGCCAGGGATGCACAAATCTTGTTTAACGGGGTAATGAGACTTGAAATAGTGTGACATCCAGCCATAAACAAAATGGATTGGAAATACCGCTCGAACTTCCGAAGGCTTTGGGGAGTTTGAAATTAAATCCAAACCTTGGAAAATACTCACCAAGACTGGAGTCGTTAGACACACTTCTTTTCCACACGCCATCATGCTCGCCATCTTGAAAGTATTCGGCCTAATCACCATAGCATCATTATCGGGAAGAACAAAAGTACATAGCCAACAAGCGATATAAGTAGCCAAGTATGTTTCGTCATAATGCATATCTTTCACATTGAGCTTTGCAAATACAACTCTCTCTGCGGAAGTCCATAGCTCATGACTTTTGATGTCGCCAGAGGGATTATGAGTAGACTTGGGATGGGCTGACTTCTTTTCCTTGCGTGGGGGAGATGGCTGATATCTTGGGTTCTTCTTCGACCAAAACTTGATCCAAGCCTCAATTGTGACAGTCTGGTTCGGAATTACAGTGTTGCTCTTCCCAAGAAGGTGATAAGCATGAAACAGGTGCTTGCAACTTATAGGAACGTATGGTTTATCCCGGTGTAGGCCAAGAAGTTCTCTCGTACGAGGCACCACTTCATCATAAAGCGTTCCGAGAGATGGGAGCCCGAACAGGTAATGCAAATCCCATAAGGAAATTAATAGTTCGCCAGACGAAGTCAACAGAGTATTGGTTGAAGGACACCAAGCTTCACAAAATGCCTTCATAACTTCAGTATTCTGATCATAAGTGAATGGGGATGCATACATGGAATCATAAATTCCGACACAACGAAGCTCCTTTCCGTAGCGACTAAGGATGTCTTCGGTCCACTCCCAGTATCCCATGATATGGTGGAATTCGCCGAGAAATTCTATCTTGTCTCCACATTTGGCACTGCCTTCAATAATACTTCGGCCCAAGGTTGGTAGTGGTCTAACTTCTTTAGTTTGATGATGGTGGGTACAGTGCAATGACCACGATATTGGAGATTTTCCAGCACTGACTTCACGAGTCCATCCCGATTCATGCAAAGGATTTGTAAATCTTGGCCATTCGTCGGAATATGTGCCGATCAACGATTTGTACACCTTAAGATGTGTTCCCCTCTCTACAGCTTGCTTCTCATTATCCAGAGTTACCAAGAAATCTTGTTCATCAACTGTGATATCCTTGAAGTAAGCCATGTTTCAACTGCAAAGAAAAAAAAACAAGTTAAAAGTCTTATCAAAATAGCAAAAGGTATGCAAGGCATAAAATTCATGTTTAAGACTGAAGATCTAAAATTGCCCTTCGTATGGAGGAAGACGGCTTGGAATGAGGAAGAGATTCAAGGAAGTCACCCTGAACCTTTTTTAGATGGGGAGCATTCAAGGAAGTCACCTTGAAGCCCTTGGAAGGTTTGGATCCCTTCGAATACAGAAGGTTTGGATCCCTTCGAAGATGGAGAGATCCTAGGAAGTCACCTTGAACCTTTTTGAGACGGGGAGCATCCAAGGAAGCCACCTTGAAACCCTTGGAAGGTTTGAATCCTTTCGAATACGGAAGGTTTGGATCCCTTCGAAGACGGAGAGATTCAAGGATGTCACCTTGAACTTCTTTGAGATGGGGAGCATTCAAGAAAGTCACCTTGAAGCCCTTGGAAGGTTTAGATCCCTTCAAATACGGAAGGTTTGGATCCCTTCGAAGACGGAGAGATCCAAAAGGAAGTCACCTTAGACCCTTGAGGCTACGAAGAAGTCACTTCTTGAACCCTTTAGATAGTAGAAAATATTTCGAGGAAATCTCTTCATAAATCACCATGAACTCCAACTCCAAGTCACGTTTAACAAAGGGCCGAAAACAAAGATGCATAAATATGAGAATTGCCAAAATATGTATATGTGTGTATATTAAAATTGCTCAATATATAAATATGTATACGTCAGGTGCATATTTTAAAATATTAGTGTTAACATATATACATTATATGTGTTTTATGTATCAGATTCGCTATATGCGTATTATTACAAATGATATCTATTGTCATAGGAGAATGAGTTTCATAATTTATATGTCTGAAATCGTGATTGAAGAAAATTATACGGAGTATATGATCAAAAAAATCTATACCTACGATTCAAGATGAAAATTCTGGCTGAACTTAAAGAGCGATAATGTTTTTTTGTTGGCAAAATCAGTAGCAAAAGTGAAAATTCGTATTCTGACAAGGAAATTTCGTTCAGAGAAATAATCAAACATATGGTTATCAGGGTGTAGAACATGAAATTTGACAAACATGGATGATGGAACTTACCAAGACTCGGCCACAAAATCAGTAGAGGAAGAAAATCGAACGATAAAGTTTCTTATGCTTGTTAAGCTTTTAATTGTGTGGCAAGAATCATCAATAGGGGCGAGTATATATAGGCTTTGTAAGATGATTGGTATGAGAAAGAATTCAAGAAGGAAAATGAATTCAAGTCTAAGGTAATTATCAAAGGAAAAGAGACGTGCTGCCCAAGTTTCGAAACTAGAGCAAATAAATATTGACAATTTACCACTTTAATTTGGGCTTATAAAGATGGGGCTAGATCAAGGTCGGTCGATCAATTTTTTTTCTTTGCTTTCTTTTGCAACAAAATTAAGCTATAGGCCCGAGTTGGAAAAAAAAATTGCGAAGAGCTAAGTTCCGAATTTAAGAACTCCTAAATATGAGTTTAAACTGTTTATATCCTAAATTCAAGAACTCCTAAATATGAGTTTAAACTATTTTCATATTCAAATTTTTAATTAAAGAACTCTATGGAACGAGTATAAATTTTCACACTTTAAATTCAAGAACTCCTAAATATGAGTTTAAACTATTTACAAATTCAAATTTTTAATTAAAGAACTCTATAAAACGAGTATAAATTTTCACACTTTAAATTCAAGAACTCATTTGATACGAGTTTAAACTATCTAATAAACTTTAAGTCTTGAGACTCATTCATTTCCAAAACAAGTTGTCCACAAACAAGTCTCAAAGGGGCATTTGTAGACGCATAAATATTAATGAAAATATTAATTTTATAATATTTTAGGAATTTTATTAAAGATAAATCCTAAATTAAATAAATATAAATTGATATTTAAAAGATGAAGATTTTCGACCAATTAGAAATTGACAAGTGTCATTTCTTGGTCATTAAGTCAAATATTTGATAGAGATAACTACCAAAATTGAGGAGCCAATAGAATTGTGCCACCTCAGCCCTAAAGCCCGTCTTGGAGTCCAAAAGCCCACCAAGTCCACTACATTTTCACCTATAAATAGGGGTGATTGGAAAAGTCAAAGCACACACCACAAATCATATTGAAGAGCTCAACAGTTGTAGGAAAATTCTCTACAACATTCAACGTGTTCTTCACGGCATTCAAGGCGTTCTTCGTGGAGTTCAAGGAGTTCTTCACCAAAAGCGTTCCAAATCAGCGTTTGATCCAGAAATAAGCCGCTGGCCCTCTGGATTAACGTTATCAAATCAAGCATCAACACCGATCAAGATCAAGGAGACCAAATCTCCAAGGATATCGGAAGCTGCTTGAAGATCGTTCAAGAACAAGTGAAAGAAACAAATTAGAGGATAAAAGCTAGAGATCGAACCCAAATTTTACTTCAAATCCGCTAACACTTATTTGTACACGAATTATTGTGTTTGTTATCGATACATTAAAATTTGTGTTTACAGACAATATTGTTGAAATCGTCCTTGCACACAAAGCAATCCAATCTTCATGCATCGAATTATCTCCGACTGGAAAATTGGATTCTTTTATTTATCTATGATATCAATAAAATTGGATTCTTCATCCATTTTCGAAAAATAGCTTCAGTTAGGGAACTTTAATCTGTATACGTAAAAGAATTTCGTCTCCCATTAACTGCTTTCTTGAGTTGGGGGTGATGTGGGCTATAGAACTATCGATGAATTATATATTTTAGGTGCTCGTTTGGTTAAAGTAGAGAAATGAAAACGGAATGGAATCAAGTCAATGAGAGGATTGGTACCAATAACAATTAAATTTATAGAATGTCTGATTCAATAATGGAAATGAATTACATGTAAGGGAAATGAGAAAAAGAATTTTGCTACTCATCTAGTTTTGAGGGTAATATTTTGGGGGTTTGGGTTACCCTCAAGTAAGGGTAATGGTTAACCTTTATTACCGAAACCAAAACAATAAGTAATGAATTTAATTATCCCTTTCCATGCTCAAAAATGTCTAACCAAACATGGGCTAGGTATTTTTTTTAGTAGGGGCTATCGGTAAAATAGTACTCCTTCCGTCCCGTTCAATTTGTCCCATTTTGTCATTTTGAGTGTCCCGTTCAACTTGTCTCATTTCCTTTTAAGAAAATAATTAAGAAATCACTTTATTCACTTTATATCACTTTAAAACCACTTTATATCACTTTATGTTACTTCAAAAATACTTTATATCACTTTATCAATTAAAAAATACTTTATATCACTTTATTCACTACACTAAACACACCCTTTATCATCTAATACTCTTGTTCTTAATTTCCATGCCGATCCCAAATGGGACAAATTCAACGGGACGGAGGAAAATTAATATAATTTTAATTATTATTTTAAATATTACTCCCTCTGTCTCATTCAATAAGTCTCATTTGCCATTTTAGGTGTTCCACTCAATAAGTCACATTTCCTTATTTGGCAAAGATTAACACACTAAAACTCACTTTATGTCGCACTTAGACGTGAACAGTGTTGTTTACTTTATTGTACAGTATTTTTCCACTCAGCACACTTTAACATCAACAATAAAATATCAATTTAATCACACTTTAACTCTCTTTTTCTTAATCTATGTGTATATCCTAAATGAGACTTGTTGAGTGGGACGGAGGGAGTAGATTATAGAGAGTAAAATGGAAATTATGTATTTATGTTTGACAAAAACTTGGGTGCAACTGTTCCACCGTAGAACACCCGCCCATTTGACCCGACCTGTTTGACCCGGATTTGACCAGGTCAAATCCCCCTTTGACCAGGTTTTTTTTTTTTTTAATTTATTTTTGTTTGCCGCTTCTTCTATGGTCAAGACGCGAGCGAGGGGAGCCGAAGACCTCGGAGCGAGCCGTAAAAATCCAAAATGTTGACCGCCGATTATCCTTATTTTAGTAATCAGAGCGAAGGCGGAGCCGTAAAATCGGAGCCGAAAGCTCCAACGGGGACAAAAAATCTGGAAATTCAAAAAAAAAAAAAAAAAACTGGCACGTGGGGCGGGTCGGCGCGTGTCGGGTCGGGTCATGTGGATATTTCCACGGTACATACCTATGTACCGGAGTCCAGCTCTTTATATTTTACCTTTAGACCAAACTCATCTATGGGCTTAATTATTTTGAGCCCAACGTGATTAAATGGGCAGTCCAAGTTCCTGTGTGACAATTCAGACATGTGATGAAGATCATGTAATAATAGCTATATTATTTTTTTCATATCACATATATATTTGTTTCAAATTCGAAACGTGATTAAACTGCTCATTTTCTCGTTTTAGTCTAGTTCGTCGGAACTCAGTTGTTTGCGGTTCTGTTGTATCTCATTCTTGACTCGGCTTCACACTTGAGTTTGTTTTAGTTTATCAACATACCTACGTGATTTATTTCAAGAGTTTGTTTTACTTTATCAACATGCCTACGTAATTTATTTCAATTTTTTTGTAATTTATTTCAAATATTTATTTAGTAATGTTTGAATTTATATTGTGATGAATAATCAATTATCGTAACAACTTCGCTAAAAAATATCAATTATTGTTACAATTTATAAAATGGATTCGGGTTAACAACGACTATTACTATATGAGTTTGAGATGAAAATGTGTAGTACAATTACTTTTAAATCGAGTTTGAAACATGTACGAGTATATACATTATAAACACGATTATGAATTGCAATTTACTTTTTAATATATAAATGTGTTTATGGTTACTTTTTAAATTTATTTCGTATAACATATAACATAAAATTTATTAAAGTTTATTACAAATATAGTCAATTTTGACCCTCTTAATTAAGGTCGAAGTTACTTTTATAGAAGAGTAAAGAAAAAGGAAGGAGTCTGGAAAGGAAATAATTGCACTGTTACAATTCAATGTATATATAAAGTAAGTGGTCTCAACTCCTCCTCTATTGAATGAATACAGTAGTAACGTGTTTGGTTTGAGGAGAGACGAAAGCGAAAGCCAAAGCAAGCAAACAAATTAGTAACAAGTATTTACAAAAACAACAACGACAACAACAAAAAAGAAAAAGGCAGCAGCAGCAGCGGTATAGACAGGGATAGGATATATAGAATACAGGGGAAGTGCCACTTCACGTGATAGCACGTGAATAGCATCATAGGAATTTCGTCATAACATAATGCCGGGCTTCAAAAATAATGAAACACCCCAGTGCAGCCCACAATTAATTCCTTCAGCACTTCTTTAATTAGGGATGTATTGATTTGAGAATTTGAAGGATTAAATCTCACAATTAATTCCTTCAGCACTTCTTTAATTAGGGGTGTATTGATTTGAGAATTTGAAGGATTTTAATGGAGTTAAAATCTGTGAATTGAAATTTATGGAGTTAAAATTTGTGGAGTTTGTAGGAGTTGAGTGTAAAGTTTGTAGGAGTTCGGTGAATTTGAAATCAACATCCCAGCGACTGTTGCACTCGCGCGATCGCTGATACCAATCGTTGATACAACATCCCAGCGACCGTTGACTATAGGTGACCAGGCCACCGACCCCTGGCTATGGGCGGTCGCTGGCTGTACACAGCGCCAACGATCGCTCGCTAGATACAAAATCCATCGTATTTTGAGGGTGGGAGGTCGGATTTCAATCCTTTGTATTTTGTCTTTGAAATCCTTCGAAATCTATCGAAATCCATGAATTAATGAAAATCTGTCGAAATCGAACTAATGTTGAATACACCAAGATTTTAATGGAGTTTGAAATCTGTTAATTCAATACCCCTGGGTTTTAATGGAGTTGAAATCTGTGGGATTGAATACCCCTATATTTTAACGGAGTTTAAAATTTGTGAATCCAATACACCCAGCTTTCAAACTCCATTAAAATCCTTCAAACTCTATAAAATAATACACCCCCCTTAGTATCATGTTCCTTCATTCTCTTATTATCTCATACATACATACATATACATATTGATAGTCTCGTTAACGAGTTAACTGGTGTATGGGAGAATACACCACTAAGGATTTTTAAAAGATTTTTCAACTCTTCAGTTCGGGTGGCTAGACAATTGTGAAACTCAGTCGGAGCTGTCACTCAGTTCGATATACAGTTGACTTCTTTGACCGATGGGTGAGCTATATGATTCTAACTGAGGTTTTTCAGAGAGTGAATGTGTACGGAATGTGGTGGATATATTATACTCGCTACTTAATAGAAATTCCTTTTTAGGCGAAGGTCAGTTCGCGAAACTTAGTGCAGTTTGTCAAAATGAATCTTTTTGTATGCAGTGAGTTAGAATCTCAAACGATAACTTGAAAGTACAGAAAGTAAAGGGACAACTGTTTTTATGTGGTTCAGAGATAAACTCCTACGGCCACGACCAACTTTTCGGGTTAATAATCCACTAGAGAAATTTTCGCGTACTTCCTAAACGTTAGCTTTGGTTTGCGGGCACCACACAACCTATACAGTTCGATTACGGGTTCAAATAAGACATGGGGTTCAATTACAAGATTGAACAAAATCTAAGTTGTGATTGCGGGATCACAACGACCTAAATTCTTTGATTGCGGGTCAAAGAGACCTAAGGAATGGGGGTTAGGGTGGTTTTCCAACTAATGAACCTTCTACACACTTTACAGTGGAGGTTTTCTACTCAAAGATTAGAGACTCGAACAAACTGTGAGTCTACTTAGAAAATAAGCAATGCGAATGACTTCTAGACTCGATAAAAAAAAACATTTTTTGAGAGAAAAGAAGAAAGCTCAAGGAGGAGGGATAAACTCTCTACGACTTGGCTTCAAATACTTGAACACTTGCTTGCTGAGAGGAATTTCTTGCTTTGAGAGTTTGTGTGCTCGATCAGTCGTTTTCTCGTAATGAGGGAGGCCTCTATTTATATTGCTTTGAGAGTTTGTGCGTTCGATCAGTCATTTTCTCGTAATGAGGGAGACCTCTATTTATAGAGTGGAGGTCAAAGTAGCCATTGGAAAGAACCGTTTTACCTTTGCCATAAAGCATGGCTCATCGCCTAATCTTTGCAAATTTTCCATAAATGGTAACGCGTGGGTTGCTTTATGCATGTCTTCTCTGTCGATTTCAGCATGTCTTGTACTTCTGAGCAGATTTAAATTTCGAATTCAAGTTCTTCGTTCTTCTTAGTATTCTAAGTCTTTTCCTTCCGACTTCTAGACTCGTAACTTCGATATTACTGACCATACGAAGCTGCATGGCTCAGTTTTGGAGTCGACTTAGTTATCTACTGACTTGATTCGAACTGCCTTGATCTTCAGCTGCCTTCTTCATCAGTTCGAACAATGAGCTTCTAGCTAAAGATTAAACAAAGGTACATCTACTCAGTTGGGGTCACTTGAGTTTTGGTATAACTCTGCCGCACCCCATGCGACCGCGTGTGGGGCGCGTGAGGTGCACGTGCGCCGTATTTTATTTTATTTTAATTTTTTTAAAAATTTTCATTTTTTTTTTGTTTGCCTCTTCTTCTTTTGTCAAGAGTTAAGTGAAGGGAGTCGAAGGCCTCGGAGCGAGCCGAATGATCCAAATTATTGCCACTAAGATTATCTTTAGATTGAAATCGGAGCCGAAGGCGGATCCGAATGCGGAGATGGAAAAAAATTGTGAAAAAAAAAATACTCCCTCTGTCCCACCGAATACAGCCTGTTTTCTATTTTGGGACGTCCCACTATACTTGGCTTGTTTCCTTTAAAGAAAACAATTAATTTATATAAATGGCCCACCATCTCATCAAAACCCGACTAACCTACTCCCACTACACACTCAATCATCTCATCTATAACTTTATTAGCATTATAAATATTTCTTTCACACTACACTAAACATTTTTTTTACACTCAGTACCCTTTTTCTTAGTCTTCGTGCCCATATGAACTAGGCCGTATTTGGTGGGATGGAGGGAATAATAAAAATACGGGTGCGTACACAACATACGCCCCGCGTGGAAAGCGCGTGCGTACAGTGCATGCGCTACGCGCGGTCGTACAACGTGCGGCAGGTTACATGGGAGAGTATCTCTCTCAATATATATATTATATACACTAGGGTTTTGAGCACGTACCCATTCATTACTAAACCGTTTGAATTTGGAAGTGGGTCATCACACAAACAACAAAGGACAATAATATAGTAACTAGCCAAGGCCCTCCCCTCCTCCCCTATTTCATCTCACCACTTCAATTCCCCTTTTGACTGTGAATCACTCCATGTCGCTTTCACTTAAAAGAGAACCCCCCCCCCCCCCCCCTCTACAAATCTATATCCCTACCCTCACAAGCCCCCCCCTCTCTCTCTCTCTGTCTACATAGTAGCTAAGATTCCATGTATATATGTATATGAATCTGCCACGATTCCTCAGATTATATATAAATATTATTTGTATTTGAACTCTCTTATAGTACTCTATGGATATGTACACAATAGAAAAGAAAGTGGAGTAAAAGAGTTGGTGCAATAATAGTCAGGAAAGGAAATAGTAAGTGACAGTAAGTTGAACAAGGGCCTCTTCTGAAACCCTAGCCTATTTATGTAAGTATGTATATATATATGGCTATATATATAAGTGCATATATAATGTTCAAAGTATGTATTTCTTTTTGTGGCAATAGTCCTCGGGACAATTGAAAGCTCTAACTCCACTGATCTTTGGTTGATTTCCATATATACATGCCGCAATTGCAGCATTTATCTCACTGTCTTCCATTTCTTTTCTTCAACCCCTAGAGAGAGAGAGAGAGAGAGAGAGAGATGGCTACCACACAAGCAAGCCAATTCCCATATTGTTGTACTAATATTATGACTGGCATAATTGCAAGGACCACATGAAATGGTGAGCTGGGGTCGTTCTAATGTTGCTTTCACAATGTTATCTGATAACTATCAACAGAATTAAATAAAGTTGATGATAACAAGTGTACCTCCTTACAAGAAGTTGGGGCAGACAATAGCATTAGCATTAGCAATAGCAATACCTCAAATTAAAAGTAAAGAAGAATTAAAAGTAAATTAAAGAAGAAACACACATGCCCTCAAATTATTTAGTGCTTTCATTTCTATCGACTAATCATCTAGCATATAGTAGATAGGATAGATTCTCACCTTAACTTTTATCATTTATTCTCTTTATGCCAACTTAAAATTAAAAAATGCTTACATTTTATAACATGAGGGCGGTTATTTTTTTGGATTAATTGCCGGAGACTAACATGTTTACTTTAGGGTTATTAAAATTTCTGATAAATTTAACCACACATGATTTCCGTGGCCGGAAATTTACTTTGGCGCCATTAATAAGTGAACAAGAAGTGACATAAATTATGTAAGTGTTTTTTTTTTAGTTCATGCTATGAAATGATTAAACGTGGGCGGTGCCAAAGTTCAGATCAACACCTATTATTAATTCTAATAATGAAGTGACATATATATATATATATATATATATATATATATATATATGCTTTCATTTGTATAAGCTATATATGGAGTCAGCTAGATTTCATGAACTTTAAAGTGTCAATCGAAGTTTTGTTGAGTTCTTCATATCTACAAATAGGACCCGAAACAACGACACACTTCAAAATAATTTAAAGCAAATAGAGGAAATAAGTTATTGGAGTGAGCTACTCTAAAATAAGGCATTTTATTGGGTGCTCTTTGATTGTACCAAAAGCTAATATATAAGGATAAGAATCACAAGACTTAGAAGCATAATAATGAGGGGCATTGTACTATGTTTGCCCACTTTCTTATCGGATACATTTGCACTTGGTCTTTTTTCGACGCTTCCACCAAATAGATTTAACATGCACACCTTTGCCCCTTGGATATTTTTTTGGTCAATTAAGTTAAGTATTGACTTTTCAACCCTTTCAATCTTCACTCTAAAATTAGGATATATAATGTATCTTAATTTCTAGTCATTTTGGACATGAAAAGTATAACTAATTAAGTTTTTATACATCCATCTTCGTCATATCATAATTAGGCATAATTTTTCTAGTAAT
This sequence comes from Schizonepeta tenuifolia, assembly GCA_029490685.1. NCBI lineage: Eukaryota > Viridiplantae > Streptophyta > Magnoliopsida > Lamiales > Lamiaceae > Schizonepeta > Schizonepeta tenuifolia. The sequence goes on from CM055958.1 coordinate 77,816,643, forward strand.
CTATTCCCACTCCATAGAGGTGTTCACGGGAACCGGCCCGAAACAGTTGGTTCCGGCTGGAAGAAGTTGGAACTTGAACCGGCCCGTCATAGTCACGGTTTCGGTTCGAAACCAGCCTGTGTTGTTACGGTTCTGGGCCCGGTTGAAAACTGGCGGTTCCGGTTCAAACCGTTTTTTTTTTTTTAAATTTGAAAAAAATATAAAATTGTATTGTACATAAAACTCATCACTTTAGCAGTTTAGCTCACAAAATATTGTAATTTACACAAAAAAGCAACTTCTCACACTGGTATGGTCGTGTAAAAACCTCACTAATGCATGTTTACAACCTTTTCCCACCTTGAAGAAGCAAATTGAATTTGAAATTGAGACAATTCTTGAAAATTATAAAAACCATGTTAGAAATATAGAATTATACTCCCTCCGTCTCATGAAATATGTCTCACTTTCCTTTTTGGGTTGTCTCACGAAAAATGTCTCATTTCCTTATTGGAAAATAATTAAATGCATTCATACTGTTTTTACATTCTTTATTATTTCTTCACACTACTTTTACATTATTTATTATTTATTCACACTACTTTTACATTCTTTATCATTTCTCCTTAATTCCCGTGCCAAACACAAGTAGGACATTTTTTGTGAGACGGAGGGAGTACATTTATACTAACCAATTCCACCTTTTCCCACATTTCTCCAACCATGTTGCATACCTTCTCTGCCAATTAGGCACCACACCAATCATTAGTGATAATATATAGATTATAGAATGAATATAGAACATGTTAAATACTTTTCATTCATAATACTGTTAAATATTATTATTCGAAATTTGAAATCCTAAAACCCTTGGAATCCACAAAGTTTGAAAACTCAAGGGCCGAGCCTCGTTAAAACCTTCTTAGAGAAAATCCAATGGGAAAAACACAAAGTAAGGGAAAAAGAGTACCGTCTACTGACTACAACACAATGTTGAAGGAAACAAAATCTTCATTATATATGTGACAATATTAATATAATTTTTTTTGGTTTCCCAAACCCAAATGAATCAAGAGAGAGAGACCAACGAACCTGGAGGCTGGAGACTGGAGTTTGAGGCTGCTGGAGTGACGCCGACGGTCAGATCGAATTACCTTTTTGTGGTTCACGTTGGACCAAAGCAGCGACGCCCCATTTTTTTTTATTTTTTGGATGAAATGAATTATGAAACCCTAGCGGACAACCTCACCCAAGGTTACGGTTCGTAACCAAACCGTTGAACGCGGTTCCGGTTCCAACCCGTAGGTTCCGGGTTGGATGAATACCTCTATCACTCCGTATGGCTAGCTTAATTTCTCTATTTTGTAATATATATATATATATATATATATATATATATATATATATTTCATTAGATAAAGAGTACAAACTTAGCCTGATAAATTCACAATGAATATGACAATTTTAGTCCGATATTCATTATCATAATGCAAATTTTTAGCCCAATAAATACAATTTCAGCCAATTGTTAGTATTCAACTTCGGAAAGTCGTCGCGTTAACACCATGAATTGACCTTTTTTTGTTTTTTGGATTAAATGAATTATGAAACCCTAGTGGACAACCTTACCCACGATTACGGTTCGTAACCAAACCGTTGACCGTGGTTCCGGGTTGGATGAACACCTTTACCACTCCGTATGGCTAGCTTAATTTCTCTATTTTGTAATATATATATATATATATATATATATATATATAATTTCATTATATATATATTTTATTAGATAAAATGTACAAACTTAGCCTGATAAGTTCACAATGGATATGACAATTTTAGTTCGATATTCATTATCATAATGCAAATTTTTAGCCCAATAAATACAATTTCAGCCAATTGTTAGTTTTCAACTTCGGAAAGTCGTCGCGTTAACACCATGAATCGACATGCATTGGCTAGATGTGAAAAAACGACGTCATTTGGTAGGTGTAGAGATTTAAATGATGGTTCTTTTTATCATTTTTTGTATTTTGGCTTGAATGATCATATAAGATTGTATTCATCAATGCACAATTTTTCTTACAAGAAAACAATTTCATTTATTACGACGAATCAGTAAAACAATTTTCAAGTGTCATGAAGACTAACAATCATGCCATAAGGCAGAAGACTCTAAATTCTTCTCTAATCTAACAAGTTCATGTGCCACTTTATCCTCTTGGCGACGGACATGACTAATAGAACATCTATATCCTTCACCGTCGCAAAAAAATTGATCACACACTCATGTATTGGTGTAATGTTCTTTAAATGTGCGTTAATTACATTTATACATGAATGTACCATATATATTTATTTAAATTTATTGTAACAAAATACCTAATTATTATATATATATATATATATTGTCCCAATTAATATTATCCTTTCTTATCGCTCCTTTTCAACCAAAATTGTGCACGCCCCTTGAACATTTCTCAATGCTCGAAAGAATTACATTAAACGACATAATAGTACACAGTGTGGTTAATTAAAAAAGGTAATATAAATTTTAGAAAAAGTAAATATACCTGAAGAATCTAAATCCTAAGAGAAATTATGATTATTTTTATTTTTATTATTGATTTAAATCCTCTACAGCTGGCCCGCCACACTCCACGCTAGCTAATTAGGGGAGAAACAGACATTTCCCTTTTAAGATGTTGGCTAACTTTTTAATCTTATTTTACTTATTTATCTTAAGTTTTATAATGTGATAAATAATGATGCTTATATTTAAAAGTAATTTGGGTGAGAAATTTGACATGAAATTAATGATGCTTTAATTTAAAAGTGCATAAGTACATCTCTCGAAAAAAGAAAAAAAGAAAAGAAAGTGCATATGTACTATATACTCTATAGTAACAAAACAGCTGCTTTTAGAATTTCATAATTTTGGTCTAGATATAATTAGGTTGAAAACCTGAAAGGACGACTTAGGAAAAAGAAGATTGTAGTAGCTTTTAGGGAGATCAAGAGCAAACAAAGCCTAAAAAAGACTATGAATTTGAAAGATTATTTTAGCTAATTTAGTATCACCTGAGCACCTGAAAATTTCTATTAATTGTTTTCCAAATGTCCGGACCACATAACCCTATTATGTTGTGTTGCTAATTAATATATGTTTATATTGTAGTATCTAACATAAATTAACATGTATTGTAACACAATAATTTTATATAATAAATTAACATGTAATGTAACACAATAATTTTATATAAATTCGATGTAACCCACAGCGATAATGAACATAAGTCATCAATAACTCGAAAATGTATGATTATATTGTATAATCAATTTATATCCACAAATTTTGGTAATATCAAATCACACCAACACTATCAGCACGAACTGAAATTAAGAAATTAAGAGAGACATAGATTTAATGAATTCCAGCAAATAGTTGTTGAAATTTAGTAGCTAGCTGTCCTTCTCAACCAAAAGTTTTATCAAATCAGCTTCCATGATATGAGTGGTGAAGCACAGTCGAAGCCCACAAACTCAGTTAGTAAAAAAGCATAAATATCAATCAACGTCCTTTACTTGTGTAGTTTACGCCATCAAACCTTGTCTTTCTCTCTCTCTCTCTCTCTCTCTCTCTCTCTTAACACTCTTAGATGATATCACGAAGAAGAAGATACAGTAATGTGAAGTATATATAACTAGTCCCACTCATAACTAGGCTAGCTTCAATTCAAAGAGTAAGTAAGATATGCTTTCATCAAACAGCAGCAGTTGTTGTAATCACAACAATCCTACTAATTACTCACTCTTTCCCGAAAATGACATCACCTCTTTTTCTTCTTCCAAATCACAACAACAAGACCCTAATAATAATTTCTTCTTCCCCTTCCCTAATTCTCCGCATATGCACTTTGAATACGACGACGTTTACCTCCACTTCCTCGATCATGTCTCCACCGCCGAAGACCTCCACTCAATCACGGACATGGCCGCCGATTGGAACGACAAAATCACACCCTCCTGCAGCATTGGCGGCGGGAACCCTAATTCCTCCGTGACCGAGCACCGCCGCCCGTCCGCGGCGGCCCGGAATTCGAAGAAGGACCGGCACAGCAAGATCAACACCGCGCGGGGGCCGAGGGACAGGCGGATGCGCCTCTCCCTCGACATCGCCCGGAAATTCTTCGACCTCCAGGACATGCTCGGCTACGACAAGGCCAGTCGAACCATCGACTGGCTGCTCCGCAACTCCAGCTCCGCCATCCGCGACCTCACGCGTGGCCGAGATGGATTGCCGGAGCACTCCAGCCTAGCTCTCACCGAGTCCTGCACTTCTGAGGACTGCGGCGAGGCCGTGTCCTCCTCCGCCACCGACAAAGTCACGGCGGCGGCGGAGGGGGTTAAGAATAAGTGTGGGAGGAAAGGAAAGAGAGGAGGAGGGGTTCAGCAAAAGAGGGCGACAGTTGGAAGGGAGTCAAGGAGAAAGGCGAGAGATAGGGCTAGAGAGAGAACGAGTCAAAAAAGACGGCTAATTAGAGAGAGAGAGAGTGGTACTGCTGCAGCAGCTGGTACTAGCCATAATTTTCCAATCTATGATGCTGCTTTGAGTTTGAGATCGGATGAAGAAGCAAGGATATTAACTGGAGCTACAGCTGAACAAGTACTGTGCCAATTCGATTTTCACGACACCAATACTGAATTCTTGCAACAGGTAATTTATCTATTTATTTACTTTTATTAAATAAAAGTATGATTTAGAGTTTCCAAATCCATATGGTAAAACGCCATTGCTTTCAATCGCCAGTTTGACCTAACGGATTCCGGCTGTCATTTTTGGTGCCATGAAACTTTGATTCTAGCTTTCAATTCAAATTGTGATTTTTTTTTTATTTTTTTTTTGGCAATCGATTTTATATGTAATTAAAACTTTAAATTCAAGTTTTTTTTTATTTTTTTTGCAATCCATTTATATGTAATTAAAACTTACACATTAGCTTTAAATTCTATATCTGTTTTTTTTTTTTTTTTTTTTTTTTTGCAATCCATTTTATATGTGAGTATTTGATTAAATTTGGTTACACTGATTTGGATTATATGTTTTGTGAATTATCTGCCATATATATGTTTTCTTAATATATTAGTATATGATGTTATATTTTCCTTAATTATGAAATGAATCCGTTTCAAACAAAAAAAGTATGAAACGATATTAAAATCAATATTATAACAATAGTAGCATTAGGGTTTTAACTAAATAAGTTTATTACTAATAAATTAATGTATACATTATTTAATTAACACTAAATATATATATATATATATATTTATATAGATTCATATAGAAATTCTTTTTCTTTTCTTTTCCTTTTTGTACTCTTTTATTTTCTTTCTTTTAATATTAAGACCTTTTATTTGACGTTGAATATCAATTCGTTGGTTATATCAGTTCAATTTAATGGAATATTAATGAAGGCATGAATTGTATATATTGTGGATTAGAGGTGGACAGAGTAATCCTCTATCATGAGTTCCTTTTTTTTTTTTTCTTGAGAAGTTGGTAGTTTAAGAATGTTATATACACAGAATGTGTGTATATATTTTTGAATCTTTTCATTTGGCTTAACAAAATCTATGAACTTCTTATTTGGAAAGTATTACCAATAAAATCAGAATTCAAAACTAGACCTTGGTTTATATATGTTGGTTTTTGTAGGGCGAAAAGATTGAGTTCATTGGAAAGCCATGGGAAGCCTACAACAGCTTTAATCTGTCGGAATAATTAAGATCCTTCTATTTACTCAGACAATCCTAATTTCGTACATTAATCTAGAATGTTTTTTGTACTCAAATTGTACATATTTGTTTCTTTTTTTCCTTGTAATGTACTTTTTATATTTTAGTTTAAATTTTTATTTGGAAGACAGATCTCTATTCTCTATGGTTTGGAAATATATAGGTATAAGCGTGATTGGAACGCTACAGCCTACTTTTAGTAGAGAATAATGAATAACGACCAATTGCTTTAATAATTTACGGTTGGTGTTTTCTTAGCTCGTACTAGGTTTAAATCTTAAGCAAATGTGATCTCAATTTCCTGTTTTAGTACCGGAGATTATCAATTTTCTATGTTCGAATTATACTAACTAGTGTGCTACCCGTCGAATTTCGACGGGTAATCACGAAATATGATAATTTTAAATTGAATTGTTAAAAATAATTAAATGGGAGTTAAACCACTCGATAGCAGTAGAGCACGACAACCAACCTCAACGATGAGTTTATGGTTTAGCCATCGAATACATTTAGATGAGTTTATATAGTGATGGAAATAGATCCATTTAATATATTAGTAATGCTCCATGGTTTTATTTACTTGTCCTGTCTGCTAAGTTATTTATTTCCTTTTAGTCATATATATATGGTCTTCTGTTATGTATTGAGGCAGTTGAATTGATATTGACATGCACAGTGTGAGATTGTTTGCTTTCTCGTACGTTATTCCGGCATTCATGTGTGAGATTGTGTGAACCGTCCCCTTCGACGTCCTTCCTTAGGATTACCGCAAATCAATGAGTCAGCCTCATTGCTAATAGGTTGAATCAATACCCTGCATTATCCACCCTCCCTTGAGGACCGAGCCCACACCCAACTCTGATACCAATCTAATGCAGGATGTCAATAGTTGAGCCTAACTTCGCTTCAAAATCATGGTAATAAAGAAGGATCGCCCACACTATTTAAACTTCAACAGACTTGCATATTTAACCGATGTGGAACGACCTCCTCGGGTTAACCGCAGCCAAGTGAGTCATCCTCACTTGCCTAGGGCTGGATCGATGCTCTTGCATCATATACCTAGGAATAGCAATGATCGGGTACCCACCTATTAAGCATTTTTCAAACTCTAAACAGTCTAGATTTTATTTGCTCATGCCCGTTTCAAATTCAATTAATAATTGACTTGATTATCCAAACCCGTGTCAAACCTATTGGGTAATACCCGTTAAAACCTGAATAATATAAAATCAACATTAGATAGTTAAGTAACAATAGTTATAATTAAAATTACAACCATCAATATTAAAATGAATCTCAATACCAATACTTATTAACGAAAAATCTTGCATGAACGTTACACAATCGATATCCAGTAAAATATTCTAAAGTTTTAATACATTCATAAAATTAGAGTAATTCATCTCATCGACTTACATGAACTGGAGCGTGAAGTTGAAAAATTCTCCAATTTTAAAAAGACAATCTTTCATGTGTGAATGAAAAGGGGTATAATTCTAAATAACATATAATAAAATTAATAATTACATTATAAAATATGTATATACATATATGTATAAATGGGTTCGGGTAGTGGATATCCGCAGGTAGTTTTCGAAATATAATCCATCCCAAACCCGTCGTGGTAATAATATCATTCACCAAACACATCCCAAATCCATTTGGTATTTCCCAAACATATTTAGTAGGTGCGAGTATCCATGGAACCGACCCATTGTCATCGCTATATATACCCGGTAGTCGTCCCACATTGAATTAAAGTTACTCTACTATCCATTTCTGTCTCAAACTCGTATAGCAATATATGCATACCTAAATTATTTAAAGATATAAACTTTATAAATTTTCAAATCCAATTTATTGAATTAATTGATCATTTTGTATGTATAAATTTATACAAATTTTATACATAATACGTAAATTTTGTCACTTCTCAAAACAAAATGAACTAAAAGACAATTACAACAAATTCACATAAAAATAAATATAGATACATCTTAGGGGCACCTCATGGTCCTCATCTGCACAATTTGGTCTCCGATAAAACTCCACAATCTTCTGATTGCTGAGGCCTATCAATCTTGTTCCTATAAATAACGGTAGGAGAATAGAGTTCACATTGTTTAGATAAATATTTATACTAATTAACATCATAAGCCTCTGAAAGCAAGATTTAAGAATTGAGAATGCATACTTGGCTACCTCTCCATCTTGATGTTCATCTTCCATTATACTGAATTCAAGGATCAATATTTTTCTTTTGTATTCATTGATTCTTTATGTTTGGGTGGGGTGTGTGTGTGATAAATTAGATGTGATTTTCTGAATTATATAGTCCAAAAAAAAATTAAATGAGAAATTAAATAATTGATTAACATAATTATCATTTTGTAACGGTTGAGTGTATAATAATTGCTTGATTGAGAAAAATTAATTGATATTGATGATTACAACATCTATACACTATTTCCAAAGAGAGAAACCGAAGATAAAAATTGAAGTTACTATAATTTCTAGGATTTTTAGATAAATTCAAAAGAAAAATCCTTAAAATTCCACTTAGACAAGTGGATGATTGTGGTGGCTTGAATGAACATGGCAATTAGAAATTGATTGATTTTCATTATCATTTTCATATCGATCTATTTTCACTTCTTAGTTTAGCGATAGAATCCACATTACAATAATATATATATATATATATATATATATAAATGAGAATTAAGAATTAATCTCAACCATTGATTATATTTACATGGAGGGTCAAGATTTGGCCTGGTCAAAGCGGGTCAAATCCGGTCAACTCGTTGACTTTTTTTTTTTTTTTTAACGTTCAACTTACATGCACCACTTCACATATTCGGATGCACCATATCACATATTCGGATGCACCACTACGTGCATTGAGATGCACAAGATTTTAAGTTTTTTTATTTCGTTTTTTTTTCGTCTTTTTTTTTTAACGTTCAAGTTACATGCACCACTTCACATATTCGGATGCACCATTTCACATATTCGGATGCACCACTAAGTGAATTTAGATGCACAAAATTTTAAGTTTTTTTTATTTCGTTTTTTGTTCGTCTTTTTTTCTTTAACGTTCAACTTACATGCACCACTTCACATATTCGGATGCACCATTTCACATATTCGGATGCACCACTAAGTGCATTGAGATGCACAAGATTTTAAGTTTTTTTATTTCGTTTTTTTTTCGTCTTTCTTTTTTCTTATAGTCAGGTCATATGCACCACATCATGTATTCATATGCACCACACTATATAATGAGATGCACCACTAAGTGCATTAAGATGCACTAGTTTTGTTTTCGTTTTTTTTTCTTCGTAAAACGTTGTGCATCTAGTTACACTATGTGGTGCATCTAGTTACACTGTGTGGTGTATCTGGTTACACATTGTGGTGCATCCGATTTTTTTTCAGTTTTTTTTTTTCATTTTTTTTTACAGATTTTACAAATCTGGTGCATCTAAATGCGCTTAGTGGTACATCCGAATATGTGAAGTGGTGCATCAGAATATGTGAAGTGGTGCATCTTGGGTGACCCCTTAAAAAAATTTGAAAAAAAAAACTGAAAATCTTGTGCATCTAAATGCACTTAGTGGTGCATCTAGTTATATAGAGTGGTGCATCTGAATATGTGAAGTTGTGCATCTTGGGTAACCGTTTAAAAAAAAAAAATCAACGGGTTGACCCGGGTTTGACCCACTTTAACTAAGCCAAATCTTGACCCTCCATCATCCATAGATCTATGGTGGAGATCTATTCTCATTTTTTAGGATAATATTTATTCTCGTATGATCATTTTCCTATATATATATACTCTTCAAGCAACGAAACTTTCATTTAAAAACTATTAATTCAATTTAAAAAGAGACACATCACATAAATACCTGAACCACATTCTCCAACTAAATTCGTTTCAGTTACATTAATTTGCATAAATGATATGAATCACGTGGACATTTTTTATTTTTTATTTTTACCTTAAGTTGAGATATATACTCTATAATGTACGTTCTTTTAATTTGAATGTCTTTTTTTCCCCTAAAATTGTTTGCAATCTATTACCTTAACCTTCCACCCTTTCTTTGTTAAATAGTTTAATTAACAGAAGTAATATTGAGCACTTTTTTGGAAACCCTTCCTCAAATGCCCTATGTATACGTGTACCTCAAAAGCATCTTGTATAATATAATAACGTTATTTTTTTGTCCATCGTCTCTCTTCCTTTTGAGTAACTAGCTAGATCTGCTCAAAAAAATAAAATAAAAAATAAAATAATAATAATAAATAAATCTAGCTAGAGCTCATCATTTCCAGCATTTGGGTTTGGCTACAGCTAGACATATACGTGAATGTCTCTAGTGATCAAAATTTTTGTTAACTAAGAAGAGGAAATGAAAAGAATAAAACGAAGTGTCTAATTTGACTTCCTAGCATAGTAAAGAAATATATAAGGAATAATCAAGTATTATCCTCAAAATCTAATTTCAAATTGGATAGCATTTGGACACACTATGTCCAGTCACACGGTGACAAAATCGGAATTGATGTAATTCCTTAATTAATAATTTAATTTCCTAATTTCGGTTGTTTAGTGATTGACAAACACACCATTTTGAAACCTTATTCAAAAGTTAGAGTTGTGTGTGGATGAAAGTGAAATTTGGAGGGGATCTGCATGGGATCAATTTTTCGGAGGGGGGGCCCCTAGGTTAAAAGGAAATCTTAGAGGCAAATTTGAGGAGGGAGATCTAAGCAGAAGAGAAAATTATAGCCAAACCTTATTAATTTGGAGCCAAAGTCGATCAGGGGAAAATTTGTAACACTAATTATGAATTTAATTCGAAAATTGATTAATGTTGGAACCGACCAGTTTTTTTCTGGTTCAATCGCGTGTGTTAGACACAGTGTGTCCGAATAGAATTAATCAAATTATCAAATATTTTAAAATAATATCACTTAATTATAAGTCCTAAATTATTTGTATTTTTACAAAACTATCATAATTTACCAGTAAAAGGTTTAATTGAATTGTCCAATTGTAACATTATTTGTAGCACTCATGCCTTATGTGACCGTTGAAATATTATAAAAATTCCACCTGCGTGTGGTGCATTATTTTTTCATCTTTGTGAGGTGTAAAAGTCCCACAATTAGTTTAGTACTTTATTTGACATCTATAATTACAATTATAGATCATGCAAAGATCAACGGTTCAGATGGATAGTGCTATTTGGATACACTGTGACCAACCATATTTCTTTAAAATAGTAATATACTAGGTTTTAGAAAAAGTAAATATATTCTAATTGGAAAATCTAAACCCTAAAGGGAAAGATGATTAGTTCTATTTTTGTAAATAACTTTCCTTTTTCTACGAGTGTAACCTATACCTTTGCAATTCTTTAGAAAAAACGACCACATTCCACCTTCAGCTCATAAAAAAAAAATTAAATAAATAATAATAATAATAATAATAATAATAATAATAATAATAATAATAATAATAATAATAATAGCTAAGATTGGAGTTGATTCCGATCTGCAGCTTATGTGGAACTGCAGATGAGAATATTGATCACATTTTCTTTCAATGTGATTTTGCAAAGCAGGTATGGCATGGTGTGAAACACTGGAGTTGTCTTAGTAGAGGAGCTGGTGATTGGGAAGTAGAGAGAGCTAATCTCATTGCACACTGTGGCTCCAATATATAATGGCCTTTGGAAAATGTATAGGCTGGTGATCACAGTTTTGTGAGAGAAGTATGACAAAATTTCAACTCACTATTGCTATGAGATGTCAAAGGGATAGAAAATTAATTAGATTCTTGAGTAGTTAGCTTGTTTCTGTGTTTTTTTGCTTTGCAACAGCATACTCTATTTATAGCTGTGGTTGATATGTTTTGTGAGGATTTTGTTCTTCATTGCCAACTTTGGTGAAATAAAAAGCTATTTACCAAAAATATAAAATAATAGTAAAAACACTCCACCTTCACAAATTAATATGATTCGGAGGCTCTTCTTCACTCCCCCAATTTGGCTATTTTTTTAAGGTAAAAGTATTATTTTGTTCGCTATTGAAAACTCACAAGATGTGCTCTTTTCAAACTCGAGCGATATTTTTGGTGCTATATAATGTGATTTTTTTCAGATTTATGAAGCTATAGGTACTTTTTTTCTAGCGACGTGAAGCTAAAGCTTGAAATACCTAATTGGGACTCTAGGGTTAAAATGATACATCATTTATATTTTTTTATTAGCAAGTATGAGATAAATATATAATTTTTTCTAGCGACGTCCGTGAAATGCACATTTTGTGAAATTTTTATGATATTATTTTGCCTATTTAAGTATCGTAATGTAATAATAATCAAATTGATTCTATTCTTATAAACCTAAACTAAATTAAGATCCAACCGGAAAAATGAAGATCCCGCTCGGGAACGGGAAATGGAATCTTTCATTTTTCAAGCGGGATCTTCATTTTTTCAAGCGGGATCTTTACTTTTCGAATGAGATCTTCATTTTCCGAGCTGAATCTTCAATGTTCTCCCACTATTGAGGCATGAAAATTAGTGAAATGTGACAAAATACTGATGATAATTGACAAGTGATGGGCATGAAAAGTAATATTGAGCATATAAATTAATTTCTTTAGGATAAGGTATGTAATTCTAATTTTGCAAATCCTATGGTGCGTAAACAAATTTTCTCCCATACATATAACATATAGTATTTGATAAAATTTGATACATCTTACGATAGATGTTTTTAAAATTAGATTTTGTAATTAAAAGATTAGGGAGTAATATAAGATAATTAGGCTAATTAAGAGACAATTGTAATTTATTAATCGTAATTAAAAATATACTAGTATTATATATTACTCCGTATATTTTTTCTGAGATTTTTTTTTTTTTTATTTGTTAATTAGTGCGAATCGAATCGAGCAGGGTTAGCGCGTGGCGAATCTTGATTGACTTACTTGGTGAAATCTTTGCCCTAGTCGCCTGTCAGGAACCCTCTATCTTTCTCTCCTCCCTCTCTCAAATCGGCCATGAGCCACCGCCTCCGACGCCGGCAACATCTCTCAATCGCTTGATACCATTCGACAATCATCGCTTCTGATTTATATATTCTCGTGATCCTTTCAGATTCGTCGCCTTTCATTCTCAGGTAACTCTAAAGTTTTATTGCTCCCATTTATTCTGTCATTTAATTACCTAATTGTATGTTCTCTGTGTATAATTTTACTTTGCAATTCGATTCGTTTTTGAAGGTAAACATGGAACCTATGGACATTGTTGGCCGAACGAAAGAGGATGCTTCCCTTCCTAAAGGTTTTCCCTTTGCCCCTTTTTCTGAATTTTCATGATTTTTAACAGAAAAAAATTCACAAAACTATTTCTAAAGTCAAATAATCGTTTTCATGTATCCAAACCTTCGATAGAGTGGAGTAAGGTATGGAGAGACGTCTAGAATTGCTGAAATCGTCTCTAATTGAGATAGGGTTACAAGCTCTGCGCTTTTTTCATGCGTCGTTGTATCTTACAGTGGTGATTAATTTGCTTCCTTGAGCTTCTTCTGTAGCTGTAAGCAGTCATAGACCTTGTTTAGTCATCTTAGAGTATGTTTGAATTTAATGTTTTCCAAGTCTCTGGCTTTGTTTCGTTTTTCTAGTTGAGTTAATTGCAAGCATATAGTCGGAGCAGCTTGTATAATTAGATACCTTTATGCCCTCCTACATTTCTGGCAAAGTAAGTTAGAATTTCTGAACAAAATGTTGTCTTTATACAATTAATTCTAATCTGGTGTCTTACAGATGCAACTACTTCCAGAAGACATGTTTTTATCCACTGATACATTTAGACCACTGAACTACTAGTAGCTGTCTTGCTCTGTTATTTCTGGTGCAATATGCATAATATTGAGTTTAAAATCTTCAATAAAGCAGCACTGCTGACAATGATGGTAGGTGCAGCTGTGCTGTTTCTAGGGATGATTTAGCAAGAGCAATAGGTTAAGATTATCTTGATGACATTAGTTGAATCTTGAATGATTAGAAATTAAGGGAATGGAGATGAAGCTGTTGATCTTTTTGGGTAGAGGTTGGCTTTAGAGCAAGTAGAAATGAGCTCAAGTCTCAAAGTGCTTTGCATCTCTATTTGAAGTCAGTGCAGGCTCTATGTATTTGACTGGTGAAGCTTCTTTCTTAAATTTATAGATGTTCCAGTCTTCTAGAATTAATGGAGCACACGCCATTAACTTGGGAAACTTTGATCAATCTAGCCACCTATGGTTACATTAAAAGATGGACAACCGGGGAACTTGCATTTTCAAATATAGCCTCTAAATCAGTTCCTTGAGTTCCTTAAGCGTATAGGTTCCTTTTCCATCTTTCTCGGCATTCACTGGCTGTGAGGTTGCCTTCTCCTTTTCTCCTAAGTTCCTGACTGTCTTGTTTTTGAATAATAATCCAAATGTGGAAATGTATTTACATTAAAATTTAATCCAAGTTACTAAGTGCTACTAATGATGTCATAATTTTTAGTGTGGGCAAAGCAAATCCGACTACTTTCTATAACGCTCTTGTTAATTTTAGTTTCTGGATAAATGAATCACTCTACATTGGTATAGTCATTTTGTTTGCTTGTAAATAACATCAGTAATTCCTTTTCAGCGACAATGACAAAAATTATCAAGGAGATGCTACCTCCAGATGTTCGTGTTGCAAGAGATGCTCAAGATCTTTTAATTGAGTGCTGTGTAGGTGTGTATTTTGGTCTTTCTAATCTATCTTTTATTTCTTAGTTATATTATGAGGATGACTTTTCCAATTATATTATAACTAGACCGTGCAGGCTGTAAAATATGGAACTATCTGGTTACCTTTTTTTACTTTTGAATGTGTTGCAGAGTCTGATTGTGCATGTAATCAGTTTCTGAATGAATTACTGGTTATGAATATGCAATATTCTTAGATAGTATTGAAGTGGTGGAATATCATTGTGTACAAACTCAAAACTCTGATGCTAACATTAAACATAAAAATCTGAAGTTTTAGTTGCGTAAATATAATTGGGTGGGTTCCGACCACTTTGCCTGTCAAAATATTTGTTCTATTTGGGACTTGAGGAATTTAACTGAAAGTAAGAGTCCATTTGATTTCGGTAGCCAATAGGAGTGCCACTTCGATTTGAGTAGCCCACTTTGATAAAATAAAATGTATGTAGCATGTAGCTGAGGAACTAACAAAGTGGTACTGAGAGAGTGAAGGGTGATAACTACACAATTGAACACAAATAAAGAATGAGGCTTACTAAATAATGGAATTCTCAAAGTCACAACGCTCAAGTTTGTGTCTCCCCTAGTAATAACATAAATTGCTAACCTCTAATCATCAAAATCCTTTCTTGAACAAATCATATGTAGAGTCCAGTAATCTAACAACAACAGCCATATGGCCCATAACTATAAAATAACTAACTGATAAAATAGAACTAATTAAGAGCAGCTCCAAGGTCTTAAGCACAAATCAGAATTATGCAGTGTATCCAATTACCCCATTGGAAACAACCTTGTTCCCAAGGCTGATATTAGGAGACTGATCTTAACATCTGCCACATTGATCATACCGCATTGGAAGGAGGAGGTTCGGTAGGAGGATAATCTGGAATGCTATTGTCCTCGATGGCTTCATCCTCAGTTTCCAGCTACATATTCAGGGAATACAGGGCCATACAAGTAGGTGATGACTGAAACAAAGACCCTTATCAGGGAAGTGCACATACACCTACTCCAGTGGTGATAGTTGACCTGCGTTCTCAGGGCAAGACTGCTATACCAAGAGATAGCATTTGTCCACTGAGTTTGACGCCATCCAGGTGATGGTACTGGCACTAATGGACTGGGAATATTAGAAAGTGGAGGAATGTTTGATATTGTCCCCTGCCGAATAGGAATAGGAGATAGGAGCTCGAGTCAGACTTCCATTTGAGTGGCCGTCCTGGGTAGAGAAAAGTTTGTGCTGACCTCATATGCAAAGTGGATGATGGCAAACACATCAGTATCGTCTTTGGCATGTATGCACTATACAAAGGCAGCCACGTACTTCTTTAACTGTGATCATTAGGGCCTCATATGTGTTAACCACATGATTGTCAACAAACCAAAGCATCAATTCAGACTTGAACCGGGACCTTGTAGTTTGAGGGAAGAGCATGAATCGCAAGCTCAACTGTGGCCGAATGAATCATGTTATGAACTAAAAGTATTAATCTGAGTCTCGGACCTATAGCTTCAAGCCAACAGCTCATTTCGCAAATAAGGTAATTCCTTGTGGGGTTTAACAAGCTAGAACAAGCAAATTCATTATAGGTGGTGCAGGGGGATTGCTGAAGAGGGGAATGGGGGCTTGGCGGATGAACTCGCCTGCTTCTTCTTAAGAAACGCAGAGGGCATGATTTCAATAGTATGGTATGATAGTTGAAACTTGTGTTTCGCAAATAGTCTATTATTGTGTTTCTGCAAAGCAAGCTCAATGCAGATGTCATCAAGACTCAAGACCCAAGACTCTTCTCAATCATTTCAACATGACTCTTGATCTTCATCTCATATAGGAGTGGTAGGTCAGACCAATTGATAACTTAAGGGCTATAACAACACAAATTGAGTGGCAACAAGAAATAAACAAAATTGAATAAAGAATAACACAAAGTAATACTAACACTCAGGCTCGTGCCTTGCGTCCCTGCCCAAGCAGAAAAATCTGCTGCTGGCTTCTAACTTTTAAAATCTTAACCCTACTACCCAGATAAAGCATATGAATAGTCCCAACTCCGGGCCCATGTAAGGGTCCTATAATTTTATGGCCCAATAGGCTTTCATAATTATCTAATAAAATAGAACTAATTTATGGCAGACTGGCAGTTCAAAACATTAAACACAAATAAGAAATATGCGGTGTATCATTATTGCATTCAGAAAATATTCGCCATTCACATTTTACTTCCAAGTTATAAAATATCAGTAATTTGGGTTGTCAAAGATATATGTCTGGTATGCTGGGTAGGGTAACTTCTTGGTATGTTTTTCTTTCAATTTTAAATCTATTTTAGTTTTGGATGTAACATATGGTCCTTATCGTATGGATTTTATGGTACTCAGATTCTGGTTTATGTTCGGCGTCCATCTCCTTTCTCACCCATTG